>JADLZK010007029.1:0-743852 GCA_015847255.1 Hyparrhenia diplandra | reverse complement strand
CTCTATGGTAAGTGTTTGATTTAGTTGGAGATTGGTCAAGCCAAGGTTGGTGCATGGTGGTCATGGTGGATGGGTCAAGGTGATCCAAATGATGATCAAGTGCGCAACTTGGAGTGTTTCGAGGATCAAATGGGCTCAAGGCAAAGGTATATCCATAGGGCTATTTTTGTTTTTACACTCAAGACACCATAGAGGGTGTGAGTGATTATAGGATCGATAAGCCGTACTATAAAGAGGGAAAACTATCGCACATCTCGGTCCTCATGTGCCTCTAAGTTCAAAATCATTTGCATGCATTCTAACCTAGAGAGCTAACTCCGTACTTGACGAAAATGTTTTCAAAATGCTAACACACGGTGTCGGGGTGTTCTTCGACGTGTTGGCAACAAGAATCAAGTGACGGAAGTCGGTTTGGAGCAAAGGCGAAGGAACGACAACACAACGATGGAAATTCACAGCTCAGAGGCGACCGGATCCGGTGACCGGACTCGCGGCGGAAGCTTGCGAATCCGGCCGGACGGTCGGTCGGTGCCCGATCGAAAGTTCCGAGAGCATGTTTTTCGTGTCTCGGTTGGAACTCGACCGGACGCACCCACCGGATCCATGGACCGGACGCATGCGATGGGTGTCAGCCGTGGGCCAGGCAAGTTGTCTGTTATGACCAGGACCCGTGACCGGACCCATCGACCGGACTCACTGGTGAGTCCGGTCGCATCCTCGGTCAGGCCGATTTGAGCGTGTTTTGCCCCCCAACGGTTGGATTTCGTGATGGGGGCTATATATACACGTTTGGCCGGCTTTGGGAGGTCTCTTGGTCATTTGAAATCAATCCTAACACCTCTAGAGTCGAGCACACTCCCTCCTCCTCACTCCCTTTGCTTGTGAGCATCATTCTAGTGAGTTGAGGTGATTCAAGTGCACTTTGCTTTGATCTTTGCATCTAGTGGCACTTGGGGATCGTTTGTGAGTGGGTGGATTTCCTTTTTTCTTGGAGAGCACCACTCCTAGCCAGCTTGGTGATTGGTGGAGGCGTTGGCAAGAGAAGGTGATTGTTCTTGGCCACCTCCTGATTTGTGAGAGGATCACGCACTCCCTCGTCGGGAAGACAAAGTGCAAGTAATATATTGCTCGTGTCTTGGGTACCTCTCATTTGCTTTGGGTGCAAGTAGCCTAAAGGCACTTGGCTAGGAGTGAGCTCCACGTTGCCCCACACGTGAGAAAGGTCGACACAACGGAGACTAGCTTGAGGGTGCTCAAGTGAACTTCGGGTTAAATCTCGTGTCTCCACTTGTCTCTTGGTGATTGGATTCAATTTGGTTATCTCATTGTATCATCCTTGGTGATTGGATTGACTAGCCTCGACATTGTGGTATATCACTTCTACACACTTGCATTACTTTCATTTATATTGTGCTTGTGTAGTTTGAGTAGACTTGCTTAGGTTGCTAGAGTAATTAGCTTGTTCACCTAGAGGCAAAGTAGAGACTTAGCTCTTGTGTGTGATTTAGAGACTATAGCAACTAGTATTGTCAATAGGAGGCTTGCCGACAAGTAGAGCTAGAGCAAACGCGTTTACGCTTTGTTATTTACTAACAAGTTGCTCTAGTGATTTTGTAGTAATTTTATTAGGCTATTCACCCCCCCTCTAGCCATTTAGAACCTTTCAAGTGGTATCGAGCCGTGGTCACCGTTTTAGCAAGGAGTAACACCCTTCGTGCAAGATATGGCTACTATAGTGTTCAACCATGTCGGGGAAAGCCACCTCACTTTGATGGTGAGAGTTCTTTTGATCATTGGAGGAGAAAGATGACCATGTACCTTGGATCAATACATGAGAGAGTATTGAAGGTGACGGAGAATGACTATGTCATCCTTGATCCCACCAAGCTCACCGATGAGGATAGAGCAAACCAGACTTGCAATCGAATGGCACTCAACACCATATACAATGCCATCGATGCAAAGATATTTGAGGGCATCAAGGACTTGGACCGTGCAAGTGAAGTATGGACAAGATTAAGTGAGACATATGAGGGCACCAAAGTTGTCAAGAGTGCCAAGCTATATGGTCTCAAGAGTGAGTTTGAGACTTTCAAGATAAAGGAAGGTGAAACAATTTTTTTGAGATGTTTTATCGTCTACAAGTAATTGTGAATGACCTCAAGACATTGAGCTACAAGACACAAGATCAAGATTTTTATCACAAGTTCTTGATTAGACTACCTTCAAGATTCAAGATGTTGATCCTCATGCTACAAAGGGATGGGCTTGATACAAAGAAGCCAAATGATTTGCTTGGAGAGGTATTGACATTTGACAAATATGATCATGATGTGGATGCCAAGGAGAAGAAAGAAGACAAGAAGGTTGAGGAGAAGAAGGTCGTTGCATTCAAGGCATTCTCTTCCACATGCAAGGGCAAGGCTAAAGCTCAAGAAGAAGAGTGTGATGTAACCAGCCCTAGAAGAGGTTGATGAAGCTCTTGCTTTGGTTGTCAAGAAATTTGGTATCATGCTCAAGTATAAGAGAAGATTTGGGAACTACAAGAAGAAGGACACTCCCAAGGGCAATGAAGATAATAGGCTATGTTTGAAGTGTGATAGTCCCGATCATCTCTTTGAGGAATGTCCTCATAGGAAGGACAAGAAGAACAATAAGGATCATCGAAGAGGCAAGAACAAGGCCACCTTCAAGAAGGGCAAAGATGGTGCATTTGTTGTGACTTGGGATAGTGATGAGTCCGAAGAAGAAGAAGAGGGCAAGGCAATGATGGCATTAGTTGATCAAGAGAAGCCTTCTCTATTTGACTCATCCTCCTGTTCATGCTTCATGGCTAAGGCCACTAAGGTATATGATGATGATGAACCATATCCTAATGAAGTAAAAAATATGATAGTGAGGTTGAATATGATGAATCAAATGAATCCACTAAAGATGAGATGTTTGAGGCAATGGAGCAAGCCAACATTGTTCTCATAGCTAAGGCTAAGGAATGTAAGGCCTTGGAAAAGAGAGTTGCCTCTCTTGAAAAGAGCCTTAGGGAGCAAGAAGCCTCTTATGAGTGTCTAAAGGAAGACCATGAGGAGCTTCAACTTGCCCACACAAAGCTTGAAAAAGCTCATTCCTTGCTAGTAGCTAAGTGTGACAAGGTTATCTTGGTCTCCAAGATGGATGTTAGTTCAACATGTGACATTATAGATGAACCATTCGTGGTTGATGTTGAAGAACCAAACATACCATCCACATCCACACCAACCCACTCTACCTCCACTAGTAGTGATGAAAAGATTTTAGATTCATCATTATTAGTTGAGCTCACCCACGCCTTAGGTAAGGCATATGGTGGGGATGCCAAAGATTTTCCCTTAACAGGGAAGGTCTAGGGTATACTCCCAAGAAAGGCAAGAAGGCCTTTGTGACTCCAAAGCCTAGCTTTGTGAAGAGCAACGGTTCTTATTGCTATAGATGCAAGCAAGTTGGGCATCAAGAGCAAAAATGTGCTAAAAAGAACAACAACAAGAAAGCAAACAAAGTGCATTCAATTTGTTTTGATTCATGCTATTTGCTTACCAAGAGGGAGAATGGTGTTATGGCAAAGTTCATTGGTACACCAATTGTGGGACCAAAGAAGAAGTCCATTTGGGTGCCAAAGTCTTTGGTAACTAACCTCTAAGGACCCAAGCAAAGATGGGTACCTAAATCTCATTGATTTGGTTTGTAGGTGGACTACAAGGCCGGAGGGAGGCATTGGATTCTTGATAGTGGGTGCACTCAACACATGACCGGTGATGCTAGAATGTTCAACTCTTTTGATACAAGGTCAAGTGGTGGAGGCATTACATTTGGTGATAATAGTAGAGACAAGGTCAAAGGACATGGCAAGATTGCAATCACAAATGAATTGAGCATATCCAATGTGGCACTTGTTGACAAGGTGAACTACAACTTGCTCTCAATAGCACAATTATGTGACCTTGGTTTCAAATGCATATTTGAGGTCAATGATATTGAGGTTGTTAGTGTCAATGATGCAAAGTTGATATTCAAAGGCTTTAGGCATGAAAATCTTTATCTAGTGGATTTTGGCACATGTGAAGCAAAATTGAGTACATGCTTGCTCTCCAAATCAAGCATGGGTTGGCTATGGCATAGAAGGCTAGGACATATTGGCATGAAACAATTGAACAAGCTTGTGAAGCACAACTTAGTAAGAGGCTTGGATGGAGTTGAGTTTGAAAAGGACAAGCTATGTAGTGCATGTCAAGCCGGCAAGCAAGTGGGCAACACTCATCCTAAGAATTCATGAGCACTTGCAAGCCATTTGAGTTGATGCATATGGATTTATTTGGACCAACCACATACACTAGCATTGGTGGAAATAAGTATGGATTTGTGATTGTGGATGACTTCACTAGATATAATTGGGTATTATTTCTCAATGACAAGAGTGACACATATTCCATCTTCAAGACATTCCTCAAGCAAGTGTGCAATGAATATGATGTTACCATCAAGAAAGTGAGAAGTGACAATGGTAGTGAATTCAAGAATACAAGAATTGAAGAGCTATGCAATGACTATGGCATTAAGCATGAATTCTCACCTACCTACACACCACAATCCAATGGCTTAGTTGAGAGGAACAATAGGACTCTCATGGATATGGCAAGGTCAATGCTTAGTGAATATGATGTGAGTCAATCTTTTTGGGCCGAAGCAATCAACACCGCATGCTACTACATCAACCGATTGTATTGTCATCCAATGATGGGCATGACACCCTATGAGCTATTGAATGGAAGAAAGCCAAGCATTGCTTACTTTAGAGTCTTTGGTTGCAAATGCTACATTTTGAAGAAAGGCACTAGATTGGGTAAGTTTGACAAGAAATGTGATGAGGGATTCTTGCTTGGTTATTCCACTGCAAGCAAAGCATATAGAGTGTGGAATAGCACTAGTGGTCAACTTGAGAAAGTGCATGATGTTGAGTTTGATGAAATCAATGGGTCTCAAGATGAAGAAGAAAATCTCAATGATGTTGGTGGAACTCAATTGGTGGATGCAATGAAGAACATGGATATTGGGCATATTAGGCCAACTCAAGTGATTGATGTTGATGATGACAAAAATCAAGTGCTCTCATCTCCAATGGGTCAAGCTAGTGGTTCTCAAGTGCAAGATCAACAAGGTGGCACCTCATCTCAAGTGCAAGCCACATCAAGTGATCAACCAAGTTCAAGCAATCAACTACCAATACTCAAAAATTCAAGTGTTGTTAGAGATCACCCAATTGATCAAATTGTTGGTGACATTGCTAGTGGAGTACAAACAAGAGGAAGACTTGTGGCATTTTGTGAGCACTTTGCATTTGTGTCACAAGAAGACCCGGAGAAGATTGATGATGCCATGAAAGATGAAGAATGGGTATTGGCAATGCAAGAGGAGCTCAATAACTTTGAAAAAAATGAAGTATGGGAGTTGGTGGAAAGACCAACCAACTATAATGTCATTGGAACCAAGTGGGTGTTCAAGAACAAGCAAGATCAAGATGGCATTGTGGTTAGAAACAAAGCAAGACTAGTTGCACAAGGCTACACTCAAGTTGAGGGTCTTGACTTTGGTGAAACATATGCTCCGGTGGCAAGATTAGAGGCAATTAGGATTCTACTAGCCTATGCATGTGCCCATGACATCAAGCTATACCAAATGGATGTGAAGAGTGCATTTCTCAATGGCTACATCAATGAGCTTGTATATGTTGAGCAACCTCCCAGCTTTGAAGATTATCACAAGCCTAATCATGTGTACAAGTTGAAGAAGGCATTGTATGGCTTGAAGCAAGCACCTAGAGCATGGTATGAGAGGTTGAGAGACTTCTTACTCAAGAAAGGCTTCAAGATGGGGAAGGCCGACACTACTCTCTTCACCAAGAAGATTGGCAAGGATTTGTTTATCTTGCAAATATATGTGGATGATATCATATTTGGATCAACAAATCAAGACTATTGTGAAGAGTTTGGGAAAATGATGGCCAAAGAATTTGACATGTCTATGCTTGGAGAGCTCACATACTTCCTTGGACTTCAAATCAAGCAACTCAAGAATGGGACGTTCATAAGTCAAGGCAAGTACATAAGAGACATGATCAAGAAGTTTGACATGCAAGATGCAAAGGGCATAACCACACCAATGGGTACAAGTGGCACCCTAGATCAAGATCTCAAAGGCAACATGGTTGATCAAAAGCTCTTTCGGTCATTGATTGGAAGCCTACTATATGTGACCGCATCAAGACCGGATGTCATGTTTAGTGTATGTTTGTGTGCAAGATTTCAAGCCTCACCAAGAGAGAGTCATTACAAGGCCGCAAATAGAATATTGAGGTATTTGAAGCATACACAAGATGTTGGCTTATGGTATCCTAAGGGGTCTAGCTTCGAGCTTATTGGATATTCGGACTCCGACTATGATGGTTGCAAGATCAATAGAAGAAGCACTAGTGGGACTTGTCAATTCCTTGGAAGATCTCTTGTGTCATGGTCCTCAAAGAAGCAAACAAGTGTGACACTCTCTGTCGCCGAAGCCGAATATGTTAGTGCGGGGAGTTATTGTTGCCAACTACTTTGGATGAGGTCCACATTGAAGGATTATGGATTTGACTTCAACAAAGTACCCTTGTATTGTGACAATGAGAGTGCTTGCAAGATGACTCAAAATCTGGTGCAACATACTAGAACCAAGCACATTGATATAAGGCACCATTTCATTAGAGAGCATCAACAACAAGGAGATATTGCAATCCATCCAATTGGTACCGAAGATCAACTTGCTGATATATTTACCAAGCCACTTGATGAGAAGAGATTTTGCAAGCTTAGAAATGAATTGAACATTCTTGACTTCTCTAATATGAGTTGAATGCACCCCACATATGTGACATGCCTCTCCACCGAGCCAAAGCAAAGGTGAAATTGTTTGACATGTCATCATGATATCTAAGGACTTGCTAGATCACATAGACATACAACTTGTTCCTTAGGTTGCATTCATGGAAAAGCAATGAATTTCAATGTATGTATGCCATCACTATTGTCTTATATGCTTGATTGATCTAGTGATGACATATAACATGCTTGTGGGCTTGCAATCTCAAGTGTTGAATTTGGATATATTGTCAAATATGTGGTTCAACATAGACATGATAACCCTTGTTATGAGGTGTGAAAAAGCTTGTCTTTGGTTCAAACCGAATTACATGTATGGCAAGCTCTCCAAATTTGGCCAATTTGAAAACTAATCTTTCCAATATCAAAAGAACCCGATCAATCCTTTTTTGTCAATTGTTGACAAAGGGGGAGATATTAGTGCATAAAGATTAGAAGGGGATCAAATTTTTTTTGAAAGCACACAAGTAGGGGGGGAAAGCTCATAAGCCTTTTGTTGCATTTGTTTGTGCACTAAACATATGACTTGCTGTTGCACATGTATTTAAATTCCATATATACATGCTTGTGTGGTGTATGCTAGTGGTAACTTGAATGATGATTGAACAACTAGCATGCATAGGATGATATCTAGATATTTTGTTTTCCGCTCTAAATTCAAGTACCTATGTTATAATATGATCTCACGGGGTACTTTGAGTTTTTGATGAAATATCTAGCTATCCTTGATGCTTGTATGGTGAGAAAGGCGCAACTTCGATTGGTATCACGCTTCAAAGGTCCATTCTTTCACCATAGCATCATTTTGGTAACATGGCTCACTCCCTAATTTCAATATTCATACATGTATGCAAAGCCTATACCAAACTCTAGGCATACATGTAGGGGGAGCTCATGCTACCAAAACCGAACTTACGATGATTGTCCAAACCTATAATCATGAGCAAATTGCTTGGACAACCATGATGAGTTCAAAAATACTTGTATCATAAAATATTTATGCGGGTTATCACCAATTACCAAAAAGGGGGAGATTGAAAATCTCTAGATTGGTTTTGGCTAATTAGTGACATCCTAGAACTAATCTCTCTATGCTAAGTGTTTGATTTAGTTGGAGATTGGTCAAGCCAAGGTGGTGGTCATGGTGGATGGGTCGAGGTGATCCAAATGATGATCAAGTGCGCAACTTGGAGTGTTTCGAGGATCAAATGGGCTCAAGGCAAAGGTATATCCATAGGGCCATTTTGTTTTTACACTCAAGACACCATAGAGGGTGTGAGTGATTATAGGATCGATAAGCCGTACTATAAAGAGGGGAAAACTATCGTACATCTCGGTCCTCATGTGCCTCTAGGTTCAAAATCATTTGTATGCATTCTAACCTAGAGAGCTAACTCCGTACTTGACGAAAATGTTTTCAAAATGCTAACACACGGTGTCGGGGTGTTCTTCGACGTGTTGGCAACAAGAATCAAGTGACGGAAGTCGGTTTGGAGCAAAGGCGAAGGAACGACAACACAACAATGGAAATTCGCAGCTCAGAGGCGATCGGATCCGGTGACCGGACTCACGACCGAAAGCACGTGAATCCGACCGGACGGTCCGGTCGATGCTTCTGATCGAAGTTCTAGAGAGCATGTTTTTCGTGTCTCGATTGGAACTCGACCGGACGCACCCACCGGATCCATGGACCGGACGCATGCGATGGGTGTCAGCCGTGGACCAGGCAGGTTGTCTGTTGTGACCGGACCCGTGACCGGACCCATCGACTGGACTCACCGGTGAGTCCGGTCGGCGCGTCCGGTCAGGCTGATTTGAGCGTGTTTTGCCCCCAACGGTTGGATTTCGTGATGGGGGCTATATATACACGTTTGGCCGGCTTTCGGAGGTCTCTTGGTCATTTGAAATCAATCCTAACACCTTTAGAGCTGAGCACACTCCCTCCTCCTCACTCCCTTTGCTTGTGAGCATCATTCTAGTGAGTTGAGGTGATTCAAGTGCACTTTGCTTTGATCTTTGCATCTAGTGGCACTTGGGGATCGTTGTGAGCCGATGGATTTCCTTTTGCTCTTGGAGAGCACCACTCCTAGCCGGCTTGGTGATTGGTGGAGGCGTTGGCAAGAGAAGGTGATTGTTCTTGGCCACCTCCGGTGATTTGTGAGAGGATCACGCACTCCTCGTCGGGAAGACAAAGTGCAAGTAATATATTACTCGTGTCTTGGGTACCTCTCATTTGCTTTGGGTGTAAGTAGCCTAAAGGCACTTGGCTAGGAGTGAGCTCCACCTTGCCCCACACGTGAGAAGGTCGACACAACGGAGACTGGCTTGAGGGTGCTCAAGTGAACTTTGGGTTAAATCTCGTGTCTCCACTTGTCTCTTGGTGATTGTCTTCAATTTGGTTATCTCATTGTATCATCCTTGGTGATTGGATTGACTAGCCTCGACATTGTGGTATATCACTTCTACACACTTGCATTACTTTCATTTATATTGTGCTTGTGTAGTTTGAGTAGACTTGCTTAGTTTGCTAGAGTAATTAGCTTGTTCACTTAGAGGCAAAGTAGAGACTTAGCTCTTGTGTGTGATTTAGAGACTACCACTCCGCGGCGCTTCGCAGTCCGCAGCGGGATGGTCACCTTGTATGTCAGCGCATACACCCGGCGGCCCTATCTGTGTCGTCGTGCCCGTCTTGGGCGCGGGGTGGACACTGCATTGGCACTGCCAGCAACCGGTTGCTGCGGAACGCCACCCGCGCCGTCGACATGAACAACATCCCCACGAGACCTGCTACAGCTTAGACAACAAGTTGGTATCTTCTCGCTCATGTCCACATGAACACCTGCAGTCTTGGCGAGACCTGCTGACACGTCTAGGTAGTAGAGCTTCTTCATGCTGCAGCATCTTGGACCCGTGAGACCGGCGAGACGCTACGAACACCTGCAGCAGCTTCTCATTCTTTTCCACCGAGAACCACTGCCGCAACACCTTCTCCACGCGCCGGTTGTCTGCCGTGTTGCTTGCGTTGTGCGCGTTCGAGGTTGCAGCCGAGCACCTTCGCTTCTTTGGTGTATTTTGGTGTTCTTCAGTGAAACCACGACCCAAACAAGAACGGGTTGGGTTAGACCCAAAACCCAAATAAATTAATTAGATAGTGTGGGTTAGTGTTTGGGTCAACCACGTCTGACCCATTTGCATCCTGAGATGTGATACGTCATCAAGAGCTTGCACAATCACAAAAATGGTGCTTTAGTTCTAGGTCTGTTATCATCAAAATTCAATTCAACTTTTCAGAAGTTGCAGTAGATAGTGAATTTGCACAGATATATTGTCAACCGATCAAGTCGACCTCTCTAAGGTGCTGTTCGGTTTCTAGGGACTAAACTTTTTTAGTCCTAGGGACTAATAAAAAAGTCCCTCCAAAAAAGTCTTTTAGGGATTAACAGAGAAAAATCTCAAAAGTTCCTACATATTTAGTTTGGTAGAGACTAAAAGGAACTTTGTTTTTAAGTCCTAAGGACTAAACAGTCCCTAAACCAAACACCCCTAAGATCAAAGCAAAAATGACAATATATTGACAGAAAGTACCATCAATTGTTATATATCAGCCTGGCGCAAAAGCCGAATTACCCGAACCCGAGACCGAAATAACGGGCCGAACCGAACCGAAGCGGACCAAACCATCGGTCTTGGTCCTACGTTTAGACCGAACCGAATAGGCCGAACCCAACGCCGGTTGCTCGGGTTAGTATTTCGGTTACCGAGAAACCCGAATAGACCGAGTTACGGACAGCTTAGACGCGTTGGGTTCCGCGTCCGTTCGGCCCAGCGGCCTCCACTGAGTCGTCCTCCTGTTCGACGCGGCACCCGTGCGCCCCCAGCGCCCGCCGCCGCCCGGTCTTCCGACCGGCCGCCGCCCGGCGCCCCTGGCGCCATTGCCCCCGCCTCGCCTCCTTCCCATCTTCTCCTAGCCCCCCCTCACCTCCACTCCCCAAGGCCCCAACCCTAACCCTCGGCGAAAAGATCCGCGGCTGGCTCGTCGGCGCCGAACTAGAGAGGAGATCCGGCGGTTGGCTGGCGGCGGCGTGCCAGCGCCCTTGCTTTGGGCGGTGGAGGTGCTGAGGAGCGGGGAAAGCAGCCGAGGCAACCCCAGGAACACCTGCATGTCTGAATGACCTGATGAACACCTGCATGTCTCAATGATCTGATGACGAACACTACTGCATGTCTGATGCTAGTGAAGTTTGTTGTGCCTACTGAATCTGTGTGTTGGTAACTTGGTATTCCATTTGCTAACGCTGGATTGTTTTGTTTGTCAGCAAGGAAGGAACTAAAGTGAGGCTTTCGGCATGCTGAAATGGATCAAGGCGTTGGCCAACAAGACTATCTTCTACTATACCTGAAGGACTCTACCGATGCCTGCTTCCAGGGCTTATTTTTGCTGCTGCCATGAATGTTTATGACAGTTATTAACTTATCGTAGTAGCCTATTTATGATTGTTCGCTTAATCTTGATGCAGTAAGAACGAATGAACTTATCTCATATTGCTTCCAGTTCCATGTTTTGTCTCTAAGAAGAGTAAAATGCATCAACAATATATAATACATATCGGGTTTTTCGGTTATACCCGAAAAGACCGAACCCGAACCCGAAGACTGATTTTTCATAAACTCAGTAACCCGAAAACCCGAACCCAAAGACCGAATAAAGACCGAACAAAAAACCCGAAAAACCCGACCTGAATTCTCGGGTAAAACCCGAACGCTCTGTTATATACTCCACCTGTTATTGTTCTTTCCACTACTGTTAAAGCGTAATGACATCCTTTTACCCAATGATCAAAATATGCCTCAGAGGTTCTCACAACAGTGAAGGATTCTCCACCGCGCGCATGTGCAAAAATGTTCATCGCAATTCTTTCAGGCACAAAAATATTTATTTAGTTCAAAAGCGGCCGGGGCGTGAACGGCTATAATTGGTGCGAGCATCTCCCGCTGCATGCGCCACATTTCCCTATTCTTCCCTCTCCTTCCCTTCCGTTCCCTTCCCTTGCCATTGCCAAATTTACACCCGACCAATCTTTGTGTGTGTGGAATGGCGCCCGCGGTCACGCTGCGGTGAGCGAGCGCGCACGCACAACCATTGGTTGGGTTGGTGAGCCCCATCGGTTCGCCGGAGATGGCCTCGTCGGCGGGCTACGCGGATGGCGACACGGGACCGGACCCTCCGCCGGTGCCGCCGCCGCTGAGGAAGCAGCCGTCGCGGATCGCGTCGGGGATGCGGCGGCTGGCGTCCAAGGTGTCGTCGGCGGTGCCAGGGGGCCTCAAGCGTACACACTCCGGCGCGCAGTCGGGCTTACGCGGGCTGCGCTTCCTCGACAAGACGTCTGCCGGCAAGGACGGCTGGAAGACCGTCGAGAAGCGGTTCGACGATATGAGCACCGACGGCCGGCTGCAGAGGGGAGAACTTCGCCAAGTGCATCGGTAAGTCTTGTTGCTGAGCCATGTCACGGCTTGTCGTCAACTCGTCGCTGTGATATATATCATCTGTCTATTCTTTAGAATGAGAACGTGTACTGAAACGGTTTACGTCCATTCAACGATGCTAGATTTTCTCTGATAAAGGCATGCATGCAAATTTGTAACAAAGATTCAGCCCTCATATCTACTAGTAATTCGTAACAAGCAAAACAAAATCAGGGAAAGATCCATCCATAGCAAGTAAGCGACATGTGTATGATTACCTGATGCTCCACTATCTTCATCTTAAAGGTATGGCCGATTCGAAGGAGTTTGCAAGCGAGGTATTTGTGGCATTGGCTAGAGAAGACACCTCAATCCGGACGATGGCGTAACAAAAAAACAAGTGAAGGAATTCTGGGAGGAGATGACAGACCAGAACTTTGATTCCAGGCTACGCATTTTCTTTGACATGTAAACCTTACCTCTAGTTCCCTTCTTCTCCATACTTAAACACGGATTGCTTTCCTCCTGACGAGAGATGTGCTTGCAACCAGGTGTGACAAGAACGGTGATGGTAAGCTGACAGAAGATGAGGTCAAGGAGGTCATCGTGCTAAGTGCCTCAGCAAACAAGCTTGCCAAACTGAAGGAACATGCGGCAACCTACGCCTCTCTGATCATGGAAGAGCTGGACCCTGATCATCGCGGCTACATCGAGGTGCACGAGGACATCTATCGAAACTTTATTAATCTATGACAGAGCAGCAGCAGCATGGATAAATTACTGACAGAAAACAGAAAACAGATTTGGCAGCTGGAGACCCTGCTACGCGGGATGGTGACGGCCTCAGGGCCGCCGGAAAAGATGAACATGGCGTCAGCAACTCTGGCGAGGACGATGGTGCCTTCCAGCCATCGGAGCCCGCTGCAGCGGCGCATCAACAAGGCCGCGGACTTCGTCCACGAGAACTGGAAGAGGATATGGGTGCTCACCCTCTGGGCCGCCCTCAACATCGCCCTCTTCATATTCAAGTTCATCCAGTACCGGAGGCGCGCGGTGTTCGAGGTGATGGGCTACTGCGTCTGCATCGCCAAGGGCGCAGCCGAGACCCTCAAGCTCAACATGGCGCTCATACTGCTGCCGGTGTGCCGGAACACGCTCACATGGCTGCGTTCCACCGCGCTCAGCAAGGTCGTGCCGTTCGACGACAACATAAACTTCCACAAGGTGCCTTGTGCTGTGCCTCACACAATGTTCGCAATGCATCGATCTGCCTCTGGCATGTTCTATCGCGATGACGTTGTCTATCACAAATAAATGTGTGTCTGTCACTCAGGTCATCGCGCTTACAATCGCCATCGGAGCTGCAACCCATACGCTTTCACACGTCCTCTGCGACTTCCCCAGGCTAGTGTCGTGCCCCAAGGACAAGTTCATGGAGAAGCTGGGGCCCTTCTTCAACTTCGTCCAACCAACTTGGCCGATTCTGCTGACGAGCATCCCGGGATGGACCGGGATCCTCCTCATCCTCATAATGTCCTTCTCCTTCACGTTGGCGACGCACTCCTTCCGGAGGAGCGTCGTGAAGCTGCCGTCGCCGTTTAACAACCTGGCCGGCTTCAACGCCTTCTGGTATGCCCACCACCTGCTGATCATCGCCTATTTCCTCCTGGTGATGCACTCATACTTCATATTCCTCACCAAGCAGTGGTACAAGAGAACGGTACGTATTATTTTGAGCATTATTATTTGATATATGTGTGCCCAAGCTTGAAATGCCAATTTGATTTGGTTTCCTTTTCAGACATTTATGTACTTGGCCGTCCCTGTCGTCTTCTATGCCTCCGAGAGAAGTATTAGAAGAATTCGTGAGAAGAGCTATCACGTGAGCATATTAAAGGTAAATTGATAAACTCTATCTTTTCAATTTTTTTGTCTTAACAAAAATAATTTTTTCCTTATTTTAGTTCTGCACACAAAGAGGACTACTATCAGTAAATTTTCATTATCTTTATCTCTACAGGCAGCAATTTACCCGGGAAACGTGCTCTCACTTTACATGAAGAAACCACCAAGCTTCAAGTACAAAAGTGGGATGTACATGTTTGTAAAATGCCCAGACGTTTCACCTTTTGAATGGTACGTGCCAAGGCAGCAATGTCATTTTCCAAGGCAGCATGACACTCCTGACTGTCCTAATAAGATTCCCCAATATCTGTACTGCAGGCACCCTTTCTCCATCACTTCGGCTCCTGGAGATGACTACTTGAGCGTCCATATCCGTACATTAGGTGATTGGACATCAGAACTCAGGAATCTGTTCGGGAAGGTCAGTTGACTGGGCACAACAAAAAAGGGGAAAAAAAAATCTGGTGCCTATTCATCATAGCAAAGTTTGACATGAAAAATGTGTTTGATACAGGCTTGTGAGACAGAAGTAACTTCTAAGAAGGCTACACTAGCTAGACTTGAAACAACTGTTGTGGCACATGGTGTGGAAGAGGACACTAGGTGATTTATAAGACGTCGCCTATTTTCTTTTTAAGAAAATAAGCTATGCATTTGACTTGACTTTATTCATTTAGGTTTCCTAAAGTCTTCATAGACGGCCCTTACGGTGCACCGGCTCAAAACTACCGGAAATACGACATTCTTCTGCTTATTGGGCTCGGGATTGGTGCAACTCCTTTCATCAGCATACTGAAGGATCTCCTCAACAACATCAAGTCCAACGAGGTAAAACAGTGCCTCAACTCTTGCAAATCCTTTCCAAATGGACAGCGAAAATGTTCAGTTCAGTTGTATTGAAACAGGAGGTGCAGAGCACGCATGACGCCGAGTTGGGTTGCAGTTTCAAGACGAATGGGCCAGGAAGAGCCTACTTCTACTGGGTTACCAGAGAGCAAGGCTCCTTCGAGTGGTTCAAAGGTGTTATGAACGACGTTGCCGAGAGCGATCGCGATGTACTTACTACTCTGATACTCACAACTAACTAATACATCCCACCATTATTCCTAATTATTACCAGAAAAAATGATACATCCTCGGTCTATCCATGCATATATACAGGATGTAATAGAGATGCACAATTACCTGACGAGCGTGTACGAGGAAGGCGACGCGAGGTCAGCCCTGATTGCCATGGTCCAGTCACTTCAACATGCCAAGAATGGCGTTGATATCGTCTCAGGCAGCAAGGTGAAAGAAACGAACATATCCAAATCCTTTGCCTCTCTTGTCTGCACAAAATTCAGATATGCTGTACCTGTTTCCAGTCTGACATTGGATTTGCAGATCCGAACGCATTTTGCAAGGCCAAACTGGAGAAAAGTGTTCTCTGATCTGGCCAATGCCCACAAGAACTCACGCATAGGTGAGTTCAATATGATACTAAAATTGAAGTCCTTGTTTTGATGCAGCAGAAAAGAAGATCAACCGACGTACGTAGATTCTCTTGAATAAATGAACGAATATTTAATAAGAAATCGATCTTTCGACACGCAGGTGTTTTCTACTGTGGATCTCCAACACTCACGAAGACCCTCAGAGATCTTTCGATAGAGTTCAGTAGCACCACGACGACCCGATTCCATTTCCACAAAGAGAATTTCTAAGAAGCAATGGCCCGGCGCATCGGTGATCAAGCCGTACGAAACGGGCACAAGGCTATATATGTGCCTGTGCAGGTCACATTCGAGTGGCCTGGAGCGCCCTTGCTAGCTTTGTGGAACACGGAAGGGACTTTACTGGACCTGAAGTCTTTTGCTTCGTCGGCTACTCGGCTTTGCTGGGAGCTAGCTTCGTCAGGTTTGGTGTTGGAAGCGTACGTAGGCGCAACCCAGAGAACGGCTGAGCAGGAAATTCAGCATAGGAAGTTCCATGTAGGAAAATGAAAATTGTAATAGCCCTAGCAGTGTCTTAAGTTGAATGACGAATTACAAGGTCAGGTGGGACTGTTTGAATACGGACCCGAAGACCTGAGTTCGAGTTCAGTTCGACTAGGATGTGGATGATTCTTTCTGCTTTTATAAAAATGTCATAGATATTCTCCATTTTGAGGAACAATTTTTTTTCTTGAAAGATAACTTTTACTAGCTGGCACCCCCGTGCGTAGCATGGGGCAGCGATTGAAGAATATGGCACATTATTACACGATTATACTTAAGAGGGAAAAGATTAGTAAAATTAGTTACAATGCAGATTCATGGCAGCCATGACGTACAGAAATTCTGCGAGGCCTGTCATTGAAATGTGTCCCATTGTCTAGCAGGCTCACGTAAGATGATCAGCTAGAGGGAGCTAGAAGAAAACATACCGTTCTTGAATCCACAGGCGGACAGAAAGTTTAGATGGGTTATAATACACGTATCAGTGTATCACAAACCTGTTATGGCGCGCGTTGGCTGAAGGGGCTGAGTGTGGCGAGATAAGGCGGCCTGAATGTGTCGGCGCTCCAACCTTCGTCCTTGACCCCCGCGGGAGGGAAGGGGGACATCGTCGTTCGTGCCCCATGGCCTGGCCCGCCCGTGCAGGTGCGTAGCCACAGCAGGGCACTGTCAGCCGTCGTCCTTTGCAGCCTTTGGGTGGCTTCGCGGCAGCCTACTGCGCGGGGCTCTCGAGGTGGCGGCGGGACATAGGTTATCGACGAAATATGGTCGGCAGTCTACCAACGGGTGTGCCACGGTAGTATATGAGAATCGGAAGAGGTGCGCGAGTCAGCGAACAAGATGTAAAGCAAGATGAAGACGATGAAAACACAGGTTTACCTAGGTTCGCCACCGTTATGGCGTAAAACGTACGTCCTGCTTTGTGGTTTGTATTGCTATGAGATGACTTGAGTTTTAGAGGGTCATCTACAACTCTAATATGTGACCGTTAAAATAACTCATCTCATGCCGGGGTGGTAGCAGCGACCATGCAAGCCGCGATCGCGATTGCCAAAGCCGAGAACGCGCGCATTCTTGCGCGCTCATGCCGTCAAATGCCAAAGATTAGTAATTTGCCAAATGCAATTGACAAAGTGTTGGACGGTGGTTTTTCAGTTTTTGGCAAATTTTGAAAATGCCAAACCCAAATGCAAAACTCTTGGAGATGCTCTAAGGGTGCCAAACACCCCAATTTCAGACGCGATTTAACTTAATCAATTTATCTATTGAGGTTCTAAGTTGGATACTAGGTTGGGAAAGACAAAAAATAAAAATTGTGTCAAATAAGAGTTTTTCGTATTCTAAAATACAATGTATTTAGAGTTGTCTTAAGTTAAACCACCCTATATTTGACCAAATGTATATAAAATAACAATAATGTTTACAACATTAAATAACCTACATTAGGAACATTATTAATACATTTTGTACCCTAGCGTTGTAGTGTCTATCCTCTGATGAGAGGAGACAGGGCCGATAGAACTGGAGCTTTCCCTAATTCTTCTCACTCGATCCCTATTCTCTAAACACTACTACGTCGAGGCATAGGAGTTCGCCAGGTTAGTCAAGTGGAAACTCCTTTATGCAATATTAATTAATATTGTAATGTCAAGGGAATGATTAATCATTGAACGTATAACGACTCCGCCTTTTCTGATCCACCTGTGGTGGAAAGATAATCTCATAAGCTAACCAATAATGTTAGTTTGACACCAATAACCTCACTTGTGTCTTGTCTACATTTCTTCCATGATCACATCTTGACGTGCAGGGTACACCATGGACATGAGATGGTCATCATGAAAGATTGGATTGTAAAGGATTTGTACTTGAGGATCTTCATCTTCACTTGATTTTGATTTTGAGCTTCCGTAGTCCTCATTTTACCAATGGCAAGTCTTTTAATAGCTCAGTGAGGTTGTTCTTCATTTCTTAATCTTTTCGTTGACAATCGTTTTTAGAGTCACCAGATTCATCAAATATAACATCTATCTTTATTTCAACACATCTGGTGGTTTCTTGAAGACATCATATACGTATTCATTAGTACCATAACCAAGTAAGAAACCTTCTACCTTTGGTTTTGGGCACAACCTTCATCTACCTTTGGCTCCAACGTGGATACTATAAGAATAGTTTGTCCTCCGTGGTCATGCTTAAGAATATTTAATCCTCCGTTCTTAATGAAATCCCGTTCTTGCAGACAGAACCACCGCCGGTACTGATGGATCGTTGGTGAGAAAAGCTAACGGTTAAACCATTGGCAAGCAATATCGTGGAACGCGCAGCTTTAGCATGTGCGCAGATTCAGGATTATGGCAAGCCATTCGACGTAGTATGCGCTATGCGCGTGGCTACTGAAAGCGAAAGCATATGCGCATGTAGGAAGGATCCGGTCAACTTCCTCGTCAAGTGGCAGTGCAGGCAGGTGGTGCAAGTGCTCAAGTGGAAGCAACTTTTCTTGACCAAATGGCATTCTTTTTATGTCTCTCGAACTATTTAGTGTGGATAGACCGGTGGAGTCCATACAGCACAGAAGACATTGTCCGTGCCGCGGCGATGGTTCCGGCAGCGGCAGCGGCGCTGATGTTGGTTCTGCAGCTCTCCTTGGCTTCAGCAGCAGCTCAGTCCGGAAATGCTGGCCCGCCGCCGAATCCAGCTGCGGCAACCTGAGCGTGCCGTATCCATTCGGCATCGGCGCCAGCTACGCCGAACGCGCCACCCGCCGCGCTGCTGCTCGGAGACGGCGTCCTCCAGATCGTGGAGATCTCTCTAGCCAACTCCACGGTCCGGGCCCTCTACACTGCGGGCGCCGTGAACCTCAACTTCAGTTCATCCATCGACGGCACCGGCGCCAGCGGCACCTGGAGCGGCGGTCTCGGCGCTGTCGATGGCAGCCCGTACGTGGTGTCAGAGTGGCGCAACCAGTTGGTTGTCACAGGGGTGCAACGTTCAGGGGACGCTGCTCGGGGGCAGCAGCAACATCATCACCGGCTGTTCCTCTTTCTGCTCCATCGACGACAAGTGGGTCGGCGCCGTGGTAACCACCCCTGGCGAAGGCGATGGCGCCACCGCGTGCTCCGGGATCCGCTGCTGCGAGACGCCCATCCCCATTGGCCGTCCGGCCTACAACGTCCAGTTCAAGTACCTGAACGTTGAGAACACGGAATTGCTGCCTGTGGCAGTGCGCATCGCCGAGCGTGGATGGTTTGGCACCGTCGCCGAGCACATGCTCAACAACTCGGTGAAGGATTCCACGCTCCTGACGCCGGTTCCAGTGGTACTGGACTGGGCGGTGGCGTCGACCCCAATAGTCCCGGGAACGCCTGCTGCGGATGAGGCCGGCAACTCGTCCTGCCCCTCGGACGCGGCGAGGAGCGCCTGCCGCAGCAGCCACAGCACCTGCCACAACGTCACCAACAACTACCGGACGGGCTACGTGTGCCGCTGCCAGAAAGGCTTGCCAGAAAGGCTACGACGGCAACCCCTACCTTTCCGGTGAAGGCGGATGCCAAGGTACGCACGCTGTCACGTTGCACGGGCATGGCACCGTTGGGTGCGGTGCAGTGGTACTACTACTAGCTCACAGACTGTAACGCTGAGTATGCCTGTTTGCTTCATCATCAGATATTAATGAGTGCGCACTCCCGGGCAATTGTTTTGGTGTTTGTACAAACACGGACGGATCGTACGAGTGCCGGTGCCCACGCGGTGCTGGTGGTAACCCGCATGTGGAACATGGCTGCGTCAAATCTTCACTAGGTGAGCAGAGATCGAGCCACTCGGTCATACATATTACTCTGCTTTTGCATTGCAGTACTCCTTGATCGTTTCCTCTGTTTCAACAGGTACTGGCACTGAACAAGCACCAACTGTATTCTTCCACTCTTCTGTCATATAATTCAAAGCCTAATATGTCACCCTGACTCTGACAGAAAACAAATGTTTGTCATTGTATCATCAGGGCTAAGTATTGGCCTTGGAGTTGGCAGCGGGGCAGGTCTTTTGGTGCTGGTATTCGGTGCTGCCTTTGTGACTCGTAGGATTAAGAATCGTAGAGCAAGAATGCTAAAGCAGAAGTTCTTCAAGCAGAACCGTGGACATTTGTTGTAACAATTGGTGTCTCAAAAGGCTGATATCACTGAAAAAATGATCATCCCTTGGTAGAGCTGGAAAAAGCCACAAATAATTTTGACAAAGCTCGTGAGCTTAGCAGAGGTGGACATGGTCTACAAGGGCATTCTATCCGATCTGCATGTTGTCGCAATAAAAAAAGTCAAAAGTGGCAATCCAAAGAGAGATTGATGAGTTTATTAATGAGGTAGCAATTCTTTCTCAACTCAACCATCGAAATGTGGTAAAACTCTTTGGATGTTGCCTTGAGACACAAGTGCCACTGTTGGTTTACGAATTCATTCCAAATGGTACTCTTTATGATCACCTTCATGTTGAAGGACCAACATCACTACCATGGGAGTCTAGGCTAAGAATTGCAACGGAAACCGCTAGAGCACTAGCCTACCTTCACATGGCCGTGTCATTTCCTATAATCCACAGAGATATCAAGTCCCACAATATTCTTTTAGATGGATCAATGACAGCAAAAGTGTCTGATTTTGGAGCTTCAAGATGCATTCCGACGGATAACACTGGGATTTCAACTGCTGTCCAAGGAACATTTGGATACTTGGATCCCATGTACTACTACACTGGGAGACTCACTGAGAAGAGCGATGTTTTTAGCTTTGGTGTTGTTCTTATAGGGCTGCTGACGAGGAAAAAGCCATACTCGTATAGGTCACCTAAGGAAGATGGTCTTGTTTCCCATTTCACAGCACTGCTCTTGGAAGGCAATTTGGTCAATGTACTTGATCCCCAGATCATAGAAGAGGCAGGTGAACAAGTGGGGGAAGATCATAGAAGAGGTAGGTGAACAAGTGGGGGAAGTAGCAGCAATAGCAGCATCATGTGTCAAAATGAAAGCAGAGGATCGACCGACCATGAGACTGGTGGAGATGAGCCTTGAAAGCATTCAAGCATCCATACAACGGGTTGCGGGTACAAACATACACAATAAGAAACAAAAGGCTGTGATGTATCCATTACTGGAGGGTACAAGCAAGCAGGAGTCAAGTAGACAGTATAGTCTTGAAGAAGAGTTCCTCCTGTCAGCAAGATACCCGCGATAGTTTTTGAAGTAAAATGGCAGGAGCTCTGCCTCTCAATTAAGGTAAGAAATAGAGTTTATGTACAGGAGCATTTGTAGCCCCCCGATGCCATAAAGGACGGGGTCGATGAGAAAGTCAAAAGTAAACTAGATTACACACTCCAATTTTGGGCCCTCCTCCACTGTAGGATGTCCTCTTTCGTTCTTGATGGCACTTGCGCCGGCGTCTCCTGCTCGTTTGAGAAAATTCTCCTATTCCTCTCTTTCAACAAGGACCGCGATAGTGTTTCATGGATTTTATCTTTTTCTAGTTTGAAGACATTTGCAATATTCACTTTCCAACACTCTTTTTAGTATGCATTTACGTATATATTTAAGTAAAGTCTATAGGTTTCCATAGAAGTACCTTCGATAGCCCACCTTACCAATACAGACTAGCACTATTGCAGAAATCCTCATTTGTGCTAGCTCTAATTCTTATCCCAAGTTATTGAAGTTGACACTTGTAAGGATCTAGATAGCTAGAGGGGGTGTAAAAATTTCTTGTACAATTTACTAGAACAGAGTGGTTAGTACAAAAAAAGGATGACCCTAATAGCAACTACAAGCACTAGCTCACTTCAAGCAAGCCTCGTGCACTTGGTTTATAATATTAATCCCGCTGCAAACTCTATGTATACGATACGATGTTGCTTAACCGAGTCTGATCTTGGTCATAAAGTCGATATATCATGCTTCTTCGTGACACTTGATGGACTACTGAGTTTATATAGGTTGATGTGTGAATGTGTTGGTGCCTTTAGTATTAGCCATTGTACTTGAAGCCTTATAAACTAGGAGAATTTCCGTTGCGTTGCTTGCGGGAATGCAAGACAAAATATAAATAAATGAATTTGATGAAAACAAATTTTGCAATTTCTTGGTTACTGGTTTGGTCTTCAGAATACCGCAACTGTTGCTTAAATCATTGTATGCTATAAAAAGGTAGAGATATATATAATAATAGATCTAGCGAATTCAGTTGTGGGATCATATAAGGAAACCACTACACGTCATGATCGATTCGATACAGAAGAAACACCCACGAGCCGTTCCACATAGGGCCTCTCCCCTTCTTCCAGGTGTCATGCTTATCGCGTTTGCAGTGGCGGAGGACGAAGAAAATTTAAGGTAAGGCGACAACGGTCGTCGATAACACACATATATCGGGGCTCGGCCGGCTTGATGTGGCAACTGGAATCGCCGTGATCTTAGCTTGCTCAAACGCAGCAGATCTGCAGATGGATTCGGCGAGACCGCGAGAACACGCGAACCGGCGGCCAGCGGCGCTTGGCAAAGCGCGTCACGGCTGCTGGAATAATTGCCTTGGAATACAATTATACTTTTTTTTTTTTTTTTTTGAGAATAGCTACCTTCGAATACAATTATACAACCGCAGCCCACAGCCATAGGCCACAACCAAATGGCCACAAGCCAAGTCAGAAACGTGAAAAGGCCCAAAGGGCAAAGGCCCAAAGAAAGAAAACGATTCAGCAGTCATCGCGTCTATCGTCTTCCTCGTTGGACATTCAGAGTTTGCAGCAGCAGGAGCTTCAAACCTGCCATCCATGGTGACCAAATCAACTTGGGGTCAGGGTTCCCGGCAGAGCCTTGCCCTAACGGGTTCTCCGCCACTGCACGTTCGCGTGCATGGCATGGCGGCAACGGCGTGCTGAGACCTCTAGCGAAGCCTTCCGGGGCTGGGGACCGAAAACCTCCACCGCCGGCAAGGATGCGGGCGCAGCGAGGGAGTGACGGACGAAGCTCCGTAGGTATCACACATGCGAAGGTGCGGGGCAACGCAGCACGACGGCCGAGGTGAGCGTGCCATCCGCTAGAAAATTGCGATGGTTGAGCTGATACGGCGCTGCTGGGCAAGAAATATGGCCTTCCGGGTAGCAGGGTTTATAAACCCAAGAGCAGCGTTATGCTTGTAATTGTTGTGGCAGTTAGTGCAAGCGAAGTAATGGTGGTGGTCTGTTGGTGGGATCCGTATGCATTTCCAGGAGGCGACGGCGGCGGAGGATGGTGGGATGCGTTTTTCTAGAAACGGGAATTGATGATGCGTTTCCATTTCTTACAGCTTCGTGCGCAAATCGGAAGATGCTGAACCATACGTGTGTACAGCCTACCGTGGCAGTTTTCGATGGACGGGCAGGAAGGACGACCGACGACGCTTGAGTAATCAGGGACCGGCAGGGATGCTAGGTCCCTTTGCTAGGTTGCAGTTAGCAGTCATATGGGCCAATCAGAGGCCTGAGAACTCCCTAAGAATTGCTAGTGGGTTGCTAGGTTGCAGTAACCAGTCATATGGGCCAATCAGAGGCCTGAGAACTCCCTAAGAATTGCTAATAGGGAGCTCCTATACAGGAGTTATAGATTATAGATAGATTGGGTGGTTCCGTTACAAGTTACAACAAGGGCTCAAGTATCCCCTTTATACCATTCTGGATAAATTAATTACAGCTAGAATGCTAAAGCTGGCTCGGTGCCATGTGTGGTAAATGAGAAATAAGTATGACACGCACTTAGAGCATGGATAATAATTTATCCAGCAGCTGGCTGTAAGCCTATGCCATGTCGCTTAAACAAGTTAAACTACATAAGAGTTCAAGTTGTAACAAAAAACATCCATATTTAAACAAGTCAGAACTCTACTTCCACTAGCAAGATAGGTTTAAAGTTCCACCACTATCCCCTCAACAAACATGTGAATCAGCCTTTTTTTAAACTGAGGATATACTGAATATCGGAAATACAACAAGAGTTTAAGACTTCATTTGTCTGTAATTGTATATATTTGTACCCTGCCTTTCTAGGCTCCCTTCTTTTAATACAATAGGCAGCTCTCCTGCCGATTCCGTTTCAAAAAAAAAATAGTTTGAGACGTTTTAGAAGAAGCAGGAAGGTAGATCAGCTACGCAGAGCCAAGCGAGACAAACGAAAGCAGAAAGGTAAAACAGTTTAACTTCTGCCAGACAACTAGAGCTGGAACTACACACAGCTTGCGACTCACTAACACCCACCAGAGGCCAAGCAGCAGTATGTTCATTCTCCTTGATTTCAGATGCAAGGGGCTGGATCAGCGTCCACCACTACATAATCGAACTTCGGTGACGGGCAAATTTTATTTTCGGTGGCGGTTTTCGGCGTCCGCCACCATCCTAGGGTCACGAGAAAATAGATGATTTTCGGTGGCGGTTCTTTTTGCCCGCCACCGTTAATACAAAAAATAAAAAAAAAAAAAAGCCTCGAGCCCGAAGAAGCCCATCCAGGGGCCCGCCCGCAGCCCATCTGCCGCCGGCGTGGTGCACGCCGCCGCCGCCCGATCCGGCGGCGCGGCTGCAGATCCGGCGGCCGCGGGAGCGGATCCGGCCACCCGCGGCGCGAGATCCGGCCGCCACGCCACGGATTCGGCGAGCTTGGGGAAGGGGCGCCCGCCGTCGAGCTCGGGAAGGAGAATCTCGGGAAGGCCGCGGATCCGGCGAGCTTGGGGAAGGGGAGCGCCACCGTCGAGCTCGGGAAGGAGAACTCGGGGAAGTGGCCGCCGTTGTTGTCGGGAGGGGAGGTGCCGCCGGGCCTCCGCCGTCACGCCGCGTGCAAGCCGGTGCGCCCAGCGCGCCGTGCCTCCGCCCTCGCGCCGCGGGGCCGGTGTGCCGAAGCGCCGCCGTCGTTGTCGCCAAGGCTGCGTGGTCGGCATGGTCTCCATGGATGCTTTGCTGCTGGAGAGAGGAGGAGGGGATGGGAGGGAGCAGAGGATAAGGACGGGAGGAGAGAGAGGGAGGGATGGAAGGGGGGGCGGCTGCTGCTGGGATGTGTGGAGGTGAGTTAAAACCCTAGCCTCCGATATATATATGAAGTGCTTCGAAATGGGCCTTTTGGGCTGGCGGGTTGTTGACATCTCTAACACGATCCACATCTAGGACGGCGCTAGAAATGTATAAATGGTATCTATCTAATAAGTTAGCTTGGATGTGGAGTTAATCTCACATTCCAATAAAAGTCAGATCGGAGAGTTAATAAAGTTAGACGGAGTTAGTTATGGTGTATGACTCTGTAACATTATCGATGGTGGAGTTAATCTCACCATGATAGGCACAAAAGCTGTACCACACATTCTAGCATTGCCTACGAAGCTAGTCTGTCACCCTAGCTCACAACGCTAAAGAAATGCGTGAACGGATATTCTTATAATGACACTTGAAACTCTTGCAATGATAATATAATTCTGGTATCTGCAAGCGCACAGATAGAATTACCCAATTGTAGCACTTCACCAAGGAGTCTATCCAGGTATCGTATTTATATTCTACCGAAAAGAAAGGGATGGGCTATGGGTAGGTTGATGATTTAATGATGATTCACTTGCAGTGGTGTAATGTAGAGTAAACCATATGCATCATACTAAACTCAAACGAGGTAAGTCACATAATAAAGATAATAAGATAATAATAATGATAATAACATCCAAGTCAAAGATCATCATATGCCACTAGCTAGTATCATAAAAGGCTAAATACCATAGTATAGGTGAGATGGATGGAATATCCCTAAGTTACTCCTACTTATATGTCAATGCATACTACAATTAGTGCAATACACCTAGTCATCATCGTATGGAAGCATTATATCTACACATGGTGAATATTACTAAGGAAGATTAGGAACAAAACCAACCTACCATAGTAACAAAGTTCAACTAGCCCTACATTCGGAGGGTGGACTCCAAAGGACTCAATGGGAGTATCACATCCACGATCTACCACACATCCCAGAATATAGGGTGATGTCGCAGGCAAACGTTGTATAAACACCACGTTTACACATTGTCGACCACCCACATAGTGTACATCTAAGGGGGCGCTATACGACTCCATGCTTGAATATAAAGACAAACATACTAAACTAAATAGAAGTTGAGGTAGATGGTGACGATGGTGTCGGCTCATCATGTCTCTCTTTCTTCGAAATCTCGCTAAACTCAAATAGACAACAAAGCTAGTGGAACTTGATTAAGTGTTAGAGTTTAGCCCCATTGCTTCGCCGCTTGAGATCTTTTAGCGAATGAAATATATTTTTGGGTTTTCTTATTTTGTATGCAAAAGAAGATAAAGAACTTATGAGTGCATTTTTATTTTATTTTTATGCCACCACAAGTAAATATCTCTCGAGGGTGTTAAGCCTTAGATTTACTCACATGGGGCTTTTAGCTTTTTAAACATGCAAAGCACTAAATATTTTTATTGTCTTTTCTAAATGTCATTTGGAAAAAGGAAATATGCTATGTAACTGATAAAAGTAAATATGCAATCTTTGGGAATTAAATATGGATAACTTACGAATTACCTTTCGGTGAAGGTTCGAGGGACTAAAGTCCTCCAGAACAAGACTTTCTTTTTTAAGCTCATTACTCCCAAGGTATGTCGGTGGTCACAATTGGTGGCTCGATGATTTGATCGATGTTTCTCCCGATGATGTCTTGGGAGTGGTCTTTTTCTTTATCCATTTCTTGTTTCGGGAGGTTCTAGTGACCTGCATATCTTTTGTCTTGGGTTCATTATTTCTTTTACCTTCTACCTTGATTTCCGAGATTTTACAATCTTCGTTTGTTGAGGTGGACGACTTTTTCTTCTCTAGGTCCTTCTACCTCTTCTTCTTCTTGAATCTTTAATTGTTTCTTCTTAAAGGGCGTCTGGCGTGTTGACTGTTCTTCTTTTCATAATTAGTATAACTATTGAAATATACTCGTACCTTTTACGTAGGGAACCGGAAGTGAATTTCTCCCCGTTCTTATGTAGATGATGGCGCGTGTAGTATTGAGGAATGGTCTTCCCAACACTAGTGGTGGGTCCAACTCTTTACCCATGTCCATGACTAAAAAGTCGGTGAGGACATAATGATCATTAATTTTACGGGCACGTCTTTTGCAATTCCTTCGGAAATCGGCATGATTGGTCCGCCATCTGCAAATGCACATATGTTGGGTACAAGGGCATTTTATCGAATAATAATTGATATGTTACCTTGGCCATGATGTTGATGTCGATCCTGTATCACAATATGTGTTATTGAAGGTCAAACGGTTTACGATTGCATGATATCGTTGGGATGCCCGGATCTTCCATCTTAGTCGGCATTGGAGATTTGAGTAGATGGTCATTCTCGAACCTATCTTGTTAATCATCATTACCTTCACAGGTGAGCCTTCTTGTTCTTCTTTTTTGTTCTTCTTGGTGTTCTTGAATGTAGGTTCCGGTGGCATCTCACAAAGGTATTGTGCTTGGCGGATGAGCGGGGAGAGGTGAGTGTCTTGTTCTTGAAACTAAATACTTCTTTTCTTCCATTGATGTTGAAACATATCTTTGCGCTCTGGGGCATAGATAATTGCTCTAGCCGTGCTCAAGAAAGGTCGACCCAATATGATTGGTGCCTTTCACTTCCTCCCGTCTCAATTCATCGCGAAATCTGGCCGCACATATGATTTTCCAACTTGTACGAAAATATCTTGGAGTATGCCTTGTGGATAGCAAAGCGATCGATCGCAAGCTGCAAGCACATGGTTGTATATAATAATGGATTACCATTAACTTTCTCATAAATTACCCGAGGTAAAATGTTGATGCTTGAGCCAAGTCACATAATGCATTCTCAAATACGTGTGGTCCAATTTGGATGGTGATGACCGGCCTCCCCGGATCTTCTTTCTTTGGTGGTAGGGAGTCATCCGGCCGCTGGCTCTCCAACTTTTCCGTAAAAGTAGCGACTGCATTAAAAATGTCTACAAGATTTGCGAGATTCTAATTCTTCCGGCTAACCCGAGTTTTACCTCGATGCGGTTAGTGGAAACGAAATTGCCACCGAGAAATTTGAGATTCTATCATTTTGTTGAAACTATGTTGGTTTTTAATCGCGAGAAGAAAAACTATCCATTCTATTGTTTATTGTTTCTAGCATTTTATCATTAGTAGTTAATTTCTTAGACAAGTTTTCCATAGTTTTTCCTTGATTTAAAACAAGATCTCGTAAAGAAGGTTGGTTAAAATTATTAAAATTACCTTGATAGTTACCTGTATAATTACCTTGGTAGTTTGGTCTTTCTTTGGTTCCAACCTTGATTTTGTTGAAGACGATAATTGTTGTTATTGTTGATGTAGTTCATATCCTCTTCAATCTCAAGGCAATTATTGCATGGGTGGCCAATGTTGCCACATTCTTCACATGCCATCTTTGGAGTCTAGAATTTGCATGTCTTCTTTCTTCTCAAGAGCTTTCTCCTCAAGTCTCTTCATTATTAGATCCATTTTGGCGGATAACATGTCTACCTCCTTCGCTTGGTGCATTCCTCCCGACCTCTTGCGGGGTTGTCGCTCCTCATTCCAACTCTGGTTTGAAGCCATTTTTTCCACAAGTTCAGTAGCTTTTGTAAGTGTGAGTGATAGGAAAGCGCCTCCTATTTGCAAAGATCCATTGTTTCACGAGCACTTGTAGTGAGCCCATGATAAAAGGTCCGCATAAGTAACCAATTTTCCATCCCATGGTGTGGGCATTACGAGATATTATGTTGAAAGCGTTCCCATGCTTTAGGGACAGATTCATCTTGTTCTTTGTTGAAAATTTGCAATCTTCCCCGTAAGGCATTAGTCTTGCCTATAGGAAAGAACTTTGCAAGGAAGGCAGTAGAAACAGTGACCGGGTAGTATTTTTATCTTTTTGTAGCGTAGAACCACCGCTTAGCCCTTCCCAATAGTGAGAATGGGAAAAGACGGAGTAGGATTGCATCTCTTGGCACTCCTTTAATGGTGATAGTACTTGCAAATCTCCAAAAGTGTTGGAGATGAGCACTAGCATCCTAATGTGCCTTTCCATAGAACCGGCTAGCTTGTACCATATTAATGAGCCCAGGCTTAAGCTCAAAATCATGATCCCCAATTGCAACATCCGGTCCAGTGCGAACATTGGCCGTAGTTGGAGCTGAAAATTCACGAAGTGTCTTGTTCGCCATGGCCTCGAAAATAGGCAATAGGCTTTTGCCTAATTTGATCAACGTCCAAATCAAAAAGGTGTAAAAGTTGTTCTCGAGCTTGAATTCTTGCCCTCTTGATTAATAATTTTGATTTTCAATATTGCTCTTTGGACGATTACTCCAATGAATATTTTTACCCTGCATAAAATCAAAAACAAGTAGACAAACAAGGGTAAGCCTGTTTGAGTAGTTGATAATGGGTCCTCGATACATTACGTGATGCAAGTGATATCAATCTATCCATGTATGTGTGTTTAGGTTTGGCTAGCACCCTTTTTCTTCGCGACAACGGCGCCGGAAAATGCTTGTTGACATCTCTAACACGATCCACATCTAGGACGGCGCTAGAAATGTATAAATGGTATCTATCTAATAAGTTAGCTTGGATGTGGAGTTAATCTCACATTCCAATAAAAGTCGACGGAGAGTTAATAAAGTTAGACGGAGTTAGTTATGGTGTATGACTCAGAACATTATCGATGGTGGAGTTAATCTCACCATGATAGGCACAAAAGCTGTACCACACATTCTAGCATTGCCTACTTAAGCTAGTCTCGTCACCCTAGCTCACAACGCTAAAGAAATGCGTGAACGGATATTCTTATAATGACACTTGAAACTCTTGCAATGATAATATAATTCGGTATCCGCAGCGCACGAGATAGAATTACCCAATTGTAGCACTTCACCAAGGAGTCTATCCGGGTATCGTATTTATATTCTACCGAAAAAGAAAGGGATGGGCTATGGGTAGGTTGATGATTTAATGATGATTCACTTGCGGTGGTGTAATGTAGAGTAAACCATATGCATCATACTAAACTCAAACGAGGTAAGTCACATAATAAAGATAATAAGATAATAATAATGATAATAACATCCAAGTCAAAGATCATCATATGCCACTAGCTAGTATCATAAAAGGCTAAATACCATAGTATAGGTGAGATGGATGGAATATCCCTAAGTTACTCCTACTTATATGTCAATGCATACTACAATTAGTGCAATACATCTAGTCATCATCGTATGGAAGCATTATATCTACACATGGTGAATATTACTAAGGAAGATTAGGAACAAAACCAACCTACCATAGTAACAAAGCTCAACTAGCCCTACATTCGGGGTGGACTCGAAGGACTCAATGGGAGTATCACATCCACGATCTACCACACATCCCGAATATATAGGGTGATGTCGCGAGGCAAACGTTGTATAAACATCACGTTTACACATTGTCGACCACCCACATAGTGTACATCTAAGGGGGCTATACGACTCCATGCTTGAATATAAAGACAAACATACTAAACTAAATATATGATCATAATAAGCATAGAAGCATATAACTAAGAATATAATCATTAAATAGAATAAAGTCATGGCAATTGTATTCTAAACAAATACTTACAAATGAGATACAAGAGAGAAGCCACGTGAAGCTTAGCTTCCGCTACTTCTTGACTATCCTAATCCAAGACAATACTTGACTTCCTCTAGAGCTAACCTAGATAGCTATTGCTCTAATTATGGTGGAACTAGGGCTTAGGATCTTGACTTAGGGTCTTGATGATGGACTGGGTATGGAGTAGAATGACTTGAATGACTTAGGGTTTCACCCAAGGGTCGGGGGGTCTTGTTATATAGCCCCCTGAGGATGCACGACATGACCCTTGGATCAAACCGACCTTGATGGATGGACTAGATTGCTCCTCATAGGCGGTGGTGAACCGACATTGAATGGGAGGGTGACGGGGGCCCCACCGGGCGGCGCCGCCGCCAGCCCTGCTTTACGGCCGCCGCTGGCTCGCCCGGTGGGCCCCACCTTGCTTCGGTGCTCTCTCGGTCTCTTCTATAATGTTCTAGTGTAGGTTCCACGTTGGGTTACGCCACGGATACGTCTTTATGTCGTAAGGCTTACGAACTCTTGGGCATTTTCGTTTAATCCTCGAAAAATATATAAATCACCAAAACTAGTGGAATCATGTTAGTCAAGCCCCTATACTATGTTGTTATTTATTTTAAGCCCTTATTTTCGTTTTAAAAACCTCTATATTTTATGCTATAAGGTATACCAACATGGGTTGGGCCTGATTTTCCGTGGCGGGCCAGTTATGAAAACCGCCCACGGTTAATCGATTTACGTGGCGGACATTATAACCGCCACGGTTAATGAAAAAAAACCGCCACGGTAAATCAAGCCATTTACCGCTTGCGGTTTTCTAAATGCCCGCCACGGAAAATCTTTTTCTAGTGCCTCGTAAAATCAATTACGTAGTAGTGGTCGCCATCTCTCCCAAATAGTCTGGATGATGTTAATCCTCACAGCAAAGATCTTGTGGCTTTGACGGTAGCTTGATCGCGATGTTGAGCATGACATTGATACCTTCAATCGGTATCTCTTTCTCATCTTGAAAAAACGGACCTTGGGCACTTTTATCTCAAGGGGGTCTCTTGAGCACCTTTCCTTCAAAGCAAATCTTGTGGGTTCTTCCAGATTGTCCACCATATAGAAGCAATTCCGACTGCAAAAACTTTTACCATTTGGTATCCACTTTTTGCACCAACTCATTGTTCGGCGAGAGGCGGGGATATCATCAAAGACCCAAACGGATAGCAAAAAGTTGACCAGATTACTTTTTGGCATTAGCACAAGAAAAGAGTAGATGATGCATAGATTCATCTTGTTCAAACAAGAACAAGTGGGGATGGATTCATACTTCGGCTTTCCACTGTCTCCTCAACATATTGTCTTTAGTTTTTGCTTCAAAAAAAAAGTGTCTTTAGTTAAAATAGCATCGTTATGCAATAACCACATAAAGGTTTTAATCTTGGCAGGAATCTTCTCCTTCACGTATATTTTTAAACCCAAGCCAATTCTCATTATTTTTTTTTTGAATTACACTCTCATTAGTGATCATTGCATAATAGACAGTTGCAATGAGAAAAAGGTACCTTTATTTCCAAATTTTCATTTAATTGAATCTTCACCGTGCTTAAAATGAAATTGAGAAACATCGGCTTAAGAACTTTATCCCAAATCGAGTCGGACTATCAACTAACCATCTAGTGAAAGAAATGTATTTCACCACTTTTAACTTGAAGCACAATAATGTTTTTTGCTCACACAATTTACATAGATCAGCATATAAGTAGAACAAAGGATTCCCATACAACCATGTCTCATGCAAAAATAGACTTGATTTTCCATTACGGACCTTGATAACTCTCCCTTGAAGATAAATCGTTCTTATCTCAAGCAAGTCACCCGGATGGGTGAGTCATTTTGCCTGTGAATTAGCCTATCTTTAAATGGAATAACTAACTTTCCTATGAATAAGCTTTACTTCAGGTGCACTACTGCACACTATTTGCGATTGTAGCGGGTGCCTAAGGATCTCTTTACCGGCACATCCTTGATTGTTATGGATAATCCTTTGAGTTATTTGCGAAAAGAAGTGGATAATCAATTCAAAATCCTGATACGTTTCTATCGGCATGTGCTTGATGTGACGAGCCATACAACAAAGGCCATGGTGCAGTATTTTTCTCTTGCAAGTCGCAACAAATCAGCAATTATCGGCTTATCGGCCGCAAATACCATCTACTTTTTTTTTAGGTGTACCCTTGTGGAATTAGACGTCATGGGCCGATGACCAGCACCACTGCCCTCTGGCCGCTCGGGGCCATTGGCCACGGTTGCCATGTCGCGCCAGGGTGGTCGCTACCGGCTAGGGAGGCCGGTCCGGCAACCCTAGTTCCAGCCCATCATGCCTTACCCCTATGCAAAACAAAAAACATGGAAAATCTCTTATGTTGTCCTTGAATGACCGCACTAGAATGATTGATTTAAGAGGACCGCGGTTGGTTGAGCCTCCCGGTGGTGGAGCAACCGCCGTTGGTTCAATCCTCGGATTGGACCCACGTGCCTGTTACACCCTAGGTGTTAAGCACCTTGTTTGCATGATCATTTGCATAGCATAATCATCATTTCATGCATAATCATGTTATTAGTGACATGCACTCTAGTTTGACTCCATTTCATGCTTGTTTGATCTAGCTACTATAAGATCTTTGCTATAATGTGGTTTTGGACCTAGATTGTGCCTAGTTCTATTTTTTTGACATAATTTAGGACCATGTTTGAGCTTGAGTTTCAAATTTGAAAATTTTTATAAATCTGCCCTAGAGCCTCAAACCTCCTTGAGTCATTTTGAAACTCTTTTCAAAAAGTGCAAGTTAGAGTTGTTTCTAGCCAAAGAGTTCTATTGATGAAATGTAGTACTTTTTATACAGATCATAAAGTCTTTTATGAGTTTCTTGTGAAAAGGCTTGCAAGTGGTTCAAATAGTGCTCAACAGTTTGGGTCAAATTTGATTTGAATTCAAACTCTGTTTTTGAGTTAGTGATGATGAGCTTGCTGTTTTTAATTTTATCTCCTAATATAGGCTGAATTAGAAAAAGTTCGTATGGAGAGTTTTGTAGCTTATGAAATTCTCTACAAAATCGCTGTTTTGAGTTTTTCCAAATTCCACCGAATCTCGATGTACAAAGCAAAAACCTAGGGCTGACTTCGAAAACGAGGGGAGGGGCCTATCGGCCACCGTCACGTCCGACACCGCCGCGCCGACGTGGCGGCCTTGGCGTGTACGATGATGTACGGCCCGAATCACGTAGTTCCGGTCGCGCCGTATAATAAAGGGCGGGCAACGGGTTGCCCTAAACCTAGCTCCATTCCGCCCAGCGCCGCCCGGCCCCGAGCCCGAGAAGCACCGCCGCACATCGCCGCCGCCGTTTTCGAGCTCACCCGCCCGCGTTCCATCGCCGCCACCACACCAAACCGCCCCAAATAGAATCCCTAACTCTGCCATGTCCTGCTCTACCTAAAGCCATCATCGAAACAAGGTAAAAAAGCCGAGGTATCGAGCTCTAACTCGCATCACCGCCGCTCGCCGTCGAGTCCGCCATGGCCGCCGTCGGGTCGAGCTCACGCCCGAGCTTGTCGGTCGCGTTTAGGTTGTTCTTTTGCGTGTTCTAGCTTCGCCTAGATGTGCTCGAGCTTGTGAGCTAGATGGTTGAGTGGATCTCGCCGTCATTTAGCCGGGACGCATCGTCGCCGCCATCGCGTGTCCGTGGGTCGCCGCCGTGCTTCGCTGCGTGGTTCGTCGCCGTCGTTGCTTTCGTTGAGCTTGAAACCACCTTTGCAAGTCTTAGTTAAGTGGAATAGAGTTGAGAACGTGAGTTGGTTGCTCAATTGAGGTCCGAAACGGCGGGAACGCCGCCGTCAGCGCCCGCCCAAACGTGCCGTTCGCCCGTCGTCGTCATTTTCGCCCATTTCGGTGGAAACCAAGGGCACCATCGTGTTCGCCTCTCGTCGAGTAGCGTCGATTAGAGTAGTTGGTTGCGTGGTTTGGTCACCGCCGGCGCGAATCCGCGCCGATCCGCCATACTGTGCCCTGCTACGTGTCGACACACATGGGTCCCACGCGGTTTTCTTTTTCTTTTATCTTTTTGTTTTGCTAGTTTTGAATGAAAAGCTTTGGAAAATCATAACTTGGTCATTTTTTTGAGGTATTTTTGAGTGGGACAAATTTTGTCATGCTTGTTAGATGATAATCTACAATATAAAAATATGAAGCCTTATTTTCTGACAACTTTTATATAGAGTTTTATTTATGGCCATAAATGCATGGAAAATGAGAAAATCCATATCTTTTAATTGGTGCAAGATAAAAATATGCTTCCTGTACAAAATGTTCCTAGTTTTGTGAGTTTTAATCCAGGAAAAATATCATGCATGGTATGTTACGTAGAAGAAATGTGATTTTTCTATTTATGGGCCTTTTTCAATGAGATGTTTGGAAAATCATAGAAAAATAAATACTAGGGATTTGGATGTGAGACTTGGCATGTTTGGTTTTGATAGGTTTTAGAAGCGTGTCATACTCAGAAATCTGTTGTATGACACTTTTCATAATACAAAGTATTTTCATGCATAGATTTATTGCTAGCTTGTCATTTTTGTGTAGGGCTGTGTGTACATGATCTTGCCCTGAAATTTTTATGGTAGCTGTTGTAGGTCAGTAAGATGCTCTGGTAATTTTTATAGAATTTTCTCAAGTAGTTATGTATTTACCATATTTATGTTGCATGGAAAATAGCTGAAAAATGCATGTTTATATTAAGGTAATGTGTTTTGGGTGATTTACTAATTGTTCCTAGCGTGAATAGGACCTGTTGGTATTTTTAGTTTGATAGCCTCACCTGTTTTGTCAATTTATTATTCCTAGCATTTATATAGTTATAGTGTGCATGTGTAGTGGACATTAGGGCATATCATTTTATGTGCTTTATTTTATCTTTTTTGGCTTATCCAGTAGGTTTATTTGGTAGATAATGACTTGGTTTGCCTGCTGGTCAAGTTTGATAAGGTTTGCATGAGTAGTTTGCAAGTTATAGTAGTTGTATGTGATGGAATAGGTTAGAAACAGAGCCTCTGTTTTCTCTGTTTTCGAGGCTGTAGATGACAGAATCAGGTCAGGGTGGTATAAAATGATTTGTGGGAAATTTCGTTAGCTTTCCATAGAGTATTTGTTCACTGAATTTGGAGTTGTAGAACTCTACGTATGACTGTTTTTAGTGACAAAGATGTCTAGCTACCATTTTCAGTGATTGGTGAGTTAGGGTGTTTGCTTGGTGTAGATTAGTAGGGTTTCTTGTGTAGAATTAATTGTGTTTCTACGGAAGAGATATCCACTTACTAGTAGCATACATCATGAAGTATTCATTCATCATTCACATTTTATTTTAAGCAAGTCGTTGTTCATCTAATTGTAACGGATCTTTTCTCCATCATATCGTCATCTCAAGATCGGGAGAGGTGATAAAGGAGCTGATCGAGGAGCGAACCAGGGGAGCTTCACCACCTCGAGAGTCCAGCCGGAAGAGGTCACGGAGGAGGAGAGTCGGCCGTCCAGCTCCCCTCGAGTGCCGGGAGCACGTGCACGCTACGTTCTGCGAGGCAAGCCCCGGAGCATTCTGCCTTTTCCTATTCTTCCAATTAATTTGACTTGAGTCTTTTATATGTTTCATGCATTAAGTTAGGAAATGGTTGAAACCGTTGATGCATTGAGATCCTTGTTGAAAGTTGCCCTATCCTATTTAGAGGTCTAGGTTAATGCTCAGTATCATGATTGCAGTAAATAGTGATTCCGGTCACTTGAGGATTTGATGTGAACAATCACATGGGTGATTGTCGAGCTGCTGCTGAGAACCTGATAAAATAAAACATGCTTAGATTGGATGGATATTATGGTCTTTCCATCCGATTGATTAAGGACTTATCCTTTGTCGGGCTATGGTCGGAAGTTGAACGTACCTGTCATATAGTAGGCTCCGGCTGGGTCGTGAGCCGCGGCTCGTGGAATGTTAGGGGCGGCTTTGCCCGCTTATCGCTCCTCCTTTGGCGTAGTCGGTTGGGATTGATTGGGCGCAGCGTATACGCACGGCGCGTCGTCTTCGTTCAAGCGCTCACTTGGTGGCCCGAGAAGGAGGGGGTAGCCGGCAGGACCGAGACTTTACGTCCCCTAATGTCCTGGGAGTGATTGGGTCTGCCTTTGCAAAGTAGATCCGGTTTATGTCGGGGTATTCGGCAGCTGGTTTGTCTAATCGATTCGAATCGCCATCTCTCCTGGTTAGTGAGAACCCGGGATGCTTCCACGACATCGTAGTCTTAATATTACAATATATGTTATTATCATGTTGCTGCTGTTAAATTAATGATCAAGTTACTTATGCTGTTATTTATTCTACTGAGCAATGATTAATCTTGACTATACAGGGATATATGGTTATACATAAATAAGCAACCCTTTTAACTTGGAAAAATACAAGTAGCATGCGTGAGGCTCACTAATCAACTTTATTTTGAAATTAATGTGAGTCACTGAACCCCCCCGATAAAGCCTAGCATACTCCATGGAGTCTTTTATTTTATTTTTTTGGGTAAGTCTAGCTGAGTATTTTGTACTCAGGGTTTTTGCTAGAGGAGTCAAGGGCCTATTGGGCCCTAGCCCGTTAGAGTTAATTAGTAGTTTGCTTAGGGGCCAAGTCAACCCTCTCTATATAATGAGAGGGGATGTATCAATCTAAATCAAGCAACAGTTAAGAAGGAAAACCCTTCTCTCTTGCCGACCCGTGGGCGAGCCCCACGGCCGGCGTTCCGCCCCAAACCCTAGCCGCCGGTCTCCTCACAGGCCCTCACCACGTGAAACGATACCCGACAAATCATGAGCACGTGGGTACTATAGCAAAGATCAGCCCTCAACCATCCCTCTCAATCCCCTACAGCCCAAGCGTGTTCATAACATCTGGTATCGTAGATCTTCGGTTTCGATCCAATCCATGGCTTCTGTTGCGGAGCAGCTAGAGCAGATCGTGCAGCCGACCATGGCCGAACGGCGATTGGCGGTGGCTCTCCTCGCCATGAACCAGCGGCTGGACACCATGAGGCATGATCTGGCGGAAATCGGGGGTTTCTTCCGGGCGCCCTGCCACCACCACCCCAAGCGCCTTCCCGGATTTGCTCCGATCTCAGCGCCCGTCGACAGAGTGCCAGTGCGACACAACGCTGCTGCCATTCTACGACGAGCACCTAAAGGTGCCGACGTTGGCAGCGTGCAGCCATCTGCTCAACGCTACCAGGTTCCGGTGATCCATGGGATTATTTGGTCAAAATTCTAGGGCCGGGCCTCAACTTGCAGTGGCTGCCATAGAGAGCCATGAGGCACCGGTTGCACGTCGGAATCGGTAGCAGTCTTTTGCTGCAGGCGGCAGCGCGTGGCCTTCGCACGGCGCCGACTGCAAGAGACGCGCACAAAGATGCGGGAGGCAGTCCTGGCGGCGCGCGTTTTGCAATCTGCAACCGCGTGGACTCCTAGTGCGGCGCCGGCTGCGGGAGATGCGTCGGCGGATGCACGAGGCAGCCTTAATGGCGGTGGACCTCGGCATCGGCGGTGGCGCCCTTGCCCACGCCGTCGGGCGACCACCGGCAAGAATCGCGCCCGGCCGTTGTTGTCTTCATGCGTGAAGATGTTGATGTTTCCATGGTCGGCGAGCTCCAACTGCATTGCGGTGGTGGTTTCCTCTTGGTCACCGGTGAGGGCGCCTGCCTGGCGCTATCGCGTTCCACTACCGGCCACCGCGAGGACGTCTTCAGCGGTCGCCGCGACGACTAGTCCCGAGCCACCGTTCCACCCTCTCGTTTCGATGGTCTCCATGGGATCCGGTGGCTACACGTGCACGTCCAAAGACGCGAAGTTGTCCGCCTTATCTTCGGGCTTCAAAAATAAAGAGTCCTAGTTCATTTCGGTTGAGAATAATAAAATAAGGCGGGATGTAAAAGGCTTGTTTTTAGGTGTTAGGTTTGTGTGTCATTGAGTCGTTGCTATGTCGCAGCTCGAGGACGAGCTGCATGTCCAGGTGGGGTGTAGTGTTAGAGGAGTCAAGGGCCTATTGGGCCCTAGCCCATTAGGGTTAATTAGTAGTTTGCTTAGGGGCCAAGTCAACCCTCTCTATATAATGAGAGGGGATGTATCAATCTAAATCAAGCAAGAGATTAAGAAGGAAAATCCTTCTCTCTTGTCGGCCGTGGGCAAAGCCCCGGTCGGCGTTCCTGTGCCCCCGCAACCCTAGCCGCCGCCGCGCCCAGTGAGCGACCGATGGTCTGCAGCACCGTGGGAACCGTAGCACGCACATCGCTGGCTTTCTTTGCTCTCTCTCCCTCACGATCTCAGCCCCAACCTCGTTCATAACAGTTTTATTCCCGTTGTTGCAGGTGAGCATTTGTACCATGGGTACTGTAAGACTTGTTTGTTTCCTGTCAATGAAGAGTAAGTCCGGGCAAGGCATTCCATATCCCTGTCTCATACTGTTGCAGGGTTTGTTAACACCAAAATTTGGTAAAGCCTGAATGACGAGTGGGCCGGCATATAACAATTCGGTAAGAAGTCATTCGGCTAGCAAAAAACAACAGTAGTGCTACGGCATTCGGGGAAGCCGCTGTTATTCCGTTAGAAGCTTGAGTCCGAGGAGGAGTTGAGCACGAGATGGTTCGGCAAGCATGGAGCGTCAAGGAAGATATCCGGGATGAAGGGCCCACAATACGTGCAATCTCACGACTCCGAAAAGACTTGGAGGACAATGTATCTTAGCTAGATATTTTTGTTATGTTTATTCGTAATTAGTTAGGACTTGTCAAGCTCAGGGTATAAATATGAGACCCCCCGGCAACCGTAAAACGATCTACCAAAATCAATACAACAAACCCGGCTCCGTGCCTTGGCTCCGTGCCACCCTTCGAGTCCAGTCGTGTTGTCGATCTACTGCGAGAGGATTCATCGATCCGTCGACCTCCGTAAGTACTGGCAACCTTGCACCATGTCTAGTATCGTCAGGCGGATTTAGATTATTGCAAGTAGTCTTGTTCACGCTTAGTATCGTCAGGCGGATTTAAGCTATCAGGGGCAAGATGGTTCTTTGTTGATCATGAGCCATCCGGTGGGCTAAGGTCGGCTTGGAGCTAGTTATCGGCTTCATTAGATTTGGCAATCTAATGAATTCATTAAGTTACCAAGTGGTGCATACTTCTTATTTATTTATTTATTTATGATTGCACACACTTTTGCCCAATTTAGATTGATGTGGCTCGGCTTTATCTTATGTTAGATCTAGATGTCATCAATTCTTCCAATGCTCATCATTAGCTTGTCATTAGATCTATCTGTTCTTTCATAGTTGAGCCTAGATCAATCTAGGTTGTCACGTGTTGTTAGGGTTCTTGCGCTTAGTCATGAGTCGTGCGGCGAGGCTAAGGTTTTGCGTGTGAGTTTCTTCTTCATGGACCACTGGTTCGGCAAGCTTGCGAATACGATTTTGTGTTTACTTGTATTTTACATGTAAGTCTACCTATCGTTAGAGTCTAGTCGGGCAGGCCGTATCATGCGGTGGATTAGCTTGTTGCGGTGTATCATGCGGTGGATAGCCGTTAGGGACGAAAAGGGTTTAGAAACGGTTAAGTCCGGCAAGTGATATCATGTGGTGGATTAGCTTGTTGTAGTGTATCATGTGGTGGATTGCTGTTAGGACTGATCGGGATAAATCTCTGGTTTTGCTTTAGATTAGGTTTGCATATGTACTTTACTTGTCTATGCATACGTGCTTCAATGAGTAATGAGTATTTGTAGATCTAGTTAGATGTATGCGTGCTTTTAGCTTATCATGGTTAGATTGTATCATGCGGTGGATTGATCTAGTTGTGGTAAGTGGTTTAGATCTGTAGCAAGTGGTATCATGCGGTGGATTAGCTTGCAAGGGTTTAAGCTCGACGGGTTTAGGAAGGCTAGACGTCGGCGTGGACTAGTTGGATGAAACCTATGCATGTGTTATTTAGATTAGGTTTATATTTATGAGTTACCGCTTTTGTTCCATGTTGTCAATTAATTCGATCCATGCAATAGAGCTTTTATGATGTCATATCATGATGATCGACTTTACTTGTTCAAACATGTTTTTCTATTATCATTCGGCAACTGTTATTGCGTTACATCTTTACATATGCTTACCGAATGCACTCATTATCTGTCGACAGATAGCTCTCATAGCTATATGTCGTTACATCCGGCCTTAGAGCCATACATGCGGAATCGTCTTGGTCACACCGGGCATGTTCCGGATCTCACGTTACCTCCTTGTCAATTAGCGGGTCAAATTGATCGCACGCCGGATCAAGACACTTTCGGGCGTCGAGTAAAGCCGGCTATTCCGGCTTGTCGGTGTGTGCGGCGCAGAGTCGGGTTTTTGTGCCTACACACTTTTTGGGCGCCCGTGGGACAACTCAAGGTCAAGACACGATGCCCGACAACCGATAAGAGCAATGTCATTCAGACTCCATATGGATGACCTGCCACCTGACCTAGAGGCCATGGTGAGAGATATATGCGCAGCCTTCTTCGCAAAAAGTGCATGTCATGCTTCTCCAAGAACAAGAGCGGTACAATCATCCGTAAGACAGATCTTCCAAAGATAGTGATGCCCGGTGACAAGGAATATGCTCAACAAGTTTACGATGAAGAAGAGGGGGCGGGAAAGGAAGATGAAGAACCGACGCGCTGAAGAAATTCGCCGGATGGAAGAGATTGTTGCATTTACTTGGTTGGGAGAGCAATGACTAATCACAACACGTTGTTCTTCAATACTTTTTGTGACATTATGAAGAGCGACTTTAGACCGAGTTTGGTCGGCACTTTGGCGAGCGGCTTGGTGAGCTTTCGGGGCCTAGATACATACATGTGCCAAAGCCACCACCAAAGAAAGGAGCTACAAATCAAGAAGGCGGAGGGGAGAACAAGGCGCCGTAAAAACCGAAGGGAATCCGAAGCCAAAACACATGGAGAAGCGGCGTTAAATGCACACGGGAATCCTCCGAAAGATACAATACTTACTCAATAGCTCCAATGGCGGTTGGGTTGCAGAGAAATCCCTTTGGCCCTCGGTTATACGAGAGTTCACCGACTATTCCACTATTCATGCTATGCCAAATCACGGATATAGGCCACCGACGCGGGGAGGACGATTTCATGGACCACAAGATTCAAATGTGGATATACTCCTAGCGAGGATGGCCGATATGATGCAACACCAATTTGGGATTAAGCCCAAAAATCGGCCCTATGTGTATCGAGTCACCCTATCCTCGATTGGTACAACAGTGGCGCTTCCTTCAGTTGAAGCCTCCAACCGACTTGACCAAGTTCTCTGGACAAGATGACACTTCCACTACCGAACACATCAGTCGGTATCTGATTCAGTTAGGAGAGCTTGCCAATGATGAAGCATGGAGGATTCGCTTCTTCCCATCATCCCTTACAGGGCCGGCTTTCACATGGTTTGCCACGTTGCCGGCCAATTCTATTGGAACATGGTCTGAGCTGGAGGACAAATTCCATTCATACTTCTACAAAGGGTTCCAATGAGAAAGAACTCGTTGACTTGATGGGGTTGACGCAGAAATATAATGAGACACCACAAGAGTTCTTACGCAGGTTCAAAGAAACAAAGAATTCATGCTACTCTCTGAATTTGCCGGACCATCGGTTCTTGGTAGAAGGGCAGTGTGTGGCATGCATCCGACCATCGGGAAAAAGCTAGCCGGCATGGAGTTTGATGACCTTGGACAACTCTCAAGGCACTTGTCACTCATGGCCAATCAGTTTCAGAGCATCAAAAAGGACACCCGTTTTCAGAAAGGGGGCAATGTGTCTTATCAGACATACAACCACTTTTTGGAAGAAGGAGAAGATGAAGATGATGGCCAAGAGGAAGTGGCGGCGCCGAATTCACTTGGGGCAAGGAGCCCGCCCAGTTAACCAAATACGCTGGATGAAGACACTCAAGGGGGCATATGACTGACGTCTCCAAGTCGGACAAGCTCTTTGAGTTCTTGGTCAAAGAAAGAACGTATCAAGCTACCCGAGAAATCATTCTATGAGAGACGCCGTCAGTTAGGGTCAAGGCGGGGAAATATTGTGGCTTCCATGACATGATCACTCACAACATCAACGACCGCGAATCTTGAGGCGGGAGATTGAGAGGGCTATACAAGCGGGGTCTCCTCAAGTTCAACAACAACATGAAGGTGGATAAGGAGCCCTTCCCAGCGAGCATGGTTGCTTTCGATACATGCATGGTTTACGCCAAAGATCCTAAGGGCAAAGGCCCAATGAAAGTGCTTGACTTACGAGAGGGCAAAGCAAAGCGGTTCAGTTGACCCCTAGTTGGCAAGTGTGTCGATGTAGAGCTCAGAGTGTAGTGTTCGGTTTCCAAATAGCCGGAACAGGAGAAAGGAGAAACCTCCAAACCAAGAGTGACATCTCGTATCTTTGCTCAACAAATGGCAAAGACAAAGAAGAAAAGCAATATCGTAGAGATCGGCCGACTTGCGAGAAGAGCAACAGAGGTATGAAGAGGAGATGTATCACCAAGAATCGGAGGAGTACATGAAAGAACGAGAAGAGTCTCATTGGGACCTGCCCTTTCTTTAGGCATTGCTTTGGAATGAAGGCTTGAAGCTGCCTGCTAGGAATAATTGCCCTGAATGCAGTGAGCAATACCATGGGTACAGACAGGCACGAGTCAACCGCCGTCCCATCCAAGAAAGACTGGGGGCACACTTCCCCGAGGGATGATGATGGCGCAACAAATGAAGACAAAGAAGCCTCACGTCGATAAAAGAATTGCGGATCAAGCATGGGCTGATGTTGAGGATTCGATGATGATGATCCGGACTCTCCTCAAGAGTATGTGTGGTAAAAAGGACAATGGTGCCCTCCCCGGTCTAAGGAAGAGCCGAGAAGAGAAGAGTCCAACGCCTCGAAAATAGGGAGCTTAAGGAAGGAACAAATTTAACGAGCATAAGCGGTATGGCGCCCAAAGAAGAAAACTTCGAAGTCGGTCATTCGGCGGAGGAGGGAGTATTCGGCAAGTGGGCGTTCGGGCGGATGTCGGCATGGTGTTCTACATCCCTATAGAGTTTGCGGCCCCTACGAGAACAAGTCACCAATGGATCCGAGAGGAACAAGATGCTTATTCGAGATGAAGAGGCCTATTCGATTTTGATAACAAAGAGATGATTGATCTCCTAGGGCGGTTTGGCTCTATCAAGGCAAAGGCGTGTTTGAATGAGCCTAGGAAGCATAATCATTTGAAGCCTCTTTACGAAAGGATATGTGAATGGAAAGCCTCCGACTCATATGTTTGTCGATGGAGGAGCTACAATAAATATCATGCCATATACAACTTTAAGAAAAGTTGGGGATGACCAAGGAGGATTTGCTCAAGGCGGACATTGTGCTCGGGGACTTTCTTTGAAATCCTTCGGATACCCATGGAGCCGTTCACGTTGAGTTGATGATCGGCTCAAAGACTTTGATCACTACCTTCTTCGTGGTTGATAGTAAGGGGTCCTACAGCTTACTACTTGGAAGAGATTGGATCCATGCTAACTGTTGTGTTCCATCCACCATGCATCAAGTCCTCATCCAATGGAGCGATGATGATGTCGAGATAGTGCACGGCGATTCGGTAAGCATTCTTGTCTCTTGAACCATAGTTACGGGAGTATGAAGGCGTGGAATGTTTCTCGGGGAAGACAATGGGAAGAAGGTCTGTCGGTACTCGTTACAAAGACCAACAACCGATCAAAATCGTCGGCTCTCATAGTAATTTTTAGGGAAAGAATTTCGTGTCGGCTTTTAAAGGATCGATTATTGCAAAAGTGATTGGGCGACACGTGAAATTCAGCAATTTTGGGCAAAGATATTTGTTCTATTCACAAGAGATAGCCGATGTGTAAGCCATCGCCTTTAGCGAAAAAAATACTCCATAAAGAATTGGAGGACAGTAGGCATAAATATTGTTATGTCGCCTTTAGTGCAAAAAAATATAAAAATCAACTTGGAGCCAAAAGGATCTTTTATTCGAAGGCTTCAAGAGTTTTGTTACAAAAAGCATTGCCAAATACATTCAGAGGATTACTACTTGATCCTAATCCTAAGTGCTATTCGGCAAGAGTCCTAGCTGCAGTTCTTCACTTCTTCTTCATGGCCTCCTTGATCTTGTCGACGATCTCTTGGATGCGTGGCACCGGTGGGTTCACTGGCATGTCGAGTGCTCGCACCAGACTTGACACTGCTTCATGAAGGCAGTTATGGCGCTCGGGCGATTCACGAAGGAACGAGAAACAATCGGTTCACCAAGGCAACAACGTATGGACGGAGTTAAGTTTAACTCACCACCGATATGGACCTCCGGAGACATACGGCGTTCACGCTGCGGCAAAAGATAGGGAGGCTGTTATATCCGGTCCGCACGAAGCTCCTGCGGCGGCGTTTCTCTTCACGCGATTTGCTTGGGAAGAGTCTCTGCGTCTATTTGGAGAATCCTCGTAAGAGGGAATCGATGAGATTGGGATTGGAATGCGTCTGGTACCAAACAAGAAGTCCGGGTGCATTGGCGATCTAAAGCGCGAAAGGATTAGAGTACATCAAAATAAGAGGTGACTAAATACGCAGGATCAATCTTACCCGGCGAATGTGGAGGCGGTGGTGGAGGACCACTGAACTGTCGATTCCTCAACAATTTCTTTTCCTTTGTCCGCCATCGGAAATTGCTGGTGTTGGCAAAAGGTGCTTGATGAAAAAGGAAAGAAAATCACGAACAGGTTTGCAATGACAAATCTCAATTGCGTTTGGACATATAAAGCCAGGCACTTGGTAGAAGACACGGTGATTGGCTGAAATATTAAAAAATTATATGTTTTTCAGAGGTTGCTTATTAAAGAAGCCAGTGCTACTCGTTCCACCTTCCCTCGGACCGACATTTTTGCCCTTGGTTGGTTTATTGGGAGAAGAGAAAAGCGACACATTCAATGACATGGCGAACGGTGTTCGCGATTTTTCTAGAAACCAAATTTTAAAGTATTATTTGAGGGTTCGGTTAATAATGACGTCGAGGCATAATTCGGTAGAAATATCTATATTTAGCAAGGGCAGAGAAACAGAATATAAGAGCAATCAATGTGAATAAAGGAGGATTTCATTGATCGTTCAAACCGGTGAAAAAACATGTCATGGAATTTGGTTCCTCTCTACTTCAAGCATGTTTGTTTGCCATCAATGCCCGCGCCTCTTTGTTAATGCTTATTGGAGTTAAGATTTTCTTCAAAAGAGACGAAGAAGATTGGCACCATTTTGTAAGATCTATTCGGCTAAAGTTTTGTTCGGTGGTACTATTCGGCATGTTGATTCGGCATCGGGATGATTTGAATTGATACAAAAGGACACAAGATCACAGATGCAAAATTAAAACCGGTTCTTTATTTGGCGAAGGAGGGGCGAGAAGTCCATTACATATCAACTAAAATTTTCTAATCTACAATGCTACTATGGATAACCCTCGGGTGTCCGTAAGCCTGTTGGATCCTTTGAATACGATCAGGACCTGGGGGGTTGTCCTCTTCGAGTTCCTTGATCAGGTCACCGGCAGCACGGACTATGCGGCCAAGCTTCCTTGCTATGCCTGAAGTGACAAGGATTGGATGAGAAAATTACTTTAAGCAGAAATATGGAAGAAGGCGTGCTTTCGGATATGGTAGAACTTACGGTTATTATGGTGCATTGGAGCTTCATTTTCCACTCCAAGGCGAGCCATGGCCTCTTCCGCATCCTCAATATTTTGAGTGTCACGGTGATCTTTCTTTTCCTCCTGGAGGGCTGCTTGTGCCGCCGCCAGCTGACGACGGAGTTCAGCATTCTCATCATCACTGAAGATGTTAAATATAGAGAATCAGGATTGATGGATCCAAAATGAAATACTAGAGATTGGGTTGAAATATACTTACCCTGTTGCGGGCCTCTTCGGAGGACGAGGATCTGCCGATTCAGCCGGGTGTTTGTTGCTCGATCCTGCCATTTGATCCTCTAGGTCTCAAGAAGAGGAGAAGAAAGAAAGCTGGGAATATGAGAAAGATCTGGATGGCTGTTCTTAACTGAAGGGGTTCGCCTGTATTTATATACGAAAAGAAGGCCAAGAGGCGATTTGAAGTGGGTAGGGAGAAAAGCAAAAGATCCGTTTGGTGCTTATCTTGAGAAGCGAAACGGTGGCTTGCCGATTCACATTGGTGGAAATTTCGGCCACACGAGTCCCAAAGGGTTAAAAGTACTACGGGAGGCTTCGAAAAATGGGCCTTGTTAGTATTAGCCCAGTTAAAGGCTTGGCCCGAGTTTTAGCAGATCGTAGTCAATTTCAGAGCAAAAGGCATCTTTTACTCTAAAATTGAGGGGGCATATGTTAACACCAAAATTTGATAAAGCCTTGAATGACGGAAGTGGGCGGCATATAACAATTCGGTAAGAAGTCATTCGGCTAGCAAAAAAACAACGATGGTGCTACGAAGATTCGGGAAGTTTTTGTTATTCGGCTAGAAGCCCGAGTCAGGAGGAGTTGAGCACGAGATGGTTAAATAAAGCATGGAGCGTCAAGGAAGATATCAGGGATGAAGGGCCCACAAGGCGTGCAATCTCACGACTCGAAAAGACTTGGAGGACAATGTATCTTAGCTAGATATTTTTGTTATGTTTATTCGTAATTAGTTAGGACTCGTCAAGCCCGGGGTATAAATATGAGACCCCCGGCAACTGTAAAACGATCTACCAAAACGATCTAGATGTCATCAATTCTTCCAATGCTCATCATTAGCTTGTCATTAGATCTATCTGTTCTTTCATAGTTGAGCCTAGATCAATCTAGGTTGTCACGTGTTCTTAGGGGTTCTTGCGCGCTTAGTCATGAGTCCTGCGGCGAGGCTAAGGTTTTTGCGTGTGAGTTTCTTCTTCATGGACCACAGTTTCGGCAAGAAGCTTGCCGAATACGGTTTTGTGTTTACTTGTATTTTACACGTGTAAGTCTACCTATCGTTAGAGTCTAGTCTGGCAGGCCGTATCATGCGGTGGATTAGCTTGTTGCGGTGTATCATGTGGTGGATAGATGGCATTAGGGCGAAAAGGGTTTAGAACGGTTAAGTCCGGCAAGTGGTATCATGCGGTGGATTAGCTTGTTGCGGTGTATCATCGCGATTGGATTGCTTTACATTAGGACTGATCGGGATAAATCTCGGCTTTGCTTTAGATTAGGTTTGCATATATACTTTTACTTGTCTATGCATACATGCTTCAAACGAGTAATGAGTATTTGTAGATCTATTTAGATGTATGCGTGCTTTTAGCTTATCATGGTTAGATTGTATCATGCGGTGGATTGATCTAGTTGTGGTAAGTGGTTTAGATCTGTAGCAAGTGGTATCATGCGGTGGATTAGCTTGCAAGGGTTTAAGCTCGACGGGTTTAGGAAGGCTAGGCGTCGCGCAGACTAGTTGGATGAAACCTATGCATGTGTTATTTAGATTAGGTTTATATTTATGAGTTACCTTTTTGTTCCATGTTGTCAATTAATTCAATCCATGCAATAGAGCTTTTATGATGTCATATCATGATGATCGACTTTACTTGTTTAAACATGTTTTTCTATTATCATTCGGCAAAACAAATTATTGCGTTACATCTTTATATATGCTTACCGAATGCACTCATTATCTGTCGACGAATAGCTCTCATAGCTATATGTCGTTACATCTGGCCTCGAGCCATACATGCGAACTGTCTTGGTCACACCGGGCATGTTCCGGATGTCATGTTTACCTCCTTGTCAATTAACGGTCAAATTGACCGCGAGGCCTTCTGGATCAAGACACTCGAGGCGGTCGAGTAAAGCCAGCTATTCCGGCTTGTCGGTGTGTGCGGCGCAGGAGTCAGGTTTTTGTGCCTACAGGGTTGACTGTGTATCTAGCAATACCTTATCTTTGTTTTCGCTAAAGACTATTTGGTTTTCAAAAACTACTGCTTCCGTTCTATGAACCTGAGTTTGTAATAAATGATACATCGCACTCTGATACTAATATAATTTGAATTTGGTTTGAAATGCCTGTTGTTAGTATTTATTAAGTGCTAAAAGAATATGAAGGATTCCGCAGCGCCGCGAGAACACCTACCATTGTAGCTTTTCCCTAGGATGAGTATTCTAGAGTATCGTATCCACAGGGAAGCGTTGGCTAAAGAATCTAATAACTCATAATCATGTATCTACTAACTTAGCAAACCACTAAACTAAAGTGAGGGGGTAAATGTTATATGATAGGAGTTATAATCACACCAGAGAATTCCTAATGATAAATGTGTAGTAGCACGTTGAGAGGACAGCGGAAGAGATCTAGATTCCTATGTACTTTCTACTACTGAGGTTCTATGATAGCAATCATACCAAGGCACTTTGGGACATCAAAACACTAGCCACAGAAAGGGATGAGAAGGGGGCTAGGAAGCTCTGACAAGGTCCTACAAACACCAACCCGAACGTGGTGGAATACATCGGCCATCAGGGCTATCACCACCTGGGGCTACCACAAACAATCTGTGGGGTTGGGTGCAATCTCAGGTAACCTCTAGTCTAGACACCATGTCTACACTATTAATTACTACTCTAATCTCATGAAAACTAGAGCACTCGATGCGAGCGGAGATCCCATGCAATGACATAACAACTATGCTAACCAATTATATAAAAGATATGAAAGTAATAGAGAAGATAAACATATAAATCATAATGTCTTACAAAGGAAGGATACAAGACATACTAAACTCTATAGATTCCTCCAGAACCGGAGTGCAGCTCCGCTCTCCCTAACTCTCTAGTTGCTAATCTACTACATTGGAGAGTCTAGCCCTAATTCTCTAGCGGAGAGGTTGTCCTCACATTGGGACACCTCCAAGACCAACAGGTCAAGAGATAATGAATGGAATGAATTAGGGTTTCACCCTGGGGGCAGGGGGTCTTGTTATATAGGAGTCTCTAGGCCTCCCTCCTAGTTCCGCAGGCAATGTGGTACTAAACCTTCCACCATGTATTATGCTAATGCACATAGGCTTAGATGGGCCGAATTTAGGCTTGGGCCTTCTAGAGTCTTCCATTGGATGCACCATAGCCCTTGGATCCAACCGACCTTTATAGGACGGCGTGAGATTGCATGGCAATGGCGGTGGTGAACCGACCTATGAAGGTGGTCTATGACAAGTGGGGGCCGGGCGGCCGCCGGATGGTGGCCGCGGCCGCCTGCCCTATGCCGGTGGGCCCCATCCTATGGGTTGTGCCTTACGGTGTCTTACGGAATGTTCTTGCGTGGGTTTCAAGTTAGATTGCTTCACGGATAAGTCTTTATGTCGTAGGCCTTGCAAACGCTTGGGCATATTCTGTTTAATCCCTGAAAAATATATAAATCACCAAAACTCGTGGAATTATGTCAGTAAAGCCCCTATACTATGTTGATATTCATTTTAAGCCCTTATTTCAGTTTTAAAAAACCCTATATTTTTATGCTATAACAGGTGTCAACAAGCTCCCCAAGCTTACCCTTTGCTAGTCCCCTAGCAAAGCCAAACTTAGCAATGGATCGGGAGTTCTTTTAACGCTTTCACGCCTCAAAAGTGCACATGCTTTCAAACAAAATTTCTCCTTCGGATTAGAATAAACCATTCCAACTTTCAACTCACCCATAATACCTTTAACCATGGAGCTTATACCTTTTCTTTTGGATCGTGGGCAATTGAAAGATAGAACAATCAAAGTCAAGCACCATGTCTCAAACTCTTTGTTCAACTATCATTCCAGATTTTTTTGCAGGTTTTCAAAATAAAACTCAAAGTTCCTTAGTATGACCCTTTCAAGTCTGTCATTTGTGGTATTTGTGGATCCTCACTTAGTCAATAATGTTGTGTTGCCTTTCTCTCTTAATATGTGGTATTTTTGGAATAAGGCGGTAGGACACTATGCCTTCTTCTCTCTCACCCTATGTCTAAGGCTTATATGTAGAGTTCATAGGTGGGAGAGAAAACTAAATCTACTTACTAAGCATATATTGTAAGTTCAAGCAATGGATCCAAAGTCACGTGTCATACTGCATGTGCATGTGTATGGTGTAGTGGAATGAGTATGATGGTAGGTGTATGAGGCGAATGAAGTGAAAGCCTAATTCTACTTTGCTCCTGTAGGAAACATATCTCTCTCTTTTTGACTTTGAAAGTATTTGGGAGAACCTGGGCTGTATACTCTCTCTTTTTTTTCTATATTTTTTTTTTCATGGAGAAGGGCACCTAAGTACCCATTGTTTTATTGCGGACACTTGTCCATTTTTTTAACTCTCCTTTCTTTTTCTTTTTTTTAGGGAGGTAGGCTCTACTCGCCCGTAGGACACTTGTCCATTTTTTATCTCCCCTTTCTTCTTTCTTTTTTTTTCAACTATACAACCCAAGCCTTCTTTGCAATAAACTTGTAGAGATAGAAAGAAAGGGGATAGAGGAGCTTTATGAGATGTTGGCTAAGTGGATATGTGTGGGGAAATATTTTTGGTTGCTCTCTCCTCGGGGTAGGAGTAGAACATTTTTGGTGGATCTATGGTGGATGCGTACTTCTAGGGTAGAAGTAGCATAAGTGCAAGTGAATAGAGTGGTGTGGAGTGTGTGCATGAGTAGCAATATGACAAGTTTCTAAGGGTCGACAAAGATTGACCAAACTCAATGCAAAGTAAGTAGCCTATATATATCAAAAGGGTTTTTCCTAATCTAAGAAGCATGTATATATGGTCTGTGGTAGGAATCAACACTTTCGAGTCATACAGGGAACTCATCATGTGCACTTTTAATTTTCAAAAGATAAATCTCCGAAATTTAGTGTCACTAGGAGTAAGATAAACAGACTCAAACTTTCATATATCATATCCGTCAATCACCTAGACTTTAGAGCAAGCATTTGCTACCCACAGTTTTCGAGGTTCAGAGCAAATCTCAAGTCAAAGCAGTTGCATTAAAAGCTCGAGAGAAATTAAGCTTGAAAGATAGGTACTTGAAATGAATTATGACGACAACTATTCATCATCTCCATGACTAGAGATTATCTTCAGAGTTTATTTTATTCTCACACTCTAGTAAAGACTCTTTAATAAAGATTATATAGACTCTTTTTATTTGATTATTTTGGTTATGCATCTTTTTAAATCTTTCTAATAAAACAAACATATCTAGCTAGTAGTAAATAGGATATGGTAAAGAGATACTTATCTCGATAACTGGGGGTTGCACTCTCCCAAGCTAGATGTTGACATAGTCTTCGATGTTCTTGATGGTTTGGAAGTAGAGGTAGATAGCGATGGTGGGCTAATCGGTCTTCTTTTAATGCTGGCCACCATGTGTGTCATGCCTCTCTTCCTTGGGATCCTGCTGAACTCAAATAGACAACAAAGCTATAGTGGAACTTGATTAAGCGTTAGGGGGTTAGCCACGTTGCTTTTGTGCGCACGAAATCTTTCGTGACATTAAATATTTTTAAATTTTCTATGTAGATAAGGATGATGATGCATGCATATTTATTTTATTTTTATGCCACCACAAAATATCCTTATGGGCTATTACACGCCACAAAATTACTCATATGGGGCTTAGAGTTTTTTTTTTTTTTGTATGCAACAAACAAATATTTTTATTTTCTTTTCTAATGCGATTGCTAGTGTTGTAATATAAATATGCTAAAGGAAAAATGATTATGCCATGCAAGGAAGTAAATATGCTATGCACTAAATATGGATAACTACCGATCTTACCTTTCGGCGAGGGTTCAGTGTTTTAAGTCCTCTGAACAAGACTTCTTACCTCATTGTTTCCTTGAGTTTATTATTTCATCTTGATAGCCGTACTCGAATGGTGTCACCCATGTTCTTTTGCTGGTCTTACGAGTTGGAGATGAGCATGGGCGTAGCCAGACATCTTGTTTAGTGTGCATGCTCGTAAGACATTCACTTGCTGAATTTGGAGAGACCGATAGATTTCTCCACCTTTTTGCTCAAAAATGTGTCCTAGTTGCAAAGCGAAGGTAGAGATCAAGTGCATGGGCTGCGTTGGTGGGAAAACACCAACAAAACCAAAACCATAGGCACATTAAACAAGATAGAGTTGATTTCTTATATGCTTTGCTTAGTCCTAACTTGGGTGACAAGATCATAAGATTGAGCATGAATGTTGCGGTTAAAACTTTCGAAGGATAGAAACAAACTCCTTGACTCTTGGAAGGGTTTTCTTGTCTATACATGATGTATCAAAGGCATGATTATCTTCTTTCAAAGCAAGGTGTGCAACATTCTAGCTTACATGCTTAGGACTATGAGATCAAGAGAGTGGTGGTAGGAACAATTAAAGAAACAAAACAAGTTGAGCTAATAAAGCTAGATCAAGCAAGGTTGTTACTCTAACATGTTTGATTCTTTATTTGTGAACAAGCCATAATCAAGGTAAAAGCTTAATTAATGACAACTTACATCAAGATGTTACCTTATTATTGGAGTGTGACGGCGTAACACCTTGTGGTGGTCCTTTTCTTACTGCTTTCGAAGCTTTTCTTCTTGGCCTCTTGTGTATCTTGTTCCTCACTTGTCTCCTTTATTACGTCGTCCTTTCTTTCTTGTTCTTTAAATTGCGCTAGGACCTTTTTGCTGCTCTCATGATTTTATTCTGCAGTATTAGTTGACAACACATACCCAGAAGGAATATACAAGTAATTTTAAACAAGGGTAGAATTGTCATGGAGCTAAAGGTATCTTCTAAGCTACAAAACGTTTTGGACAGAAATTGTAATTAGCATTTGTTCACCATTACTTTTTCTCTAATGGGTTAATTTTATTTTATATCTTAAGTTTGATTTTTAATGTATACTATTTAAAAGCACATTCAAACTTGGAGAGATAAAGTAATAGTGAAGAGAGGGATTGCAAATCGGTGTGTCAGAGTGGATGGAGCTTGGGAAAAGGGAGAGATTTGTCGGATCATCTTGTAGAGGAATTGGCCTTCCTCCCCCAAGCTCGAGCCTTCCTGTCACTCGACACTTTAAGTGTGAATGTTGAAACATGCCTCACCATGTGTTGCAATCAACATGTCCTTAGATGTTGTTCATCCTTTGTTCTGCAAGGTTAGTGACCAAGAGTACCGAAGGGAACTTATCCTAGGAACATGTTGTTGTTTTTCTTTTAGCATGAACCTTAATGTGCTCAGTTTTTTAGAACATAAGACAACAGTTGTATACAAATATGTGATTTATATGCACTTACCTGTCTTTGATGTTCTTGTGGCCCATTGCTTTGTCCATCCACTTCTGTTGAGTGATTATTTTTCGAGATCGTGTTGTATGGCACTCTTTTTTTTTCTTTCATGGTATAGACATGGCATAGACCCTTTACGCAAAATATTAGTGGACACATACCTGAAGGAATACAACAAGGTTGAAATAGTGGTTGTGTCCAAAGTTTATATGATTTCTTTCTATGCTAATGAGAAGATGGTTCTTTGTTTATTCTTAGCATAGATTTTCATCATTATGTCTTATAATAAAATTTTGTTTATGGCTGCACTCTAGTATATAGATCAAGGCAAATGTAACTTTTAGCAAAAGACAAGGTGAATGACATTTGATACTTACAGTTCTTCCATCAATGATGAATGAGCCGAGTCTCCTTTTTGCACAAGGTTGGAGTTCATCTTATGCCTTGCTTCATCTCGATATGAGTTCACCTCTTGACTTACCCGAATTGGATTTGAGAGTTTTCTACATGGGTTAGTCAACAAAAAATCCAATGTCTACACAAGCAATTTTTTAGTTCATTAACCAAACTAGACTCCATGTCTAATTCAATTAAGAAAGGCTATTTAACCTAAGCACCACGCTTAATTTAAAAGCCTTTGGAAATACCCTATATGCCTATACAGTACTCCCAAACTAAAGCATACCATAGCGCATACAAAGGTATTATGAAAGCACTTTAGACATTTATTCAAAATAGAGATGAAAGAGAATGATCATGGTGAGATCTTTTTTTTTTTTTTTTCTTTTTTATGCAAACGACATGAATGTATGCAAGGAATTAAACATGCAATGGATCTACTATGAGAAAACATAGACTAAATGGAGTGAATGCATGGATGCTTTAAACTAAACATGCAATGGTGAATGCAAGGAATTAAATGATAACTACTCAATTGAATTATAGTCCATGAGCAAGACTTTCTCACCTTTATTAATCTTACTTACCGTGATGATGCGACTTTTATGTACGTCACTTGAGATGTGTGCATTGAATTCTTGTGATGGCGACTTCTTTTCCAATCTACATATGGTTTTGAATAATATATATGTAAATACATACCTTTGAGATGGCAGGGGTTCCATTATTGATGAATCTTGAATGATCGAGGCACCACTGTGTTCTTCAATGTTTTTTTTCTCGTGGAATCTTGTTGGAAGGTCGCAGCGACATCTTTTGTCTGTCTATTCCACAACTCAACGAGAACAAGGGTAATCCTACTAAAGCTAGTGATACACTAAATTAGCGACATCAAGATCATTATTAAAATCTTATCGCCAAATCGTTCCCCGAACAACGGCGCCAAAAAAACTTGTTAGTATTTATTAAGTGCTAAAAGAATATGAAGGATTCATAGCGCCTGAACGCCTACCATTGTAGCTTTTCCCTAGGATGAGTATTCTAGAGTATCGTATCCACGAGGGAAGCGTTGGCTAAAAAAGAATCTAATAACTCACAATCATGTATCTACTAACTTAGCAAACCACTAAACTAAAGTGAGGGGTAAATGTTATATGATAGGAGTTATAATCACACGAGAGAATTCTAATGATAAATGTGTAGTAGCACGTTGAGAGGACAGCGGAAGAGATCTAGATTCCTATGTACTTTCTACTACTTAGGTTCTATGATAGCAATCATACCAAGGCACTTTGGGACATCAAAACACTAGCCACAGAAAGGGATGAGAAGGGGGCTAGGAAGCTCTGACAAGGTCCTACACACACCAACCCGAACGTGGTGGAATACATCGGCCATCAGGGCTATCACCACCTGGGGCTACCACAAACAATCCGTGGGATTGGGTGCAATCTCAGGTAACCTCTAGTCTAGACACCATGTCTACACTATTAATTACTACTCTAATCTCATGAAAACTAGAGCACTCGATGCGAGCGGAGATCCCATGCAATGACATAACAACTATGCTAACCAATTATATAAAAGATATGAAAGTAATAGAGACGACGTAGATTGCACCATAACCCTTGGATCCAACCGACCTTGATAGACGGCGTAGATTGCATGGCAATGGCGGTGGTGAACCGACCTATGAAGGTGGTCTATGACAAGTGGCACCAAGGGGCGGCCGCCCTGGATGGTGGCCGCGGCCGCCTGGCCTTATGCCGGTTGGGCCCTATCACGTGGGTTGTGCCTTACGGTGCCTTTTGGAATGTTCTTGCGTGGGTTTCAAGTTAGATTGCTTCACGGATAAGTCTTTTATGTCGTAGGCCTTGCAAACTCTTGGGCATATTACAATTTAATCCACGAAAATTATATAAAAGCACCAAAACTCGTGGAATTATGTCAAGAAAGCCCCTATACTATGTTGATATTCATTTTAAGCCCTTATTTTAGTTTTAAAAACCCTATATATTTTATGCTATAACAGTGTCAACAAGCTCCCCGGGCTTACCCTTTGCTAGTCCCTAGCAAAGCCAAACTTAGCAATGGATCGGGGTTCTTTGCAATGCTTTCACGCCTCAAGTGTAGACTGCGATTGCTTCGGTGATTTGCGAATTATACTTGATTTCTTATAAATTGGTCGGCTCACATCACGGTGGCATCGAGCTTAGTTCGGTAATTAAAAATCTGATCCGGTGTTTAAATTAAAATGAACCACTAATCTTTTTGCGAAAAGTTTGCGAGAAACAAAATCTTTTAAGTGGTGTGAGAAAAAGGTTTGCAAAAATTAGTAGTGCCATGGTCATACCCTTTATGCCCAATTAAGGATAGTTAGGTGGCTTGGCTAACGGGAATGGGTTAATGCATCATATTTTGTTGTTTGTGCTTGGTTGCCTTGCGGCCGATGAGTGCGGGGCTACTCACTTGAGTGGTCATGAATGGATCGAAATACCTCTACGTCCAAGGTAAATGATGTTCAATGCCTCTACGCCCAAGGTAATGGTGTGAGTTGTGAGAGCATGATCGGACAAACGCCGGTCTAGGGGGAAATAAAATGTTTTGAGAGCTCCTTGGTCGGGTAGTGCCCCCGTAGACTTGTGTATGGGTACACAGGTGTGTTGGGTGTAAATTATGTTTTTCCGCATGGTATGCGATGCCGTCGAGTGGACCTGACGAAGCAGGTATATGCAATTTAAATTTATGCATTGCATAATTATATTGTGGGCTGAGATGAAACTGCGAGATACACTAACGGCGCAAAAACGTGTAGATCGAGTAGACACGTCTTATTTTCTTTTGAGAGATCGTTGGATGCCACCATTAATACGAGTAGAAACTTATCTTTCCTAAATCTGTGAGATACGTAGGAGACGTTCATGCATCATATTTAAAATTTTACATCATGTCATTCATGCATCTTTCCATATTTTCCCCTAATTAGTACTTGCCCTATTTGGTTGAAACTGGACTGTAATTCTCAATCTCACTTTATCTCCTAAATCTTGCTACAGATGGCTTCAGCACCAGCGTCTGGTAGTGGCACCATTGCGGACAAGAAGTTTGGCATGCCCACGGTGTTGTGGCGTGTACTCAGGCAGATCGGGTACACAGAGGCACCTACTTACACTTGGGAGACAGCCCCGCAGGCAGAGCAGATTGTTACCAGAGTTCACCTTGTGGTCCCTACCCTTGTAGACAGTTCTGTGTGGGTAGGTTGGGACATCGCAGAGTATGGGCTATTGTTGACGGTCACTAACGACACATTTTTAACGTCAACATTCTACCAATAAGGGGTTGAAACTATACCTTACTACACACATATACATTTATTATTGACATAATTCCACTTGTAGTGCCAAAATAATATTATGCAGGATTTATATAAAAACCAAGTGGAAAATGTACCAAAAAGGCGCCTCCCTCGTGAAAGCGCATTCTGAAGAACATCAAGCCCAAGGGAGAAATGGACCAAACACGCGAACTGGGCGAGCAAACACCGCCATACAACTTTTTCAGCCCAAAGACGCCCGGCTGCCAAAGCCCGGCCGAACGGGGCCCCAGCAGGGTGCGGCGCACCACCTAGTGCGGCCGCACCCTGCCGAGGCGGTTCGGGCCCGGCTTCGGGGGAGCGGTTTGTTACCTTCCATAACGGCGTTGCCGACGTTGGTTGGTCGGTTTAGCAAATTAGGAAGGTGTTCCCAGTGTCGGTTTTGGCTCCTTCCATATGGGGAGGGACATTTTCCAATGAGCCCCCTCTCCTCTACCTATAAAAGGAGGTCATCTCCCACCATTGTAACACACACCACACAAGAGAGCCTCTCTCCCTTTCTTCTTCTTCTTCTTCTTTTTTTCTTCTTCTTCTTTTTCTTCTTCTTCTTCTTCTTCTTCTTCTTCTTCTTCTTCTTCTTCTTAGTTTGTACTTAGGAGGAGTTTGGCAAGGATAATAAAACGAGAGCAAGACATTTTGGAGCTATTCGGTATGAGCAATTTAGAGTTCTTCATCTTGTTCTTGTTCTCTACTTATCAATATAGTCATGTTCTTGAATTAGAGCAAAGTTCTTGTGATATAATCTTGGTTGATGAACTAGTCTATAGTTCCTATATCATGATCTTGTCTTATAGAACATCGTGCTTAATCTATCATACATACATGTTTAGACCAAGAGCTAGATCGATATGATGAGTTCTACCTAGAGTTAGACTTGGTTGATGTTGGGTTGCGGGATTGATAGTCGTTTCCTTCGGGCGGCGCTAGTAGAAGGACCCCGGGGATGGGTAAGCCTTGTTAACACGCTAGAGTGATAATCACTAGTGTAGACGTGGTGTCCAGGCTAGGGGTTGCCTATCTTTTGTGGCACATCCCACGGTTGAGGGGGTAGGTGGCTGGGTTGTGACAGCCTTGTCCATCCCTTGTAATCCCCCACGTTCGGGTGTGGCGCGGTGCAATTGCCGGACAACGTCCTTTGGGCGTGGGCCGGTGCCCGAAAGTAAGTCAGCGAGACCTTGGCTATCTTGACTTAGAATCTCTAACGATAAAACATGTGTGTATCTCGCTATCTTGACATGACTATCTAGGATATGCCTGCTCCATGTTAGACTTATTCTTTTATTCATTCTTTTACCTTTATCCTTGAGATTGGCTTGAGTGTGTGTGTCAGTTATCCTACTACCTATCCTATTTTACCCCTATTATGAGCATTGGTCTATTATACATTCGTGTTATCTTGACCATGTCCGAATTAGAGACTTTTACACCATGCCTTCCTTTGGGAAAAATATAAATAACGATACCCTGAATACTTCCGGGTGAAATGCTACAATGATAGATCCGTGCGCTTGCGGATGAATATCTTATTTGGCAAGGTCTATCACCGTTGATGTACCTAGTGTAATCACCGACACGGTGGTTTCACTTAGGAATGTCAACGGCGCATTTCTGGCGCTGTTATTAGAGATGGGTTCTAAACCTGTTTCTAGTGATTGCGCTTAAGAAATGCAACAGCTATCACCTTAGGCTGCAGCCGACAATGCTGCGTTTCGTGTACTAAGGAGTCTAATGGTGGACCACCCCGAGGTTCTGGTTGGGACGGCTGCTTCCAGCTTTCCCCAGGCCGATCCCCGTTACACCACGTGGGAGCAGGGGTGGTGTGGACCCTTTACGGAGGGGGGGCGAGACGAGGAGCGAGGTAGCACTTGTGACGCCATGAGTGCTATGTTTGCTATGATGCAGATGACAGTCGGTTTAGAGGATAAGGCGCAGGGAGCTATGGCAGTTGTGGTCCGACAGAGGGGAGAGATAGACCAGCTGATCAGTGACCGCAGGAGGCTACATGGTATGCTGAGGCGTGCCACTGAGGTGAAGGATACTGCTTGTCAGAACAAGACTAAGAAGGATGGTCAGATGGAGCAAGAGTTAGCTGAAATAAAAAAGCAAGTGGCGAGTCTTTTGACGCAGCTGGCAGTTAGCAGGAAGGCAAATGGATCCTTGAGCATGCACCTTCAGGCCACCCAACTGGCAAGAGAGCGGGCCCAGGCCGCCTACGAGGAGATCAAGAAGAGGTTGGAGAGCGTGGAGTGTGAGTACACCAATGTTAGGGAGGAGTACTACCGCCTGTACTACGCTTATCACTACCCCATCGGTGCTGCAGATAGAGGGTGCTGCAGCAGCGCCAGCTGGAGAGGACCACCAGGAAGATCAGGATGGAGACCCCACTTCACATACTTCACAGGAGTAGACGACTGTGATGCCATGTTCTAGATGCACGCTAGATGTTAGCACGTAGACCCTGATCTAGATGACACACCCTTATAGCCGAGCGGTGTAGTGCCACTATTATCATGTAAATTCCCTTTCATCATGAGTTGTCGACATGTAAGACTTGGATCCATGTTATTCCCGAGACCTTATTTGTATCCGTTGAGACCTTAATTTAGTAGGCAACATATAAGTGTGTTCGGTTTCATGTTGTTATGACGTGTTCGTCGATTCGCGAAATTCATACCGATTATATGCAACATTTTGTTGCCCGTTGTTCTTGAAATCTTGGTACACATATTGCATTGACATAACCGTGATGTTGATGAAAGACCTTAATGAGTTTATTGTTACCTGTTATTGTGGATGAATTTATTCTCTCAATAAATTCCGTGTAACTTAAATTCAATATCTACACTTTGGACGGCATCATCGATGGTTATTGTTGATTCAATTGTGCGGATGCCGCAAACTCGATCGGGGGCTGGGGAGATCGACGGCAACCACCTCCCCAAAACCAGGAGTAGTTCTTTGACCAGTTCCTGGGAGAGTTGCGTAACATCTCACGCAACACTGAGCAGGGAGGAGGCCGAGGTGATGCGGCTAGGGATGGATTCCAGTCGTACAAGGACTTTAAAGCCACGGAACCACCAAAATTCACTGTGGAAAATGAACCTATGGAGGCTGAAGAGTGGTTTACTTCAGTAGAGGAGAAGTATCGTTTGGTGAACTTGTCTGACACACAGAAGGCAGAATATGCAGCACACTTGCTAGAGGGACCTGGAGGGATATGGTGGAAGAATCACCGTGCCACTTTTCCTGCCAATGTTCCTATCACTTGGTTTCAGTTTACAGCAGCTTTTCGTGACACATACATACCTGCTGGTGCTTTGGCAAAGAAGTTGGGAGAGTTCATTAAGCTCAGTTAGGACAACAAGACCATGAATGAGTACCTACAGGCTTTTAACAGTTTTCTAGGTATGCTCCCGACATGGTTGACACTGAGGCTAAGAAGTTGGCTAGCTTCAAGAGAGGGTTGAACCCGAAAATGCAGAAAACCATGGGAAATTCCACCAGGGATACTTTCCAGGCCTTTGTGACTGATTGCATCCATCAGGAGGCTAGTAATGCTTTATATGCTGCTTCCAAAGGCAAGAAGAGAATGATTGAGGGAAATCCGGGACGGGGGCGGTGTTTCTTTTGGACCGCCGTCGAACTATCGTGCACCTGCCGCACCTTCGCGATATGCACCACCACAGAAGAAGAATCAAGCTGGAAACTCATGCTTTAGGAAGGTGTTTGTTGCACCTGCACAGAAAGGAAGGCCTGCACAGGGGAATGCTTCACGCCCAATTCCCTTCAACCACAACAATTGCTATAATTGTGGTAAGCCAGGGCATTTCTCCAGGTTTTGCCCACAACCTAGGAAGAACTACAAGCAGCATGTGGGACAGACACACTTTGCTAGTGTTGAGGAGGTTCCTGAAGGAGAGACCGTGACAGCCGGTACGTGCTTAGTTAACAATCGTAGTGCTATTGTTTTGTTTGATTCTGGATCATCGCATTCATTCATGAGTCAAGAGTTTGCAATAAGGAATGGTGAACAAATATCTGACTTAGGATTTGGGTATCGTATTAGTTCAGCGGGGGCTGATCAATTGACTAGGTAGCGAGTCAATGATGTGCAGATTAAGATGGGGGACTTAGAAATAGTGACCTCATTGATAGTTTTACCCGGCTTGTGTTTGGATGTCATCCTCGGGATGAATTGGATGAAGAGTTGGGGTGTAATCATAGATACGGTGAATAGAGTAGTACACTTGAAGAACCCTCGTGACTTGTCTAAACACCAGATTCTGCTACCCAAAGCCATTGACCTTAACCGTGTTTCAGCCGCTTTGAAAGAAACTGGTATCTCTGACATACACTACTACATAAATGATTAACCGTGGCGGACAAAATTGATTTATGGTGGCGGTTTTCACGTCCGCCACGAACACAAGGTCACGGAAAATCAAAGGATTTTCCGTGGCGGTTTCCATTGCCCGACACGGTTAATCATTTAAAAAAAAAAAAAAAAAGAAAAAGCCAGAACCTAAACCCTAATGGGCTGGGATCCGGGCCGCCGCCGCGAGATCCGTCCCTGCCCGCCGGATCCGCCCCCACCGTCGCCGGGACGCCTGCGCCGCCACCATGGAGCTCGAGGTGGAGGAGCTCGCCGCCGCCACCGTGCTTGAGGTGGAGGAGCTCGCCGCCGCCATGGAGCTGGAGGTGGAGGAGCTCGGCGCCGCCGCGATTGCTCGAGGTAGACGAGGTCGACGCCGCCTTCCGTGCTCGAGGTAGACGCGGTCGACGCCGCCGCCGTGCTCGAGCGCCATGGGCGAGATCTGCGCCCGCCGGGACCTCCCTCGATCCGGCACCGGAGATCCGGCTGCTGGATCTCGACCGCGCCGCGGGACCTCCTTGATCCGGCCGCCCGGCGCCCTCCGTGCATGCGGCGTGAAGAGAAGGGGAAGGGAAGGGGCGGTCTTGGGAGGGTCGGGCGGACTTGCGGCGTGAAAGAGAAGGGGAAGGGGCGGACTTGGCCACGCCGTGAAGAAGAGAGAGAGCGGGAGGCGGGTCGGGTGGAGAGAGTGGTGAGGGGTTAGGGTTTCAGTTTATTTTATATGGTCGAGGTGGTATTGGGCTCGTATGGGCCTGTCTGGCTGGAATTTTGGGCCTTATTAACCGTGGCGGGTTTTTTTAAAAACCACCACGGTTAATCGATTTACGTGGGTTAATTAAAAAAGGCCGTCACGGTAAATCAAGCCATTTTCCGTGGCGGTTTTCCAAATGTCCGCCACGGAAAATCATTTGGAAACATCGTGCAAAATCATTTATGTAGTAGTGATACCAGTAGTTTGTGAATTCTCGGATGTGTTTCCGGAGGACCTACCTGGATTGCCACCCGATAGGGTTGTTGAGTTTGCAATAGAGCTAATTCCTAGAACTGCCCCTATATCCCGAAGACCTTACCGGATGCCACCTAATGAATTGGCAGAACTAAAAACACAGATTTAGGAGTTGCTTGAGAAAGGTTTCATCAGGCCTTGTTCCTCACCTTGGGGATGTCCAGCCTTGTTTGTGAAGAAGAAGGATCAGACCTTGAGGATGTGTGTAGAGTACTATAGGCCACTCAATGCGGTAACTTGTCAAGAATAAATATCCTTTACCCCGCATTGACATTCTTTTTTGACCAATTGTCCCGAGCCAAAGTTTTCTCGAAGATAGACCTTTGTTCAGGATACCATCAAATTAAAATCGAGGCCGCGGGATATACCCAAGATAGAATTTTCAACGGTATGGTTTGTACGAGTATCTCGTCATGTCCTTTGGCCCGATGAATGCTCCGGCGCATTTCATGTGCTTGATGAATTTGGTGTTTATGACCGAACTTGATAAGTTTGTGGTTGTATTCATCGATGACATCTTGGTGTATTACGAAAATGAGGAAGTACATCTTTGAACATTTGAGGATAGTCTTGGAGGCTCGAGAGAACATAAGTCGTATGCCAAGTTTAGTAAATGCGAGTTTTGGTGAAGGAAGTGCATTTTACGGGACATGTGTTATCGAGAACGGAATTTCAGTAGACCCCCATGGGGTGCAAGAGGTGATGGATTGGAAGGCACCGGTTTTAGTTTACGAGATACGGAGTTTTCTCGGGTTAGCCGGATACTATCGTAGGTTTATACCTGATTTCTCCAAAATAGCCAAACCCATGACCCGATTGTTCTGAAGGAAGAGAAATTTGTGTGGACACCGGAGTGCGAGGCGGCGTTTCGTACCTTCTGAACGTTGTTGACTACCGCTCACCGTGCTTGCGCAACCGACATTGAGAAGCCCTTTGATGTGTATTGTGACGCATGTGGTACGGGATTGGGATGCATACTCATGTAGGAAGGCGAGTCATTGCGTATGCATCTCGGCGACTAAGGAAGCATGAGGTTAATTATCCAACCCATGACTTCGAACTTGCTTTGCCGTGGTACATGCAATCAAGATTTGGTGTCATTACTTGCTCGGTAATGTATGTCATGTCTATACTGATCACAAAAGTTTGAAGTACATTTTCACTCAAGAGGAGTTGAATATGAAGCGCAGGAGATGGTTAGAGCTGATAAAGGATTATAATTTGGAATTGCACTACCATCCGGGCAAAGCTAATGTTGTCGCGGATGCTTTGAGTAGGAAATCGCATTGTATGCTAGGACAAGTCGAATCTGCGGAGGTTTTTCCTCCTATGCATCCGGCTATCATATGCAATATTCAAGTACACAATGAGCTTGAGAGCAAAATTGTTGAGGGTCGAAAAAGTGGATAAAGGAATCTCGTGTATTAAAAAAGAAACTAGAGAAAGAGCCTAGTGATCATTTCCGGGTTGATGAGAAGGGTATTCTTTGGTATGATGATCGCCTTGTTGTGCCAACGGATCGAGAGTTGAAAGAATAGATTCTAGCAGAGGCTCACTCATCAAAGATAACAATTCACCCCGGTAGTAACAAGATGTATCGGGACTTGAAAACTAGATTTTGGTGGACTAAAATGAGAAAGGAGATTGCTGCACATGTGGCTAGATGTGACAATTCTTTGCGAGTTAAAGCTATTCATATGAAAAACTAGCGGGATTGTTGCAACCATTGCCAATTCCTGATTGGAAATGGGATGAGATTACAATGGATTTGATTGTTGGTTTGCCACATACCTAAAAAGGGATTTGATTCTATTTGGGTGATTGTGGATCATTTAACCAAAGTTGCTCATTTTATCCCTATTAACATACTTTACTTAACCCCATCAATACGCGAGCTATACATTTCACACGTGCTTCGTTTACATGGAGTACCTAACTCGATAGTGTCGGATCGTGGATCGACTTGGACCAATCGATTTTGGGAGAGTTTACAGGAAGCCCTAGGTACCAAATTACTTCGTAGTTCCGCATATCACCCACAAAACCACGAGGCCAAACCGAACGAGTGAACCAAATATTAGAAGATATGTTGAGGGCATGTGTGTTATCAGCGAAAGGTTCGTGGGATATGTGGTTGCCATTAGCGGAATTCTCATACAATAATAGCTATCAAGCCAAGATTCGGATGGCACCATTCGAAGCCTTGTATGGTAGGAAATGTAGAACACCTCTGAACTGGATAGAAATAGGAGAACGGCCTTACTATGGCATTGACATGATAGATGAAGCTGAGCAGAAAGTGAGAGTGATAAAGCAACACATGAAAGCTGCCCAAGATCGCCAAAAAGAGCTATGCGGACAAGCGTAGGAAACCCATTAAGTTTAAGGTGGGTGACTTTGTTTACTTGAAAGTGTCACCAATGAAACGAGTACAGGCGTTTTGGAGTGAAGCGAAAATTAGCGCCTAGATTTGTAGGCCCATATCGGATTATTGCCACAAAGGGAGAGGTAGCATATCGGTTGCAACTACCACGGGGAGATGAGAACAGTTTTTAGTGTTTTTCACGTGTCGCAGATTAAAGAGATGTTTAAGAGTTCCTGAGGAACAAGTGCCAATTCGGAATATCGAGGTGAATCAAGATTTAACCTATTATGAGACACCTGAAAAAGTGCTAGACACCAAAGAAAGAGCCACCAGGGGCAAGGTAGTTAAGCAATACAAAATCCTGTGGGGAAATCATGGGGAGAACGATGCAACATGGGAGACTAATGAATATCTTCTGAGAAACTATCCACGTTTTATCATAAATGGTTAGTTCACCCAAATCTCGGGACGAGATTCTTTTTAGGGGGAAAGATTTGTAACACCCTAGGTGTTAAGCACCTTGTTTGCATGATCATTTGCATAGCATAATCATCATTTCATGCATAATCATGTTATTAGTGACATGCACTCTAGTTTGACTCCATTTCATGCTTGTTTGATCTAGCTACTATAAGATCTTTGCTATAATGTGGTTTTGGACCTAGATTGTGCCTAGTTCTATTTTTGACATAATTTAGGACCATGTTTGAGCTTGAGTTTCAAATTTGAAAATTTTTATAAATCTGCCCTAGAGCCTCAAACCTCCTTGAGTCATTTTGAAACTCTTTTCAAAAGTGCAAGTTAGAGTTGTTTCTAGCCAAAGAGTTCTATAGATGAAATGTAGTACTTTTATATAGATCATAAAGTCTTCTATGAGTTTCTTGTGAAAAGGCTTGCAAGTGGTTCAAATAGTGCTCAACAGTTTGGGTCAAATTTGATTTGAATTCAAACTCTGTTTTTGAGTTAGTGATGATGACCTTGCTGTTTTTAATTTTTATCTCCTAATCTAGGCCGAATTAGAAAAAGTTCATTTGGAGAGTTTTGTAGCTTATGAAATTCTCTACAAAATCGTTGTTTTGAGTTTTTCCAAATTCCGCACGAATCTCGATGTACGAGCAAAACCTAGGCTGACTCGTAAAAGCGCGGGGAGGAGGCCTATCGGCCACCGTCGTCGGCCGACACCTCCGCGCCGACATGGCCGCGGCGTGAACGCCGATGTATTCGGCCCGGATCACGCGGTCCCGGTCGTCGCGCCCGCGTATAAATGGCGAACAACGGGTTGCCCTAACCCCTAGCTCCATTCCGCCGCGCCAGCCGCCCAGAGCCCGCGGGCGCCGCGCGACATCGCCGTCGCCGTTTCCGAGCTCCGCCGCCGCGTTCCATCGCCGCCACCGCACCAAACCACCCCAAATCGAATCCCTAACTCCGCCATGTCCTGCTCTACCTAAAGCCATCGTCAAAACAAGGTAAAAGCCGAGGTATCGAGCTCTAACTTGCATCGCCGCCGCTCACCGTCGAGTCCGCCATGGCCGCCCTCGGTCGAGCTCACGCCCCGAGCTTGTCGATCGCGTTTAGGTTGTTCTTTGCGTGTTCTAGCCGCATATATGTGCTCGAAGCTTGTGAGCTAGATGGTTGAGTGGATCTCACCGTCGTTTAGCCGGGGACGCATCGCCGTCGCCACAGGTGTCCGCGGGTCGCCGTGCTTGGCGCTGCGGGGTTCGCCGCCGTTGTTCCGTTGAGCTTGAAACCACCTTGCATGTCTTAGTTAAGTGGAATAGAGTCGAGAACGTGAGTTGGGTTGCTCGATTGAGCACCGGAACGCCGCCGTCCCCGCCGCCGCCGTGAGCCGCCGTTCGCCGTAGTCGCCGCTTTTCGACCATTTCATGGAAACCAAGGGCACCATCGTGTTCGCCTCGCCGAGTAGCGTCGATTAGAGTAGTTGGTTGCGTGGTTTGGTCACCGCCCGGTAGCGAATCCGCCGCCGATCCGCCGCCCCGCCGCGTGCGTCCCGCTCTGTAGCCGCTGACACGCGGGTCCCACGCGGTTTTCTTTTCCTTTTATCTTTTTCTGCTTTTTCCATTTTGAATGAAAAGCTTTGGAAAATCATAACTTGGTCATTTTGAGGTATTTTTGAGTGGGACAAATTTTGTCATGCTTGTTAGATGATAATCTACAGTATAAAAATATGAAACCTTATTTTCTGACAACTTTTATATAGAGTTTTATTTATGGCCATAAATGCATGGAAAATGAGAAAATCCATATCTTTTAATTGGTGCAAGATAAAAATATGCTTCCTGTACAAAATGTTCCTAGTTTTGTGAGCAGAATCCAGGAAAAATATCAAGCATGGTATGTTCTGTAGAAGAAATGTGATTTTCTATTTATGGGCTTTTTTTCAATGAGATCTTTGGAAAATCATAGAAAAATAAATACTAGGATTTTGGATGTGAGACTTGGCATGTTTGGTTTTGATAGGTTTTAGAAGCCTTTCATACTCAGAAATCTGTTGTATGACACTTTTCATAATACAAAGTATTTTCATGCATAGATTTATTGCTAGGTTGTCATTTTTTGTGTAGGGGTGTGTGTACATGATCTTGCCCTGAAATTTTTATGGTAGCTGTTGTAGGTCAGTAAGATGCTCTGGTAATTTTTATAGAATTTTCTCAAGTAGTTATGTATTTACCATATTTATGTTGCATGGAAAATAGCTGAGAAATGCATGTTTATATTAAGGTAATGTGTTTTGGGTGATTTACTAATTGTTCCTAGCGTGAATAGGACCTGTTGGTATGTTTAGTTTGATAGCCTCACCTGTTTTGTCAATTTATTATTCCTAGCATTTATATAATTATAGTGTGCATGTGTAGTGGACATTAGGGCATATCATTTTATGTGTTTTATTTTATCTTTGGGCTTATCCAGTAGGTTTATTTGGTAGATAATGACTTGGTTTGCCTGCTGGTCAAGTTTGATAAGGTTTGCATGAGTAGTTTGCAAGTTATAGTAGTTGTATGTGATGGAATAGGTTAGAAACAGAGCCTCTGTTTTATCTGTTTTTCGAGGTAGATGACAGAATCAGGTCGGGTAGTAAGGAATGATTTGTGGGGATTTCGTTAGCTTTCCATAGGGTATTTGTTCACTGAATTTGGAGTTGTAGAACTCTCTCGTATGATTTGTTTTAGTGACAAAGATGTCTAGCTACCATTTTCTAGTGATTGGTGAGTTAGGGTGTTTTGCTTGGTGTAGATTAGTAGGGTTTCTTGTGTAGAATTAATTGTGTTTCTACGGAAGAGATATCCACTTACTAGTAGCATACATCATGAAGCATTCATTCATCATTCACATTTTATTTTAAGCAAGTCGTTGTTCATCTAATTGTAACCGGATCTTTTCTCCATCATATCGTCATCTCAAGATCGGGAGAGGTGATAAAGGAGCTGATCGAGGAGCGTAACCGGGAGCTTCACCACCTCGAGTCCAGCCGAAGAGGTCACCGAGGAGGAGGAGAGTCGGCCGTCGAGCTCCCCGAGTGCCCTGAGCACGTGCACACTACGTTCTGCGAGGCAAGCCCCGGAGCATTCTGCCTTTCCTATTCTTCTAATTAATTTGACTTGAGTCTTTTATATGTTTCATGCATTAAGTTAGGAAATGGTTGAAACCGTTGATGCATTGAGATCCTTGTTGAAAGTTGCCCTATCCTATTTAGAGGTCTAGGTTAATGCTCGATATCATGATTGCAGTAAATAGTGATTCCTGGTCACTTGAGGATTTGATGTGAACAATCACATGGGTGATTGTCGAGTTCCGCCGGAGAAACCTGATAAAATAAAACATGCTTAGATTGGATGGATATTGTGGTCTTTCCATCCGATTGATTAGGACTTATCCTTTGTCGGGGCTATGGTCGAAAAGTTGAACGTACCTGTCATATAGTAGGCTCCGCTGGCTCGTGAGCCGCGAAGCTCGTGGAATGTTAGGGGCGGCTTTGCCGCTTATTGCTCCTCCTTTGGCGTGGTCGGTTGGGATTGATTGGGCGCAAGCGGATGCGCCTGGCGCCGTCTTCGTTCTTTGCGCTCACTTGGTGGCCCGAGGGAGAGGGTAGCCGGCGGGGACCGAGACTTTACGTCCCCTAATGTCCCGGGAGTGATTGGGTCTGCCTTTGCAAAGTAGATCTGGTTTATGTCAGGGTATTCGGCAGCTGGTTTGTCTAATCGATTCGAATCGCCATCTCTCCTGGTTAGTGAGAACCCAGGATGCTTCCACGACATCGTAGTCTTAATATTACAATATATGTTATTATCATGTTGCTACTGTTAAATTGATGATCAAGTTACTTATGCTTTTGTTATTTATTCTACTGAGCAATGATTAATCTTGACTATACAGGATATATGGTTATACATAAATAAGCAACCCTTTTAACTTGGAAAAATACAAGTAGCATGCGTAGGCTCACTAATCAACTTTATTTGAAATTAATGTGAGTCACCTGAACCCCCGTGATAAAAGCCTAGCATACTCTTTTGGAGTCTTTTATTTTATTTTGTCGGGTAAGTCTAGCTGAGTATTTTGTACTTTCGGTTTTATTCCCCGCTGTTGCGGTGAGCATTTGTACCATGGGTACTTGTAAGACTTGTTTGTTTCTGTTGATGAAGAGTAAGGCCGGGGGCAAGGCATTCCATATCCCCTGTCTCATGCTTTTGCGGGGTTGGATGCGTGTATCCGGCACTACCTTATCTTTGTTTTTGCTAAAGACTATCTCGGTTTTTCAAAAACTACTGCTTCCGTTCTATGAACCTGAGTTTGTATAAATGATACATCGCACTCGATACTAATATAATTTGAATTTGGTTTGAAATGCCTGCGGATTTTACTACCGAGCTCAACGATCCTGGTTGTGAATGTCGATGAGTTTGAAATCACTCTGAGATTTCCGGAATACCGGGTTTATATGGACTCAAGTGTAGACTGCGATTGCTTCGATGATTGCGAATTATACTTGATTTCTTATAAATTGGTCGGCTCTGTCACAGTGCCTCACTGGGGTTTTTCCTCAAAAATAATCGATGGACCTCAGACGTCTTTGTGCCACAATAGGAGGTGACGCGCCCCTCACTTCGCGAAGCTCTTGTAAGCGCGTGGATGTATAAGGTTTAGGTCTAGCGTGTGCCTTATGTGTGTGGGTGGGTTGTGTGGGGTGTGTGTTTAGGCGTCCGTTCGATATACTACAACTTGTACTCCAAATCCGAGGAATAAAAAAAGATTGATTTAACCTTTTTTTATATCATCATCTATTTGGTACCACCAGGTACCTTCGGCGCTTCTTGACGATGAACAGCTGCCAGCTCGACGTTGTTTGTGGCCCTGGGTAGGATTAATAAGTACCTAAAGTAGAACTCTAGGAGATATTGATACCAATGCTTTTCGTTCCCACCACAAATCAAAGCAACCACGTGCTGATCAATGGATCAATGCTTCGCCTAACTGTCCTATGCTTGAACTGGAATTCACCATATATACCTGGGCTAGTGAACGGAGTCCAACTCAACCTTTCAGTGCTTCAAGGTCGCGGGACAACAGAGAATAATGGTGTCAAAATTAGCACTCACTGCTCTGGTTCTGCTCATGGCTGTGGGTGGTGAGCTTGGACATGCCGTGCCCCTCAGGCGCGGTTTGAGTATCGGATGGATGAACGGCATGAAGGGAGGAGCACCAGGTGGCATGCAGCCTTCAGATACTAAGCTTCTTGCCGGAGTTGGTAAGATCTGATCACTTGTAGTTGAGCTAGCTTAATTATCTTTGTTGCTGCATCTTTTTACAGTTTCAAATTCACTTTAGATAATGACAATAAGTTAAAAAAAACATGGGAAAAGAACCTGGTGCCACCACACACGCATGGTATCCTAATTGACTTTTGACCGTCAGAATGGATGGAAGTGATGATACCTACACTTTTATGTTCTTGCCAACTGTTACAGGAAAGAAAGCGAACGTTTACACAAGAGCAGATGAAGCAAAGTTCATCGGCGCTGTTCCAGCATTCGTGAGGCCGCCCCACCTTCCACCGTCCTAATTTGGCATTCATCTGGAGCGTTGCAGCCTGGCACTATGTCGAGTGAAGCCAAGTGTCTGGAGGATTAATACAAATAAAATAATTTACCAGGAGTATGATTAGAATATTTCTTATGCGCAGATATACATACGTGATGAAAAATTGGTCTGCATGGATACAATATAGACAATGAATAGAACTATGTTGGTTGCATTAAGAGGAAGAGATGTATTAGGCCACAATTATTACAAAAAGAGATAGCACATGTTCTAATAATGCAAACATGCAGATAAGGCATCAGAAACTTGTAACAAATAAAAACAAGAAGCCAAAAAATGTCAATTCGAATCCTCCGATTGCAGCCTAAGTAACCCTCCGATCGCTATAATGTCGACATAAACCAAATCAACATAGAGGGAGAAAAATAACTCCAGCTCTGGTTGAGGCAAAACCCTAGCTTCAATTGGATGTGTTCATCTAAACCGGTTAGGACTCTTTAGATTGAATTAGGAAACATGCCCGTCGTTTAACGGTATAAAAGAAAACTACATGTTCATTTGAAACGGCGACATAATTAAATAGTTACATATCTATATATATATGTTTTATTAGCCTTTATGTATTTCAAATCTAAAGGATAATCAGGACTCTTTTTTTTTTGTAATATAAGCTTATATTCAACTTAGATATGAGAAACAAAACTCATATAAGAAGTGAAACTCATAATAATTCGTTTGGCATAATCTTTACTCCTTTACCGGGTCGGTCATCAGCTATTTTCTTTGATTCACATATCCTCTAAGCCCAAGAACTGCTTTGGCACTTGCAGAATTGTTGAAAAAAAATTGTTTGACCGATAAATAACTTGCTAACTTCAAATCAGGATGGCAGTGCAATAAAAGCTTATCCAAATGTTGCCATCTCCAGAGATCATACCCTCTGTATTTCGCAGCTTCACTTTCAATCACCATCTCATCTTCACATTCAAGATCTCTGCACCATGAAAAAATGCGTGGGCTATAGAATTTAGCGGGAGGTTAGCCAAAAACGCTATTAGCGCACTATTTGGCGCTATAGCGCTATTTGGCATTGCGGCAGTACTTCTGGCCACTATTAGCGTGCTATTTCGGCGCTATAGCGCTATTTTCTTCATGGTCTCTGCACCAACAATTTCTTGCATAGCACCTCCCTGCTCTTCTCGCCTACATTTTCTTGAGCGCTAACGGTAGTGCACCAGCTTGGACATTCAGAGATGATGAACTTTTTGAACTTGTTCAGCTCGGCGAGATCAGGATTGGCAACCTGAAAACAGGATATTCCAATGGCACTTTTTCAACCGAGGTCTCGAATGTAGAAAAATGTGAATGAATTTGTATCGAACTTATCCTTTTTTTTTTCTCGGCCTGAGCTGGTGTTCCGATCCAAGCTATTTTCTTCTTTCAATTGGTTTCTGATTCTGACTCTAGGCCTGGCTGGCTGGCTCCTCTGTGACAGCACCTCCACCGCCATATGAGCCATACCCCGTGTGCCGCGCTGCGCCCGGTGGCTTTCCGGCCAGATGCCACTCGGCCAAGACGCTTAGCTGATGAGGACATTCTCCACTATTACCCGTTGGCAAAGACGCAACAATTAAATGGGCCAAGTGGTCCTGTTGTAGTCGAGGCGGCGACCGTGTGAGCCTCCGAATAATCCCACCTTGCTTAACTTGGGAGGAGGAAGCCACCTTAAAAGGGAGAGCCACCCTTCCCCTATTAGACTAGTCTTTTAGGGAGATTGGGTCTTTCCCCAATTGGGTGTGTCTAAGAACTGTTGGGGGCCGAGCAACCTTAAGTTATTGGGCCTCGGCCAACCCCACGCCTGGGCCGGATGTATCATTTGGTATCAAAGCTGGGCCCTTGTTAAGGGGGTGGGAATGATGAGGACATCCTCCACTATTACCCGTTGGCAAAGACACACCAATTAAATGGGCCAAGTGGCCATGTTGTAGTCGGGCGGCGACCGTGTGAGCCTCTGAATAGGGCCTTTCCCCTAGTGGGTGTGTCTAAGAACTGTTGGGGGCCGGGCAACCTTAAGTTATTGGGTCTCAGCCAACCCCACGCCTGCCCCGCCCGCGCATAGCCTCCTCCAGACCAGCGCGTTGTCTGCCACATTCGCCGGCGCCGGCAACCTCCGTTCTTCCTTGCACGGAGGCTGGAGCTCATCGTCCCTGTTGAGGTTGCGCCTCCGTTCCTGCCCTCGACGAGAGGAGGGCGGGCAGAAAAACATGGAAAAAAAGTGGTTTTCAGGTTGTGGCGCTTCCTTGTTAGGGAAAAAAGAAGGGCCAATTGCAAGACTACACTTGTTTTCGGTTCTAATTGCTCGTTTGCCCTCTTTTTTAAACTTTCCATGTTCGCCCCTTTAAAAAAAAATTGAAGCCTCCATCTGCCCGTGATTCTGATTTCCGTCACTTGCTCAAAAATTATGGCCTAAATAAAAATGTTTGAGAAAAAGAAAAAGGGGAAAAGACTACACTACCCCTTATCCTCAACAAACATCTATCCCCATTAGAACTGACGAACAACTGTCCGAGTGGTTTGAGCTCAACAAAGATAAGGGGTAGTCCATATTGTTTGTAAAATCAATGACTTTTTAGGACCATTGCAGTTCTCACCGGCCAAGAGCAGGCTTCACCATACTGTTCGGAACTTACCGAACAATGCACCTATTGATCTGGATCGTTTCATAGATCCAAATCATCTTGACCCAACCGGTGAGCCTGCTAAGGAAGACAAGAAGGTGCTTGCCAAGGAAGACAATAAGGTGCACATGGGGAAAGTTGATGATGTATTGAGTGATAGTAGCTATGACTCTGAATTGGCTGCATCTTCTGACTCTGAATTAGATGATGATTGCTCTGACCCATAGTGTGAACCTTGATCATCAAATACTTGATGATGATGACAACAATGATGTTCCTATTTGCTCTTATGATGTTGATGCTCCATGTGTTGATGTTGGCTATGTGTTTCCTCGATGTGAATTGGTGCAAATCGGCGTTGACCCACCATGCAATCTTGAATGACTATGGTTTTACGTACTATGTATAAATATAATGAGCAGTTTCGAGCTAAGTGCTCGAGAGTTGAACAAGGTCGTCAGTGGACATTCTTTGCTTCTACTAGCAAGAAGAAATATGTTGGATGCAAGGTATAATAGTTCCTTCATTTCTTTCTTTTCTTGGGAAAAATTTTCCTTCAATCTTGATATTTTGTTACACTGTCACCTAAATTAGATACTTCATTTCCTTGCAAGTCGAACAATCCAAGCACAAGTGTAGTGCAGCCAATTAGTGTGGTGAAACAATGGCATTAGATAATTGGGTTTTACGAAAGAGTTGTTTAATTCTCGGAGGAGGACTCAACCATGGGACCTATGGAGTTACAACGTAGGCTGAAGAAGAAGTACGGATTCGACATTCTATACCATAGGGTTTTTAGGGGTAAGGAAAAGGCTCAAGACATGATTTTGGTAAATGAGATGACAGTTATGACTTGTTGTCCACATATCGAACTCGAGCTACTCAAATCAGCCCCGGGAAGAATTGTTGAGTTGGATACTAAAGTTCATCAAGGGGGTGTTTGTTTTAGGAGATTCTTTATGGCCCTCAAACCATGCATTTGTTTTTCTTGCAAGGATGCATGCCATACATTGCTATAGATTCTATCCACAGAGAGCTAGACATGGTTCATCCAGAATTTTAAGGCTGCTATGGGTACACCTACATGTTTTAGCTATCAGCACAGATGCGTGCAAAGGACTAGGTGAGGCTGTGTATCTTGGTGTTGAACATAGAGAATGCATGAGGCATCTGTGGAAGAATTTCAAGAAGCATTAATTCTGGTGATGTGTTCACTTATATCATGTGGACGGCTGCCAAGGCTTGCACCGTTGATAAGTTCAATTGGCACATGGAGAGAATACAATAAAAGTGCCCTGTAGCAATTGCTCACTTAGATGAGCATCATCCACACTTGTGGAGTACAAGCAAATTCTCTGATCAATGCAAGGTAGACTACATCAATAATAACATCTCTTAGTCTTTCAACAACTGGGTGAGAAAATGTAAAGACTTGTAGATTCTAGAGATGCATGATATGATAAAGGCGGATGATCATATCCAAATTTGAAGAAAGAAGGAAAATTACAATGCCAATGGAGGGCAACATAATTTCTGATATAATACAAACTCTTACTGATCAAAGCAAAGCTATCAAGGATCATGAGGTTTTGAATGTGGCAATAACACAGCTGAAGTTACTGCACCTACATCATCAGGAGCATCTTATAGGTATGCAGTTAATTTAGAGCACAAGACATGCAGTTATAGGTTGTGGCAAGTGAGTGGAAAACCATGTAAACATGCTTTATCATTTATAGCATTGCTAAGTAGAGAGTTGCAAATGGATGACTTTGCACATGAATATTTCTCTGTTGAGAAGCCGAGGAAGGCATATTTAGGTGTGGTTAATCCGATGACATCAAAGCATTTCTCGGCCATGTGTTGATCTTGGATACAAAATCAATAAGCCAAAGTTATGAAGGAAGCATGGTAGGCCAAGGAAAACTAGGATTAAGGCATTAGGTGAACCCGATGCTAGAAAAAGAAAGAGGTGCTCTGACGCCATGAACTAGGCCATACCACAAAAGAAAGTGCCAAGGGGGGCTACTACTAGGGAGAAAAACACTTCGGTAAAAAAAAACTAGGGGAGCAAAAAATATTTGCATCTCATGAGAATTCATATGAGGTGGAGAGCAATGACCCTCCTACATCTTCCACAAGGGCAAAGGGTACAGGAAGCCGATCATCGACTACTGGATCAGCCAAGTATGTCATCCATGTCTAATTGTTTACTATTTCTTTATGCTTTGAACATAACACCCGATGCCTTTGTTCCTATCTCAAAACAAGTGATGATGCAAGTAATACTGAGGAGGATCACAAATTGGGAGAGGTGGAGGTACACATACTAAAACAACCAAGTAGGTTACTTTTTCACTTAACTACATTTATGCCCACATTCAACATTGTATATTTACCCACGCATACTCACTACACTTTTTTGAAGTGATGATGCCACTCAAGGTAGAGGAGGAAGGCCACCAATTGAGAGGGGGGAGGAGGAGGGGGAGAGGCAGAGGAAGAGGTGCTTCAAGGCTGCTGCTTTTGCTCATTGTGTACAATTGACCAATGCTTGGGATATGTAATTAGTTGTATATGTGCTACGCCAAGTATGATCTGGACATGAAAACTTAGCATGTAGTGCCTTTTATTTTGGTATGCTTAGGTGTGATCGAGACATGAAAACTTAATGTGATAATTGTTAACTCTTGCAAGATGGCAAATATTATGCTTTATATATTATCTGGATTTGTGTTCATGTATGGGCTTGTCATTTGTCAATATATTGTTCAAATATAATGCCTATATACTATTTGTAAACATTAAGCGTGCAAAATATGTACTTTGATATTTATACCCAATGTATATTTGTCAATTGTCCAAGATAAAGTGCACAATTAGTCTGTACAAAAAAAAAAAATTGGGGTTGATTCTTGGGTCATTCATGTCGAGGGGTATTTCTATCTTTTTTAGCATGCAGTTAACACCATTATGTTCACTTCACGGAGCAGGGACAGCTAGAGCCTTCGATTTTTGAAAAACAAGGTCAAACTACAAAGTTAAAAAAAAAAAAAAAAAAAGGGCAAACGAGCAATTAGAACAGAAAAACAAGGCAGAGGCAGTCTTGCAATTGACAAAAAAAAAAAATGCGGTTCCTCTCTGCGTCAGCTTTCACCTTCCCGAATAAGAAAAAAAAAAGTTAGGGGTACATTTTTTTCACTCGTTAATTCTGTATAAGGAGAAGTAAGCCGTGCAAAAAAGAAGTCATGTCCGTCTACATGCACTCATTTATTCTGACAATTGGCGTCTTGGATTCTGATGTGTATGTGACATACTAGCACTTGCGAGGCCCCGACAAGACACCGCACAACCTTCTGTCCGTTCTTCTCGACGAGGCCAAGGGGTGGCGGCTGGTTTCCGTGGAGTTTGGCCGGTTCTTACTGCGCTTTTAGAGACACCACTTCTTAGTCGCACAAACAATCTACTTAGTTAGTACACCACTATCCACAGCACCGTTGAAGCCGGTGATTCATGTAATGTGTGCTTACCTAGTGCATGCCTAGGCATCTCGCCATGACTATAATCTAGGTCGTGTAAAATTTTTTTCCCACTTCTCTTAATGAAATACGGGCAGTGCCGCCGTCGAAAAAACATACTAGCTAGCACTTGCATGCTAGTGCTCAACATGTCGAATAGTTGAGTACTTCCATATTTGCAGTTCAGATCGCAATCAACACAAACACGTGCGCGCGCGAACGTGTGTATATATATATTTATATAAGTTTATATATTACGGGCACAGAGATATCAATCACTGTCCTGATTACAAGCTGCAGTACATTTCATTCTAGCATGATATTTATATTCTGCGACAGGCTTTCATTTGTTTATTTCTGTGCCTATGGAAAGGGAAGATATTAAGCAAGCATATACACTAGTACGTTGGTTAATAATAATTACTACTACAATACGAGATTGGCCATAGCTACCTTCGTTTATTGGACGCCTTATATATTAGCATGCATGACTCGCTGCCCCCCCTCACGGAGCGGCAGCAGCCCTCCTTGTTCTCATCTTGTTCGGTGGAAGGCGTGGCGGATAGAAGAGCGGCCTCCTCGGGGCAATCAGTATCTTCTTCTCTGAAATGGTGGCCTCGGAGCTGATAACTGGTTTGGCAACTTGAAAGGAGAGGACTGACCCCTTGGTTGCAGTTGCAGCATGGAGGACGGCCGCCTTTGCAGCGACCAGAGAGACGATCAAGCTGATCAGGAGCAGGAATCCCTTCGGAGGCATCCTGAGAGATGTTCTGTATGAAGCTCAGCTTAGCGCGTTCTCGCTGCCGAGCACCACCACTCACTCCCATCCATGCTTTTATAACACAAAAGTTAGGCCGGCGTGACGTCACGGGCAAGGAATCAATATCTAGAGAGAGTCATTCATGTGAGTAGGAATCATGATATCTGCCGTTAGGCCGTAGAGCTTTCACAAGTCTCTCACAAACGTGGTATGTAATATACAGCAGCCATCTAACAATTAGCGCAGGCAGCTGATCCATTACCATTCCTATATACAGCACTGAACCAAACAGCACCATGTGCACACACCCCATCACTCTGTCGCAAGCCGGCAAGCGACCGGTTTACTCTGAACCAGTTAGCTTGTTTATCTATGTCTGCGTTTTAACTCGCACTCCATCGCGGGCGTTTTACCCTATACTGCGCTTTATTGCATAAATAAACGTTTCCAAAAAAGGGATTAAGAAACAAATGAAGTTTTACAAAGAAAATATAAAGAATTACACAACTTCTAGCTATATAGATCAACTAAAGGATGATAAGTTGCTCCTGCCCATAGGATAACCAAGGCAGACTCTGCTTTGAAGATCTCCTTACAACATTGAACCGAGGTAGGGATGTTCCTGAAGATCACATCGTTTCTCACTGTCCAGATAGACCAACAAATAGTAATCACAATCTCCATGAAGAAAGGCAACTGGAGCTGAGCCCTGAAGGCTTCAAAGATCTGGAAAGGTGCAGTGTTGGCTAGGACAAGACGATGGAGGGTGTCCCAACAAGCTATAGCAAACGAACAATCTAGCAGAAGATGAAAGAGTGTTTCTTCCACACCACAGAGACAGAGGACACAATTATAGTCTTGAAGGAACATATTTTTGCGCCTTAAAACTTGGGTGGTACTCAATCTGTCCTTGAGCACCAGCCTAAAGAAGAATTTTCTTTTTTTCTGACATGAGGATTTCCACAACCAACCGTACATTTGACGGACTTGCGATCGGCCAATTAGGAGTTTATATGCTTTTCTTGAGGAGAAAATGGAGGAACCAATAAATAAGTCTATTGGTCTGATTCTTGCTGAAGGTGTAAACTGTGGATGATGACCTCAAGCTGCTGAAATTGATCATATGCTTCTGTAAAAAAGGGGAAATGAGGGGTGCTGCAGATTTTCATGTTTTGAACCGTAATGTTAATATCCTGACATAGGAGATGAGCTGTAGATAGACTTGCCGTAAAACTTGCCCTCCCCAGAGGTCAAGAGAGAGAGAGAGAGAGAGAGAGAGGTTTCATTGAACATATTAGCCTTTGCCATGCCTTTTCACCAAAAGGAGCCCCCTAAAGTTGTTGATTAGTCAGGGAAGCTTTCCATGAGAGTAATACCTTCCCAAAACAAGTTTCCATGAGGGAATTTTCTTAATCCACTTATTGATATATTTGCTCTTCTGGAATTTCTTAATCCACTTCCTAAGTTCATATTTTAAATTCCTTCACTTCATTTGACAAAGATATAGAAGAATATTTTTTTTTCTTAGTAGGAGATTCAACATCAATTGTTTTCTTCATTAACCCGATATAATTGCTATAAGCGATTTTGCCATGGACTCTGTTTTTCTGGATTTAAGGTCTCATAAGAAAACATTTGCAATTATGAAGATAGCATTGTCGGCAACTATTACTTTCTAACAATATTCTGATAGTGTCTCTTTGTCATTTGACAAATAGTAGATGATTTTTTCTCTACATACCCAACACTAATATAGTGCATGCTTAGTGTATTGGATTTCAACTTCGTAATGATCCTCGACATGAGCTGCTTAACCTTCTCATGAGGCGTTCTTTACGTGAGACTTGAGAAGTTCTTTTTAATTTTAAGTTTGCACTAAACTAAACCTACATGTGTCCTCGTAGATTTTAGTTTAATTTTATACAAAATTTAGTTTGCAACGCGTCTAGTTTATAACTTCAAGTTACTTCTCTTATTTTTCAAAAATAAAACTAGAACCAAGACCTAGGATCATAGGATGGTTATTCGGTCCATATAAAAAAACCGGCATGACCGGCATGCAAGTGAATCCGTAATAAATTGATGAACCGATGGTTTTTTATTTGAATAGGCTAAAAATAGGGATATTGAACCGGATGAAGCTTGTATCGTTTATATAGATAGATGAGCGGAGCAACATGAATGGAACTGTATTTCAGTCTTTTCAGATAAACATGGTGTTTGGCCATGTTGTCTTTTTTTTTTTGTTATCTTTTTTTTTCTTTGACACCTCTCACCTCACACACACCACTTGTATACAACTAGACCTACAACTATACGCAGATACCAAGACACATCCTTGGAGTGATCACAAGAGTCATCAAGGCTCCGGCGATGGGCACGTCGTAGTCCCTTTGTGGCTCCACGCGTTGACAGGCTCATCTGAAATTATTATGGGAATAAATCCCGATGAGAACGCCATTATTATGGGAATAAATCAAGATGAGAACACCAGTATCAAACCTGAGATTCGAACGCCGGCCCAGCGTGCACACCTGCGACGCTAGCCAGCCGAGCTAGTGCTCGTTCTCATGTGTTTGGTTATCTGATTGAGAGGATGCAACATGTATGAACTATGAGACTAACATGTGGACCTCCATTGTCCGTGCTTTCGAGCCGGCCCGATGGCCCACGGGGTGTGCCTTGGGCGAACAGCCAGGCACGAGCACGTCGGAGACACGGCACGGCCGGCACGATGAGCACTGGCACGGCACGACCCGTTGGCCATCTATACCTTTCCCTACATCCGCTGGGCCTGGTTAGCCAGTGAAGCTTGATTTGGGCTACTCCCCATAGCCAAGATACAACCGTATAGGGTGTGTTTGGTTCATTTCTTAGTAGAGCCTGGCTAGCACAAACTAAGTCAGGCTAGCCCAAGCCAGGCCCTAACAAGCCAATAGTAGTTATTTGGTTGTCTGTGCTATCTAGACCTGGATAGCTCTAGGATGTGTTTGGTTGCATAGTTTGTTTTGATACAATGACCCCTTCTCTGAATTGGTAAGGTTACCCTCTTCATTTTGACTGGACAATGCATCTCAATGACGCCATCAGCAAGTCTTATATTTTTGAGGTTTTGCGACAAAAACATGCAGACTTACACGAGGTAAAGATCTACGTAGTCAGTTTGCACATCCTTCAGTATGCCGTCCATCGCACCTAGGACGTTCTGCTACTCTTGGTTTTGGTTCCTGCACAAACGTTCCAAGACGTTCAGAATTAAGATATCATTTGCTTGCTTGCTGAAGAATCATTGATACGAGGAGGACATTCAGCAAATCATCACTTCTTTCTCACTGTTGTATGCTTGACGGGTTTTGCTATGGTACACCCAAATAACCGTGGGCAGTCGATCTAGACGTCTTTTACCACATATTACTTTCTAGGAGGTAATAACAATATTATATATTTAATTATTTCTGATTTTGGAAGGAAGTGAAGTGTCCAAATATGCTGTCTATTTCTTTTGGAAAGTTTAGTGTTGACTTTTTTCTTGAACGTGATGGAGAGTTAGCAAAGACTTTTTTATTTACGTGACAAAGGTGTGTGTATTATGGTAAACATTTTGAACATGATATATACAGGTGCGTTTTTTAGAACGTGATGCTTTATTATTTAACTTGTTTTTATAATATGTGTTGGTGGGGAAAAATATGTAATCTTTGGTGCAAACTAAATAATATTCCCTCCATTCCAAATTATAAGACTTTCTAGTTTTTTTCTGGATGCATTTACTTTACTATGTATCTAGTTATATACTATGTCTAATGCAAAGTAAAGGAGAGATGTATTAGAAAAGTCAGAAAGTCTTATAATTTGGAATAGGGTAGTACCAATATATGAGGTCCGTGACAACTTTCGGTACTTTGGTGTAATCTTTGTTTTTCTTACATGACAGCTAGCGTGATGCTTTTAAAAATATCATCTCAATCAATCATGTAACATAGTTTTAATCGTGTTGGCATAAGGTACATGTTCAACAACTAGTATATTGCCGTGCTAACGCTACGGTGATATTTTAGAAAAAATAAATTACAAAATTTTAAAAAATAAATTCAGAACATCGCCAGTGAGCACAATATACTCCACTGCCAATGAACAAGAATCAACAGTTGAACAAACTGAATGTAGCAATAACTCTCAAGTCTCAAGTTTTTGAACCATGTATCATAAATCTGTTGTTGTAAGAATCCAACAAAAGGGCCATCCCGGTTACCTCTATTACCTCTAGTCAAGCTTCACATCTTCTCTATGATATGTCATGCCCATCGACAGCCCGGACATCGAGCCTGGAGGATGAGGCCACCGCTCCAGATGAGAGGGTGGAGGCGACAGGAGGGTGGGCAAACCACGGTAGGGAGAAATTTCAAAAAGTTCTGGAGTTGGACAATGCGTCAGAATGCAAATCACCTTGCTACTAAAGTATCATTTGAGAAATAGGCTTGGATATGAAAAGCCAAGGAACCCCACTATAGAAATATTATCAAGCATGATTGCATAAAAGCCTTTTGGTAGCTTTTCTCCCCCGTGATTTCCGTGGATTCAACCGTGCCCGCAGGCGTAGGCGTCGGGGTCTGGAGGCGTGGGCGTCGGGGGTCTCACCGTGTAAGATCTGTGTGACAAACTTTGAATCCTAGCCCTTTGTTGTGAGATCCAATGGATGGTGTTGCTTGTGCTAAAAATAGAAAGAAGTGTGCTACTATAGTAGAGATAGAGATTATAGTAGAGATGTAATATGTTATCGTGTCATGTACTAATCTTTTTTTATGCTGCGGGACCGTCGCTTGTTGATGGGTTTGCACGTCACTTTTCATGCAAAGGGAAAAAAACAAGATGCATGCAAAGGAACAAAAGATAGGAAGGGCCATGAGCCCATTCATGTGCCTCCCGTGATTTGGGGATTTAAAATATTTTTTTTATTTTGCAGACAGGCATCGAGTGCGAGAGCACTTTCCGTCACAGCAAGCAAAAACAGCAGTCCATGAACCAAGCAAGCAAGCAATCACACGATGAGCATGTCTGCCATCCTAGAGAGCACCTCGGCGAGCAAAACATGTCCCCCGTGGCCCCTCCTGCAAGATTGCTGCTTGGTGATGGCGGACCTTGTTGGAGCAAGTTCGGTGGCGTGGTGCCGGCGGGCGGAGGGTGAGGAGGAGGTGAAGGCGGAGCAGCTGCTCGCACCGGAGCCGCCTTTGTCGGTCCGCACCATGAACGCCGCGCCGGGCGCTGCCACGACAATGCTGCCGAGCGGTCACTGCCTCGAGCGACGCCTGTGTCGCCCAGCGGTGGCTCTCCTCATCGCGGGCCCACAACAACGACCGGCGCCGGAGGTCCTGCACGGACAACCACCTCCTGCTTCCATCGGCGTCGCAGAAAGGGCGACACTCGTGGAGCGCCGCGGATGGCGCTGCCCTGCAGCCCGTGGCGCTTGTTGGAGCTGGACACGCTCCTGAGCACGACCTCGACGCACGGGAACTCCGGTGACCGCAGCGAGATAAATCCTAAAGATGAACAAACACAAGATCGAATATAGAATGTCGCTGCAAATAACCGCAGCTCGTTATGGTCCAGTGTTCCTTGTATTATAGGCATACTCTGCACAAAGATCGTTGTTGGTGTAGCCCTGAAATAGGGTACCCCTGGTTGGACGAATCACTCCTAGACTAAAGTGGGCACACGAAGGTGTATGCGAAACTGGGGCTCTTTTATTATTGATTCTCCATCCATCTTACACGGCCCCTCGGTGGTCTATTTATAGTCCGTAGACTATTACAATTCCAATTTTGTCCTCGTACTAACCCTAGATCCCTGCGCCTCCCGCCGACGATCAGGGGTAGAATGGTACTTTCCTCCCTCGCGATCCCACCTACCCACCTTGGGTCGCTTCGACACCGGACCACGACTACCTGCAAGACAACACCAAAAGGCGTTCGTCAACAGGCTCCTCCGCCGCGCGGCGGTCGAGGCGGCGACCACCGACCACCGGTAGAATGCAGGGGACCCATCTTTGGGTCCTTGCTACTCGAGGCGAATATATGACCATTCGGCATGTCTGACCGAATGTTGATGCTCTCGTCCCTTGCCCGTTCCTCCTGAACGGCCGTCTAGGACGAATGTTCCAAAGACGGCTTCCCGGGCCGAATGCTACGACTTTAAATCCACTCACCGACGCTCCTTATGGGCGATGCTTGGGCGACAAGCACCTGCCCGCTTTATTCTGGCCGAATTCTTACGCCTTAGCCCGTGGCCCACGAAACTCCGGGCCTCAGAGCTCCATCCCTTGCGTCCTCGGATCCCTGGCGTGCTCAAAGCCGAATCTAAAAGCTTTTCGGTCCCCGAGGGCGAATCCCTGTCTCCTCGGGCCACCTCTAGCTCACGGCTTCTCGGGTCGACGGTAGGGGGTGGGCGGGGTTCCGCCTCCCCCACAAAGTAGCCCCTCGAGGCCAAGGGCTAGGACCTCTCGTCCTTCCGTTGGTCACGACTTCTCGGCCCTTAAGAAACCCCTCGGGCCGAATGCCCGATATGCATTTTTATTGATTTTTTTTTTAACTTTAATAAACAATTCCTGCGGAAGGCAAAACGACTCCACCTCGGGTTACGAGCCGCGAATCGACGGATGTGACGCAACCTCGATCCACGTGCGCTTTTCCCATATATAAGGGGGTCGGGGCCGGGCGGTGATCTTCCCCCGCTCATTTGCTTTCCAAAGACTTCGCTTTCCTAGCGCTCCTTGGGCTCTTTGGCTTTCGGCCAACCTCGCCTTCCGGAGTTTGAGGGCACTTGGCAACAGAGCCGTAATCCAAAAAGTAAGTTTCCTTCCCTTTCGTCTTTTTCTTTCGTTTGAGTTGGGCGCCCATTTTTTATTTAGGGTTTTGCCGTTTCTTTCTATTTTTTTGTATTCTAGGTTTCGTTGATTTGGTAGAATGTCGGATCCTATTGCTTCGGTTCCGGCTCTTCATCGAGCTCCGGATCTACTAATAGCTTCGTCGAGTTCAGATTCGCCACGGTTAATGTGGGATCGATGCGGCGCCCGATTCGGAGTATTGATCCGCATCTGTTCTCTAGCGGAAGCGAGGATAGCTTCGAATCGATAGCCCCGTGAGTCCTCAAGTGATGGATGAGGCTGAAATGGATGTTGACATTGAAGGGTCCCCTGTTGGTGGATATCTTTTGGCACGGGGTGAGCGACCTTTTGCCTCAAAGGCGAGCCCGAGGCGCCTTTCGGTGTCGTGGAAGGTTCGAGAGGATGGCGGGTTTTCATTTGCCGAAGGTTCCGGAGAATCCGGGGGCCTCCGGCTCGGCGTGAGGTATATTGGGTTGGTACCTCACGAGTTCTTGAGGAAGTATTGAATGAGTATGTGCGAAAGGGTTTTATGGATCGACGAACGAGGTCGTTGTGCCACGCGCCGAAAGGCGAGAAGTGCCCGAATCCTAAGCCCGGGGAAGCTCGTGTTCAAGGATTACCGGGGCCGGGTTTCGGTTACCTTGTGAAGACGCCTTTATCGGTGGAGTTCTTGATCGTTTCGGCTTGCAGCTTCACCACTTGACTCCGAATGCGTTCACTCGCATTGGGGCGTTCGTGTGGGCTATGAAAATGATGGGAGCCCCCCTATGCGTGGATACGTTCGTTCAGTTCTATGCCTGTCATAAGAAACCCCGGAAGATTCGGGATGAAAGGACGGATGAACACCGTGTTGTGCGCTTTGGTGCTTACATTCATACCCAAGGGTAACATTCGCTGGCTCCAACCTTTTGCAACAAATGGTCAAGATGGACCAAGTACTAGTTCTATGCCAGGGTTAGTGCGAAAGACGAAGATGATGCCTCCAAGTCTGGCCTTCCACTAAACAGTTCTCTTTCTAGCCGAATGGTGCCTATGCGGGGTAAATGCCAGGCCCATCATTTTGAGAATGCAGAAGGAGATGCGGAAGCTACCTTGGCTTTCCTTTCCACTTTGGCCCGGCAGAGCACTCGTGATCTGGTCGAAGAGTGGATTGCCATGGAGGTTCGGCCGCTTTCTTCTAGGTTTCAGCTTAACATTGACACCCCCAACTATGGTTATGAGGATGTTCGAATTGAAGCCCTGATGCCGTCAAGGTTTCATTCGGAGAAGGTTTTTATGGATTTCGTTACAAAGGAGGCGAATGCCATTCTTGGGTTTGTGACGACTTCGAGAATTCAAGATGGTGGAAGAGATTATGGGCAATTCTCCCCGAGTCAACCTAAGCTTTCGATGCCATGGGTCCGGTGTATTCGCAGTGACTTTCACCGGACGAAGCTAAGGCCGAGAGGGCCTCGCGAAAAGCTAAGTATCGATGAGATCAACTCGTGCGGGATTCGCCCCGCTGGAAAGAGTCAAGAGACGCAAGACGCCTCGGCCCGGGGCCTAAGGAAAGTAAGGACGTCGAGGTAGGTCGCATCTTGGCTAAGGTTCGGGCCGTCGTGGTCGAAAGGTTACTTTCGGCCGTACCCGCCGTTTTGGCGTTGTCACTTCTGCCTTGGTACTTAGCCTTATCTTGTTTGGGTATCTTGATTGGGTTTTGTAGCTTATTGGTTTCGCTTTTGTGATCTTACGTTCTTATGGCGTGAGTTTGTTGAATCTTGATGCCACCGTTTATGCGGGTGATTTCTAGGGACTCAGGGAGATGGTCGCAAGCAAGTTAAAAATCCGCTCGACACCCTAAGGGAGGCCGATGATTCGACCTCTTTGGGTCCATCTTTTGGTGCGGTGAAACGTCCTCGTGAGCCCGCCGTTTTTTACGCGAATCTTTTGCTTCGTCTCTTCCTCTTGGGAAGAAACGAAGCCCGGCAAGGGCGCCTCGGTTTCGGCCGCTGCCCGACCTCGCTCGACTCCCAAGGGCGCTCCCGGGTAAGTCTCGATTTTATCGGGGGGTTCGTCAAGACCTCGGACATTCTCGAAGACGCCTTTTTCGGTCCACGGATTTCTTTCGTTTGGAAGCCACTCCAGCGATTTCGGGGATACCACCGTATACTCCGGGTTGAGTTCTCCCGAAGAGATGAGCCTCCAGAAGGGAGAAGTCTTATAAACTTGCTCGTTGTCTAGGAGCACATTTGGGCGCCCGGTGGTGGCGTCGCGTGGACCCACGAGGCTTACCGCTCCTTCCCACCGAGAAGGGAGCCGATTCGCCTTGCTGCTCCAGCCTCCTTTACGGCACCTCAAACCGAAAAGGAGTTGCTGAAGACTGAGCCCGAAAAGCTTTTCGAGGCTTTGAATTTTTACGCCACCGGGGTAAGCTTGCCCGGACCCTGGAGAAGCGATTCCAGGGCGAAGGCAGCAAGGCTCTTGAAGTCGAAAGGGCCAAGGCCGAAAAGCTGAGCAAGGATCTCAAGGGAGCTATCTCTTTAAAGGGTAAGGCCGAAACCCGGGCCGACCAAGCTGAGAAGAAGGTTGCCGGTCCGGGAGCAACGGGTGAAAGATCTCGAGGAGGAGCTTGATGCCGAAGGCGGCGTAGCGCTTGGTTACCTTGGCCACCGGCGAGAGGTAAAGGCCGGCGTTTCGGCTCTACAAAGCACCTTCTGGCGTCTTTCGGCGACGAGGCTATCCCCCCACCTGGACTTGGCTATGGGGAGAAACTCCCTTGGCTTGTTCAGGAGCTCAAGGGATTGGGCGCTCGAGTGGAGACCGGCAGAGGTTATGCCGCCCTTGAGACCCTCCGGGCATTTGGCACCGCCCTGCACGAGCTGAAGTGCGAGCACCTCGAGACCTTGGAGCCGAAAGAAGATCCTTCGGAGTATTGGAAGACGCCGCTCCTGTTCTTTCGGTGGCCGGGAAGTTTTATGAAGGCTTTTGGCGTAAGGGTGGACGAGACCTCGCTTTGTATCGGGCGGCGAATCCCGTGCATCCGTAAGTCTTATCTTCGTGTTTGATTGTGTTTTTATTTCTTAGAGAGAATCGGTTTTGAAAGCTTCGCTATTACTAAGCGCCTGGTTTGCCCCCTGCAGAATGACGAAGAGAAGCGGGGAGATTCGAGCCAAGGTCAACGCCTTTCGGGGCGGAAAGGGATGGTCGGAGCTCTCATGACGGCGCCGGCAGCCCCCTCGGCCGATGGTGGGACTCCTCCAACTCGAGGGGAGATGCCGAGGGCCGATGATGCTAGGGTAGAGTCCGTTTAAGAACCTTTAATTCGGCCTTGTTGGCTTGAAAGATGTAATGATACAAGTTTGAAACATTTTTTTTTTAAAGCGCTTGGCGTGTTCCCTGGAGGGGACCTTTGAATTTGTGGAAGATTTTCCTTTGAAAGTTGAGCGTAACAGTTCGGATTACGGCGGCCTCCTCGGGCTTAGATTTCGTGAAAATTTTCCGACCGAATGGATGATTTTTTGTTTTGTCGCGTCGCCGAAAAGTTATTGATAATGGGCAACGGATGCTTGATTTACGGAGTACTTTCGTCCCTTACGTTAGGCAACGAAACCTAGTTCGCGGTGTTTTGCTTGAGCCAAAAATAGAGATGGAGGACGAAACTGTTGTACTTCCCCCCTCCCCTCCCGATCTTGTTACGTTAGAGACCTTGGATTGAACTAAGTGTGGGAATATTGTTTCGTGCTTTCTGCGCTAAGTATATGATGTTTCGCGTAAATGATTGTTCGTATGTTTAAGAAACCCCCTCCCTCCTTTTTGCGGGAACGAAAGTCATGTAATACGCCGAAAGTGGCTCTTGTTTATTCAAGTTAGATCTTTGTTTACATTTTTCTTTGTTGCGTATGCTCGGTGGACCTAGCATACCTTGTGGCGAATCTTTGCCTTCTTGTACATTCGGCCATCTTGGGACCGCAGCTTTTCCTGGGTTCCCAGCTAGCTGGCAGATGAGGCCAGGTGTAGGCGCTTGAATCCCGAGCATTTGTAGCCGGATCGAAGGCTTGACATTGTTACGTGGCAGGGTTTAGCCGATTATGCCATGCTTCGACCTTGTGCTTCCAACCTTCTTATGCACTCAAGCAGCTTCAGAGTTGCACTTGTCATGCCGATGGAGATGAACTCGTGCAATGGAGAATGTTGTTCGGGTTTTTACCGAGCATTCGGTGCTTCTCGTTTCCGATGCTCACGGTGGGTTGGGCTGGTCTTTATTTGAAACCCCGATATTGTCGGCCACCTTGAGTAATCATTGATGCTTTGAGTTGGTCGATGTGCTTCCTACGCAACTCTTTCAAGGCTGGACCTTGGGGTTTCTACATGGTAGAATTGTCTTTCGGCAAGCTCTTTCCTAGTATTAGCTTGTGGGCAAGCTGCCAGAGCCGCTCAAGATTCAACCCTCTCTCTCTTAGTGGCCGAATGCTGCCTACGCTTTCCTGAATCCTCTCAATCCTAATGAGCATAAGCCCTTTTTGGACTGTGATCCCTCTTGCATTGTTCTTGGTGGCTACTTAGAGATGTTCCCTCCACAGCCTATGGCTGTTTTCTGAAGGAAGGGCAGCCCCTGGGTCCTGTTTTATAGTGGTTTTGGCTGTCCTTACCGGATCTTGGGCCTTTATTATCTCGATTGCCCGAGTACATAGCCTTACTGCGTGCACCTTGGTACACCCTTCCTTGATTGAGTGTACCTACTTTAGTCCTTTCTGGACTTAAATGGTTGTCTGTCTTAGTTCATTCTTAAATGCCCTGGCAGTGCTTTAATGGCCAAGCTACATTTTTGCGGGTTTCTCTGCTCATGCTCCGTTTTGACTCTTTGGTCAATTTTGGATGATCTGGGCTTGTTAGCCTCGGTTTGTGATTTTTGAAAGTTGTCACTTTTGACTTCCTCGACTTTCGATCCTTTACGGCCTTAGCCTTTCAACTTTTATGCCTTTGTTTGCTGATCTCTTGACATATACCCTTTTCGGGCATGATGTACGCCGAATATATCAAGTGTGACTTAGTCACTTCTTGTTTTCGGCTTTCTCTTTCGTCTTTACGCTATGTTTGGGGAAAAGGAACCCCTTATTGGGGGTTCACGACCGAATGTTTCGGTTGCCTCGTTAAAAAACCTCACACCCTCGAAAGGGCTTCCCGTGTGGAGGAAAAAGCGCAACCCACTGTAGTTTCGTACCTTACTTATTACAAGCCATGATAAAGGAAAAGAAAGTTACAACTCCTGTCTCAGGGAGCGTTCGTCACGCGTAAAACCTGCGGAGATTGTCCGCGTTCCACGTGTGGGTGGTTTCGTCGCCTTCTTCTGTCTTGAGCCGAAACACCCTAGGGCTTGACCATGCTTGCGGCGACGAAAGGCCCGTACCATTGGGATTGTAGCTTGCCCCGCTTGTCCGGCGTGTCGAATCAAGGCGAGGTCGCTGGGTAGATGTTCTTCTTGGCGGCTTTCTTGTCCCGCTAGCTTTCGTCTCCTTGTGGAAGTTGTCAAGGTTTTTAGCCGCCGCAACTTTCGAAACTCAGATGTGTCAGCATCTACAAACCATTGGATTTCGGTTACATCGGCTATTTGTGTATGAAATGAGCCGAGCCTCAGCTCTTCTAGAGTTATGGCCTCTTCCCCGTATAACAACCGAAATGGAGTAAACCCTGTTGCCCGGGACTTGGAGATGTTATGACCCCAAACCGCAACGGTCATTTCGGCTGGCCACTTCCCTTTGCTTGCGTCCCATATAGACTTTGAGACGGCCGAAAAGATTAGGCCATTTGCCTTTTTCGACCCGACCCCATTGCTTTGTGGGTCATATACTTGATCGCGAAAGTCACCTTGATCGAAAGTTCTTCACAAAAGTTTTGAATTTGGTCGAAGTCAAATTGCTTGCCGTTGTCCACTTGTTATGTAGGGCGAAACCCCCTAAGCGGCTATATCTGTTGCCATCTGAAACTTATCAAAGTTGCTAAAGTGATTACGGCTAGAGGCCTTGCTTCTATCCATTTGGTGAAATACTCAAAGCGCAACCATTTGCGAATCTCACATTGCCCGGGGCTGTTGGTAATGGTCCTACTATGTCTACCCCCCAGCGTTGAAGTGGCCAGGTGGGCACTATCGACCTGGTTGGGTTGGAAGGCGCATTTTGCTTCTTGGCGAACATCTGGCAGCTTTCGCATGTCTTGACCAATTGCTTTGCGTCTTCTGCCGCTGTCGGCTAGTAGAAACCTTGTCTCATTGTTATGTGGGCAATTTCATGGGGCCCCCTGTGTGCTCCGCACATGCCCCCATGTATTTCATCCAAGAGCTTTTGTCCTTCTTCTATGCTAATGCATTTGAGCTTGGGTGCTACGATGCCATCCTTGTACAACTCGCCTCTTATGATGGAGTAGTGCTTGGTTCGTGACTCCATTCGCTGTTGTTCATGCTTGGATTCGGGCTCATAAGTGCCTGTTAGGAATGCGAATATTGGGCTTCTCCAGTCGTGACTTGCGATGACATGAATTGCCCTTGGTACTTCTTCTTCTTCTCTCGATTGCTTTGGCCGAGAGTTGCTGGAAGAATACATCCGGAGGGGTCGGAATCCCGAGCGCGGCTGCCTTTGCCAGCTCATCAGCTTCCCTATTTTCGCTTCGCGGAATGTACTTTATTGAGAACCCGGAGAAATGCTTCTCCATTGCTCTTCTTGCTGAAAATATCTAACCGGGATCTGGTTCTCTGGTACGTGTACTCTTTTTCGCAATGTCCGCTTACTACTTGCGAATCTGTACGAATGATGCATCTCTTGACGCCCATTGCTCTTAGCTTTTGGAGTGCGAGCAGCACCGCTTCATATTCGGCCATATTATTGGTGCTTGTGAATTGCAGTCTAGCTGCGTATCTGATGGATGGACCCTGCTGAGGTGTGAGTATAGCCGAAATCCCAGCGCCCTTGTCACACCAGGCTCCGTCGCAAAATGCGATCCAAGTTGGTTCGTCAAAGACCACCGGATTGCCTTCGGTTTGTCGGAGTCAGTCTGCTATGAAATCCGCTCTCGCCCGAGGCGTTATGGGCCGACTGTGCTCATAGTCAATTACAAATTCATTCGGTTCGCCCCCCATTTGCCCACTCGCCCTCGGCCCATTTGTTCTGAACGAGCTTCTAAGGGCCGAGAGGAGACAATCTGAATCTTGTGTGCTGAAAGTAGTGTCTCGGCTTTCGACGCCATCGGGACCGTGTAAGCTATTTTCTCCCATTTCACGAGTAGTTAAACTTTTCTTCTTTGAAAGGGCTTCGGACACATAGTAGATAGGAAATTGCTTGAGCTTGTTATCATGCTCTTTCTCTTCGACCAGGACAGCGCTTACCGCTCTACGGTGATCTTTGCTAAGTATAACAATAAAACGCCTTTGGGGATGGTTTCACATGGTTGTCGATTGGTAAGGTAATCTTTGAGGTCTTGAAAAGCTTTTTGTTGCTCGGGCCCCCATTCAAAATCTGTCTTTGTCCTTCAACACTTTGAAGAAAGGTAAGCCTTTTCGGTAGGACCTTGAGATGAACCTCTTGAGAGGCGCTTAGTCGCCCTGTGAGTCGCTTTGGACTTTCTTTTCGGTTTGTCTGGAGGCTTCATGTCTATGATTGCCGTAATCTTGTCCAGGATTCGCCTCTATACCTCTGGCGGACACTAGACATCCCAACACCTTGCCTTTTGTGATGCCGAAAATGCATTTCTCCGGGTTTAGCTTGAGCCCACTTCGCCTTAGATTCGCGAAGGTTTCTTTTAGGTCGCTGATATGTGACTCTTTGAACTAGCGATTACTACTATATCATCTACGTATGTTACAGATTCTTCTTTTTCTTACGTTCTCTAAACACCTCATCCGACATTACGGAGAAAGTGGATCCCGCATTCCGCAATCCTTCGGGCATTCGCTTGAAACAATAAGTCACCCCCAGGTGATAAAAGCTTGTCTTCTCCTCGTCTTCGGGTTCGGATGTATCTTGTTTAGATCGGTGAAGTCTACGCACATTCACCATTTTTTAATGTTAGGGTCGGATGTCTTCTTACGGACCATGACCACGTTTGCTAACCATTAGGGGTATTGGGTGGCTTTGATTACCCCTGCGCTGAAAAGCCTACGGACTTCAACCTTTCTGGCTGCCCGCTTCTTTCCTCGGATAACTTCCTCAACCTCTTTTTTTGGGCCTTACGGTCCACGCCACGCTCAAATTGTCTTTGAGCCAAGTTTGCTTACCCCTTTTAGATCCTCGGTGACCAAGCAAACACATCTGAGAGTTGGAGTCAAGGAACGCAGAACAAGCGAGGCGCCTCGTCCGGCTGAAGTTCGAGCCGATTATGATCTCTCTTTCGGGCCCGTGTGGTGGATATGGGTACCCTTCTTGTGGCCGGCCCGACTCAACTTTCGGTTCTTTGACCCTTTGGGTTTTAGGTTCGGGATCCTCTTCCTCGCCGTCTTCTCTTTCGGTCAAAGTTACCTCGTTGATCATCTTGTAGCCGGTGTATCGGTTTTGCATCTATCTTCCGAGCTGCTTCCTGATCTCCCCAAACGGTAATGATACCGAAAGGGGAAGGTATCTTCATGCCTGAAAACTTTGCTTGATTATTGCATCAAACTTGCTTATAGTGCCTCTGCCGAATATTGCTGTGTAGGGATAGTCTATGTTGACTATATCGAATGTGATAATTTCGGTTCGGCATAAACCAACCTCACCGAAGGTTACCGCAATGTCTTTTTTTTTCGATGGCATCTATCCTTTTTCCTCGAAAACCGAATAGGCGTTGCCCGGTTGTTTTTCGGCGTCCTCCGTTCCATGTCCATGCTTTGGAAGGCCTTGATGAACAAAATATCTGCCGAGCTTCCATTGTCTACCGGGATGTTGTGGAGTGTGAACTTATCCACGTTTGCAGTTGCCACAAATGCGTCTGTATGCGGGTAGTCCCTTAGCCGGAAGTCACTCTCGTCGAATGTGATTGGGACCATCGACCATGCTGGCCTGTTCAAAGGTAGTCTTGGCGTTACCGTATGTACTCTTCTCACATAGTCCCTTCTGGCTCTTTTGTTTTCATGCTCAAGGTTGGATCCGCCGGTGATCGCGTAGATGTGTCCACGAGGCGGCGTGCGAATTCACAACCACATTTTTTGACCGCTTTCGGGCTTCATGTGCACGTTCTGTTGCGGTTGTTCTAGGTTTCGGGAAGATGCCGCCATTGATGGAGGCGGGTTTTGCGGGATATAACCCGGGTAGTTCGGGAGTACTTGATGGTGATGAGCGGAAGCATGGAAGTCTGCGTACTAATGGAGGCGGGGGTGGCAGCGGAGTGTTCGATAGCCGAAATATGCATTCGGTTTGTGCGCTTCTTGTTTCTCTCATGTTGAACACATGCTTTGGTGCTTGACTACCACTGTGAACTTTAGTCCTTTGATTTACGCTCCTTGGCCATCTGCCCATACTTGCGGTCTCTCCGAAATGACCCATGTTTTTCGCCGAGGAGACGAAGCGATGCGGTACTCTTGGTCCGTCCCGGCCTCTTCCGCGCCCTCTACCCCTTGAGCCCGGCTACCTCGGTTGGGCTGATTCGCTTTTGAGTTTGAGGCGTCCCAGGTTTGGCTCTTGGCCGGGGTTCGGCCGTTTGACCCGAATCATCTTGTATGTTGTTGGCCAGGGCGAGGAGTTTTGCCACTCCTTTGGCTATTATTTGCGTTTGGATGCGGCGATTGTTGTTTTTCATCCTTTCTTGCTGCCTTTCTTCTTTTCAAACCTTCTTCGGACTTGGTAAACTTTTTGATCTAGTCGTATAACTTCGATCAAGGTTTTGGGTTCCTCCTGTCTAGGAGCGCAAATGGCCTTGTGACCAATGGCCATGCCCTCGATAGCCGCTGCTATCACTACTTCATCTGAGGCGTTCGGCGTTTGGCCTTGAAAAGGGCTGCACTATCTTTTTCGAGATCTTGTGTCAATGACTCTCCATCCTCTTGCTTGAGCTTTAGGAAATCCGGGTTCCCTTTTTCAAGGCCCGGAAACCCTCAAAGGTGATGATTAAGCTGTTCTCTCAATTTTTTCCAATTTCTTATTAACGAGAGGGGCGTAGGGCGATGTACCATTCATCTTGCGATGTCTTCTCTTTGCCATGGTGAGAGATTTCGCCAGAGTGACCGAATCCCCTCCTGCCGAATGTACTGGGGCTTCATAGCTTCCGATGAACTTCCTTGGATCCGATTTTCCATTGAATGATGGCAGTCTAGGTTTGTACTCTATTGGCCATGGGCTTAGGCCGTAATTACGGCGCGAGCGGCGAGACCGGGTCGACCTCCCCATCCGCGACGGCTGGTTCTTGCCCCTCCTTGGGATGGTCTTTGTGTTTTTCTCCATCTAATGTATCTCCGCGAGCAAATTCTCTTTCTCGATTTCGGCAAGCTTAATTGTTCCGTGCGAATCCTCTCTTAAGCTTGGCTGCCCTCTCCTTTCATCATTGCATCGCCACGAGCCCTCAACTCTCTAAGTTCAACCCATGCGAGGCTCAATTCTTGGATCAACACAGCACGCGCGTCGTCTGGCTGTTGCTCGAGTGCTTCATGCTCACAGGGCGATACTCATCCGAATCTTCTCCATCTTACACGGGAGCTCGAGCCTCTGCTCCGGAAGTGCACAGGCGATTCTGGCCCGGGGCTGGTAAACGGCGTCTACGCCGCCTTATGGCGACTGCCGGGGAGTGATGACCTCGGCCGAGGAGGGGTTCCCGACGGGGATCAGCCGGAGGAGATCCGGCCGGTGCGCCGGCGCCGCCTTGGGTCTTCCTCGCCACTGGAGCCATGGGTTGCCCGCACAACCACGGTGGGCGCCAATGTTGGTGTAGCCCTGAAATAGGCTACCCCTGGTTGGACGAATCACTCCTAGACTAAAGTGGGCACACGAAGGTGTATGCGAAACTGGGGCTCTTTTATTATTGATTCTCCATCCAACTTACAAGGCCCCTCGGAGGTCTATTTATAGTCCGTAGACTATTACAATTCCAATTTTGTCCTCGTACTAACCCTGGATCCCTGCGCCTCCCGCCGACGATCAGGGGTAGAATGGTACTTTCCTCCCTCGCGATCCCACCTACCCACCTTGGGTCGCTCGGCACCGGACCACGACTACCTGCAAGACAACACCAAAAGGCGTTCGTCAACAGGCTCCTCCGCCCGCGCGGTCGAAGGCGACTGCTTTCGACCACTCCAGTAGGAGCACAGGGGACCCACGCCTGGGTCCTTGCTCCTGAGTCGAATATATGACCATTCAAAGATGTCGACCCGAATGTTGATGCTCTCGTCCCTTGCCCGTTCCTCACGAGCGGCCGCCTAGGACGAATGTTCCGAAGACTCGGCTTCCAGGGCGAATGCTACAGCTTTCGTCCACTCGCGCGCTACTTATATGGCTGATGCTTGGTCGACAAGCACCGGCCCACGATGATTTTGACGAATGCTACGCCTTCGCCCATGGCCCCGAAACTCCCGGCCTCCGAGCTCCATCCCTTGCGTCCTCGGATCCCCAGGGGGCGTGCTCAAAGCGAATCTAAAGCTTTCGGTCCCCGAGGCCGAATCCGGTCTCCCTCGGGCCACCTCTAGCTCGGCTTCTCGGGCCGACCGGTAGGGGTGGGCGGGGTTTAAGCCTCCCCCAACAATCGCAACGCGCCGTTGCGGCCGCGACGTGCGGCTGCGTGCGCCACTGAACAACATGGCGTGAGCGGACTCAACCGGATGATCCGTGATCGAGCACACCTACGATCACGTCCTCCTCCACTGGACTCTTATAGACTCGATGGACCAAGGACTATCTTTAACCTAGTGCATCTATTAACAAATCACCCCCTAAACTTGATGCACGTCGGCGACACCTAGAGCGATCCCGAGCTCCACAAACTTGACTCGCCCGGCGGCCGTGAAAGAGATCGGCGAGCTGTTACCGCGATCCCCACATGCTCCACTTCCACCTTTCCTTCCTCAATGCAACCACGTAGAAAATGATACCGGGTATCAATATGTTTTGCTACGATCATGGTGCACCTTTGGATTCTGGGCTGCCTTGATCGTGGACATCTTGTCCATGTATAATTTTTCTGTCACATTCTTAGGGCTGTTTGGAGCGAAGGAATGCAAAACGCAGGAGGAATGATAGGAATTGCGAGGAACGCAGAAAGTAAAAAGTAGAAAACTACGGGATTGCAAACCATAGGAATAAAAAAATTTGGACCGTTTGGATTGCGGGGAAATAAATTTGAATCTTCATAGTTTCCAACGAACAAAGTAGGTGTTAGTATACTCCCTCCGTTCCACAATACTTGCAATTCTTTGACTCATATAAATTGTGTTTATTTGCTCGTCTTATTCAAATTTTTATGTAAATTATAAAACAAACAAAACGTCATTACAAAATCTTTAGTGATGTAATAAGTCATAACAAAAGTGGTAATATTTATTAAAAAAAGTTGAATAAGGCGAGAGGTCAAACCACGGTTTATATGAGTTAAAGAATTGCAAGTATTGTGGAGCGGAGGGAGTACACCAATAGGTTTTTTAGTAGTTGTTGTTTTTTTTGGTGCGATACTTTTGTTCGTGCATTGTAGCCCGTAGCCATTGCGCTTGCACGTGCGAAACTAGCAAGACAAGTAGTACACAAGCACACTTAAGTGTCCATTCTTTACTTGCATAGCTTTCGGCGGGAGTGAAAAGACAGTGGCTGGAGAGTGGGCGGAGCGAGCACAGATGCGTTCCCTCCGTTCCCTTGAATCGGAGTGGATTTTCTCGATTCCTACGTTTTGTGTGCATATAGTTTTCTTTCCTCCGGAACCGTAGGGAAACGTTCCTTTGTTCAAACGCTATCTCTTCCTTCCTTTCCTCTAGAATTATTTTCTCCAAAATTCCAGTGACTTTCCTTTGATCCAAACGGCCCTTAGTTCATAATATATCTGTAATCAGTCGATTTAGGCCACGGGAGATGAAAAGGGCTAAAATTGCTGGTATCAACGCTCATCTACCACCGTCCTACGCGCGGTCGGCGGCTTTCCATCTCCGCGGCTCCGCATGACTTTTTGCTTTTCCCGTGCAAACTCCGACTTCTCCTCTCCCATTCTCCTCCCCTCTATCTCTATCCCGAGGCTGCCGCAAGCAGTTCACGCCGGTGCCACAGGGACAGCCTGCAGTTCACTACATCGTTGAGGACGCACGTAGGCAAGCCGTCCACACGCAAGCCGCATGCCAGGGCCACAGGGACAGGGAGCCGCCGCCGCTTCCACCGCTGGCGCTGAGGCCGCCCGGAAGCCGCCGCCGCCTGCAGTTCACGCAGGACGTGGATTTCGTCGGACGCCGGACGCGGCGTAGCGGCAGCTGGGACGCTCGGACGCTCGGACGCCGGGACGCTCGGACGCCGGGACGAACGTGGTAAGTTGCAGCAATCCATGCTCTGATCATGAGTTTCCAGTTCTATTATTGGGGAAAGAACATGAACTGCGATTTCATTGCGGCTGATTTACAGAAATATTGTATAGTAGTGCATTACCAATTTCAGTCAGGAACGTACGTTCTTCTTGTCAATCTGGAATGCGGCCAGGCGTCTCCTCTTTCACCACCGGCAGCGGCAGCGCCGGCGGCCCCCCCTCCCTTCTTTATCGGCGTTGGTGGAGCCCTGCTCCCCATTGACGACAGCGCCAGTGTTGGTGGTTAGAGGCGGGGATGTGGCGGATCTTAGCGACGGCATGGGCGAAGCGAAGGCTGCGGCGTGGCTGCTGGAGCGAACTACGTGGTGTCCGGGCGCAATGGATCCCAGCTCCATCTGGTTAGTGCCTCCCCTCCTGATGCGAGCACACATGCTATCATTTTAAAATTTATTTATCTAGCATTTTTTTTCGTTTTGATAGTATGATTCTAACAAATCAGTGCAACGACCTGCAAGGCTAGCTGCTATGGCTTGCACTCCCCTCCTGATGCGAGCCACCAACGGCCTTTCAGTCCAGGTTTCTTCAATATGCACTCTAATTTCTTACTAATTTGACTGGAATGAATTTTGGCCTCCAAGGTGCTCGACCAAATCCAGTCTGGATTCTGTAATGAACTGCCGAGTCACTGATGGACAACTGAACATTGTAAGCGTGGGGCTTGGAGGAGGAGGAAGAGGGCTAGTTAAGCGCGCAGTGTCGCTCCCGCGCTTGCTCGTTTGGTGTTGATGATTTAATAACGAGGAAACATTGGATGCTATCATGCTATTTTATGAAGATGTCGATGCGGAGCACGGCAATGATATCCTACCCTGTTCGCTTAATTACATTATATTGTGCTTCAGTTCAGGCCTCACTCCCATGCTTGCTTCAGTTTTGCATTACTTTGATGGAAGAGACCTGACATCCAAACTTAACAAATCTCTGGACATGCTTGTGCAATATTGACCTATGCTTTAAAGTGATTTCCTTGTGACTTTGGTTGATATTTATGCAGAACATTGCAGTGAAGGGCAACAGATTTGCTATCGCAATCAAGTTGTTTGCCATGCTTCGTTGTTCCAAACATGTACACAGCCATGAGAACTATCTCTATTTTGCTTTGTTTCTTGCAGCATGAGTTAGGTTACAAGTACTAACTGAGTAACCCATAGACACCTTGTATTAGATTATTGTTTTGTAAAATTAAGTTTGTTGTTCGGGGTGTCTTAACTTGTGGCTGATGTCATATGCAGGGATGAGCTATTAGGTTTGTTTCAAAGAAACAATCTGTCACTTGAGTACGAGCATTTGGGATGTATACTCAGGGCAAAGGTATTGTTGGCTATTGCTTACTACCAGATATAGGCGTGATGTTATGGCATAGCTTTGTATCCATGTTTTTGTTGACACACTATCTGCTCGCAAAACATTCTGGCTTGAGATATATAGTGACAAGGACAGTTGGTTTCACTTCTGTCTATAATGGCGGACATTCGCTGGGATAACGAACCAAATAGGATTGAAAGCTGGGATAACGAACCAAATAGGATTGAAAGCTGGGATGACGAACCAAATAGGATTGAAAGCATCCTAACTTCAACACTTCTGGAAGGCTCTGTTGTATCAAATATTGCAGGTGCTTCTTCTACTGATCCACTTGCTTCCTCCACTTGGGAAGAGGTAATTTTGTGTTGGTCTGTTCTTGCTTGAAATTTGGCTTCAAGTTCTAAAAAGTGTGATTTGTATGTTTCAACATAGTGCCACTGAATCATTCTCTGTTACATGACATTGTTTGTTTGTTCATTAAATGTACTTTTAAGAAATCTAGGGCTTGTTTGGAAATTCTGTTGGCCTTAGAAACATCCTAATATCCAGTTTGGTTTTTGGTTCTTATTTTGTCTAATTTCTGATAAGATGCAATTTTAGACTTTTAGGGGCTGCTTTGATTTCATTAATTCTATCTTAATTGTTTCTGGAGCCACCTTTGCCCAGGTGATGGAAATGACCGACATTTTTTAATCAAGTGAATTTCTGTTATCTCCATTGACCGAATCGATAGAAGATACCTGGGAGATGATGGTGAAAGGCTTAAATAAGGACTTAGCAATTCAGAACTTATTTGTATTATACTATACATGTCTTTATTATGCCAGGTTATGCACGAATGTATTTTTAGATTATATTTATGGTCATATACAATTGCGTGAGACAAAAACCATAACAAAATCTTATCGTCAGATTGTGTTTAAGTGCATTTCTTGAATGAAGCCGTAGCAGCGCCGCGGGCACTATAGACTAATAAACATGTAAACTATCAACACAGTCACAGTACTACACATTATCAGGGACACCTCCCATCTGTCATATTGCAAAGCCTTCAGGTTTCAGTAGGATTGAAATACGCCAAGAATGTGAACAATGTTTGCAAGATAGTGCACAGAAGCACCATAGTTGCGGCCAATACAGCTAGGCTCAACCATGGATTGCTAAAATGGTTGTGCCATAACCACGCCATCCACCTGTTTATGCGACTCTGATAGTGTTCTTCCATCCTTCTGCATATGCTATTAAGGTAGTGAGAGCCACATACATCAAAGTCCACATTTTTACCAAGTTGTGAAAAAATAGCTGAAACTTCCTCGTCAGTGCGCATATGATGCACAAGGATTCGCCTCTTAGCAAGCAGGGTTACATCAGCAGGTTTGGTAATGAACTGAGACAAGAAAACACAGTAAGAAGTGAAATAATTCCCATATTGAGGGCACGTTTGCTCCAACGCAAGGATATTCTTGAAAAACGAAGCAGTATGCCAAGCTATAATCAGAGGTGGAATTTCTATCAAACCGTCTCTGAATCTTACGTCAAGCAGACTGTGCCGATCATTCTCGTTAAACACTCTTTTCTGAAAATGGATGCCAGCTTCGTGGTACTGTTCTGCTCGGCGCCAGCGAATAAGATGGTGACCATGTCGTAAGAATTGCGACGACTGGATGTTGTTCCTTATTTTGCCTTTGTTTGACGTATGCCTGATATTAAGTCTTTGGTAGATTCTCCCAAAATAAGATGGAAACAAAATGAACCTCCTGTGATGCTCAGGTTCTTCTTCACTGTTGTTCTCAGAGGGCCTCAAGTACAGATGCCAAAAGTGCAGTAAATGATGGAATCTGTTTGGCCTGCAAGTTTCACGAAGTGGTATTGTATAGCCTATGATATCCTCAAGGAACTCACCAATTCTGTCATCGAGTTTGGATGAGTCCCACTGCTCAGCAAATAACTCATAAATTCCTCTGACAACAAAAAATGGAATTTGGTTCTCCAATAAGAAGAGGTCGTGAACAAGGAACGCCGTCATCCATTTGCTCATCGGGCTCGGCAGATCACTTCCTTGTTTCACTGTGTTGGAATCTTCACTAATACTGTCAGTAAGCTGTTCAACAGTTATGGGCCTTGAGGTTCCTTCAGATACTCCGAGATTGTTTGTAGATGTAAAAGACAATTCAGTAGCACGTGTTGCTGGCAACTCTCTTTCTGGAATTCCATAAAGCGCTACCAGTAAGAAGCATCCATCAAGTAGAAGCATTTTTATAAACTCGTCAGATTGCATCACAATCTCTTTAGGGTAACAACTACGTGCTTGTTGCTCCAGACCCTGTATGAAGTGTATGTAGTCCTGGAGCGTTTTTCAGGATTCAACTTGAGAATGTAGTTCAAATAGTTCCACTTCACCTTCTCCAATGCCCTGTGGGCAGGGGTTTCCATGGTGATATGGGCCAATAGATAAACTAACAGGTTCATAAGCACTTCTTTCAAGCTCAAATATCATTTGTGGAACTTTGTCAATCCGACAATTTGTAATAGGCCTCCCGGTTTTGTGTAAGAGACACATAGTAGCTTCGCTTCCTTTCTGATGATCTGACCCATTCATCCAGATCTACAGGACTGATACTAGTAGAACTACTGTTTCTTGGGCCTTCATCCATCGTACCATCTCTGTTAGAAACTATTTGTCACTATTTGAAAGGATTTCTGTTGTAATATTCTGCATCTTGAAATGATGCGTTGATCATGTGGCAAACATAAGGATTTAAAAAGAGGCAAATAAGTTCATTTATACTGCCATCATGAAAAAACTGAACATACGTTTACTTGCAAATCTCACAGTTCCATAACATCGCATGGCTGGAGCACTGAACTAAATAAATACCCCAAGTTGTAAAAACTGAACATACGTTTACTTGCAATTTCACAGTTCCATGACATCGCATGGCTGGAGCACTGAACTAAGGCAACGTATCATGTGCAACTATCTTGCGTGTCTGCAACCTATCAACCATCAATTAAGTCCACAAGATCTGGATCCAATATGCTGCGGTGTTTTTACTTAAACCCCTCCACCGTGGGGAGTAAATCTAACCCGTGTGTATCCGGTGGGGAGGGTTTAAGTGAAAAAATCTCGAGGCGTTGCATATGTTGCACGTGAAGCTTGGTTGCACAGGATATGTTCCCATACCTAAAGTCATACGCAACGCGGACCTATTACTGAGAAAGCAAATGATGCCTGGTTTGTTGAAACTGTCCAAGTATATTTGCAACATCTAGCTAAATTTTCAAAGAAAACGGTGTAGCTGAAATGTATAGTGATTAGTGACCCAAGCCCAATTGATTAATGCATTTACCAGCCAGTAAATTTGCATTTTTTTTTTATATGGTGACATCAGATACGTCTAACTCATCCACTGAAAAGAAAGAAATTATACTTTTATATTTTCTTACTGCAAACCTGCATTAATTATACTAATGAGGGGATGCAGATCTTGCTACTGAATTCAATCAATGAAACACAGCACAGAAAATCAAGATCTGCGAGCAATCGTACAATGAAATATTACTGATTGTCGCTGAAAAGAGAGAGATCTAGAGATCTCACCGTTATCGGTACTCAAAACGTGGGGTGAAGCGGGCGCGCCTACGTCGCCCAGCCAGAGAAGAATTTACGCCCTTCGGTATCGTCACCTCAAACAGGCGCATAGAGCTCGTGGCAAGCGGTCGAGCGGTCGTGGACAAGCTGCTCCGTCAGAGGAGCATCCGGACTCCCCTTCTTCCTTGCCACAAACTTAGTCGCCCTTGCAGGCATCAGCAGGCATCATCACCAGTAAAAGCGGATCAGTCCCCGCCAAACTCTCCCATATCACTCTGTACAAAAGTGTCTGTCTCGCAGACAGACAGGTCCCACCTCCTACAGAAAGTGTCTGTCTCGTGGCAAGTGTCTCTGTCCGCCTTGCTATATTTATAGAAAAGAATAATTAAAGAACTACTGACATCTTTAAATATAGAAAAAAAAAGGGTTGAATTCACACCCAAAATTAGCAGAATCAGATGTAATAGTTTTAGTTTCTTCATTGAAAGCTTATTGTGAGAAAGTACCAAGTTTTTATGTGAAACACAAAGCTCCTCGTGAGTCAATTTTTGCTCTTCATGTGAATACGTTGTAACATAAAGAAGATGTTTTAGTTGTTCACATGTATTCTTTAGAAATGTGTGTTTTTAAATTTTATTGTTGTAGCTTTCATTTTCTAAAGCCATATTTATGCTAGCAAGTCTATTAATAAGCTCAGCATATAAACAACATGATCAACCACATTAGTTTTTTAATTTTGTGTCACCTTATGAAATGGTGAAGTGATGTGGTGTTTTTCTCAAAAAAAAAAAGAATAATGTGGTATGATGTTGTTGGAGAGCTTACAGAAGCATCACTCTCATAGCCCGAGCATGAAGAAAGAAGAAAGAACCAAGAAGATGAGGAAAGGGTCCTATGGTTAGTGAGGGAGGGGGAGAGTTTAGTGGGGTATGAATCTATACTATACTCTTATATGATTGCCCCCAAATTTTTCTTCCCTCATTGAGCCATGTTGCCTTCTTTTCGGGACCATCCTATTCCACATCAACAGCCACAGACTACCCACCTCTCCTTCCTTCTAGAGACTTCATGGGTTAACACGGAAAAGGCCGCCACCATCTTCTTCGCCCCTGGCCTCCCCCTGTTGCAGCCTCGCACGACACCGCTCCCCTCGATCTCCGGCGCCCACTCCTCCCGCTCTCGATTCCATTCCAACTAAGCCCACTGGAAGCATCGAAATTGGCAGGTGAATGCGAAATTGGCAGGTGCGAGCTCGGCACAGCGGCGTTCTAGAGTGCGACCATGCCGGGCGAGGTCAAGGCAAACAGGGGTATCTAGGGCACTGTTGACGGTCACTAATGACATATTTTTCCCGTCAACTTACTACCATAAAGGGAGTAAAACTATACCTTTTTATACTCATATACATTTATTACTAACATATTTCCACTTGTAGTGTCCCAAATATATTTTGTAGTATTTATAATAAATACAGGTGGAAATACGTCCAAAGTACGCCATCCTGGAAAGCGCATTCTCAAGGAACATCAAGCCCAGGATGGAAATGGACCGAAATGACACAACTGGACCAAGCCAAGCCCACACCACAACTTTTCAGGCCCAATCAAGACAGCACGCCGAGGCTCGGGCCAGGGGTGCGGCCGCACCCTCCTGGGGGCGGTTCGAGCCCAGTCGGCACGAGGCGGTACAATTAGTGTCCTGGAGGGCGGTGCGGTGGTGGAGCGCCTGGTTCATCGTACCTAGACGTGTCATGGAAGTTGGTTTAGGGGTAGTTTAGACATTTGGTCACCTCTCTCTTGTGTATAAGTACCCCCTCTCTCTCCCTCATTCCACACACCACGCTTGGAGTCAACACACCAGCACCACCACACTCTCTACCTCACTCTCCCACCACCATTTCTTCTTCTTCTTCTTATTTGGTTAGCATTGGAGTAGAAGAGCTACAAGAGGAAGAGCTTGTAAACAAGAAGAGAGTGAGCTTTGGAAATATATATCCTTCATGGATCTTTCTTCTATGTGCAAGTTCTATTTCTATGATCATGGTCTAACTTATGAATTAGAGTATAGTCTTGTTCATGTTCTAGTGTTGGTATATGAACTAGCATATAGTTTACATATCATAATCTTGACATGTTCATATTCGTTCTTCATCGATCATCGTATGCATAACATGATTATAGATGGGATAACGGTTCGTCGTTCTTTCGGGTTTGCTCTTGTCTTAGTCCGTCCATCCGTAGGGTGGGGATCCTAGGGGGACAAGAGTAGTGCTCTAGTACGCGGGCATGGTGCCCGGGTATTACGACACCTTCGAATATGAGAGCATGCCACGGTCGTGAGGGTAGGCGGCAGGGTTGTGACAGCCCTGTCCGTCCCTTGTAATCCCTCCACGTTCGCATGTGATGTAGGAGTTTGTAAATGCTTCCCATTGGGCCGGATGGTACCGGGAGTCTCCCCTGTTATCCTAGACATAACCATGCTTAGATCATGTTAGCATATGATCCTAACTATTCATTGTAAGACCATGACTAGAATACATTAGATTACTCCATAGGACATTCATTTATTCTTTATCTATTTTCTTTATCCTTTCCTGGTGGATTCCAATGTGTGTGTCACACTATCTATAAACCGTATTGCTTACCCCTGTTATGATCGAGTTGGTCTTAGCGTGCACACATTTCATCATCCGGATGCCATGCTAGCTTCTTATACACAAGCCTTCCTTTGGGAAAATATAAATAACGATACCACAATACTTTCGGGTGAAATGCTAAAATGATAGATCCATGCGCTGCGGATGAAATATCAACTATGGCAAGATCTATCACCGTTGATTGAAAGTGCGTTATCACCGACACGGTGGTTCCACTTAGTGATATCGACGGCACGTTTCCTAGCGTCGCCATTAGAGATGGGTTCTAAACCTGTTTCTAGTGATTGCGCTAAGAAACGCCAACAAGCATTTCTAGCGCCGTTGCCGGGGATAGATTTTATATCTATTTTTAGTAACGACGTTAAGAAATGTCAACAGGCACTCCTAGGCAAACAAAACAACATTCCTGCGTCCTTTCCTACGGCGAGTAAGGTTCAACGACCTATTCTAACCCTAACTGAGTGTAGCAGCTAGAACGGTGTCGCGCCATGGCGGTGTCTAGCCTTGGTGAGTGCGGCGAATTGTCCCCAAATTTTTCTTCCCTCATTGAGCCATGTTGCCCTCTTTTTGGGACTATCATATTCCTCATCAACGGCCACAAACTACCCACCTCTTATTCGCTCTAGAGACTTCACGGGGTAACACGGAAAAAGGCCGCCACCATCTTCTTAGCCCTGGCCTCCCCCGTTGTAGCCTCGCCTTTGCGCTCCCCTCGATCTTCGGCGCCCACTCCTCCCGCTCTCGATTCCATTCCAAATAAGCCCACTAGAAGCGTCGAAACCCTAGGCCATGGTGAATGCGACATTGGTAGGGGCGAGCTCGGCACATCGACGTTCTGGAGTGCGACCATGCCGGCGAGGTCAAGTCAAACAGGGTCTAGGGCGCCCTAGGCAAACGAAACAACATTCTGCGTCCTTTCCTATGACAAATAAGGTTCAACGACCTATTCTAACCCTAACTGAGTGTAGCAGCTACAACGGTGCCCACGCCATGGCGGTGTATGGCCTTGGTGAGTGCGGCGAGCACGGCGAGTAGGAAATGTAGGTGGTGGCTCACCGATGTGGGGCAGCTCGAAGCAGTGATGCGACGAGGCAATGTAGGGCGGCCTAGGGTGTCGGTGTAATCATACGGGTGTCGTCTTCCACTCCATCATGCCGAACAACGGCAATGGGGCTCCCACGGCGGCTCAATTCTTGTTCTTCTCCCCGCCTCTCTTCTTCTCCTCCCCATCCTTTTCTTAGGTTTGGTTCACGGTTTTTGAGAAGCCACCAAAGGTGGCGAAGGGTTGGCACCCTAGGGCTCCCAATTCCTGCCGAGGTCGGTTGGCGCGAGGGTGGGCGGGACCGGGCGTGCACGATTGGCTCGGGAAGTGACACGTCGGGCTCGGTGTGGTGCAACACATTGTCAAAAGGGGAAAAGGGGCGGTGTCAAGCGGGGCCCGCTTGTCATTGGGGCAGCAAGAATGATACTGATCTTGGGTGTAGAGAGGCGCCGATAGGTGGGGCTGTTGGACGCGGCTCGGCACGTTGTTGGTATTTGAGTAGAATGAGTTAGGGTTTTATCCTAGGGTTAGGGGGTCTTCTTATATAGGCCTTGGCGATGAATGATAGCCCTTGGATCAAACCCGACCTTGGCAACGGTGTAGATACAACCTCAAAGTTGGTTACAAACCGACCTAGGAAGATGAGGCTGACAGGTTTGGATCAAACCGACCTTGGCAACGGTGTAGATACAACCTCAAAGTCGGTTACAAACCGACCTAGGAAGTGCCGACCTTGCAAGTCTTCAAAATAAAACTCAAAGTTCCTTGTATGACTCTCTCAAGTCTCTCATTTATGGTATTTGTGGATCCTCACTAAGGCAACAAGGTTGTTTTACCTTTTTCTCATAATATGTGGTATGTTTGGACCAAGTGTAGATTAACTTCCACCGAGGTACAAGTATGGAGATAGCACCGACAGTAGGTACTTCCTCCGATTCCTTCCCTCCCTCTATCTCTCTTGTTCTAAAGATTAGAACTAATGAGTTCTAATCCTGTGGGATACCTATATCAGGGGTACCCCAAAACATACGACTAATCACGGCAAAAGCCCAAGCGGCACTCGGCCCAGATCAGCATCAACGCGAGCTCGGCCCACGGTGGTACTTCCGCCTCGCACGAGCACGAGCTCCTCCCTCGTGCGAGCTCACAAGCGGGAGACCAAGCTCACGCCCCGCGAGCCCGACCATACACCCAAACTCCGTCTCGAACGAGTTCACGATCCCCGAGCTCGAGCTCGGAGAAATCGGGAACCCACAGTCTCGCCGAGACGTCACGTACGACTTACCTGGGCTTACAGTCCTGCGAACCCCGACCCACGGTTCCGCCGAACGCCGCGACCAAGTGCGAGTTCCGAGCTCCGAGCTTCGACAACTCGTGATCCCGTCAAGACAACCTCCGTCAAACTCGACTCGTCGACCTCCGGGCGTACAATCTCGCATCACGCAACCGTGAAGATCGCGCGGCATGTACGACCCCCGTGATCGCTCACCCTCTCCGCCTCGTACGAGCTCTCCCGACAACGAGTTCTTCTCCGCCCTTCGCACGACCTCGAGCTTGGAACAACGTGGAGCCACGAGCTCCAAGTCTCCAGAACCGCATCCCACCACGCCGCATACCGCCAACCGCTATACGACAAAAGGACGTCATCCGGAGTACAGACGGGCCATCCCGACGAGACGCATTCCCACTACGACCGCGACGGGGTATGGGACGGGATTCCGCCCATCCCCCTAACCCCACGTGCGGCGACGACCGAAAGTGCGGCGGGACATGCACGAACAAGCCCACGACGACCACGCGGTGAAACTTACGACCTATGGGTCCCTCGTCATTTAACACTTTACCCCTTCTATTTTGTGTTCTTCTCCTCTTTAGTCCCTCTCCATGTGACATCTGTATACCTCCCCTTGCGGCTATAAAAGGGGGGTTTCGGTCACGGGAGAAGGCAGGTTCTCACCTCTCGACCCTCGCATACAAAACACTACGATCATCACTCCACTCCACACACACAGAGACTTGGGAGCCAGCCTCCCTCTCTCGACATGCCTGTATTTCCCGATCACGAGCATTTGAGCTCGGCCACATAGTGACTCCAACCGGAGACTAGACTACGGCACCGATTTGCCCGAATCAGTATAAACCTTGCGTCTTGTGTCCCTTGAGCTAGGCCATCGGAGCCCCACACGAGCCATTCGACCGATTTTACTCGTGTTTGTGGCATACCCCGATATATTAGACCACGACAAATCCTCTCTTAAATGCTAACTCTTCTAGTTCTAGTTCTAATTACATTCTAATTCACTAATCCCTTAGAGAGAGATGATCCTTACATGGGACCCCTCTACAACTAAGAGATAATGAGATAGAATGAGTTGATAACGAATTAGGGTTTAACCCTGGGGTCAAGGGGTCTTCTTATATAGACCTTGGCGATGAACGATAGCCCTTGGATCAAACCGACCTTGGCAACGGTGTAGATATAACCTCAAAGTCGGTTACAAACCGACCTTCAAATGTGAGGTCGACATGTGGCCCCACCGGGCGGCCGCCTAGTTGGCACTCGGCGCCGCCGTGGTGGCATGCCACCTTAGCTTCCCGTTTCTTCCGGTGTCCTCTCGGTACCTTCTAGAATGTTTTAGTCCACTTTTCGGGTTGAGTTACTTCACGGTTAAGTCTTGTCATTGTATAAGATGTATATTCCTAACTTTCTCCATTCTTCTCTGCATTTATCTGTTAAGTCCTTGAAAAGATATAAATCACCAAAGCTCGTAGAATTATGTTAGTTAAACCCCTAGACTTATGTTGATATTCATTTTAAGCCCTTATTTCATGTTAGTTGACTAGTAATTTTATGCTATAACAGGTGTCAACAAGCTCCCCCAAGCTTACCCTTTGCTAGTCCCTAGCAAAGCCAAACTTAGCAATGGATCGGGAGTTGCCGCAACGCTTTCATACCTCAAAAGTACACATGCTTTCAAACAAAGTTTCTCCTCCGTGATAAGAATAAATTTGCTCAACTTTCAACTTACCCACTTTAACCATGGAGCTTATAGCCTTTTCTTGGGATCTTGGGTAATTGAAAGATAGAACAATCAAGTCGATCAATGTATCTCAAACTCTTTTGATCAACTATCCTTCGAGTTTTTTTGCAAGTTTTCAAAATAAAACTCAAAGTTCCTAGTATGACTCTCTCAAGTCTCTCATTTGTGGTATTTGTGGATCCTCACTAAGGCAACAAGGTTGTTTTTGCCTTTCTCTCATGATATGTGGTATTTTTGGACTAAGGCAAGGTAGGGACACTATGCCTTCTTCTCTCTCACCCTATATCTAAGGCTTATATCCGAGCTCATAGGTGGGAGAAAAAAACTAATTCTATTTACTAAGCATATATTGTAAGTTCAAGTAATGGATCCAAAGTCACGAGTCACACCGATCACGTGGTGCATGTGTATGGTGGACAGAATATAGTGAATATGATGGTAGGGAATATAGTAAGCTGGAATGAATGAGGAGAAAGCCTAATTCTACTTTTTGCTCCCCGAGGAATTATCTCTCTTTTGGAATCTGGAAACTTTATGAGAACTTGGGTTGTATCTCTTTCTCTTTCTTTACTTTTCTTTTATGGAGAGGCGAGCATCTAAGTACCCATTGTTTTCAAATGGACACTTGTCCATTTTTTAACTCTCCTTTATTCTTTCTTTTTTTTTTAGGGAGGTAGGCTCTACTCGCCTGTAGGACACTTGTCCATTTTTCATCTCCCTTTTATTCTATATAATAATTTTTTTTTAAATACAACCCAAATCTCTTTTGGAATAACTTTTGAGAGATAGACAAAAGTAATGGAGCTTCGTAAGACATTGGCTAGAAATGTGCGAGTGGATGGGTATAGGAAATATTTTTGGTTGCTCTCTCCCAGGATAGGAGTAGAACATTTTTAGTGGATATAGTAGATGCATGATGGGTGTATATGGTGGTGTAGTGGTGGATGCGTATTTCCGTGGTGGAAATAGCATATAAGTGAATGGAGTCGAGTGGAGTGGAATGTAGTGAAATGGAATGAGATGGAATGGTGGTGGAGTGTACATGATCAACATGACAAGTTTCTAAGGGTCGACAAGATTGAACAAACTCAATGCAAAGCAAACAGCCTATATATATGTCAAAAGGTTTTCCTAATCTAGGGAACATGTATATATGGCTATGGTAGGAGGTTCAACACTTATGTCACACAGAACTTATCATGTGCACTTTTTAAAATTTCAAAATAAATCTCCAAAATCTAGTATCACTAGGAGTAAGATCAACAGTAGCTCGGACTTTCATATATCATATCCGTCAATTACCTTGACTTTAGAGCAAGCATTTGCAACCCACGTGGTTTCGTGTTCGTGAGTAAATCTCAAGTCAAAGCAGTTTTTGCATTTAAGGCTCAAGAGAAACTAAGCTTGAAATCTAGGTACTAAAAAGGAATTACGGCGAGCAACTATTCATCATCTCCATGCATGAGAATTAGCATTAGAGATCATTTTTTTATAGGTGGAAAAGAAAACCTCCGGTACACTCTTATTTATTTATTTATTTATTTATTCCCACACTCTAAAGATCACACTCTACTAAAGACTCTTTAAAACGACTAGACTCCATAAAACTAAACTTCTTAACAAACTCTAATAGAGAACCAAATATTTAGCTAATAATATATATAGATAGTAGTAGAGATACTTATCGGGATAACCGGGGTGCTCTCCCCTAAAAGTTGGATTGAAGTGTCGGGGTTTTGTTGATGTGGAAGTTGAGGTAGACAAAGTGATGATGAAGTCGGCCTATCATGTCTCTCTCCCTTGAAATCTCGCTGAACTCAAATAGACAACAAAGCTTTTGTGGAACTTGATTAGCGTTAGTGGTTGGCCACATAAACCTCATGTGTCTAAAGATTTTCAAGATGGATCATGATTATTCTAAGTAAAACTTCAGCAGGAAAATATTTTTTGGAGTTTTATGATTTTATATGCATGCAAAGAACTATGATGCAAATGCAACTAGATGAATGCATAATTATTTTTATGCCACCATAGTGAATATCCTTATGGGTTGTTACATGCCTCAAGATTATTCACATGGGGCTTTAGAACTTTTCAATGCAATGCTAATGCAAAAATTTAAATATGTTAAAGGAAAATGATTATGCAATGCAAGGAAATAAATATGCTTATGCATGATGTAGAAAGATAAATATGATATGCAATGCTAGAAATTAAATATGGATAACTACCGAGTTACCTTCCTGGGCGCGAGGGTTCAATGTTTTAAGTCCTTTGAACAAGACTTCTTACCTTACTCCTCAAGTGTATCATCTGATCTTGGTGGTTGCGTCTCCCGAGATAGTGATCTCGAGGATGGCATCACCCATGTTGCTTGCTTGTCTCATGGTTTGAAGTGAAGCTTTGATAGTGGAAACATGCAACATCTTGTTTAGTGTGCGTGCTTTGTGGGCTCAGGACATTTTACTTGTAGAATTTTGGAGGAATGACATACTCCTCCACGTTGTGCTCAAAGTATGTCCTACTTACAAAGACAAGGTAGAGATCAAGTGCATGGGTCCTGTTGGTGGGAAAACACCAACAGAACCAAAACTTTATTCGTTCTTCTCTTACCTTAGGCACATTAAATAAGGCGGAGTTGATGTTTAACTATTTCATTCATTTATGATGAGGGTGATAAGATCAAGAGATTAAGCATCAACGGTTTAATGATTATAACCGTCTTCCGCAATGGATGAGCAACACTTTAAATTGGGGACTATGAGATCGGGAGAGCGGTGTTTAGGAACAAAGAACTAAACATGAGAAGCTAAGCAGGATGGATAAGGTTAGGTTTTGACTCTAACATGTTTGATTCTTTATGAACATGCCATGATTAAGGAAAAGCTTAGTTAATGATAGCTTACCTTAAGATGTTACCTTTATAGAGTGTGACGGCAACGTAACATCTTGTGGTGATTATTACCTTTTGCTTGGAGCTTTCCTCATTTGGCCTCTTGTATATCTTGCTCCTAACTTGTCTCCTTTATTGCATCATCCTTTCTTTCTTCTCCTTTGAATCGTGTAGGACCTTTTTGCTCCTCTCATGGTTTTATTCCCGTGTCGCTAGTGAACAACACATACCCGAAGGAGTATACAAGTAATAACGAGGATAGTGTTGTCACGGGGCTAAAGGTTACTTTCTATGCTACAGAAAAAGTTTGGTTGAAAATTTTAGCATAGATCATTTATCACATGTTTCACCTTGCTTTTCTTAAAGAAATGATTTTATGAAACCTTAAGTTTGATTTTCAAGCATCAAAATCATTCGAACTTGTAGAAAAGAGTAATACTGAATAGAAAGGTTGCAAACCAAATGTGTGGGGTGATGGGGGCATGTGAGGAGGAAGAGCACGGTTGGATTATTCTTGATGAAGTTGGTCTTTCCTCTTCCATGTGCTTACCACTCTTCAGTTCATCCTTGAGCAAGTGCTTTTGTTTATAGATTTTATTTGTGGCACTCCTCTTCTTTCTCTTGCTTCATCTCTAATATGAGTTTATCTCGGGACTTCCCAAGCTTGTTTGAGAGCTTTTCTTTCTGCAGGGGTTAGTCTAACAAAATATACCAATGTCTACACAAGTAATATTTAGTTCAATAACCAAACTAGACTCCATGTATAATTTAATTAAGAAAGGCATTTTAACCTAAGCACCATGCTTAATTTAAAATCCTTTGAAAACATGCTAATTGCAATATAGTAACATTCCCAAACCAAAGCATACTATGATAGACAAAGAGTAGCATGACAGCACTATAGAGATTTACTCAAGTGGAGATAAAATAGTGTAGCAACTTGAGCATGTCTTAAAGGTAGAGATAACTAAGATAAGGTAGCAACATGATAAAAATTATTAACGTGAGTGATTCAATGTCGCATGATAATTGGTTGGACATACCTTTACATTGTCATCCTCCATTCTCTTTGTTCTAAACCCTGAAATGGTTAGTAACAAAAATACCCGAAGGAATATTCACACAATTATATCTCTATGCTCACTACACAAATGGGTGTTATAGCAAAAGATCTATACTTATATTACTTCCCTAGAGTGCTTGTTTTAGGACAAAAGCTCGTCCCTTGGGAAACCTTCAAATATGATTCAAGATGATGAAGAGGTTTTCCCTTAAATCACCAATCTCAACTTTCAAGCCAATAAGATCAACAATCACCCTTTCTAAATCTTTATGAACAATTATCTCAAGAGGGCTTGAGATCTTGTAAGTGGCAAGATTAGAGATGGTAATTAATTCAGACTGGGGTCTCTAATCCCATTTGCTCCCCTAGCTTTCGTCTCTCGGTGTTAGTGTCGGCCCAAAGAGAGTGCTTTCGCCGTTGGTGTTCTTTTCTGCTCAACCTACGTTTCCCTTGGAGAGGTTTTTGGTATTGATGATTTAGGATTGGTAGCTAAATCAAGGGATTGAGATGATTATGATCCGGCTATCAAAACTTCTTCTTTGGTCTAGAGGATGATTCCTTCTCTTCCTTTGGGTGTTAATGAAAAAATTCTAAGAAAAAGATCACACCCGCCGAGTTTGTCAAGGACAAACCTTTCTTTAGAAAAGGAAAGAAAAGTTTCTCCAGAATACTGCATGATGGTCATGCGAACAACTTTTCTAGGATGAGACCCAAATACATTATCCTTTTTAAAGGATAGGATTTGGCCCGAGGTTAACTTCATTTCTCTCCTATAATGGGTTGTTTCATGATCATTTAGACCAACCTTAGGCACAGACTTATAGCCAGGTGATAGGATAGGTTCTAAAGATTCTAGTGGCCTGAAGCTTGTGCTTATGGGTGCAAAGATAAGGATAGGTGTGGAATCCAAGGATCCCAAAAATATATATATAAAAAGAAAAGAAAATATAAAAAGAAAGACTACACCAAGATATGATACAAGATTAGTTATACTCAATGTTTTCTCGGCAAACCATTCTCCCTAGCAACGGCGCCGAAAATGCTTGTTGGTATTTGATAAGCCTATAGAAATATTTATAATAACCCGCAGTTTAACGGATACCGGTGAGCATTTCACCCGGAGAGGGTTTTAATATCGAATCCACAGGGAGGATGGTATGAGGATAACTGAGGCATATAACTAATCCCTGAGCAACAATCAAGGAACTGGAGAGGATAAAGAGATAAGAAGATTCCTACGGTTGTCTAGTTTATATCCTTGTAAGCTATGTTGATATTGTCTTATAGGGACATACTCAAAGGAAAGCAGGGATGAAACATGTAATCCTACAAAGAACATGGTCCTACTTGGCCTATCCAAAGGGAAGTGGACTCCAAAGGAATCAATGGTACTGTCACCACCACGAACTACCACGCTCCGGAAGGTAGGGTGCATTCATAAGTACTCACAGTCTAAGCACCACGCTTAAACCTAAACCACTCCTCTAATCTATAGATTCCCATAGATTAAAGTACTCAATTAAGAATTATGAACAATAAGAACAATACTAACACGATTACTTACTCAAACAAGAAGTTGATCGACCATAGAAGTCTCGTGACAAGGCCCTTGATCCCGGAGGTACAAGCGTAGAGGAGTCACCGACAGGTCCGGTGCTTCCCCTTCTTCTCCTCCACCCACTCTTTAGCTCTCAAGACTAGATCTAGTCACTTTCATGGAGTACTATGGATCTAATCTATCAACTCGATATGCTTTTGCTCTTCAACTCACTCTAATACTTCTAATTCTACATGACCTTCTAATATAGATTGGAACTAGAGAGAAGAGGTTGTCCTCACATTGGGACACCTCCGACCAACAGGTCAAAAGATAATGAGTAGAATGAGTTAGGGTTTTACCCCGGGTCGTGGGGTCTTCTTCTATAGGCCTTGGCGATGAATGATAGCCCTTGGATCAAACCGACCTTGGCAACGGTGTAGATACAACCTCAAAGTCGGCTACAAACCGACCTAGGAAGATGAGGCTGACAGGTGGGTACCACCTGGCGGCCGTCCTAGATGGCCCTGGCGGCCGCTAGGGGGTAGAGTCCCCTCGACCTCTCGTCTCTTCTGGTGTCTTCTGGTATCTTCTAGAGTGTTTTAGTCCACATTTTGGGTTGAGTTACTTCACGGTTAAGTCTTGTCATTGTATGGGTTGTAAACTCTTCTGATTCTCACCGTTCTTCTCTCGCTTATCCGTTTAATCCTTGAAAAGATATAAATCACCAAAGCTCATGGAATTATGTTAGTAAAGCCCCTAGACTTATGTTGATATTCATTTTAAGCCCTTATTCATGTTTAGTTGACCAAGTAATATTTTGCTATAACAGATGTCAACACACGCGTGCGGCAAAAAGGCTTATTATCACGATTTGTTTGCTAGGTTTGCGCGAGGGTGAGCAGTCTTGTGGGCTCTTCTCCTTTCCCTTTTCGTTTTTCTTGTCTAATTCCTTTTCTATTTTCTTTTCTCCTATACTATGCTACAATTTGGACAAACTATACATGTATACAGGTGTGTTGCCTTGCATATATGGCAACATATATGGTTGAAACCGTAACCTTGGTGAAAACCCATGTAAAGCATGATAAAAAAAAAGTCATCTAAATTAAAAAAAAATCACACATATAGATAATATGATGATACCGATCCTTATAAAATACTCCCTCCGGGCTGGTATTAGAGGTCGCTTCTAGCCACGCACGCCCGAGCAAATTAGAAGTCATCCGACGCGAGAGTACTGCTTTGGACGCCTTTTGCCCCTATGTAAATGCGACGCTTAGCGCTTGCCTCTAGCTCCCATTCGCGCCCATTAATTGCATCGCTTCGCTTTGAACAACCAAATAAATGTGCAGCCCAACGTAGAAACCAACAGCGCCACCAACCAAATTGCAAAATCGACGAGTAAGGCAAAAATATGTCTTTGCATGCGGGGCTTGATCCTAGGACCCGAAGCCTCAAAACTAGCCGTGGCTTACCAATCGGGTTGAATGCATTTGCTATCCATGATAGACTCGTAATCGTATTTATTAGGGGCATAGATGGAAAACTCACCCTTAATTCATCACTCCTTGGTATGCACAATCCTGTCCTAAACGACTTCTAATACCAGCCGAGGGGAGTATTGTTGGCATTTCTTAGCGCAAATCAATAGATTCGTGGTTTAGAACTCCGTCTCTAATGACAATGACAAATTCTCTAAATGCGCCGCCGATATTCCCGAGTGGAACCACCATGTCGGGTGATAGCACTAGGTCAATCAACGGTGATAGATCTTGCCATAGTTGATATTTCATCCGCAAAGCACACGGATCTATCATTGTAGCATTTCACCCTAAGTATTTAGGGTATCGTTATTTATATTTTCCCAAAGGAGGGCATGTAAGTGGTAGACTAGCATGGCATCTGAATATTGAATTATGAATGTGCGATGTCCAACTTAATCATGACAGGGGGTAAGCAATACGGTTTCATGGATAGTGTGACACACACATAGGAAATCCTCCTTAGAAGGATAAAGAAAATAGATAAAGAATAAATGAATAATCTAATGGAGTAGCTCTAATGTTTTAGTCATGGTCATACAAATGAATATAGTTAGGATCATATGCAACAATGATATAAGAATGGTTAGCTCTAGGATGATAGGGAGACCCGACCAGTCCGCTACCCACCAAGGCATTTATGAACTCCTACACGGCTATGCGAACGTGGGGGATTACAAGGGCGGACTAGGCCGTCATGACACGGCCGCCTACCCCCTCGACCGTGGCATGTTTGTCATATTCGCAGTACCTTAATATCCGGGCACCATGCCCGCATAGAAGGCTACTACTCTTGTCCCCCTAGGATCCCCACCCTACGGATGGATGGACTAGAACAAGAGCAATCCCGAAGGAACAACGAACCATCATCCCACATCTAATCATATTATGCATACGATGATCGATGAAGAACGAGTATGAACATGTCAAGGTTATGATATGATGACTATATACTAGTTCATATATCAAGATTATAACATGAACAATACTATACTCTAATTCATAAGTTAGACCATGAACTAAATAAGACTTGTAAATAGAAGAATGCTCCATAAGAGATATATTACCAAAAGGCACTTTCTTCTAGGAGACAAGCCCTCCTTGTAGCTCTTCTCTACTCCAAGCTTCTAGCCAAATGAAGAAGAAGAAGAAGAAGAAGAAGAAGAAGAAGAAGAAGAGAGGTGGTAGTGAGGTGGTAGAGTGAAGTGTATGTCTTTGTAGGTTGGACTCCTTGTGGTGTGTGTGGAGAGAGGGGGAGAGGGGGGTACTTTTACTTGGAGTAGAGGGACCTAAGTGCTAATGTTACACCAAACCGACCATGTACAGGCGTCTAGGTGCACCGGGACCGGCCACGCCCCCGCACCGCCCTCCAGGCGATTGAATGTACCGCCATGTCAAAGGTCGGCACGAACCGCCTCTGCCGCGGGTGCGGGCGCACCGGGGGTGCACGCAAGCCCCCGGGCTCGGCTTCAGCCGGCCTCGGTGGGCTGGGCGTGTTGCGTCCGTGAAAATTGTGGAGCGTGGTGTCCCCACCCTAGTTCGACATGTGGGTCCAATTTATCCCTTGGGCTTGATGTGTTCAGGTTTACGCTTTCGGGGATGCGCCTTTTGGTCGGATTTCCACCGTATTTATATGTTTTTCTCGCAAAATAGTGTTTGGAACACTACAAGTGGAAATATGTGAGTAATATATGTATATGAGTATGAAAAGGTATAGTTTCACCCCTATTATGGTAGAATGTTGACGGTAAAAATATGTCGTTCATGACCGTCAACAAACTCCCCCAAGCTTACCCTTTGTGCGTCCTCGAGCAAAAGAGTTAAGTTCTTGGTTGTTGATCGAGTTGCTACTATGCCGATTATGTTTTTCAAGTGACAGTTTATAACAAAATTTTCTACTATAGTTTGAATAAAATGGCACGTTTATTCACCTTTTATTACCTTCATCATTTGAGGGGCTTTTGAGCCGCCTCCTAATCTTGAGTGTTTGCGGATGTAATGATTCGACAGTGCTCGCTTTTATCTTTGATTCTTTGAGTGACTGTCAATCCAGGAGGTTTTTGAAATAGTTTTGCAAAAGAAAGTAGTTCCTCAAATGATCACTCGATCGCTCAAGATATGTAAGTGTTTGATCCTCACCAAAGGCTTAGTGTTGCCTTTCTTTTTGCTTACCAACTAATATAGCTTTTTGTGGAGTTCTTGGGTAGGTAAAAGAGTGGCATACTTGTATCATGTCAAAGACCAAACCTCTCGGAGAGACTAGTCATATGCTTTGATCAAGATGTGCAAAAGTGTGTGGAATATTTTTGTATCTTTGGTGGACTCCAAGTACCATGACTCCAAGGAGGTATGGGCTACCTTTCTCTTTTTTTTGGGCGAGTACTGACTTCCTCGTCTTTATTGGGACATTTGTCCATCTTTCTTTTTCTTTCTTTTAGCATATCCCATACTTCTCCTTTGAAAGGTCCCTTGTGGTTTTTGGTAACTGAGTCAAGATTAGGTGAACTAATATGTGTGATTGAGATAATACACAGGAGATTAGTTCACACATGATGATGCAATGAAGGAGCTTATTGCATATGAGACATGACATGGAGTCATGTGACCACGATGGTGAAGATCAAGACAAGGCTTGGCTTGATGGACCGGTTGCAAGTGTGCAGGGCAAGTCGAGGTAGTGAAGCGATGGACCGCGAGGCGGTGAAGCTTGGGCAAGACTTGGCATCGACGGACCGACGCAACGGTGAAGAGCAAGTGAGGAAAAGATCGATGGACCAAGAAGGTCATGTGATGATATGAAGTGGATCATATCATTCTTGATCGTGTTGGTGCATGTGTTGCATCGGCACTTGGAGATGGAGCGGAATGGAAATGCGCAAGGCAAAGGTATAACCTATAGGGCATTTCATTTCACCGGTCATTGGTGCTTAGAGAAGTTTATGACCGGGTTTAGGATAGATGGCCGTACTATTAAGAGGGGCAAACTTGTTTGCATATCGGTCATCTAGTGCCACTTGTGCGATCTAACTTTGTGATGTGTTAGGATCGAGTGGCGTGGTAAGAGCTAACCCGTCCTTTGAAATGATTGTGAAAATGCTAACACACATGCACATGGTGATGTACACTTGGTGGTGTTGGCACATTTGCAAAGGCGACGATGGTTTGTAGGGTTGAGTTGGGTTTGGGAACCGCTTTTGAGAAAATGAGATGCTTATTTTCTATTGCGCCGGATGCAATTTGACGGAGAAATCTTGCTAACCCTCGTGCTCAAGTTGGTATACTTGTTGGGTAGCAAGTTGGAGCAAAGGCGACGGAGAAACGATGAAGTTTCGCAGAAACGTCGACCGGACACGTCGACCGGACGCTGGGTCCTTGACCGGACGCTCGGGCCGGCGAGGTCCTGGCCGAATACGTAGAGCTCGCGATTTGGGCTGATTTCGGAGCTCGACCGGACGCTTGGCTTGTTGGGTCCGATCACCACCGGAAGCATGGACCGGACGCGACTTCAGGGCTGCCAACTGTGGGGCGTGGATGCCGTCATTTCTGACCGGATGCTCGGTCGGGTGGCGACCGGACGCTGGATCGAACCACGGGTGAGTCCGGGCCGGTGCGTCCGGCCAACACGCTGAAAACTATGGTTTGAAGCAACAACGACTCTATTTTGGATGGAGCCTATATATACTTGTGGTGGCCAGCCATGGCCAGTTGTTGAGCACACTTGGGCCTTGGTGGCTTGTGTTGTGGTGCTAGAGAGCCCTCCCACTCACTTGTGGTTGATAGTGTTCATCCAAATCAAAGTGAGGAGTGATTCTAGTGCATTCGCGTTGAGAGATCGCATTCGTGGGCACTAGGGTGATCGTGTTGCAAGCCGGTGTGCTTGTTGCTCTTGGAGGTTGCCAACTCCTAGACGGCTTGGTGGCAGGAGAGACTCGCTGAAGCACGCAAGGGGGATTGTGGGTGCTCCGGAGGAGGATTTATGAGAGGTTCGTGCTCACCTCGCGGAGATCGCGAAGAGCAACACTACTAGAGCGTGTCATTGAGTTACCTCACTTGTGTGTGTGGGTTCAATCGCGGTGCCTTGAGGGGCTCACTTGAGAGTAGTGTCTTGCGGTGCCTTGTGGGGCGTTCCTTGAGGGGCAAGTGATTTGCGGATCACACCGAAGAACCATCTAGGTGAAACACCGAAGGAACCACCCAAGGTGTTGGTCGACACAACGAGGAGTAGGGGGAAGTTGGCAAGCTTCCCGATACCTCGGTAAAAATCACCGGTGTCAACTTGTCTATTCTTCTCTCGTGGTTTGCATTCTCCAAATCACAAGCTTTGTATTTACATTCATTTATACCTTGTGCTTGTGCTTGTGGAGTAGCTCTTGCAATTACTTGCTTGTGTAGCTTGTTTAGTTGCTTTGCTTAGTTTGAGTAGCTAAGTATTTTGAGCCTTTGGGTTATGCGTGTGTCGCCTTGTCCATTGTGCATCTAGTGAGCTTAGGTTGGCTTTGTGCTTTTGCTCATTAGAATTGTGTAGGAGCTCACCCTTGTTTGAAGTACTAGTGCATAGGTTTGTGTGACCTTGCAATAGAAACAGTTAGGAGCTCAAGCTAGGCTTATCACCTCATTTGCTTTGTGTAGGATCTTTTGTGAGGTGATTTAGAGTCATAGCTAGAGGGGTGAAGTCTTGCCTAAACGAATAGTTTCAATTCCGCATCATATTTTTTTAGTGTTGGCGGTCGTTATCGACCATTTTATACCGCCAACTTATGTCTTTTTCCAGGGAATCTTGCACACCAACGGCACATATACCTTTACTTCTAACCTAGTTCCACTTGTATTCCGAGAAATATATTTTGTAGGACAAATACATGGAATCAAGTGAGAACGTGCCAAACTTCATGGAAAGCGACTTTGGAAAACACGTTTATCAAATAAGTGCAACACAAGAGGCCCAAGTCATGAACGAGATGGACAAAAGCACCCCTAAACTACTGGATCCAGCCGCCCGGAGCCCACAAAGGCGAAAAGGCGGTCGCGAGAGGGGCCATCCCCTGTCCGGCCGGACCCACGGTGCCGCTCTCGAAATGACCTTTCACAGGCGGTTGCATGCCGCCATGCACATGACGGTTCCATGGGTGCTTTGTTCAAATATTATATTGAAACCGCCCTAGAGAGGTTGGTTTGCACCTTCCATGTGGGGATGGACATCTTCCAAAGAACCCCCTCGTCCTCTACCTATAAAAAAGGAGGCTCTCTCCCCTCATTCAACAACAACAACAACAAGGAGAAGAGCACCCCATACACTTGAGCAACATTCCAATGGGCTTAGGCCCTAGCTAGCTATAGAGTTGAGTAGTGGAGAGATGTGAGAGAGAGAGCTGGAAGTGCTTGGACTTGTCGGTGTCTCCCCGAGCTTGTACCTCTACGGGCATCTACTTGGCGCCTTAGCGGGATCTTAGCTATGTAAATGTTCATGGTTCATATAGTACTTTTATGTCTATTGTTTATTAAGCTTTACATTGTCAAGTTGAGCTTTACCTTTACTTGTTTGCGGGTTTGTCGCCCATCCCCGTGGCGGATGCTCTAGTAGAGGACTTGTCACGCCCCAAAATTTCTATTTTGGGTTGTGAATGGAAAACACTAAATAAAATAAATGGTTTCATGAATTTTCTAAAATTTTCAAGATTTAATTATTTGAGTATAATATGAATAATGAAAATGTGTTTTTCTCTAAATATTTGGAATTTAATTTGAGATGTTTTGTTGCATTCATGTTGAAAGCATTAATTTATTGTATGAAAAATGATTTATGAAAATCATGGTTAGGCTAAGAAAAGGCTTTATTCTATTTCCAAAATAAAATATTAGTTTTGTTAAAATAAAAAATAGTTCTTAATCTCATTCAAATCCCTTTAACCTTGTTGTCAGCTATTCTAATATCTATATCCTTGTTCTAATGTTTATTCATCTCATCACGTCATTACTTTGGAGTTTCACCTTGCCATTAATAAATCCAATATACTAATTCCCTTTCCTCGTTGTGTCGACCCACACCTTGCACGTGATATTTCCAAGCTTGCAAGAAGCTAGCTGGCACTGACTTAAACCTGAAGAACAAAAACTGATTGTTCACTTTCAACTTCCTTTCAATGCCGTCGTCAGTAACTCAACCGTTACTTCTTCGTTGTCTTAATTCTGAAACTCCACTACCTCCTCCTAATGCACCGCCTGATGGACCTCTCGGCTTCCCAGCTACACCTATAAATATTTGTTGTCCATGAGTTCATCTCTCCCTTGCTGCTGCAGATCCTGAAGGCCGCCCACACAACTTCTATTCCTTGGCAGTCCATCGTCGGTTCCAGTTGCAGCCGCTGTTGATGCGTCGACCTCGACTGCCGTCAATCTCCAAGCACTCCGTGGCTGTTCGTGCAAAACCGTGCCTGCCAAAGCAATTCGCTGCAGCAACCGTCTGCTCCTCCGCAGCATCCTGCCTCTCTGCGCCATTGCCAACGTCGAGAACATCCTGGTCAAGTTCGTGGTGAGCCTCTGCATCCCTTTGTGCTCCTCTCATAGCACACCAGCGCACAAGGGCAGCACCACGACCAACGAGAGTGCACGGAGCAAGCATCCTGCTTTGTGTTGTTTGCTTTCTTGTTAGCTTGATGATTCAAACACGACACCATCAAGATGTCATCCACTATTTATGGCCGTTTTCCTTCATAGAAATAAATCCAGAAATACGATGCATATACAGCCTCAATCATGGATGTGGTTCACCATACACCACTCTCACAGCACCTCCTTGGTCTATGATTCATGGACCGAGTTCGCAACATAGTGCACACAAATTTGCAATCTAGCCCTTGCACTTGTATCGAATCTCTCTAAACGATTTACGCACCAAAAGAGGCCAACCAGCGTGGCCGCGGAGCCGACTTTTTCACGGCCGTCCGATCGAGCAGACGGACGGCCCAGATCAGGTTAGCCCCGGATATTTTGCAACAAAGCCCTTGAGCTTTAGCAAAATCACTCTTCCGTCCTCCCTCCCCCTCTCTACTCGGCCTCCTTTCTCCCTCCCCCTCTCCTCACCCGGCGATGCACCAAGGCGGCGGCGCACCGGGCGGTCACCGGCGCAGGCGGGGCAACAGCGACGACGCGTGCTAGCGGTGGACGCCCCTCCCCCAAACCCCCTCCCTCCTCCCCCGGTCATGGCGGCGCCCGGCGTGGACGGCCCAACCTAGAGTTTTGGGTTGCAGCGGCGGCCGTCGAGCCTGGGCGGCGAGAAGCCCCGCCACCGGCTCTCCCTCCTTCTCTGTGCGGCGGCGCACCGTCGCGACCGTGGCCGCAGCGACGCCCCGCCACCATGGCAGTGGCTATCCCCTGCGACACGCCTGCCTTCCTGTCCATGGTGCAGGCTGCAGCCCATGCTTCAACACGTGCAGGCATCGGGCGCAGCGTTGCCGGCCATCCCGACGTGGGTGGGGGCAACATGGCCGGGGGGCGCCAGCAGCAGCCGCAAGTGGCGGCGCGAGGCGCGTCGGCAGCACGGGCGGCGTCACGAGCAGCACACACAACCTCCGCCGACCCGAGCACCGCAGCCTGGCCTAGCCCAGATGCCAGCAATCCTCCATGACTCAAGCTCTAGCGGCGCACCCAGCCACCAGCGCGCATCATGCGAGCAGAGCCAGGTAACGCCCTTCTTCACAATTTCCCTCTACTTTTTATTAGAGTGAGTAGTATGTGACCATCCTGACAAAGACTGCAAGACATGAATAGATGATGCATGTGTACAGGCTGCTGAGTATGTGTCGTGCCTTTCATATGCTCGATAGAATGCCGAAACGAATGATAAGACTTCTATGTTTTACCGCCCTCTCGGTTCCATTAAACTGAACAAAAGTAGATCTCAGCTGCAAATTATTTGAGTATTTTAACTTATTAAGCCTAATAATTTTGGTGCGCCAATTTTCTATTCCCTTCACTGGAGTATCGTCCCACCTGCTTGTGAACTCCGTTGAACATCTTCTGATGTGATATGTCTTGAGGTATACTAGCCTTCTAAAAATTCGTTAATGGTCCAAATTTAACATCTTATATTATCTATCCTATTGTTTGTCTCCAAATGATTATTTTGGCTTATATGCTTAGGTTTAACTGAATGCATGTCTGAATTGGTTACCTACACCTTTCTACAAATATCAAAACACATGTATAGGAACAAATGATGTGGAATCTACGCTTTATATGTTCTAGCTAATACTGAAAGGAGAACTGCAAATGTTTCTTGCTTCTATTTCCCCTTTTTCCCTTTTAAAAAGAAGTGGCCACCCAATTTCCCTAATGTAAATATATGTACCTACTTTTGTAGAAGGGTCTGATCCCTTTCCAGATTATAGTTCTTAGGTTCTAGCCTTCTAGGTAAGCTCATTTCTACCTTACTGATATTTTGTTACAGCCAATTTAGCAAATACATAATTGGGTGTTCTATTTTAACCATGTAGTGAAAAGGAAATGTAACAGAAACGATCATTTCTGCAGCTTGATTCCACGTTCCAAAAGGGCTTCGAGACAGTCGAAACTGTACAAACTTAACATAATGATGGCAAGTTTATCGCTTATTGCTAGCGCCATGCTTTACTTTGACCAAATTATTCTCTTCATAAAAATGGATAACAACTCTTCAGTACATTTACACTGCATATATTGCATCATTAGCTTAGTTTAAGGAAATGATTTTGCCTTCTTGTTTGAGGTCTTACTATCTCAGGTTAACTCCATATATAGTGATTGCCGGCACCATGCTTTACTTTGACCAAATTATTCTCTTCATAAAAATGGATAGCAACTCTTCCATTGCATTGCATCATTACTTAGTTTAAGGAAATCATTTTGCCTTCTTGTTTAAGGTCTTACTATCTCAGGTTTACTCCATATATAGTGCATGATATCCTCATGTAACAATTAGCCAGGCTCTATGCTAACTCAACATTTACCCTTTCTGCTAGAACAGATGCTATTAAATGGTTCACTACTTACTATAAGGTAACAATTCCCTACTTTTGCTGCAATATATACACTACAAATAGTACTAAACATGCTCTGTCGTTTCTTCTTGATACGTAGGCTAGGCTTCATGTCAACAGGTTCCACTATGATATAAAACCTTATTTTCCGCACAACCTTTGTACACAAAAAATCTCTCAAGATATGTTCCTCTTCATTCTTATATTATATATTGGAGCTCAAACATATTTTTGGTTCCATAGAACGGTCTTATTTCCAATACCAAATATATTATACTGAAATCACATGCGCAGGGCTGCTTACATCTCTTTATGACGCAACAGCTATCCTTACATTGACAACCTCGCACCGAATGCTCTGCACCAACCATCTAGGCCAGCCTGAGGTACACACCATGTATTTGTTAAAAATGCTTGCACTGACTACCTGAAGTGATAGATGCATAGTCTTTGGAAGTTCGAAAGTCCATGTTTCGCTGTTACTTAGACAACTCTGTTTCTTACTTTGTTTGATTAGCAATGTTAGTAGCCTGCTTGGATTATACAATGCTGAATGACAGTTCATTAAGGGAAAAAAAACTCATTGCAGCAGTGTAGCTCTTTTTCAAAATGAATTTCACAATACAAATGATCAATGCTTTACCACTCCTACTGACCGTCGCGATCCTGGGCGTCATATTACTTACCCCATGCTGTGCAATTCTATTGATTTGTTTCCTTCACAGAGGTGAATTGCATGTAATTAGCAAACTCCTATTACTTGATATCACAAACCGATCTTATATCACTATAGCAGCCACCAACATAGATGCTTCAAGTAGGTCAACGTGGTGTAATCTTAACTTGGAAGTTTTATTTAGCTAAGCCAACATGATGTGATCTAACTCAGCAATTCATAATTTTAAAAGCACAGTATAAAAAAACCATATCCTAATTTGCTTTCACGTGAACTCTCAGGTTACAAGGAATGTTTGCCTCGATGTACTCTCAGCTGGGAAGGTGTTTGTGATATATATAAGGAAGCCAGGACTAAATGTATATGAATGGTGTACTTGTATACTTCACTTGATCGATGAGAAAGCATCTCAAGTTGCATTACAATGTGCACTCTGCAACCTTGCTAATTCATTAGATCGAGCAATGAATTGAAAATTTCAGACACGCTACTGTGTTGCAACTGTAATAACCATAACGCTAATAACCATATGAAAATTGGCCTTTTGTGCAATTCTGTTGCTACTGTGGCCTCTTGAATTCTGAAGCCTTTTATTTTGCGTGACAGATGAATTTGCTACCATATACACTGCAAGCAGCCCATACAATGGCCATTGGGCCAGTGACCAGGTTGAGGATAACGGCGAGGAGACGTTGGATTCGAGCCCCCATTTTAAAAAGAATCTTCATTGGAGTGTATTTTGCCCATTTTGTATATGAGTACACCAGTTAGTAAAACTTGGCAGCTAAACAATAGTAGATTGCCATATTTATAGGATGGCCCGAGCCTTCAAATTTGAACTCACCCTTACCCTAAAACCATCTCAGACTGTAAGCAGCCCATACACCGGGCTAAGCGGCAACGCCACAAGACATTTCTAGTTGAACCACTATTTCTTGAGTCATGCTATTCTATCATTTGAGCCCATAAACTCTCTAATATTTGTATCTACAGTACAGCTCATTTTCTTTTTGAGTTGTATTTAATTTAAAATCCGAAGCCTGTATTTACATTTTTGCCACTCACTTCAAAACCTCATAACTTTCAAACCGTAGTTCTGTTTTAGGCGGTTTTTGCGCTCACGCGATCATAGAAACAAGCCTCACGCGTTAGTAAGCTTTACAATATGTTTTCCAATGCTTGGTGTAACGGTTTTATTTATTTGTATATGTTTGCTTGTATGTCTACGCTTTGAAGTTGCCGTGGACGAAAGGAAAAAATGGTTGCGGATCCTGAAGACCAAGTGTTTGAGTTGTTATGCGTTTCTAATCCTGAGGCAAGTGTCCTTGACCATCTTGCACCTACATTGTTTTACTTTGAGTTAGAGTAAGACCATTAGTTGCATACGAGTCTAAATTTGAATCCCTTGTTAGGGTTTACTATTGGTATTTGATAAGCCTACGTAAATATTTATAATAATCCGCAAGTGAATGGATACTAGTGAGCACTTCACCGAGAGGGTTTTAATATCGAATCCACGGGGGAGGATGGTGTGAAGATAACTGAGGCATATAACTAATCCCCTGAAAGCAAATCAAGGAACTGAGAGGATAAAGAGATAAGAAGATTCTTACGGTTGTCTAGTTTATATCCTTGTAAGCTATGTTGATATTGTCTTATAGGGACGCACTCAAAGAAAAAAGCAGGGGATCGAAACATGCAATCCTTCAAGAACATGGTCCTGCTTGGCCTATCCAACGGGAAGTGAACTCCAAAGGAATCAATGGTAATCATCACTACCACGAACTACCACGCCCTAAGGTAGGGTGCATTCACAAGTACTTACAGCCTAAGCACCACGCTTAAAACCTAAGCCACTCTCTAATCTATAGATTCTCATAGATTAAAGTACTCAATTAAGAGTTATGAACAATAAGAACAATACTAACACGACTACTTACTCAAACAAGCAGTTGATCCACCATAGAAGTCTCAGGATCAAGTGCCGTAAGGCCCTTGATCCCGGAGGTACAAGCGTAGAGGAGTCACCGACATGTGTCCGGTGCTTCCCCTTCTTCTCCTCCACCCACTCTTTAGCTCTTAAGACTATATCTAGTCACTTTCATGGAGTACTATGGATCTAATCTATCAATTCGATATGCTTTTGCTCTTCAACTCACTCTCATACTTCTAGTTCTACATGATCTTCTAATATAGATTGGAACTAGAGAGAAGAGGTTGTCCTCACATTGGGACACCTCTGACCAACAGGTCAAAAGATAATGAGTAGAATGAATTAGGGTTTCACCCTGGGGTCAGGGGGTCTTCTTATGTAGGCCTTGGCGATGAACGATAGCCCTTGGATCAAACCGACCTTGACAACGGTGTAGATACAACCTCAAAGTCGGTTACAAACCGACATAAAAAGTTGAAGCGGATTGGGCTCAATCTCCTGGTGGCCGCCAGGCCCCTATGGCATAATGAGTTCAAATTTTGTGGGTGCGTAGATCTCGTCGATAGCTTTGTAATGACCGGTATTTTGCGGGAAAACGGAGTCCGGATGAGAAAGTTATGACCGTTTTAGTGAACTCTGCTCTACAACTAATATTTTTTGATTCTGGACTCTGAATATAGCAAACAATATATCCGTTTCGATCGTCTCGACGAGCTCTTTGCAATGGTGCTATCTTGGAATATGTTTGTAACATGTTTATGCTTCATATGTCTTGCAAACTCTAGGCTTTTCTGTTTAGTCCCCGAAAATATATAAATCACCAAAACTTGTGGAACTATGTTAGTAAAGCTCCTAATCTATGTGATTATTCATTTTATGCCCTTATTTCATGTTTAGTTGAATAGTAATTTTATGCTATAACAGGTGTCAACAAGCTCCCCAAACTTACCCTTTGCTAGTCCCTAGCAAAGCCAAACTTAGCAATGGATTAGGAGTTGCTACAACGCCTTTACGCCTCAAAAGTACACATGCTTTCAAACAAAATTTCTCCTCCGGATAAGAATAAACTTGTTCAACTTTCAACTTACCCATATTACCTTTAACCATGGAGCTCATAGCTTTTTCTTGGGATCTTGGGTAATTGAAAGATAGAACAATCAAGTCAAGCACCATATCTCAATCTCTTTGTTCAACTGTCCTTTCCGAGTTTTTGCAAGTCTTCAAAATAAAACTCAAAGTTTCTGGTATGACTCTCTCAAGTCTCTCATTTGTGGTATTTGTGGATCCTCACTAAGGCAACAAGGTTGTTTTGCCTTTCTCATAATATGTGATATTTTTGGCTTAAGGCAGTAGGACACTGTGCCTTCTTCTCTCTCACCCTATATCTAAGGCTTATATCCGAGCTCTAGGTGGGAGAAAACTACATCTACTTACTAAGCATATATTGTAAGTTCAAGCAATGGATCCAAAATCATGAGTCACACCGATCAAGTGGTGCATGTGTATGGTGGATAGAATATAGTAAGGTGGAATGAATGAGGGGAAAGCCTAATTCTACTTTTGCTCCTTGAGGAATCATCTCTCTTTTGAAACTTGAAAATTTTAAGAGAACTTGGGTTGCACTTCTTTCTTTCTTTATTTTTCTTTTATGGAGAGGCGAGCATCTAAGTACCCATTGTTTTTCAGCGGACACTTGTCCATTTTTTAACTCCTCCTTTATTCTTTCTTTTTCTTAGGGAGGTAGGCTCTACTCGCCCGTAGGACATTTGTCCATTTTCATCTCCCTTTTATTCTATATAATATTTTTTTAAATACAACCCAAATCTCTTTTTGTAATAACTTTTGAGAGATAGACAAAAGTAACGGAGCTTCGTAAGATATTGGCTAGAAATGAATGAGTAGATGGGTATAGAGAATATTTTTGGTTGTTCTCTCCTAGGATAGGAGTAGAACATTCTTAGTGGATATAGTGGATGCATAATGGGTGTATATGGTTTGTAACACCCTAGGTGTTAATCATCTTGAAAGCATGAGCATTTGCATATCATGATCATTATTTCATGCATAATCATGTGTTAGTAGCATTTACTTTGAATTGCTCTCATTTCATGCTTGTTTGATCTAGCTACTATAGAATCTTAGCTATAATGATGTTTTTGGACCTAGATTGTGCCTAGATGTATTTTTTGACATAATTTAGGACCATGTTTGAGCTTGAGTTTCAATTTAGAAATTTTATTTTAAATCTGCCCTAGAGGTCAAACCTCTTTGAGTCATTTTGAAACTCTTTTCAAAAGTGCATGATAGAGTGGTTTCTAGCAAAAAGTTTCTATAGATGAAATGTAGTACATTTTATGTAGAACAAATGATCTTTTATGAGTTTCTTGTGAAAAGGTTTGGAAATGATTCAAATAGTGCCCAACAGTTTGGGTCAAATTTGAGTTGAATTCAAACTCTGTTTTGAATGGATTGAGTTGACCTTGCTGTTTTTAATTTCTATTTCCAAATCTAGGCCGAATTAGAAAAAGTTCATATTGAGTGTTTTGTAGCTTATGAAATTCTCTACAAAGTTGATGTTTTGACTTTTTCCAAATTCTGCACGAATCTCGATGCACAGGCCAAAAACCGACGCCGACTCGAAAAAAGCGGGGAGGGGACCTATCGGCCGCCGGCCGTCGGCCCGGCAAGCGCGGGCGACGTGGCCACCGCGCCCGCCGCCGATGTACGGCCGGACACGCGCGCCCGCCACCCACGCGCCTTAAAAAGTGCCCGGTGCACACCCCCCCTAACCCTAGCCTCACTCCCCGAAGCCGCCGCCACTCACTCCATTTCGCTCGGAAACGCGCCCGCCGAGTTTCGAGCTCCGTCGCGTCGTCCGCCGCCGCTGCTCCGCCGCCGTCACCGCCCCAAATCCACCCCAAATTGAATCCCTAGCGCCGCCATGAGCTACACTACCTAAAGCCAACGCCGAATCGAGGTGAGGACCGAGGTATCGAACCCTAACTTGCCGCACCGCCGCGCGGCCGGCGAGCCCGCCATGGCCGCCGTTGGGGCAAGCCGCCGCCTCGAGCTCGTAGATCGAGTTTAGGTCGCTTCTTTTCGTGTTTTAGCGTCGCCTAGAGGTGCTTGAGGTCTCGAGCTAGCTGGTTGAGCGAGTCTCGCCGCCGTCGTTCGCCCGGAGCGCGTCATCGCCGACGCGATGCCCGTGGCGCCCGCCGCCGCGCTCGCCTTCTTCGCCGTCGTTGCTCAGTTGAGCTTGTAATGGCTTTGCATGTCCTAGTTAGGTCAAGAGGAGTCGAACGGGCTTGGTTCGTCTCGTCCGAAAGCATCGAGCGCCGTCCGCCGCCGTCCCGCTGCGCCGCCGCATGCGCCGTCGTCGTCGTTTTAGCTGTTTGTTCAGTCGCGAACCATAGGCACCTATGAGTCCGCCTCGACGCGTGATTCGAATGGTATAGCCGGTTGCGCGATTTGGTCATCGCCCGGCGAAGATCCGCCGCGCCCGCCGCCCGCCGCCCTCGCGCTCCGTCTCGCCGACATGCGGGCCCCGCTCCCTTTCCTTTTCTTTTTTCTTTTTCTGTTTTTCCGTTTTGAATGAAATGCTTTAGAAATTCATAACTTGGTCATTTTGAGGTCTTTTGAGTGAAACAAATTTTGCCATGCTTGTTAGATGATAGGCTACAGTATAAAATTATGAAACCCTATTTTTGATAACTTTTATATAGAGTTTTGTTTATGGCTATAAATACATGGAAATTGAGGAAAATCATATCTTTTAATTGGTGCAAGATAAAAATATGCTTTCTGTACAAAATGTGCTTGTTTTTGTGAGTAGAATCCAGGAAAAATATCATGCATGGTATGTTCTGTAGAAGAAATGTGATTTTCTATTTATGTGCTTTGTGCAAGGTGATCTTTAAAAATTCATAGAAAAATAAATATTAGGGTTTTGGATGTGAGACTTGGTATGCTTATGTTTGATAGGTTTTAGGAGCTTATCATACTCAGAAATCTGTTGTCCGACACTTTTTGTAGTACAAAAGTATTTTCATGCCTAGTTTTATTACTAGCTTGTCATTTTTGTGTAGGGCTGTATGAGCATGATCTTGCCATAAAATTTTTATGCTAGTTGTTATATTCCAGTACTATGCCCTGGTAATTTTTGTAGATTTTTTTTTGAAGTAGTTATATATTTATTATAATTATGGTGCATGGAAAATAGACTAGAAATACATGTTTATATGAAATAAATGTGTGTTAGTATTTTTATTATGTGTTCCTAGCATGAATAGGATCTGTTGGTAAGTTTAGTTTGGTCAGCTTAGCAGTAGATTTGTTTGGTAGATAATTACTTGGTTTACCCACGGTTAAGTTTGAGATAGTTTGCATGAGTAGTTTGTGAGATATGGAGGTTGTATGTGATGTTGAGTTGAAAACAGAGCCTCTGTTTTCTCCAATTTCGAGGCTGTTAGGTTCAGATTCAGTTCTGTGTGATGTGGAATGTTTTGTAGGAAATTTTGTTAGCTTTCCATAGAGTATTTGTTCACTGAATTTGGAGTTGTAGAACTCTCTGTAGGACTGTTTTAGTAGCAAAGATGTCGAAATGTCATTTCCTGTCAATAGTAAGTTGAGGTGTTTGCTTGATGTAAATTTGTAGGGTTTCTTGTGTGGAGTTAATTGTGTTTCTACAGAAGAGATATGCACTTATTAATAGCGTGCATCATGAGACATCCATCCAAAGATATACATATTACTTTATGCAAGTTGATATTCATGTAATTGTAATCATCTCTTTTCTCCATCATATGCATCATCTCGGGATCGGGGAAGTGTTGGAGGAGCCGATCGAGGAGCCGGGAGCCGCTCCATCCGGGGTGCAAGAGGGAGGAGTCACCGGCGAGAAGGGTCAACAGACGAGCCGACCGAGTGTCCGAGCACGCCCACCGACGTTCTCGCGAGGCAAGCCCCGAGCATTCGACTTTCCTATCTTCTCCAATTAATTTTGACTTGCGTCCTTTATATGTTTCCCTGCATTACGTTTAGGAAAATGGTTGAAACCGCCGATGCATTGAGATCCTTGTTGAAAGTTGCCCTATCCTATGTAGTGGTCTAGGTTAATGCTCAGTACCATGATTGCAGTAGACAGTGATTCCGGTCACTTGAGGCTTTGTTGTGAACAATCACATGGGTGATTGTCAAGCTGCTGTTGAGAACCTGATAAAGTAAAACATGTGAGATTGGACGGATATTATGGTCTTTCCATCCAATCAATTAAGGACTTACTCTTTGTCGGAATGTGGTCGGAAGTTGAAAGTACCTGACATATAGTAGGCTCCGCGGGGTCGTAAGCCACGAAGCTCGTGAGAATGTTAGGGGCCGGCTTTGCACGCCAGATCGCTCCTCCTTTGGTGATGGTAGTTGGGGGATTTATTGGGTGCAAGAAGATGCGCGACGAAGCGTCGCTTCGTTGTTCGCCACTTGGCGGCCCGAGAAGGAGGGGGTAGCCGGCAGACCGGTGACTTTACGCCCCGTAACATCTTGGGAGTGATTGGGTTTGCCTTTGCAAAGCAACCCCGGTGTATGTCGGGATATTCGCCACCGGTTTGCAAAATCGATTCGAATCGCCATCTCTCCCGGAAGTGAGAACCCTCGGTTCGCCCACGACATCGTAGTCTAATTATTACAATATATGTTATGTATCATGTTGCAAATGATATACTTCTCGACAAGTTACTTATGCAGTTATTTATTTTGTTTGAGCAACAATTAATCTTGACTATACAGGACCTATGGTTATAAATAAATAAATACCCTTTTAACTTGGAAAAATACAAGTAGTATGAGTAGGCTCACTAATCAACTTTATGTTCGAAATAACGTGGAGTCGGCTAAACTCCGGATAAAGCCTAGCATGATCCTTGAGTCTTTTATTTTATTTTGGACGGGGTAAGTCTAGCTGAGTATTTTGTACTCGTGGTTTTATTCCCGTTGTTGCGGTGAGCATGTGTACCATGGTTACCGTAAGACTTGTCTGTTTCCCCGTTGATGAAGAATAAGGCCGTGGCAAGGCAATTCTATATCCCCTGTCTCATCTTTGTTGCGAGGGATGACTATCTACCGGCACTATCTTATATTACTTTCCGCTAAAAAGACTATTTGGTTTTCAAAACTACTTGCTTCCGTTTCTTGAACCTGAGTTTGTAATAAATTATACCTCGCACTCGATGTTTAATATATCGAATTTGGTTTGAAATACCCGTGGATTTTACTACCGAGCTCAACGATCCTGTTGTGTTGTTGATGAGTTTGAAATCACTCCGAGATTTCCTAATACCGGGTTTATATGGACTCAAGTGTAGATCTGCGCGTTGCTTCGGTGATTGCGAATTATATCGCTCGTCATAGCCGGCACAAGAGCTTAGTTCGGTAGTTACAAGTCCGATCCGTATTTAAATTAAAATGAACCACTAATCTTTTTTTAAAAGTTTGCGAAACAAAATCTTTTAAGTGGTGTGAGTAAAAGATTTGCAAAACTAGTAGTGCCTTGGTCATACCCTTTATGCCCAATTAAGGACGGTCGGTGGCTTGGCTAACTGGGATTGGGTAAATGCATCATATTTTGTTGTTTGTGCTTGGTTGCCGTGCGGCCAAAGAGTACGGGCTACTCACTTGAGTGGTCATGAATGGGTCGAAATACCTCTACGCCTGTAAATGTTGTTCAATGCCTCTATGCCCAAGGTAATGGTATGAGCTGTGAGAGCATGATCGGATAAACGCCGGTCTAGGGGGAAATAAAATGTTTTGAGAGCTCCTTGGTCGGGTAGTGCCCCCGTAGACTTGTGTATGGGTACACAGTGTCTTTGGGTGTAAAATGTGTTTTTCGCATGGTATGCGATGCCGTTGGGTGGACTCGACGAAGGTATATGCAATTTAATTTCTTGCATTGCATAAATATATTGTGGGCTGAAATGAAATTGCAGGTACACTAACAATAAGAATGCGTATAGATCGACTAGAACCGTCTTATTTTCTTTTTTGAGAGATCGTAGGATGCCACCATTAATACGAATAGAGAAATCTCTTTCCGATTCCGTGAGATACGTGAGGAAAAACGTTCATGCATCATGTTAAAATTTTACATCATGTCATTCATGCATTTTCCATCTTTTCCCTAATTAGTACTTGTCCTAATTTGGTTAAAACTGAACTATTGTTTCTCAATCTCACTTTATCTCCTAAATCTTGCTACGATGGCCCATTACTTCGAGCCCTATTCACCCCCGACGATGCGGCGACACCGGCCTTTGCCGTGGGAGACGTTGCGGTCCGCTTGGGTACAGCCGAGAGCCCATCTACGGGTGGAGCGCACCCATGGCGAGGAGAGGTGCCATGGATTTTAGTGGAGGTGACAAGGTGCGGCCACATCCGGTGGACCCCTATTGGCCGGCTGGGCGGTGCATTGGGCAAGGCCCCGATGCATGGACAAAATACCGCCAGGTTGCGGCCATGGGAGTGTTGGACCGGATGACGCGGGGACCGTGGAGCTACCCTTGCCGGGCGGCCCCGCCGCAGTGTTTCCCGAGATGTACCACCCGAGGAGAACGAAAGCGGTGGGAGTTGTTGGTATGGCAGCCATGAGGGCCATGTTTGCTGTTATGAAGTCAACGGAGAACTTATGACGGCCGCAAATGTATGCTACGGCCGAGGCCACACGTGTTAGGGAGGAGTCTGCGTGAGACTCGAGGCTAGTATGAAGAAGATGCGAGCGTATGAGCTACCGACGAGCGTCTCTCTATCACCATTGGGGAGCACAACAGAGCGGTAGATGACTTCACCAATGCACGTCGTTGCATCGAGGGGCTTCGGGCGATCACAACGAGGACCTTCGGATAGAGGGTGCGATGGCGGCGCCCGGGAGAGGACCGTCGGGGCGACCCGGGATGGAGACCCCACTTTTTGTACTTCACGGAGTAGATGATCGTGATGCCACGTTTAGATTCCAGCTAAATGCTAGCACGTAGACCTTAAGTTAGATGAGACACCCATGTAGCCGAAAGCGGTGTAGTGCCACTAATGCCATGTAATTTCCCTTTTTAATTCGTGAGACTATCGGCATGTAAGACTTGGATCCGTAATATTTCGAGACCTTATTGTATCGGGCCGAGACCTTAATTTAGTTCGTGCCCCTATATTGTGATCGGTTTTATGGTAATTACGACATATTTGTCAATTGCAAAATCATGCCTTGTGCAACATGTTGTTCTTTGTTGTTGCGAAATCTTGGTACACATATTGCGTTAACATAACCGTGATGTTGATGAAAGACCGTATTGAGTTTATTGTTACCTGTTATTGTGGATGAATTTATTCTCTCAATAAATTCAGCGTAACTTGAATTCAATATCTATACTTTGGACAACATCATTTGATGGCTATTGTTGATTCAAATGTGCGATGCCGCAAACTTCGATCACGCGTCTTTGAGATCGGCAGCCCACCTCTAGTGAACCAGGAGCAGTTCTTTGATCAGTTCCTCGGGAGAGTTAACGTAACATCTCACGCAACACCGAAAGCGGGGAGGAGGCCGTGGTGGTGCCGGGTAGGGATGGATTCCGGTCGTACAAGGACTTTAAGGCCACGGAACCACCAAAGTTCATCGTGGCAAATGAACCCATGGAGGCTGAGGAATGGCTTACTGTTGACACATGTTATAGCATAATATTAATAGTCAACTAAACATAGAATAAGGGCATAAAATGAATACCAACATAAAATAGGGTTTGATTCTAACGGATTCCACGAAGTTTTGGTGTTCTCAAATGTTTTGCAGGATATTCAATTTTTCGCTAAATAAAAGTATCTCAATTGCTGAATTGGAGAACGTCATTGCGTAGAGAGCTCGTCGCTGATCGAAATGAATATGCTACTTGCTATATTTGGCCTTCGGATGGAAGAGATAACAAGTTTGCAAATAAGAAGAGAAATCTACCTAAAATAGCCATGCATGCACCGACAAAGCGGGCCCCACACGCAGTAGCTGTCTTCCCACGGGGACACGCGACCTACGGCCAGCCAGGGAGCGACACGTGGTGGCGCTGTTCCCTTCACGCGCGAGTGCGCGCGTCCACGCGCGGGGAGCTGAGCGCCGAGGCGGCTCGGCCGGACCAGGAGGGCCACGTGGCGGCGCAGCACAGGAGGAGAAGGGCAGTGGCCCGTCCACTCGCCCAGATTCGCCAGGACCACCAAGACCAGCCGGTTCAGACGCCCAAAAGCCCATTATTTCTCCAGTAAACGCAGAACAGCAACCAGTCCAGCGGTTTAGGTCCGGTTCGACCACTTCTGGTCCGGTTCTCTTCCGGGTTTCTTCATAGGTCGGTTGCTAGGTTCCTTGGCGACTACTCCATGATCTGGACCGTCCGTACAAGGTCGGTTTGACCATTGGTGGAGATTAAACGGAGCCATGGAGAGTTGTAAATGCAATACGTGAAAGACTGCTCCACCTCAGACTATATAAGCAGCCCCAGGGTCGACCCCAAGGATTATCTCTCATTATTTTCTTCATTATCATTCTACAGAGCAAAAGTTAGGGTTTCAATTAGAAAAGAGAGATCCCTCTAGTTGTCTAGTTGTCTAGTTGTCTAGTTCATCTAATTGTAACTAGATCGATGGAGAGAGTAGAGGAGAGAGTCAAGAGCCGGACCTGCCGGATCTTCTTCAACTTTGTATTCTTGCAAAGAACTAGTTCGCCTTCAAAGAATCTCCGTGCTCTTCATGTATTTCTAAGTATTTATTTAATTCTAGTTCTTGCTTTACATTATTTACTGGATCTCTGCTCGTATTGAGTGCTCTAGTTATCACGTGTGATTAGAGTAGTAATCTATAGTGTAGACGTTGTGTCTAGACTTGAGGTTACCCGAGGTTGCGCCCAATCCTACGGTTGTTGTGGTAGCCCTGGGGGTGACAGCCCGTGAGGCCTTTGTAATCCACCACGTTCGGGTTGGTGTTTTTTTTCTTTTGGCGGCCTTCTTCCAACTACCTTCTTCCCGTCTTTTTCGAGTTGAACGGACTGTTGTTCAAGTAGATAAAGTATAGTAAGCCTCTAATTAGATAAAATCACTTAGAAAACCCAAAATCCTCTCTACCCATATTATCTATCTTTCCTAAGACGATCATAATTCTTCTAGTACACTTCACGTTCCCCGTGGAAATCGATACCTTGAATACTCCCGTGTGAAAGCTACATCGGTATCCGTGCGCTTGGATTTTTCTCTGCTTATGCGTTAATTTATACCAACAAGCTTTCTGGTGCTGTTGCCGGGGAACGGTAGCTGTGCTAGTTTAGAACCAAGTTCGTCTTTTTACCCTTTTTATCTTTTTACCACTACCCTTACCACATGGATTTCACTTCAATTTATAAATTCTTTGCTCCAAAGGGTGACTTGTTGGAGCCTCCACCATCATCACATCCCATTCTTACAGATGGCTATGAGCTTTGCCCTGCTCTTATAGCCATGGTTCGGGAGCAATCCTTCTCTGGGTTAGCAGATGAAGATCCATACAACCACCTTAATGAATTTCAGCATTTGTGTTCTACCAGAGTATTCCCGCATGACACAAGACACCATTAAATGGAAATTATTTAAACTCTCTTAAGGGAAGAGCAAAAAAATGGTATGCTCATTCTATAAGAAGTGTAAATGGAAATTGAATGAACTTCGAGACAAGTTTTGTCTTGCTTTCTTCCCTCTTTATAAAATTGCTGACCTTAGAATCGAAGTGCTTACATTTAGACAAAAAGAGAAGGAGACTCTAGGAGCAGCCTGGGCTAGATTCATAAGCCTTACCAATTCCGGTCCAAACCTTTCCTTGCCTGACCATCTCCTATACATTCACTTTTATCGCGGTCTTAACAAGGAAGCTGCTCTGCATCTCGACATCACTTCAGGAGGTTCATTCTCACATAAAATTGCTAGTGAGGGAAAAGCCATACTTGAGAAAATCCTTGAAAACACTCCCTACACTAGTATTTTTGATGAGTTTCCCCAAGAAGAAGAAATCGAGCCAAGCCCTAACAACAAGAAGAGACACACGCAAAATTTAATCAGTAATTCATATAAAACCCTCTAATGATTTGGTTGCCATAGAACCTTCCACTACGGAACACAACACACTCTAGACAAAAATCTAGAGAGTGATGAACCCCATCCTTGCACATTCTTATCGAAATCGAGGTTGATTTGTTTGAAGATTTTGGCAATGCCTCGAATTTTCCAAAGCAAGCAAAACCTCTCGTGCACTCGCACCATTTGAGGATGGTCTAAATAATGATCCATTCTTAATGGAGCACATTAAAGGACTATCATCCATTATGAGCCATGAGTGGTTGGTAGAAACGGAGCTGTCCACTGAGGTAGCTCGAATCATTTCCCCTTTAGAGACTATATCTTGTAAAATTAAAGGGACCACCATAGAGGCTCATTATAGTCCCACCGCTGGGATGAACATCATTTCATGGGCTTTAGCTCAAGAATCAGGGCCCCAACGAAGTCTTGGATCCCATCTTGCAAGCTTCTTAAAATTCCTTCTAGAGTTATTCTTGAAAGCTATGGGGTCATAAGGACTATTATGTTACGCATAAGAGGATCCGAGTATTTTCTAAACTTTCACATCTATGACATCTCGGACATGTCGATCTTGATAGGTGTACCATTAGGAACACTAATTCAAGAACGACTAGATCAGGGTCTTTTGAATCTCAAGTTAGGAAATTCTCCTATCGCCATCTCTCTTGCACGATCACATAATGCGATAGTAGAACCCAAGCCCAAGAAAGATCCTATTGAGGATGTTTTAATGGAATCTCTAGAAAACATGGCTGAACCAGTCTTTGATGTGGAACATTTCATCGAAGAAGAGGAAGAGTTAACAGAGCCTATTGAGCTAGATACAACAGAGGTACCACCACGACCCTCAATTGAGCTGAAACCACTTCCTCCTGGTCTAAAATATGTCTTTCTCAATAATAACCGAGAAACTCCAAACCATTATCGCGACAAGCTTTCCCAAGAAGAAACTCATAGACTTATCACCGCCTTAGAAAGACATAAATCAGCCATAGGCTACTCACTTGAAGACCTCATAGGGATTAGTCCCAAGACTCTCCTCACGCATCGTATCCCTATTGATCCCGATGCATTACCCTCAAGGGAACCACAAATGAGGCTTAACAATGCTATGCGAGAAGTTGTTAAGAAAGAGGTTCTTAAGCTTTTGCACGCCGGGATTATCTATCCCGTGCCACATAGCGAAAGTGGGTTAGCCCCCCGTCCAAGTTGTCCCAAAGAAAGGAGGAATGACGGTTGTTACAAATGAGAAGAATGAACTCATTCCTCAACAAGATCCGTCACGTGGTGGCGTATGTGCATTGACTACCGAAACTTAACAAAGCAACAAAGAAAGATCACTTTCCGCTACCTTTCATCGATGAGATGTTGGAACGGCTTGCAAATCACTCTTTCTATTGTTTCCTTGATGGTTATTCCGATATCATCAAATCCCAATCCACCCTAATGACCAAAATAAAACAACTTTCACATTCCCCGTATGGAACTTATGCATACCGACGAATGTCGCTCGGATTCTGCAATGCTCCGGCCTCTTTCCAACGGTGCATGATGTCTATTTTCTCCGAAATGATTGAAAATATTATGGAGGTATTCATGGATGACTTTACCGTCTATGGCAAAACCTTCGATGATTGCTTGGAGAATTTAGACAAAGTTCTACAAAGATGTAAAAAGAAAATTCCTTAGTCCCTGAATTGGGAGAAATGCCATTTTATGGTTCGGGAAGGAATAGTGTTAGGACATAAAGTGTCCAAACATGGGATAGAAGTGGATAGAGCAAAGATAGAAGTCATTGAACAACTTCCACCTCCCACAAATGTGAAAGGAGTCCGAAGCTTTCTAGGCCACGCTGAGGTTCTATAGGCGATTCATCAAAGACTTTTCTCAAATCGCTAGACCCCTAACTAGCCTCTTAGCTAAAGATGCACCTTTTGTCTTCGATAATGAGTGCTATGAGTCCTTTCAAATCCTCAAAAATGCACTCATCTCAGCTCCAATCATCCAAACCACCGATATGAAGCTACCTTTTGAGATCATGTGTGATGCTAGTGACTTTGCAAAGAGGAGCCGTTCTGGCCAAACTAAGGATAAAAAGCACCATGCTATATCCTATGCTAGCAAAACCTTATCCCACCACGCCTTAATTATACTACAACCGAAAAAGAAATGTTGGTCGTTGTGTTTGCTATAGACAAGTTTAGATCTTACTTAGTGGGGCAAAGATTATTATTTACACAGATCATGCCGCTCTTAAATACCTCCTCACTAAGAAAGATGCTAAACCTCTAAGTTAATCCAATGGATTCTCTTGCTCCAAGAGTTTGACATAGAAATAAGAGATAAGAAAGGAGTAGAGAACTCGGTAGCTGACCACTTGTCTAGGATTCCATATAAGGAAACATTTGAGTCACCTATTAATGACTATTTGAGGGATGACATGCTCCTCATGGTCACACACTCCGACCCTTGGTATGCGGATATTGTGAATTATATGGTTGCAGGTTATGTAGCACCAGGGGCGGATAAGAAGAAACTCAAATATGATGCTCGTTGTCACTTATGGGATGATCCATATCTTTATCGAGTATGTTCTGATGGATTGCTACGGAGATGTGTCCCAATAGAAGAAGGGTTGAAGATTATAGACAGATGTCATGCATCACCTTATGGGGACATTATGGAGGCTTCCGTTACACATGCTAAGATCTGGCAAAGCGGATTCTATTGGCCAACAATGTATCAAGATACAAAGGAGTATGTGAAAAGATGCGCTAGATGCCAGAGGCATGGAAACATTAATGCTCGGAATGCAATGCCACTTCAGAACAACCTCCAGATAGAGTTGTTTGATGTCTGGGGAATTGATTACATGGGACCATTCCCAAGGTCCGGAGATGCTGAATACATCTTGGTGGCAGTTGACTATGTGTCCAAATGGGTAGAAGCACTGCCATGTCGAGCCAATGATTCGAAGCATGCCAAGAAGATGTTCCATGAAGTAATATTCCCAAGATTTGGCACACCTCGAATGGTCATAAGTGATGGAGGATCACATTTCATTGACAAGTCCTTCGAAAAGTTCCTTGCGTAATATGGAGTAAAACACAATGTTGCAACTCCTTACCATCCTCAAACAAGTGGCCAAGCCGAGATATCAAATAAGCAAATCAAGAATATTCTACAAAAGACTGTAGATGAAATGGGAAAGAAATGGAAATATCAACTCCATGATGCACTATGGGCATATCGAACTGCATTCAAAACACCCATAGGCATGTCACCGTATCAGCTGGTATATGGAAAAACATGCCACTTGCCTGTTGAATTAGAATTTAGAGCTCATTGGGCAATCAAGAGATGGAACATGGATCTCCATCTAGATGGAAGGAACCGTCCGATGCAAATATCGAGCTAGAGGAATGGAGAGAAAAAAGCTTATCACAGCTCTAAGATTTACAAAGAAAGAACAAAAATGTGGCATGACAAGAGAATCAAACATAAAGAGTTCAAGCCCGAGATAAAGTTCTACTATTCAATTCAAGGGTAAAGCTCTTCGGTCATGGAAAACTTCAAGCAAATGGGAAGGGCCATTCAATGTGCTTGACGTTGCACCACATGGCGCCATCACACTTCAGGATATTTCGGTAACACATTTAAGGTAAATGGCCAATGTTTGAAAGTTTTTCTAGAACCCGAGAAGTTAGAAGAAATTGACTTGATTGAATTCTTGCATTTTAATGATCCAATCTAAGAACAACTCTAAAACCTCTAGGCAACAAAGACTTAAGTGGCTAACCACTAATGCTTAACCTGTTCCACAAGTTTTGTTGTCTATTTGAGTTTTGCAGGATTTAAGGGAGAGAGACATGATAGGATGACACCCTTGTCATTTGTCTACCTCAACTTCCACATTATCAACAACCCGACATGTCGATCCAGCTTGGGGAGGGCACCCCTAGTTATTACGATAAGTATCTCTCGTACTATATATTATTAGTTTATATATTTTTGCCTTGTTTTGATAAGAGTCTAGTCTTTAAAAGAGTCTTTGTTAGAGTGTGAGAATAAATGTTCTAGAGGGAGTCTTCATCGCTTTGCTTTTTGCTCAAATAAAATGAACCTTAAGTATGGAAATGATGAATAGTTGCTCACGTCGTAATTCCTTTCATGTACCTAGTTTTCAACCTTGAATTCTCCCGAGTTTCACATAAAATTGTTTTGACACATGATTTACTTTAAAATTGAAAACTTGTGGAAAGCAAATGCTTGATCTAAGTCTAGGTGATTGACAGATATGATATATGAAAAGTTGAGTCGCTATTTATCTTGTTCCTAGTGATACTAGAGTCCCGAGAATTATCTTTAAAATTAAAAGTGCTACATGATGAGTTCCCTGTATGATAGAGTGTTCTTACCATATATATATCTCTTACAACCTACACTTCACTCATATATGCTACTTCTATCCCGAAGTACGCATCCATCATATTCCACAAAGAGCCTATCATTGCTATAATGCTCATAGTTCTTGCTACTTGTCTCTCCAAAAGAAAAAAAAATAAGGCTTGGGTTGTATTCAAAAGAAAAAAAGAAAAAAGAGAGAGAGAGAGAGACAGAAATGGGAGATGAAAAATGGACAAGTGTCCTACTCGCGAGTAGAGCCTACCTCCCTAAACAGTAAGAGATGAAAAAAATGAACAAGTGTTCGAGGGCGCGAGTAGAGCCCACATCTCTAAAATAATAAAAAAGAGAGAGAGAAAAATGGACACAAGTCCGAGGGTGAGTAGGACCCACCTCTCTAAAAAAGAAAGAAAAAGAAAAAGAGTATGCAACTCGTGTTCTCTACAACATGTCCAAAGGAGAGATAGTTTCAAGGGGCAAAAGAAAAATGTGGCTTCATATTCTACCACCATCATATTCACGCTTATATGCCACTTTCACCATGTATGACCCTCACTCTTATACACACGTGAACCTCTCGAAGTTTTATTTTGAAAATCTTGCAAAAACTCCGTGATAATAGTTGATCTAAAGAGCTTGAGACATAGTGTTTGACTTGATTGTTCTTTCTTTCAATTGCTTAAGACCCAAGTAAAGGCAATAAGCCCCATGATAAAAAGGTTTGGAGTTAGAAAAAAAATATATTTTGAGGAGAATTCTTGTTTGAAAGCATGTGTACTTTTGAGGCATGAAAGCATTGTAGCGACTCGATCCATTGTTAAGTTTGGCTTTGCTAGGGACTAGCAAAGGTTAAGCTTGGGGAACTTGTTGACACTTGTTATAGCATAATATTAATAGTCAACTAAACATAGAATAAGGGCATAAAATGAATACCAACATAGAATAGGGTTTGATTCTAACGGATTCCATGAGTTTTGGTGTTCTCAAATGTTTTGCAGGATATTCAATTTTTCGCTAAATAAAAGTATCTCAATTGCTGAATTGGAGAACGTCATTGCGTAGAGCTCGTCGCGCTGATCGAAATGAATATGCTACTTGCTATATTTGGCCTTCGGATGGAAGAGATAACAAGTTTGCAAATAAGAAGAGAAATCTACCTAAAATAGCCATGCATGCACCGACAAAGCGGGCCCCACACGCAGTAGCTGTCTTCCCACGGGGACACGCGACCCAGACGGCCAGCCAGGGAGCGACACGTGGTGGCGCTGTTCCCTTCACACGCGAGTGCGCGCGTCCACGCGCGGGAGCTGAGCGCCGAGGCGGCTCGGCCGGACCAGGAGGGCCACGTGGCGGCGTAGCACAGGAGGAGAAGGGCAGTGGCCCGGTCCACTCGCCCAGATTCGCCTGGACCACCAAGACCGGCCGGTTCAGACGCCCAAAAGCCCATTATTTCTCCAGTAAACGCAGAACAGCAACCAGTCCAGCGGTTTAGTTCCGGTTCGACCACTTCTGGTCCGGTTCTCTTCCGGTTTTCTTCATAGGTCGGTTGCTAGGTTCCTTGGCGACTACTCCATGATCTGGACCGTCCGTACAAGGTCGGTTTGACCAATGGTGGAGATTAAACGGAGCCATGGAGAGTTGTAAACGCAATACAGAAAGACTGCTCCACCTCAGACTATATAAGCAGCCCCAGGGTCGACCCCAAGGATTATCTCTCATTATTTTCTTCATTATCATTCTACAGAGCAAAAGTTAGGGTTTCAATTAGAAAAGAGAGATCCCTCTAGTTGTCTAGTTGTCTAGTTCATCTAGTTCATCTAGTTGTAACTAGATCGGGGAGAGAGTAGAGGAGAGAGTCAAGAGCCGACCTGTCGGATCTTCTTCAACTTTGTATTCTTGCAAAGAACTAGTTCGCCTTCAGCAATCTCCATTCTTCATTTATTTCTAAGTATTTATTTAATTCTAGTTCTTGCTTTACATTATTTATTGGATCTCGCGCCGTATTGAGTGCTCTAGTTATCACGTGTGATTAGAGTCGTAATCTATAGTGTAGACGTGGTGTCTAGACTAGAGGTTACCCGAGGTTGCGCCCAATCCTACGGTTAGTTGTGGTAGCCCTGGGGGTGACAAAACCTGCCGCCTTTGTAATCCACCACGCTCGGGGTTGGTGTTTTCGTAGAGCTTTTTGCGACCTTCTTTCAACTACCTTCTTCCCAGTCTTTTTTGAGAGTTGAACGGACCTGTTGCTCAAGTAGATAAAGTATAGTAAGCCTCTAATTAGATAAAATCACTTAGAAAACCCAAAATCCTCTCTACCCATATTATCTATCTTTCCTAAGACGATCATAATTCTTCTAGTACACTTCACGCTCCCCGTGGAAATCGATACCTTGGAATACTCCCCGGTGAAAGCTACATCGGTATCCGCGGCGCTTGCGGATTTTTCGCTTATGCGTTAATTTATACCAACACTTACCTCGCTTGAGGAGAAGTTTTGTTTGGTGAATCTGCCCGGAGACCCGTAAGGCGTAGTATGCAAATAACTTATTTCGAAGGACCCGCAGGATATGGTGGAAGAATCACCGTGCCACTTTTTCCCCGCCAATGTTCCTATCACTTGGTTCCAATTACAAAGACTTTTCGTGACACCTACATACCCGCCGGGTGCCTTGGCAAAGAAGTTGGGAGAGTTTATTAAGCTCGGTCGATAACAAGACCATGAACGCAGTACCTACAAAGCTTTTAACGGTTTTGTCTAGGTATGCTCCCGACATGGTTGACAATCGAGGCCAAGAAGTTGGCTAGCTTCAAGAGGGGTTGAACCCTAAAATGCGTAAGACCATGGGTAATTCCACCGTGGACACTTTCCGTGCCTTTGTGACGGTTGCATTCATCGAGGCCGCCGTAATGCTTTGTATGCCGTGCATCTAAAGGCAAGAAGAGAACGTTTGAGGAAAACCCGTGACAGTGGCAAAGGGTTCCTTTGGACGCCGTCGTAACTACCACCCACCCACCGCCGTCACGCTATGTCCCACCACGTAAGAAGAACCAAGCCGGAATTTCTCGCTCGTAAAGGTGATGATGACCCCGCACGTAAAAGGAAGCCCCGCGACAGGGAAATGTTCCACGCCCCGCGCCCTTCAACCACAACAACCGCTTCAATTGTGGTAAGCCCTACATTTCTCCGTGTCTTGCCCGCAGCCCAAGAAGAACTACAAGCAACATGTGGGGCGTGCACACTTTGCCGCTGTTGAGGAAGTTCATGAAGGAGAGACCGCGGATAGCCTGTGACGTGTTTAGTTAACAATCGTAGTGCCGTTGTTTTATTTAATTCGATCATCGCATTCATTCATGAGTCAAGAGTTTGCACTAAGGAATAGTGAACAGATATCCGATCTAGGGTTTGGTTATCGGATTAGTTCAAGAAGGGCCGATCGCTTGACTAGGCAAAGAGTCAATAATGTGAAGATTAAGATGGGGAACTAGAAATAATCACTTCCTTTGATAGTTTTACCCGGTTTGTGTTTGGATGTCATCCTCGGGATGAATTGGATGAAGAGTTGCGAGCGGTTATAGATACCATGAATAGAGTAATACACTTGAAGAACCCTCGTGATATGTCTCAACACCGGATTCGCTACCCAAAGCCATTGACCTTAACCGTGTTTCAGCCGCTTTGCAAGTAATGTATCTCGACATACCGCAGTTTGTGAGTTTCGGATGTGTTCTAAGACCTACCCGGATTGCCGCCGGATAGGGATGTTGAGTTTGCAATAGAGCTAATTCCCTAAACGCCCTATATCCCGAAGACCTTACCGAATGCCGCCCAATGAGTTAGCGTAACCGAAAGTACAGCTCGTGGAGTTGCTTGAGAAAGGTTTCATTAGACCTAGTTCGTCACCTTGGGGTTGTCCAAATTTTGTTTGTGAAAAAAAAAAGAAGGATCGACGCTGAGGATGTGTGTGGGACTATAGGCCACTCAATGCGTAAATGTGAAGAATAAATACCCATTACCCCGCATTGGCATACTTTTTGACCAGTTGTCTCGAGCCAAAGTCTTTTCGAAGATAGACCTTTGATCCGGGTACCACCGCATTAAAAATCGACCCCGTGATATACCCAAGACCGCATTCTCAACGCGGTATGGTTTGTACGAGTATCTCGTCATGTCTTTCAGCTTGACGAATGCTCCAGCACATTTCATGTGTTTGATGAATTCGGTGTTTATGCCTGAACTTGACAAGTTCGTGGTTGTATTCATCGATGACATTTTGGTGTATTCTGAGAATGAGGAAGAACATGCTGAGCATTTGAGGATAGTATTGAGAGGCTCCGAGAACATAAGTTGTATGCTAAGTTCAAGAAGTGTGAGTTCCCGGAAGGAAGTGCATTTTCTCGGGACATGTGTTATCCGAGAATGGAATTTCAAGAGATCCTAGTAAGGTGCAAGAGGTGCCGGATTGAAAGCGCCGCCAGCTTCGAGATCCAAGTTTTCTAGGGTTAGCCGGATACTATCGTAGGTTCATACCTGATTTCTCCAAAATAGCTAAACCTATGACCCGATTGTTACGTAAGGAAGAGAAATATGTGTGGACACCCGCACGCGGCGGCGTTTCGCACTTTGCGAACGTTGTTGACTACGGCCCCGCGCTCGCACAAACCCGACATTCGAAGCCCTTTGATGTGTATTGTGACGCATGTGGTACAGTGATTGGGATGCGTACTCATGCAGGGAGGGTAGAGTCATTGCGTATGCATCGCGACAACGCCTAAGGAAGCATGAGGTTAATTATCCAACCCATGACTTGGAACTTGCCGCCGTGGTACATGCATTGAAGATTTGGCGACATTACTTACCGGTAATGTATGTCATGTCTATACTCGATCACAAGAGTTTGAAGTACATTTTTACTCAACAGAGTTGAATATGAGACGTAGAAGGTGGTTAGAGCCGATAAAGGATTATAACATAGAGTTGCACTATCATCCCGCAAAGCCAATGTTGTCGCGATGCTTTGAGCAGAAATCACATTGTTTGTTGGGACAAGTCGAATCTAGGGAGGTTTTTCCTCCTATGCATCAAAGCTATCTTATGCAACATTCAAGTACGTAATGAGCTTGAAAGTCGAATTATCGAGGGCCGAAAGTGGATAAAGGGATCGCACATATCAAGAAGAAGTTAGAAAAAGAACCTAGTGATCATTTTCGAAGTTGATGAGAGTGGAATTTTTTGGTATGATGATCGCCTTGTCGCGTCAAGGATCGAGAGTTGAGAGAACGTATTCTAGCAGAGGCTCACTCGCCAAAGATAACAATTCACCCCGTAGTAACAAGATGTATCGGGATTTGAGAACCAGGTTTTGGTGGACAAAGATGAGAAAGGAGATTGCCGCACATGTTGCTCGATGTGACAATTGCCGCAGAAAGTTAAAGCTATTCATATGAAGACCGCAGGATTGTTGCAACCATTGCCAATTCCCCGATTGGAAATGGGATGAGATTACCATGGATCTAATTGTTGGTTTCCCACATACTCAAAAAGGATTTGATTCGATTTGGGTGATTGTGGATCGCTTAACAAAAGTTGCTCATTTCATTCCACTTAACATAAGCTACGAACCCCACCAAGACGCTGTGAGCTATACATTGCCCATGTACTTCGCTTTGCACGAGTACCTAAATCAATAGTGTCCGGATCGTGGATCCAGCTTGGACCAATCGGTTTTGGGAGAGTTTGCAAGACGCCTTAGGTACCAAATTACTGTCAGAAGTTCTCGCTTTTATCACCCACAAACCACAGGCCAAACAGAATGAGTAAACCAAATACTAGAAGATATGTTGAGGGCGTGTGTGTTGTCGCCAAAAAGGTTCTTGGGACAAATGGTTGCCATATGCGAGTTTTTGTACAATAATAGTTATCAAGCTAGTATTCTGATGTCACCTTTTGAAGCATTGTATGGGAGGAAATGTAGAACACCTCCTGAACCGGATAGAGACAGAGAACAACCGCATACTATGGAATTGATCCGATAGATGAAGCCGAAAGTAAGGTGAGAATTATAAAGCAAAACATGAAGGCTGCCCAAGATCGCCAAAAAGAGTTATGCCGATAAGTTTAGGAAGCCCATTAGGTTCAGTGTTGGTGACTTTGTTTATTTGAAAGTGTCACCAATGAAACGAAAGTACAACGTTTTGGAGTGAAGAGAAAGTTGGCGCCTAGGTTCAGAGGCCCATATAAAATCATTGCCACTAAGGGAGAAGTAGCATATCGATTCACAAATACCACGGAGATGAGAAATATCTTCGATGTTTTTCACGTGATCGCAACCGAAGAAATGTTTGAGGGTTCTAGAGGAACAAGTGCCGATTCGAATGTTGAGATACATCAAGACCTAACCTATTATGAGGAACCAACAAGGGTGCCGACACCAAAGAAAGAGCCACCGTGGGCAAGGTAGTAAAGCAATACAAGATCCTTTGGGGAAATCATGGAGAAAAATGACGCAACATGGGAGACCGATGAATACCTCCCGAGGAACTATCCACGCTTTATCACAAATGGTTAGTTTCGCCGAATCTCGACGAGATTCTTTTTAGGGGAAAGATTTGTAACACCCTCGGTGTTAATCATCTTGAAAGCATGAGCATTTGCATATCATGATCATTATTTCATGCATAATCATGTGTTAGTAGCATTTACTTTGAATTGCTCTCATTTCATGCTTGTTTGATCTAGCTACTATAGAATCTTAGCTATAATGATGTTTTGGACCTAGATTGTGCCTAGATGTATTTTTGACATAATTTAGGACCATGTTTGAGCTTGAGTTTCAATTTAGAAATTTTATTTTAAATCTGCCCTAGAGGTCAAACCTCTTTGAGTCATTTTGAAACTCTTTTCAAAAGTGCATGATAGAGTGGTTTCTAGCAAAAAGTTTCTATAGATGAAATGTATTACATTTTATGTAGAACAAATGATCTTTTATGAGTTTCTTGTGAAAAGGTTTGGAAATGATTCAAATAGTGCCCAACAGTTTGGGTCAAATTTGAGTTGAATTCAAACTCGCTTTGAATGGATTGAGTTGACCTTGCTATTTTTAATTTCTATTTCCAAGTCTAGGCCGAATTAGAAAAAGTTCATATTGAGTGTTTTGTATCTTATGAAATTCTCTACAAAGTTGATGTTTTGACTTTTTCCAAATTCTGCACGAATCTCGATGCACACAGGCCAAAAACCGACGCGACTCGAAAAAAGCGGGGGGGGGGACCTATCGTACCCGCCGTCGACAACGGGGGGCGGCGTATCCCCGCGGCGCCCGCCCGCCCGATGTACAGCCGGACACGCGTGCGTTCGCCACCCATGCGCCTTAAAAAACGATTGCCCTAACACCCTGCCCTAACCCTAGCCTCACTCCCGGGAGCCGCCACTCACTCCGCTCGGAAACGCCGCCCGCCGCCGAGTTCCGTCGGGTCCATGGCCTTGCCGCCGCGGTTCGCCGTCGTCACCGCGCCAATCCACCCCAAATTGAATCCCCTAGCGCCGCCGAGCTACACTACCTAAAGCCGCGGCCAATCGAGTGAGGACCGAGGTATCGAACCCTAACTTGCCGCGCCGCCGCGACGGGCGCGAGCCCGCCATGGTCAGCCGTTAGGGCAACTGCCGCCCGAAGGCTCGTAGATCAAGTTTAGGGTCGCTTCTTTTTAGTGTTTTAGCATCGCCTAGAGGTGCTTGAGGTCTGAGCTAGCTGGTTGAGGCGAGTCTCACCGCCGTTTTACGGGACGCCGCCGCATTAAACGCTGGCGATCCGGTGGAGCCGCCGCCGCGCGCTTAGTTCGTCTTCGCCGTCGTTGCTCGCTTGAGCTTGTAATGGCTTTTGCATGTCCTAGTTAGGTCAAGAGGAGTGAGAACGGGCTTGGTTCGTCCCCGGCCGAGCACCGGAGTGGCGGGTCCGCCGGCCGTCCGTATGCGGCGTCTTGCAGCCGCCACCAGCCGTCGCCGCCGTTTTAGCCCCTGTTTCAAAGAAACCATGGGCACCTATGAGTCCGCCCTCGACGCGTGCGTAGATTCAATGGTATAGCCGTTAAGCGATTTGGTCATCGCCGGCGAAGATCCGCCGCACCCGCCGCCGCACCCTCAAGCCGCTCGCTGACATGCGGGCCCCGTGATCCTTTTCCTTTTCTTTTTCTTTTTCGCTTTTTCCGCATTTGAATGAAATGCTTTAGAAATTCATAACTTGGTCATTTTGAGGTCTTTTTGAGTGAAACAAATTTTGCCATGCTTGTTAGATGATAGGCTACAGTATAAAAATTATGAAACCCTATTTTCTGATAACTTTTATATAGAGTTTTATTTATGGCTATAAATACATGGAAATTGAGGAAAATCATATCTTTTAATTGGTGCTAGATAAAAATATTCTTTCTGTACAAAATGTGCTTGTTTTTGTGAGTAGAATCCAGAAAAAATATCATGCATGGTATGTTCTGTAGAAGAAATGTGATTTTCTATTTATGTGCTTTGTGCAAGGTGATCTTTAAAAATTCATAGAAAAATAAATATTAGGGTTTTGGATGTGAGACTTGGTATGCTTATGTTTGATAGGTTTTAGGAGCTTATCATACTCAGAAATCTATTGTCTGACACTTTTTGTAGTACAAAGTATTTTCATGCCTAGTTTTATCACTAGCTTGTCATTTTTGTGTAGGGCTGTATGAGCATGATCTTGCCATGAAATTTTTATGGTAGTTATTATATTGCAGTAGTATGCCCTGGTAATTTTTGTAGATTTTTCTGAAGTAGTTAGTTATTTATTATAATTATGGTGCATGGAAAATAGACTAGAAATACATGTTTATATGAAAGAAATGTGTGTTAGTATTTTTATTATGTGTTCCTAGCATGAATAGGATCTGTTGGTAAGTTTAGTTTGGTCAGCTTAGCAGTTTTGACATTTTCTTGTTCCTAGCATTTATATGCATTATAGTGTGCTTGTGTAGTGTTTAATAGGGCATGTCATTTTATGTACTTTAAATTATCTTCTGGCTTCTCTAGTAGATTTGTTTGGTAGATAATTATTTGGTTTACCTGCTGGTTAAGTTTGAGATAGTTTGCATGAGTAGTTTGTGAGATATGGAGGTTGTATGTGATGTTGAGTTGAAAACAGAGCCTCTGTTTTCTCCAATTTCGTGGCTGTTAGGTTCAGATTCAGTTCTGGGTGATGTGGAATGTTTTGTAGGAAATTTTGTTAGCTTTCCATAGAGTATTTGTTCACTGAATTTGGAGTTGTAGAACTCTCTCGTAGGACTGTTTTAGTAACAAACATGTCGAAATGTCATTTCCTCAATAGTAAGTTGAGGTGTTTGCTTGATGTAAATTTGTAGGGTTTCTTGTGTGGAGTTAATTGTGTTTCTACAGAAGAGATATGCACTTATTAATAGCGTGCATCATGAGACATCCATCCAGCATATACATATTACTTTATGCAAGTTGATATTCATGTAATTGTAATCATCTCTTTTCTCCATCATATGCATCATCTCGGGATCGGGGAAGTGTTGGAGGAGCCGATCGAGGAGCCGGGGAGCTGTTCCATCCGGGGGTGCGGTCAAATGAGGAGTCACCGAAGGAGAAGGGTCGATAGACGAGCCGACCGAGTGTCCGAAGCACGCCTGGGCCGACGTTCTACGCGAGGCAAGCCCCGAGCATTCTGACTTTCCTATCTTCTCCAATTAATTTTGACCTGCGTCCTTTATATGTTTCCTGCATTACGTTTAGGAAAATGGTTGAAACCGCTGATGCATTGAGATCCTTATTGAAAGTTGCCCTATCCTATGTAGTGGTCTAGGTTAATGCTCGCACCATGATTGCAAAGAGACAAAGGATTCCGGTCACTTGAGGTTTTTGTTGTGAACAATCACATGGGTGATTGTCAAGCCGCCGTTGAGAACCCGATAAAAGTAAAACATGTGAGATTGGACGGATATTATGGTCTTTCCATCCAATCAATTAAGGACTTACTCTTTGTCGGAATGTGGTCGGAAGTTGAAAGTACCTGACATATAGTAGGCTCCGCTGGGTCGCGGAGCCACGGCTCGTGAGAATGTTAGGGGCCGGCTTTGCATGCCGTGACGCTCCTCCTTTGGTGATGGTAGTTGGGGGATTTATTGGGTGCAAGAAGATGCGCACGACGCGTCGTCTTCGTTGTTCGCTCACTTGGCGGCCCGAGAAGGAGGGGGTAGCCGGCAGGACCGAGACTTTACGCCCCGTAACATCTTGGGAGTGATTGGGTTTGCCTTTGCAAAGCAACCCCGTGTATGTCGATATTCGCCACCTGGTTTGCAAATCGATTCGAATCGCCATCTCTCCTGGAAGTGAGAACCCGGGTTGCGTCCACGACATCGTAGTCTAATTATTACAATATATGTTATGTATCATGTCGCAGATGATATATTTACTCATCAAGTTACTTATGTTTTGTTATTTATTTTGCCCGAGCAACAATTAATCTTGACTATACAGACCTATGGTTATAAATAAATAAATACCCTTTTAACTTGGAAAATACAAGTAGTATGAGTAGGCTCACTAATCAACTTTATGTTCGAAATAACGTGAGTCGCCTAAACTCCGTATAAAGCCTAGCATGATCCTTGGAGTCTTTTATTTTATTTTGACTCGGGTAAGTCTAGCCGAGTATTTTGTACTCGTGGTTTTATTCCCCGTTGTTGCGGTGAGCATGTGTAGCATGGTTAATTGTAAGACTTGTCTGCTTTTCGTTGATGAAGAATAAGGCCGTGGCAAGGCAATTCTATATCCCCTGCCTCATGTTGTTGTAGGGATGACTATCTACTAGCACTATCTTATATTACTTTTCACTAAAAAGACTATTTGGTTTTCAAACTATCGCTTCCGTGCTTGAACCTGAAGTTTGTAATAAATTATACCTCGCACTCGATGTTTAATATATCGAATTTGGTTTGAAATACCCGCACGGATTTTACTACCGAGCTCAACGATCCCGTTGTGTTGTTGATGAGTTTGAAATCACTCGAGATTTCGAATACCGGGTTTATATGGACTCAAGTGTAGACTCACGATTGCTTCTGATTGCGAATTATACTTGATTTCTTATAAATTGGCTCGGCTCTGTCCACAATGGTGGTGTAGTGGTGGATGCGTACTTCCAAGGTGGAAGCAAAGATATGCATGAATGGAGTTGAGTGGAATGGAGTGAAATGTAATAGAGTGGAATGAGATGGAATGGTGGTGGAGTGTACATGATCAAAGATGACATGTTTCTAAGGGTCGACAAAGATTGAACAAACTCAACACAAAGTAAGTAGCCTATATATATATCAAAAGGGTTTTCCTAATCTAGGAAGCATGTATATATGGTCGTGGTAGGAGGTTCAACACTGTCACCACAGAACTTATCATGTGCACTTTTAAAGTTTCAAAATAAATCTCTAGAAATCTAGCATCACTAGGAGTAAGATCAACAAAGAGCTCGGACTCTCATATATCATATCCGTCAATTACCTAGACTTTAGAGCAAGCATTTGCAACCCACGTGTTTGATTCAAAGTAAGTCTCAAGTCAAAGCAGCTTTTGCATTTAAGGCTCAAGAGAAATTAAGCTTGAAAGCTAGGTATTGAAAAAGGAATTACGGCGGAGAAACTATTCATCATTTCCAAGCATGAGATTTAACTTCGTAGATCATTTTATGTTGGCGTAAACAACTTCTTGTACACTCTCTAAACTTATTTATTTATTCCCATACTCTAAAGATCTCATTCTACTAAAGACTTTTAAACGACTTTATGAACTAGACTCTTAGCAAACTAAGCAAACCAAAATATTAGCTAATAATATAATAACATAGTAGTAGAGATACTTATCGTGATAACCGTGGGTGCTCTCCCCAAGCCGGGATTGAAGTGTCGGGTTTGTTGATGTGGAAGTTGAGGTAGACAAAGGACGAGGGTATCGCCTCTATCATGTTTCTCTCCTTTGAATCCCTTTGAACTCAAATAGACAACAAAGCTAGTGGAACTTGATTAAGCGTTAGTAGTTTGCCACATAGGCTTCATGTGTCTAGAGACTTTTAAGATGGATCATGATTATTCTAGATAGAACTTCAAAAAGATTTCTCTTCTAAATGTTTTTGAAGTTTTATATATTTATATGCTTTGACAAAGAATTATGATGCAAATGCAACGATGAATGCATATTTTATTTTTATGCCACCACGGTGGATATCCTTATGGGTTGTTATACGCCACAAGATTATTCACGTGGAGCTTGAGAATTTTTCAATGCAATGGTAATGCAGAAATTTAAATATGCTAAAGGAAAAATGATTATGCAAAGAAGTAAATATGCTAATGCAAGATACGTAAAAATAAATATGATATGCAATGCTAGAAATTAAATATGGATAACTACCGAAAGTTACCTTTTCGACGAGGGTTCAATGTTTTAAGTCCTTTGAACACGACTTCTTACCTTACTCACTCTCAAGTGTATCATCTCGATCTTGGTGGCTGCGTCTCCCGAGATAATGATCTCTCGAGGATGGCATTACCCATGTTGCTTGCTTGTCCCATGGTTTGAAGTGAAGCTTTGACAAAGGGACGCAGCAACATCTTGTTTAGTGTGCGCATTTTATGGGTTCGGGACATTTCCTCGTAGAATTTTTGAGGAATGACATACTCCTCCACGTTGTGCTCGGTATGTCCCGCGCTTGCAAAGACAAGGTAGAGATCAAGTGCATGAGCCCCGTTGGTGGGGAAAACACCAAATGTAACCAAAACTTTATTCGCTCTTCTCTTACCTTAGGCACATTAAACAAGATAGAGTTAATGTTTATTTGTTTGATTTATGATGAGGGTGATAAGATCACAAGATAGAGCATCAACGATTTAATTGATTATGACTATCTTGCGTAACGGGATGAGCAACATTTTAGCTTACATGGTTGGAGACTATGAGATCGGGAGAGAGTAGTGTTTAAGGATCGAAGAACTAAACATGGGCTAAGCAAGATGGATAAGGTTAGGTTTTGGCTCTAACATGTTTGATTTTTTATTTATGAGCATGCCATAATTAGGGAAAAGCTTAGTTAATAATAGCTTACCTCAAGATGTTACCTTTTATTAGAGTATGATGGCACCGTAACACCTTGTGATGGTTCTTTCCTTCTAAGCTTTCCTTATTTGGCCTCTTGTGTATCTTGTTCCTAACTTGTCCCCTTTATTGCATCATCCTTTCTTTCTTGTTCTTTAAATTGTGCTCGAACCTTTTTGCTCCTCTCATGATTTTATTCCCGCAAAGATAGTTGACAAAGACATACACGAAGGAATATACAAGTAATTTTAAACAAGGGTAGATTTGTCATGGAGCTAAAGGTATCTTCTATTCTACAAAAGGTTTTGGATGTATATTTTAATTAGCATGTGCTCACTATTACTTTTTTCTCTAATGGAAAATCTTAAGTTTGATTTTGATGTATGACATTTATAATCATTTAATCTTAGAGAGACAAAGTAATAGTGAGTAGGGGATTGCAAACCAAAGACGTCGAGTGGACGGTAGCTTGAGAAGAGGAAGAGTAATGTCGATCTTTAGAGGAGTGGACCTTCCTCCCCATGCTTGAGCCTTCCTATCACTTGACACTTTAAGTGTGAATGCCGAACCATCCCTAATTGTGTGTTGCAATCACCATGTCCTTAGATGTTGTTCGTCCTTTTGTTCCCCGCAAGGTTAGTGACCAAAAATACCCGAAGGGAACTTGTCCTAGGAACATGTTGTTGTTTTCTTTTAGCATGAGCCTTCATGTGCTCAGATTTTTATTATTATTATTATTTTTAGAACATAAGACGAAAGTTGTATGCAAATATGTGATTTATATTCACTTACCTGTCTTTGATGTTCTTGTGGCCCATTGCTTTGTCCATCCACTTCGTTGAGTGTTTATTTTTCGTGATCGTGGTGTATGACACTTTTCTTCATCGAATAGACATAGTATAGATTCTTTTTTCTGCAAAATATTAGTGGACACATACCCAAGGGAGTATACAACATGGTTGAAATAGGGGTTGTTATCCGTAGTTCATAAGATCTCACCTATGCTAATGAAAAGATGGTTCTTTGATTACTCTTAGCACAGATTTTAATTATCATATCTTATAACACATTGTTGTTTGTCGTTGCATTTTAGCATAAGGATCAAGGCAAAAGCTGAATTGTGGCAAAAGACTAAGTGAATGATTTGAGACTTACAGTTCTTCCATTAATGATGAATGAACCATGACTTTTGCACAAGGTTGGAGTTCATCATATGCCTTGCTTCATCTACGATCCGAGTTCATCTCTTTGACTTACCCGAATTAGATTTGCGAGTTTTCTACAAGGGTTAGTCCAACAAAATATACCAAAGATCTACTACAACATACTATTGATTCAAAAATCAACCTAGACACCACGTCCAATTTGATTTAGGAAGGCATTTTAACCTAAGCACCACGCTTAATTTAAAAGCCAATGGAAGTAAAATCACCACTCCTAAACTAAGCACCATGCTTCATTTAAGAGATGTATGAAGATATTCCAAACCTTAGCATATTATAGTAAACAAAGGTAACATGAAAGCATTACAGAGATTTACTCAAACGAAGATGAAATAGTGTAGTAACTTGAGCATGTCTTAAAGGTAGAGACAACCAAGATAAGGTAGCAACATGGCAAGAATTATTAACGTGAGTGATTCAATGTTGCATGATAATTAGTTGGACATACCTTTACATTGTCATTCTTCGTTCTTTTTGCTCTTGACCTGAAATGGTTAGTAACAAAAATACCTGAAGGAATATTCTCATAATTATATCTCTATGCTCACTACACAAGGGGGTGTTATAGCAAATGATCTATACTTATATTACTTCCCCGAGTGCTTGTTTGAGGATAAAAAGCTTGTCCTTGGGAAACCTTCAAATATGATTCAAGATGGTGAAGAGGTTTTCCCTTATATCACCAATCTCAACATTCAAGCCAATAAGATCAACAACCACCCTTTCTAAATCCTTATGAACAATTATCTCAAGGGGGTTTTGAGATCTTGTAGGTGGCAAGATTAGAGATGACAATTAATTCAGAGTTTGCTCACATGGGCAAGGATTGGATAGAATATTTAGGATGTAACTCCTATGCTCATGGATGTTCTCCAGCTAATAATAATGTTCCTCTTTGGTCTTTAGATCCTTAATGATGTCTATACTTGGGATTTCTAGGATCGTAGGTGGACTCAAGAAAAAGAACACTAGAGGATTCATTGGGGTCAAGGATGAGGTTAAAGATAGGTTTGGATAAGTTATCTAGTCCAAAATAGAAGGGAAAAAGACATGAATGGATTCTAGATAGCTTCGTTCTCCTTCTATGGTGTAATTAGATATGCCATCCTTGGGTTTCCAATGTCCTTTGTAGGAGTAAGGATGCTTTCCAAGAGACTCTTCTCTAAGAGGATTTGGTTTATAGGCACTCAAAGGTCTCCCCGTGAAGCTAGAAGTTTTGTCTCCCAAAGTCATCACCATAAAAGAATCAAGGGTAGAATTACTTCTCCCCTTGGAGGGGTTTAGAGTATTGATGATTTAGGATTGGTAGCTAAATCAAGGGATTGGAATGATTATGATCTGGCTATCAAAACTTCTTCTTTGGTCTAGAGGATGATTCCTTCTCTTCCTTTGGGTGTTCATGAAAAATTCTAAGAAAAAAGATCACACCCGCCGAGTTTGTCAAGGACAAACCTTGCTTTAGAAAAGGAAAGAAAAGTTCCTCCGTAAAAATCGCATGATGGTCATGCGAACAACTTTTCTAGGATGAGACCCAAATACATTATCCTTTTCTAAAGGATAGGATCTGGGTCCGTGGTTAACCACGTAATTCTCTCCTATAATGGGTTGTTTCATGATCATTTAAACCAACCTTAGGCACAACTCATAGCCAGGTGATAGGATAAGTTCTAAAGATTCTAGTGGCCTCAAGCTTGTGCTTATGGGTGCAAAGATAAGGATAGGTGTGGAATCCGAGGATCCCAAAAAGATATAAAAATAAAAAGAAAATATAAAAAAAGAAAGACTACACTAAAGTATGGTACAAGATTATTTATACTCAATGTTTTCTCAAAGAACCATTCTCCCCGCAAGAACGGCGCCGCCGAAATGCTTGTTGGTATTTGATAAGCCTACAGAAATATTTATAATAATCCACAAGCGAATGGATACTAGTGAGCACTTCACACGAGAGGGTTTTAATATCGAATCCACGGGGAGGATGGTGTGAAGATAACTGAGGCATATAACTAATCCCTGAGCAGCAATCAAGGAACTGGAGAGGATAAAGAGATAAGAAGATTCCTACGGTTGTCTAGTTTATATCCTTATAAGCTATGTTGATATTGTCTTATAGGGACGCACTCAAAGAAAAGCAGGGACGAAACATGCAATCCTTCAGTAACATGGTCCTGCTTGGCCTATCCAACGGGAAGTGGACTCCAAAGGAATCAATGGTACTGTCACTACCACGAACTACCACGCTCCGAAAGGTAGGGTGCATTCACAAGTACTTACAGTCTAAGCACCACGCTTAAACCTAAGCCACTCCTCTAATCTATAGATTCTCATAGATTAAAGTACTCAATTAAGAGTTATGAATAATAAGAACAATACTAACATGATTACTTACTCAAACAAGCAGTTGATCCACCATAGAAGTCTCAGGATCAAGTGCCACAAGGCCCTTGATCCCGGAGGTACAAGCGTAGAGGAGTCACCGACAGTCCTCCTGCTTCCCTTCTTCTCCTCCACCCACTCTTTAGCTCTCAAGACTAGATCTAGTCACTTTCATGTAGTACTATGGATCTAATCTATCAACTCGATATGCTTTTGCTCTTTAACTCACTCTAATACTTCTAGTTCTACGTGATCTTCTAATATAGATTGGAACTAGAGAGAAGAGGTTGTCCTCACATTGGGACACCTCTGACCAACAGGTCAAAAGATAATGAGTAGAATGAATTAGGGTTTCACCCTAGGGTCAGGGGGTCTTCTTATATAGGCCTTGGCGATGAACGATATCCCTTGGATCAAACCGACCTTGGCAATGGTGTAGATATAACCTTAAAAGTCGGTTACAAACCGACATAAAAAGTTGAAGCGGATTGGGCTCAATCTCCTGGCGGCCGCCAGGCCCCTGTGGCATAATGAGTTCAAATTTTGTGGGTGCGTAGATCTTGTCGATAGCTTTGTAATGACTGGTATTTTGCGGAAAACGAGTCCTGGATGAGAAAGTTATGACCGTTTTAGTGAACTCTCGCTCGCAAATCGATATCTTTTGATTACGGACTTTGAATATAGCAAACAATATATCCGTTTCGATCGTCTCGACGAGCTCTTTTTGCAATGGTGCTATCTTGGAATATGTTTGTAACATGTTTATGCTTCATATGTCTTGCAAACTCTAGGCTTTTCCTGTTTAGTCCCTGAAAATATATAAATCATCAAAACTTGTGGAACTATGTTAGTAAAGCCCCTAATCTATGTGATTATTCATTTTATGCCCTTATTTCATGTTTAGTTGACTAGTAATTTTATGCTATAACAGGTGTCAACATTTACTAGACCTTGTTATATCATCCTTGAAACTTCGGTTTGGATGGGTAGATGTCATGCTTAGCTTGCTTTGTCATGGTTGGGCCGGGATGAGTATAATTTAATATTGACTAATGATCTATGCAACATGTGGGTTGTTAATCTTGTTAGCAACATGGTGACTAGAAATCCGGCAAGATGGAAAGTATGGTTGAGGTTGGTTTATGCCATGGAATGGCAACATATGTTAGTGGTTTTGTTTGTGCTAGTTTAATCCTTCCCGGATCCGTAAGGACCGAATCATGGACAAGTAACCCGACTTAACAAATAGCAGCGACCTCAAGGTTTATATATGGTACGACTGGCTAATTAATTAGCCGCCTATTTCTGTGCATTGTGGATAGTTTAGTGGCACACGAGGGGCCTAAATCGGCGAATCCTTAGTGAATGCACGGGGGTGGGAGCAAATGCTTTTGTAACGGCCTTGTAGTGTGACCTCGCTAAGCACCTTGGTAGTGTGAAGCGTGATGGGAAAAACATGACTTGTGGTGAACGTCGCAACCTCTGCGCAGTGTAAAATCGATATATCGGCCGTGCTCACGGTCACGGCGGCTGGACTTCTTCTTGACTAGATGGCTTTGGTTACAAGTGGGGGAGGCCCGAATGGAATTCGGGTGTGGTTTGCTTGGATGGAATCCAAGTGTGGTTGGCTTTCGAGATGGGATCCGAAATGTTGGTTTGGTTCTCTCGAGGAGAAGGAAGAATTTCACCTAGTAATTAGGCACTAAGGATTTAAGGTAATAGGATGTGTTGCTTAAGCGCATGTGTCAAACTTGTATAAGCCTTTCCTTGTGTTGGCCCTCATGTCATACTTTCCCACACTTGCGGAGTACATGTCGATGTACTCACCCTTCCTCTTTGACCCCCCCTGCTAGCCACTTCATCGGACTAAAAGGCGGAGTCGCCGAGAAGACGGTGTTTTCACGAAGACGATGTTTTCCTAAAGACGGTTGTCGTTGTTAGGGTGATGTACCCCTGGCCGATCACTGCGGTGGATGGAGACCCCCTTTCTGCGCTCGTACTCGATGTAATTTTTGTTTTGACCCTTAGGTCTTTAGTAATTTGTAATCGCTTTTGTAATAAACAATGGTTTTGTACCATTCGTTGTCACATGTATGATATAAACCCGATCTTGGCATACATGTGATGTGCATTCGGTTATGTTTATATAACCGGGTGTGACAGGACTCTTGATAAAGACGGATGTTCTGTACAATGCTAGAGTAGCATTCGATAGCGTAGACGTGGTGTCTAGGCTATAGGCTGCCTTCGTTTGCTTTGTCTAGGCTACACTAGTGAGGTAGGCGGCAATTGGTGGTGACCTTTGTTCGTCCCCCGTACTCCTCCACGCTCGTCTAGAGAGAGTAGAGCTAGAGGCCCAATCACCCGACGCACCGTGCGATCCGGTGCCGAAGTGAGCAAGTAGAAGTAGAGTATCGGCTATCCTTAAGACATATAAGAGCTATAGGAATTCATCTCTACCCTTGTGTTGTCCTTGGACGAATTAGCTAGAAGAGTATACCTCCGTTCCCTATGGAAATACGATACCCTGAATACTTCCGGGTGAAGACTACAACGGTAATTCCGTGCGCGCCATGACTATCCTCGCTTATGCTAAAAAATACCAACAAGCTTTTAAAGCCGTTCTTTGGAACGGTTGCTATCTTCTTTGAACCTAGTTTGTCCTCGTATCTTTTATAAAAAAACCAAAATAGTTATTTCTTTTCCTTTTTACACCATGAAGCCAACTCCAATTTCAAACCCTTCTGGTTCAAAGGGGGAGTTCACAAAGCCGCCATCTTTTTTAAAATTAAAAGATTCATCTCGGGCGATGAACTCCACCCATGGTTAAAAAGGCTATGTTCGGGGCACAACCCTTTTTCGGCCTTGTTAACGAAGATCCATTTAGCCACCGCGAGTTTTTGAGGAGATATGTTCATGCCTGAGTGTTCCTGGCATGACACAAGAAGTTCTCAAGTGGAAGTTGTTTCCATTCTCCCTCACAGGGAGAGCGGAACAATGGTTCACTAATGTCGTAGGAAGTGCGAATGGGGACTGGAAGGAACTTAAAGACAACTTTTGTCTTGCATTCTTCCCCATGTCTCGTATCAACTCTCTACCAAGGGCAATCCTCGATTTCGAGTAGAACGAGAAGGAATCCATAGGTGCAGCCTGGGCTAGGTTTTCAATGTTAATACATGCAAGCCCAGACTTGTCATTACCCGATAGTATGCTTTTGCATCTCTTTTGTTCGGGTCTTGACATAGATGCTGCCCTATGCCTTGACAAGACCGCCAGAGGGTCGTTTATAGATAAAACTACGATGGAACAAAGGAAGATCCTTGATCACATCCTAAAGAAGCACGCTTCTCCTAGCCCTCACCCGGTCGAATCCATACCATTACCATCCTTAGGATCGACCGTTAAGGCCTCGCCGAACCGCGAACACCGAAGGAAAGAATAATTCATCCTTCGAGTTCCCGATTGAATTCGAGGATTATGGAAAACCTCATGGCATAGAAACCACACAACAAATGAAGTCTTCCATAGAGCCAAACCGTCAACAAAATGGTTAATGGAAGTAAAACGTTCATCCGAAGCAATTCAGATTCTTTCACCTTCCAACACCATTAGTTGTTCGTTAAGGGGAACTTCTGTGGATGCCCTACACAACCTCACGCTTGGGACTAATATCATGTCACAATTCTCAAATAAATCCTTTTTGGGAAACACACTTTGCTAGTCCCGATCGACAAACTCTTCAAAAGTCCATGTGGTCTTATCTTCGAAAGTGTTGTGGGATCGCAAGGGCCGTGCCATTAGAAATTAACAAAACAGAGGTTCTCTTGGATTTCCATATCTTTCCCATCCTCGATTTCAAACTTCGATAGGCTACCCACTTGAAGATCTTGTTCACGAAAAACATTCCCATGGGAGCCTTGATGAAAAGTTGGGAGAAGCTACTTGGGCCCTCCAAACCCACGCCCCGAAAAGCCCAAAGTGGCAAAGCAACATCCCAACCATGACTTGTTTGAGGAGGAGAAAATTATAGCCCCGCTCATTTCACAACCATGTGAAAGCGTAACATGCACATTTACCCCGCTCAAAGAAAAGCCATGTCCCTCCGGCCACCAAAACGTTGTTCTCGATAATGGCCAAGAATCAACGTTAATTCTTCACAAAAATTCCATTGCCATGGACATGCATGAAGCAACAACTCTTGAGACCAAGCAGGAATCCGCTAATGAGCATGTCAAGTTTTCTTTTGAAACTTCTCATGTTTCATGTTCGCCTTTGGATTCTCTAGAGTTTGTTTTTATTCTAGCCAAGTGCTTCTACGAGGATCACAACCACCTCTTGATCCTCGTTGTCAAACTTTTTAAGAGGATGGTTCTGGATGCTTATGTTTATCATAAACATTGCAAGTCTCGTTGTAGCACTATGACGCTTAACCTTGCGACTTGAGCGTAATGCTAGTTTCTTAGTGGTGAAGCCGGGAATTTCACCACCTTTAGCCGCAAGATGTCTTCCCGTGGTCAAGCTTAAGACCATAACTTAAGCACTACCAGGGAGGTACCCTGGATTATCAAAAAAATCCTTTTGAAATAAAAAAAGCAAGGGCATGTTGTCAAGTTAGTATGCACCCTGCGGGTATTGTAACACCCGGCCCAATTTGGATGTGGCCCAAGTAGGGGCCTATGAGTGCAGAGTGCACATGTTTAGTACCACCTTGCTTGTTAAGCAAGGGTGAAGCCAACTTATAAGCCTTTGCCTTCCAGCCATATCACCTTCGGGTTAACCCTTTTTACACGAAGCGAGGGGGCGAAAGTGTAAGCGTGGTGCTATGTGTGCGTGTGCACGCCCCTCGGAAGGGTTGTGCGGTCGCGGCCGGAGGGCGGGGGTGTCACGTGGTATTCTTGTTGCTCACCATTTCAGGTCAAGAACAAGAAGAACAAAGGGCATATTATGCTTTCGAGAACATGAGAGCTACATCAATTACAAGCCTTGATGTTCTTGCGTGATGAAACATACTCATTTGGAGAACTCGACTCTACATTGGACTTTTACACAAAAGTCCAAGTGTGGGGAAGATGATGAGTGTCCCACCGGGAGTTTCATACACACCAAGAGCATTCAAGATTGAAAAAAAAGAAAAGAGAGATAAAAAAGGAAAAGTAAAAAAATGTGTTGTAAAAAAAAGAGAAAAAAATATATATAAAAAAGAGAAGACAGAAAAAAAAGAGAAATAATGTGTTGATGAAAAAAATGATAAAAAATATATATACATAGAAAAAAACAAACAACGAGAAGAGGAGAGGAGTAGGTTAGCCCCACATGATCAAAATAAAAAACCAATGTGCCGCCGAACTCCATCCTTCATTGCTTCAACAAGCAAGAAGGGATCTCCTCTCATCCTTTGTTTTTGCTACCATCAAGGCCCATGGCCTGCACACACGCCATGTGTGTGACCTAATCCTTGAGAAGCATGAGTCATCATGCAAAACCGCAAAGAACAACTTGATGTTTCATCCATAAGTCTTTGCCCGGTAAATTTATCCGGTATGCAAAGGTAATAATTGTTCACCAACTCATTTACTCAATCTTGTCTCTATATGATCATGCACAATAATGTTTTTCTTCTTCGCTTATGTCATATGCTCGCTTTTTGGATGTATTCACATGTGCGCACATGAGATACATTCATACGCTTTTTAAATTAAGCATGGTGCTTAGGTTAAAATAGCCTTCTTTAATCAAATTTCGACATGGTGTTGAATTTTGATTAATGAACTTTGAGTTGTTTTCATAAGCAAGAGAAGTAATTTATGATTAGGGGACAAATCAAGGCTAGGCTTATCTTGTGAACCTTATCTTTGCCTTGCTTGAGTTTTAATAAAAGTTGGTTGAACAAACTTTAGTAATAAAAATAAATAAATAAATAAATCATAATAACAAGCTCCCCGGTTCACAAACCGGTAGAGCCTTTTGTTTCTTTTCTCTTGTTTTTGGTTTCTTTGTCAGAATAAAACAGGTAGAAGAACAAGTGTGGGAGAGATCTCTCAAGCACAATGAACAACATTCGAGACCTCCCCGACACATTGCACAACATCAAGTGATCCATGATGCAAGAAGGACAAAGCAAAAGGTTTCAGATTGGATTTGGCCGAACCTTTGGTTTGGTCAATCCAATTTAAACTTAACAAGACTCCTTTATCTTCAACGGTGGTTTGTGCAACTCTACCCTCACATCCAAAAAAAAAAAAAATGAAATCTAATTTTGAACAAATTAAAAAGACAAAACTCTTGACACACTATCTCCATGCTATCCTTTGATAAAATTTACATACTCTTTATTCCTTGCCAATATTCCTATAACTTGTGAACAACTTATCATAGGGACCCCATGGTATCTAAGTAATTGGAATATGTGATATAGCCGGATGATATGAACCTTGCTCTCTATTATTAACATGGGATTTGTTTTAAAAATTCAAAATTCAAATAGCATGCTCCTCAATGATATGCAAATTCCTACCAGAGCCATATCAAGTTTGTCAAGTGCAAAAACTCTTACATATATGCTACTTATCTTTGCATTGAGCTTGTGTCAAGTCTTGTTGACCCTTGTTGAGGTAGTTGTCATGCCCCAAGATCAAGAATCACGTACACGCCACATATATCAACTATTCCTACACTGAATACGCTTAAAAACATGCTTTCCACCACAAAAAAGCTCTGCTCCTCCTACACCGAGTAGACAAAAAGATATCTTAGAAAAAAACTCCATGTTCTACCGGATAGTGATCTCTCTTTTTATATTTGTGGTTGAAAGAGACATGGCTATAAAAAAATAATAGGGACACATGAAAGTCCCATGAAAGAAAAAGAGTTGGACACGTGAAGGTCCAAGAGTTTAAAAAATATATATATATGAAAGAAATGATGAACACATGAAGGCTCATGCATGAAAAAAAAAAAATGTATAGCCATGTTCTCAAGAATAAAGTTTTTATAAGAGAGATCACTAATATCAAGGAGTATAGTATAGGTTCCACTTTATATTATATTCACACACATGCACATCTTGATCTAGGGGTATGCCATCTTTCTCCTTGGATCCAAGCTTTGACCTAGCAATATATGCGAGTAAGTATGCCTTCATATCTTTCCCTACCCAAAAATCCATATAAGCTTTTTAGAAGTAGGAAAGAAAAGAAGGGCAACACTTTGATATGCCTTGGTGAGGAACCAACACAAATTGAGTGATTTGAGAGAATCATTTGAGGAGCTAAGTTATGTTTACATTTTTTTTCCAAAATCAAATGAAAAACCCAAGTTTCTGAGCTGATTGGTGCAAGGGGATTTGAATCCATGTTGTTCCATTTTTCAATTACTCAAGATAATACGGTAGACACTTCAAAGTTCACAAGTGCAGGTGAAGCTTGGAATAACTTGTATGCGATTATATATCAAGGAGATGATCCATCTTAGTCTTGAACTTTACTCGAGGACGAGCAAAGGACTAAGTGTGGGGGACTTGTTGGCGGTTGTTATCGACCATTTTATACCGCCAACTTATATCTTTTCCTAGAGGGAATCTTGCACACCAACGACACATATACCTTTTACTTCTAACCTAGTTCCACTTGTATTCCGAGAAATATATTTTGCGGGACAAATACATGGAATCAAGTGAGAACGTGCCAAACTTCATGGAAAGCGCACTTTGGAAAACACGTTTATCAAATAAGTGCAACACAAGAGGCCCAAGTCAGGAACGAGATGGACCAAAGCACCCCTAAACTACGGATCCGGGCCGGCCCGAGAGCCCACAGCGAAAGGCGGTCGCGAGAGGGGCCACCCCGGTCCCGGCCGGATCGGAAGTGGGTCCTACCGGACCCACGTGCCGCCTCTCGAGCCGACCTTTCACAGGCGGTTGCAGGCCGCCATGCACATAACGGTTCCATGGGTGCTTTGTTCAAATATTATATTGAAACCGCCCTAGAGAGGTCAGTTTGCACCTTCCATGTGGGGATGGACATCTTCCAAAGAGCCCCCTCTCCTCTACCTATAAAAGGAGGGCCGGGGCTCTCTCCCCCTCATTCAACAACAACACAACAAGAAGAAGAGCACCACCATACACTTGAGCAACATTCCAATGGGCTTAGGCCCTAGCTAGCTATAGAGTTGAGTAGTGGAGAGATGTGAGAGAGAGAGCGGGGAAGTGCCGGACTTGTCGGTGTCTCCCCCGAGCTTATACCTCTACGGGCATCTACTTGGCGCCTTAGCGGGATCTCAGCTAAGTAAGTGTTCGTGGTTCATATAGTACTCTTATGTCTATTATTCATTAAGCTTTACATTGTCAAGTTGAGCTTTACCTTTACTTGTTTGCGGGTTCGTTGTCCGTCCCCATGGCGGATGCTCTAGTAGAGGACTCTTGATAAAGACAGATGTTCCTGTACAACGCTAGAGTAGCAGTCGATAGCGTAGACGTGGTGTCTAGGCTATAGGCTGCCTTCGTTTGCTATCTAGGCTACGGTAGTGAGGTAGGCGACTGGTGGTGACAGCCCTGTTAGGTCCCCCTGCTCCTCCATGTCCGTCTAGAGAGTAGAGCTGGAGGCCGACATCACCTGGCAGACCAGGTGTGATCCGATGCCGAAGTGAGCAAGTAGAAGTAGAGTATCGACTATCCTTAAGACATATAAGAGCTATAGGAATCCATCTCTACCCTTTCATCTCCACCCTTGTGTTGTCCTTGGACGAATTAGCTAGAAGAGTATACCTCCGTTCCCTGTGAAAATACGATACCCCTGAATACTTCCTGGTGAAGGCTACAACATTAATTCTATGCACTTATGGACTATCACCTTACGCTAAGAAATACCAACATTTAGCCAGGCGCAATTAGATTTAGAAAGGACTATTCACCGCCCCTCTAGTCCCCATCTCGACCCTACATCCTTTTTTTGTAACAAGAATTTTTTGAGAGAGAGCATGATAAAATGAATGGAGTTTTTTATTTTTTTGGTAGATGGGAAAAGTGCATGTTGTGCATGATTCTCAATGTGAGTCGTCGGCGATTATTTCGGGTGTGCGTGTGTTTCTTGATCATGGGAATATGAAAAGAATCTCAACATGGGTTACAACATTTTTTGACGAGGCTCACCATGAAAAGCAAGTATCATATGACTAAAGTTTTCAAGAATGATCATATCATCTTGTCATATGGCTTTGGTAGGATTGTGCATATCATTGAGGAACTTCTAAATTTTGATTTTCGAAAAGAAATATCCGGATATCTAGTCATTCTTAGAAAAATGTCATAGCAAGCCTATTTCATCATATCATGTCCAAAGAACTACTTAGATCGGATATTGCTTGTGCAACCCACATGAATCAGATTTTTCAAGGTGAGAATTAACTTTGCCACTAAACTCAAACTTTAGAGAAATTTTAAGTTATAAACTAGGTACAGGTAAAACATAAGACAGAGCAACTATTCATCATTTCAACAAGCGATTAAACTAAACATTTCCATAGCTCATATGTATAGGCATGAAAAGCATTTATTCGAGCTACTTATTCTATTTTTGGATTTTTTTATGATGCAAGATTGCTGAAATTTAAACATGCTAAATTAGAAATAAAATTGTTGAAAGTAAATATGCAATGCAATGATACCGCGGGGGTCCTCCCCAAGCTATCTGGAGGCCTACTTGATCGAGGTTGAAGCCTTGGTGCCTCCAGAGTGCTTCCTCTCGTGCATTGCGAGTAGCCATGTTGGCCTCGAACTGGTTCCATCGTTGCTGATTTTGGTACTCCCAGTTCTGCTGCCACTGATGAGTGTTTGCACATGAGTATTGAGCATGTGCTCACGTTCTCGTCGCGAACATCGAGGTTCTCGCACCGGATGTCGATAGCCTCCATCCCATATGGTTGTTGTCTTGGGTGGACCGGTGGACGATATCTTCGAAGCCGCCGCCACCAATATCGCTTTGCCCGCCATGCATCTGCATCTCATTCAGACACCCCGTTGGTTCCTGTTGCAGTCGGGGTTCCCACCTAGGATCATACCCGGTGTAAACCCCGGTGTCTCCATCGGATAGGTTAATCGCTGATATTTCTTACACAATCCCAATTAGGAAGGCGAAAAGAAATATATATGGGATATCTATCTAATCATGTTAGCTTGGATATGGGATTAACCTCATGATCCAACAAAGCGGAGTTAGGCGGTGTTAGTAGTGGGGTGTAAACTTAGCATCATTATGGAGTTAATCTCACCAGATATGTACTCAAGGTATACCACTCATTTCTAGGCATTACCTATACACTAGTCTGTCACCCTAGCAATAACGCTCAAAGAAATGTGGGGCATGGTATTTGTTGATTGGCCTTGATAAAAAGAATGAACATGATATCTCAAGCGCCTAGATAGAAATACCAATTGTAGCACTTCACCGGAGTAATCCGTATCGTATTTATATTTTACCACGGGAAGGGAGTCTATGGAAAGTAGAGAGAAAAGGACATCTAATGATTTATATTGTGATTTACTTATGAGATCCACTTACGGTTGTACAATGCAAAGTAGCCATATGTATCTAACATTACTCAACAGGATAAGTCACGAGATAAAGATAAATATATAAATGATAAATACCCAAGTCTAAGATCATCATAAGCCACTAGAATCATACGAAGCTATTAGCATGTTATAGAAAGAATAGAATGAATATTCCTAAGATACTCCTAATCATATATGTCAAATGAATACTACAATTAGTGCAATACATCTAGCTATCATGGCAAGGTTGGATTACTTCTACACATGGCAAGCATTACCAATAACAACCAAGGACAAAACTTGATCATTACCGTAATAATAAACTCGACTAGTCCTACATTCTGAGGGTGGATTCCAAAGGACTCAACAGATCTGTCACTCCCGCATCTACCACACGGCCCGAATATAGGGTGCAATTGCGTATAAACGTTGTATAAACACCACGTTTACACATTGCTTATCACCCATATAGTGATCATCTATATGGATGCTATACAATTCCATGCATAAAATATAAAGCAATCTTACTAAACTAAACATATAATCGTAGCAAGCATAAACACATATCAATAAGAATATAATAATTATAAAGATCAAAGCCATAACAATTGTATTCTAAATATAATAGTACTTACGGATCGAATACAAGAGAGAAGTCTCAAGAATGATGATCTTTGCTACTTCTTGACTATCGAACTCAAGATGAACTTGATCTTCAACTAGAACTAGCTAGATAGCTAACTACTTCTAGTATGAACTAGAGCTTAGGTCTAGACTTGGCTGACTAGATGGGTATGAGTTGATGAATTGATATGATAATGAAATTGTTATCACCACGGGTCACCGGTCTTCTTATATAGTACTTGGCGATGAACGTGAACCCTTCGATCAAACCGACCTTCAATAACGGTGTAGATACAACCTCAAAGTCGGTAGTAAACCGACCTAGAAAGGAGAGATCGACCGATGGCCCCCCACCTAGCGGCCGCCTAGTTGGCACCGGCGGCCGCTAGGGCCCCCGTCTCTCCTTGGCCTCCTCGTTCTTTCCGGTGTTCTCTCGGTATCTTCTAGAATGTTTTAGTCCACTTTTCGGGTTGAGTTACTTCACGGTCAAGTCTTGTCATCATATGTCTTGTATATTCTAACTTTCTCCATTCTTCTCTGCAATTATCTATCAAGTCCCCTCGAAAGTCACGGAATACCAAAACTCATGGAATTATGTTAGTTAAACCCCTAGACTTATGTTTGGTCTTTGACTTGAGCTCTTATTTCATATTAATTGACTTATAATATTATGCTATAACAGGTGTCAATAAGCTCCCCAAGCTTACCTCTTGCTAGTCTCTTAGCAAGACACATGATATTATATTAAACTACTTACTTGGATCGAGTTGCCGTGAACGCTATCACACCTTAAAAGTACACATGCTTTCAAACAAAATTTCTCTCCGGATAAAGATAAACTTTTTAAAGCTTCAACTTACCCATATTACCTCTTACCTTTTTGGGGATTATACCTTTTCTTTAATCTTGGGTAATTGAAAGATAGAACAGTCAAGTCGAGCACTATATCTCAAACTCTTTTTGTTCAACTGTCCCTTCCGAGTTTTTGCTGATTTTCAAATAAAACTCAAAGTTCCTCGAGATGACTCTCTCTAATCTCTCATTTGTGGTATTTGTGGATCCTCTCTAAGGCAATAAGGTAGTGGTTGCCTTTCTCTCGAGATATGTAGTATTTTGGCTAAGGCAAGCACACTATGCCTTCTTCTCTCTCACCCTATATCTAAGGCTTTATATCCGAGCTCATAGGTAGGGAGAAAATAATTTATTTACTTACTAAGCATATATTGTAAATTCAAGCAATGGATCCAAAGTTATAAGTCACACACCGATCAAGTGGTGCATGTGTATGATGGATAGAAAAAAATGGTATGGAATATAGTAAGATATGTAGTGAAGTAGAAAGAATAGATGATGGGAAAATCTTACTTTTGCTCCTCGAGGAATCTTCTCTCTTGTGGAATTTGGAAACTTTGTAGAGAACCCGGGTTGTATCTTTTTTCTTTCTTTATTTTTCTTTTATGGAGAGGCGAGCATCTAAGTACCCATTGTTTTCAGCGGACACTTGTCCATTTTTGAACTCTCCTTTATTCTTTTTTTTTTTCTTAGGGAGGTAGGCTCTACTCACCTCGTAGGACTTTTGTCCATTTTTCATCTCCCTTTTTCTTTTCTTCTTTTTTTTTAATCTATAACCCAAATCTCTTTTGCAATAACTTTTGAGAGATAAATAAATGTAATTGAGCTTTTGTAAGATATTGGCTAGCAAATGAATGAGCGGATGGGTATAGGAAATATTTTTTGGTTGCTCCCTCCTAGGATAGGAGTAGAACATTTTTGCCGGCTAGAGTGAAATGGATAATGGTATATATATGGTGAGTGTATATATGGTGGATGCGTACTTCCGTGGATGGAAATAGCATATGTGTATGGAGTCGAGTAGAGTGGAATATTGTGGAGTGGAATGAAGTGGAGTGTACATGATCAAGATGACAAGTTTCTAAGGGTCGACAAAGATTGAACGAACTCAATGCAAAGCAAGCGACCTATATATAAATATCAAAAGGTTTTCCTAATCTAAATAGCATGTATATATGGCTGTGGTAGGAGGTTCACACTCTTGTCATGCAGAACTTATCATGTGTATTTTAATTTTCAAAATATAAATCTCCGTAAATCTAGTGTCACTAGGAGTAAGATCAAATAGCAAAATGCAAACTATCATATATCATATCCGTCAATTACCTAGACTTTAGAGCAAGCATTTGCAACCCATAGGTTTTAGGTTTAGAGTAGATATCAAATCAAAGTAATTTTGCAAATGGAGCTCAAGAGAAATAAAGCTTGAAAGCTAGGTACTAGAAAAGTATAACAACGGAGCAACTATTCATCATCTCCATGTTGGCAGATTTTGGGGTTCCTTTTAGTTGAGCAAAGTAAACTTAGTGAGCACTCTCTCTTGATCCTTTTTATTCACACTCTAACAAAAGACTTTTTTAAACAACTAAACTTTATAAAACTAGACTCTTAACAAACTTTCTAGCAAACAAAAATATTTAACTAATAATATAATATAATATAGATAGTAGGATACTTATCCGATAATCGGGGTTTGCACTCCCCAAGCTAGATTGGAGTGTAATCTTCAATGATGTAGAAGTTGAGGTAGTTGGCAACAAGGATGGCTTCTAACATATCTCTTCTCCTCTTTGAAATCTGCCGATCTCAAATAGACAACAAAGCTAGTGGAACTTGATTAAGCATTAGGGGTTAGCCACATTGCTTTAAGTTGCACCGATATATTTAGATTTTCATTTTTCAAATTTTTATTTTATTTTTTATGCCACCACAACAAATAACCTAGAGGTGTTTAGCCTCGGGGATATTAGCATGGGGCTTTAACAATTTCACAAAAGAGATAAATAGAAATATTTTGTCTTTTGTTTTCAAATGCTGATATAAGATACTAAAAAAGGATAAATATGATAGAGAAAAGATAAATATGCAATGCAAGAATTTTATTGATAACTTACCGACTTACCTTTCTACGAGGATTCGGCATTTAGAGTCCTCCAAACAAGACTTCAAGTTCAGCTCTTTACTCCCATGGTATATCGGTTGTCACAATCGGTGGCACCGATGATTCTATGGTCTCTTCGATGATGTTTTGGGAGATGTCTTCTTCTTCCTCCATCTTTTGGATGATGTACTCTTCTCTCGAGTACTTGATTCTTCTTTTTCCGTAGATGTATTAGGTGTAAGAGCCTTAGCCTCTTCACTTACCTTATCTTCTTCTAAATTCTTGATCCATCATCTATTATGGCGACGAGCTGACCTCGTTCTTCCCCGATTTGTATATTCATTATAACTATTAAAATAAACACGTACCTTCTCTTTAGGGAAGTGGAAATGAATCTCTCCCTCGTATGGATGTAGATGATTGCACGTGTAGTGTTGAGGAATGGTCTCCCAAGCACTAGTGGAGGATCTTCTTCCTTCCCCCCATGTCCATGACTACAAAGTCGGTAAGAACATAGTGGTCCATAATCTTGACCGGTACATCTTTGGCAATTTCTTCAGAACTCTATAGGATTGGTCTGCCATCTCGCTTGCTGCACATATGTTGGTTGCAACGACAATTTTCCAAATAATAATTCATATGTAACCTTTGCCATTAGATTAATGCCAGATCCCATATCGCAAAATATATTATAGAAAGTTAAACATTGAATAGAGCATGCGATGGTAGGCGTACCTGGATCGTCTTGTTTACGAAGCATTGGTGATTGAAGTAAATGGTCATTTTAAGATATTGTTTTATTTACTACCATTACCTTTGTAGGCTGTGCCGTCTTGTTTTTGTTCTGATTCTGATTCCTCCTTTTGTTCTTGTTGTAGATTTCTATCTTCGGTTCTAAAATATAAGAATAGGAATTTTGGGAATAAGTAAGAGAGGTGTGTACCTTGTTCTTGAAAGTGAATTTCTCCCTCTTCCCTTTGATATTGAAAAACAATCTTTGCAATCTGCTCACAGATGACAGACTTTGGCCGAGCATAAGAATGGTCGACCGAGTATGATTGTTGCTCTTTCATTTCTTCCTGTCTACAATGCTAAGTTGCTCTTTCATGGCATGTAAGAGCCTCCTCGATTCCCACACACATGTCTTCAAGGATCCCCTCGGGTAACGAGAATGATTGATCCGCAAGCTGCAAGCACATATTCATTTTCCAAAGTGGTTCACTATAAATCTTTTCATAAATTACCTTTGGTAGTATGTTGACGCTTGAGCCAAAATCATAGAGAGCATTGTCGAAGGTGTGTTGTCCAATCTTGATTGTAATGATGGGCCTCCCCGGATCTTCCTTTTTTTTAGGTGGCATCGAGTCATCCAACCAACAAATTTCCCCGAGGTCTCTATAGTAACGACCGCATTATAAATATCGACAAGGGTTGCAGCTTTCTAATTCTTCCAAATGCCCCTAATCTTACCTGGTGTGGTTAGTGGAACAGATAACTGAGAAATCTGAGATTCTATCATCTTATTAAAGCTATGCTGATTCTTTATAGCTGAAGAAAAGCTTTCTAAACGAGTATTAATAAGTTCAAGAGCTTTATCATTAGTTGCTATTTTTCTAGACCAGATTCTCCATGGTTTTTCCTTGGTTAACAACAAGGTCTCTCAAAGAAGGTTGATAAGTATTAAAATTGTTACCTGGATTGTTACCTTGGTAGTTTCCTTGATAGTTGGGCCTTTGTTGGTTCCAACCTTGATTCGTTGAGGACGGAAATTATTATTGTTATTAATGAAGTTGATGACTTCCGTGATCTCTCGACAATTCCCCCGGTGTGGCCTAAGTTTTCACATTCTTCACATGTCATATAAGAGTCTTGAATTTGCATAACTGCCTTGGGTTGAGGATCTCTATCCTCTAGCTTCTTCATGATAAGGTCCATCTTAGCAGATAGCATATCTACTTCCTTAAGCCGGTGCATTCCTCTCTTGCGAGATTGACGCTCTTCACTCCAACCTTGGTTGAAGCCATCTTTCTCCACAAGTTCTCGTGGCATTGGTTATTGTAAGTGATAAGAAAGCACCACCAGCTGCAAAGATCCATAGTTTCACGAGCACACCGAACTAGCCCATGATAGAAAGTCGCATCAACAGACCACTTCTCCATCCCATGATGTGGACATTCGAAATGTATTCTTGGAAACGCTCCCACGCTTCCGGGACTGATTCATCATGCTGTTGCTAAAAATTTGATATCTTCCCTCTTAAGGCATTTGTCTTGCCTACAGGAAAGAACTTAGCAAGAAAGGCTGTGAAACATATATCCCATGTTGTATTCTTATCTTTTGTAGCATAAAACCATTGCTTAGCCCTTCCCAAAAAGTGAGAATGGAAAGAGACGGAGCAAGATTGCATCTTCGGATACGCCCTTCATAGTGAATGTGCCGCAAATCTCCGTGAAGTGTTGGAGATGAGCACTAGCATCTTCATGTGCCTTTCCACAAAATTGACTAGCTTGCACCATGTTGATGAGCCCCGGCTTAAGCTCAAAAGCCTTTGTCTCCAACCTCTACCTTCGACCAACGAGAATGTTGTCCGTGGTAGGAGCCGAGAACTCACGATGTGTCTTGGTTGCCATAGCTTCAAATTCGTGTGTTAAGTTTCGCCTTGTTTGATCAACTTCCAAATCAGTAGGTCTTGGTGTCGATGATGATGATGATGATGATGATGTAGGTGCTGGAGTTTGTCTCGAGTTTTGCTCTTGCACCCCGATTAATTGTTCAGGGATCTTCAATAAAAATTTTTCTCGAAGGTTCCAATTCATACAATTCCCCCAAGATAGAATAAAAACAAATAGAAAACAGGGTTGAACCCGTTTGAGTATGTGATAATGGGTTCTCAATGCATTATGTAGTGTAAGTGATCTCTCTCCCGTTTCCTTATATGATGTGTTCATAAGATTTTTGGCTAGCACCCTTTCTAACTAGGAAAAGTCAGAAACAATACTAACTTAATAGGAATAATACTTTCTAAGTCTTGGCTAATACCCTTCCAAACTAGAGAAAGCTGGAAAGAAGCACTAGAAAAAAACTTTTGAAGTTAAGAAAACACATTTTGAAATTTTGAAATATTGACTATGCTCTTCCAAACTAGGAAAGTTTTGAAAAACAAAGCCAAGAAAAAATTATTTTTTACGGATAGACTACACCTTCCCGAGAACGGCGCCAGAAATGCTTATTGATATTTCTTACACGATCCCAATTAGGAAGGCGAAAAGAAATATATGGGATATCTATCTAATCATGTTAGCTTGGATATGGGATTAACCTCATGATCCAACAAAGCGGAGTTAGTGGTGTTAGTAGTGGGGTGTAAACTTAGCATCATTATCCATAGTGGAGTTAATCTCACCAGACATGTACTCAAGGTATACCACTCATTTCTAGGCATTACCTATACACTAGTCTCTGTCACCCTAGCAATAACGCTCAAAGAAATGCGGGGCATGGTATTTGTTGATTGGCCTCTTGCAGGCGCCTGGATAGAAATACCAATTGTAGCACTTCACCGGGGAGTAATCCGGTGTCGTGTTTATATTTGACCATAGGGAAGGGAGTCTATGGAAAGTAGAGAGAAAAGGACATCTAATGATTTTTATTGTGATTTACTTATGAGATCCACTTACGGTTGTATAATCTTAGTAGCCATATGCATCTAACATTACTCAACGGGGATAAGTCACATGATAAAGATATTTATATAAATGATAAATACCCAAGTCTAAGATCATCATATGCCACTAGTATCATACGAGCAATTAGCATATTATAGAAAGAATAGAAAGAATATTCCTAAGATACTCCTAATCATATGGTAATGAATACTACAATTAGTGCAATACATCTAGCTATCATGGCAAGGTTGGATTACTTCTACACATGGCAAGCATTACCAATAACAACCAAGGGCGAAACTTGATCATTACCGTAATAATAAACTTCGACTAGTCCTATATTCGGAGGGTGGATTCCAAAGGACTCAACGAACTGTCACTCCCTTGATCTACCACAATGGCTCGAATATAGGGTGCAATTGCGGATAAAACGTTGTATAAACACCACGTTTACACATTGCTTATCACCCACATAGTGATCATCTATATGGATGCTATACAATTCCATGCATAAAATATAAAGCAATCTTACTAAACTAAACATATAATCGTAGCAAGCATAAACACATATCAATAAGAATATAATAATTATAAAGATCAAAGCCATAACAATTGTATTCTAAATATAATAGTACTTACGGTCGAATACAAGAGAGAAGTCTCAAGAACGATGATCCTTGCTACTTCTTGACTATCGAGGAACTCAAGATGAACTTGATCTTCAACTAGAACTAGCTAGATAGCTAACTACTTCTAGTATGAACTAGGGCTTAGGTCTAGACTTGGCTGGACTAGATGGGTACGAGTTGATGAATTGATATGATAATGAAATTGTTATCACCACAGGGGTCACCGGTCTTCTTATATAGTACTTGGCGATGAACATGAACCCTTTGATCAAACCGACCTTCAATAATAACGGTGTAGATACAACCTCAAAGTCGGTAGTAAACCGACCTAGAAAGGAGAGGCTGACTGATGGCCCCCACCGGCGGCCGCCCTAGTTGGCACCGGGCGCCGCCCCCGGCCTCTCCTTGGCCTTTGGTTCTTTTCTCGGTGTTCTCTGGTATCTTCTAGAATGTTTTAGTCCACTTTTGAGGGTTGAGTTACTTCACGGTCAAGTCTTGTCATCATATGTCTTGTATATTCTGGAACTTTCTTCATTCTTCTCTGCAATTATCTATCAAGTCCCCCGGAAAGTCACGAGAATACCAAAACTCATGGAATTATGTTAGTTAGACCCCTAGACTTATGTTTGGTCTTTGACTTGAGCCCTTATTTCATGTTAATTGACTTATAATATTATGCTATAACAGGTGTCAACAGCCACCCTGCCTGAAACACTAGTGCAGAGTGTGGTGGTGGCGTGAAGTAAGCTGCATGTGAGCTGGAGCCTGCCTCTGCTCTCCTAGCGCTTCGAGTGGCACTGCTAGAGGCTTCTTTCCTGCGCATACTTTCAGTAGTCTCGAGCTCAAATGTTAGTGACTGGCTTTTATACAACTGTAGACCCGGGTTAGGTAACCGGATGACAGTTGCATAGCCGCCAAAAGTGAAACCAAGCTCTCCTGTAGGTAGAGACTTCAACAAGTGCCCCTGGATCATCTGTGAGACAGTCCAATAAGCGCGGGCTATAGGAATGTACTCTATGTATGCATTGTCCAATGCCCCAATTGCAGAAGCAATGTGTGTGATGAGAGATGTGTGTTGACACATGTTATAGCATAATATTATTAGTCAATTAATATGAAATAAGGGCTTAAGATGAAGACCAAAATAAGTCTAGGGGTCTAACTAATGTAATTCCAATGAAGTTTTGGTATTTTGTGACTTTGCAGGGACTAACAGATAAAAACAGAGAAGATCGATGAGAATCAGAAGAGTTTACATCCCATACGATGACAAGACTTATCCATGAAGTAACTCAACCCAAAATGTGGACTAAAACACTCTAGAAGATACCGAAGACACCGAAAGAAATGAGAGACCGAGAGGGGACCAACACCGGCCGCCGCCAGGTTATTTAGGCCGTCCGCCAGTGGGTCGTCCCTGTCGACCTCACATTTTTATGTCGGTTTACCACCCGACCTTGAGGTTGTATCTACAACGTTATTGGAGGTCGGTTTGATCCAAGGGTCCCCTGCTCATCGCCAAGTGCTATATAAGAAGACCCCCTCGACCCCGTGGTGAAACCCTAATTCATTATCAATTCATACCAAGTCATTATCATCCGAGTTCATCTCAACTCAAGTCCAACCAAGTCTAGACCTAAGCCCTAGTTCATCATATTAGAAGTAATTTGCTACCTAGCTAGTTCTAGAGGAAGTGAAGTTCATATTGATTCCCGATAGTCAAGAAGTAGCAAGGATCATCGTTCTTGTGGCTTCTCTCTTGTATTCGATCCGTAAGTATTATTACTATCGAATACAATTGTTATGACTTTGATCTATATCATTATTATATTCTTATTGATATGTATCCATGCATGCTATGATTATATGTTTAGTTTAGTAAGTTTGTCTTATATCTTATGCATGGAATTGTATAGCATCCACGTAGATGATCACTATGTGGGTGATAAGCAATGTGTAAACGTGGTGTTTATACAACATTTATCTCGCAATTGCACCCTATATTCCGGGCCGTGTGGTAGATCGTGGGAGTGACAGTCCCTGTTGAGTCCTTTGGAATCCACCCTCCGAATATAGGACTAGTCGAGTTTATTATTACGGTAATGATCAAGTTTCGTCCTTGGTTGTTATTGGTAATGCTTGCCATGTGTAGAAGTAATCCAACCTTGCCATGATAGCTAGATGTATTGCACTAATTGTAGTATTCATTACCATATGATTAGGAGTATCTTAGGAATATTCTTTCTATTCTTTCTATAACATGCTAATTGCTCGTATGATACTAGTGGCATATGATGATCTTAGACTTGGGTATTTATCATTTATATAAATATCTTTATCATGTGAATTATCCTCGTTGAGTAATGTTAGATGCATATGGCTACTCGCATTATACAACCCGCAAGTGGATCTCATAAGTAAATCACAATCTAAATCATTATACCCATTTCTCTCTACTTTCCATAGACTCCCCTTCCCTGTGGTAAAATATAAATACGATACCCGGATTACTCCCTAAGTGAAGTGCTACGATGGTATTTCTATCTGTGGCGCTTGCATATCATGTTCATTCTTTATCAAGGCCTATCAAGAATACCATACCCGCATTTCTTAGAGCGTTATTGCTAGGGTGACAGACTAGTATGTAGGTAATGCCTAGAAATGGGTGGTATACCTTCAAGACATATCCCGGTGAGATTAACTCCACTATGGATAATGATGCTAAGTTTACACCCCACTACTAACACCGCCTAACTCCACCTTTGTTGGATTATGAGATTAATTCCATATCCAAGCTAACATGATTAGATAGATATCCCATATACATTTCTTTCACCTTCCTAATTTGGATCGTGTTAGAAATATCAACAATGTGCAGTCTACAGGAACAATCTTAGGAACAGTATGAATCATATTTCTGCACATCTCTACCAGAGGGGCCACTTTCATCTTGTGGACAATAGCATAGAGTAACTTAAGCTCGCTTCATTCACCCATCTAACCCTCGCTCCTAGGAACATGGCCAACGAGATCTAGTGATGAATACACCCAAGTGATGGGTGCCGGATCTGCGTATGGCGAGGCTTGAAAGCCCCAAACTCATGTGCACCAGAAATCTCCTCCCTGAACTGATGTCTAACGAAGGCGGGCAAAGCACTATCCAAATCTATGACACATCTATGATGAAAATTCCAGTGACGAACTAGGTCTGTCCAACTAAGGTGATATGCTTGACCGAACAGGCGGAATGAAATTCCTAGCTCGTCTTCTACAAGTGTGCATAGAAACTGAATAGTTAGGAGGCGAGAGCCTTCCTCCTCGAGAGGTGGGAAGTTCTGTCATCCTACCCGCATTCCAAAGGATTGGGAATTCGTCGCCCATACCAGTCTTCTCGAGGATCAAGTCGGGTCGAAGTGCGGGCGTGTGCTGGAACTCACGATCCCTGAGGTAGAGATATGCTTGCATCTCTCGATCTCCCTGGATGTCGAGGTACGCAAGTCGCCGGCTTCGTAGATTGTCGGGGGAGCTTGTTCTTCTTCTTCTCGAATGGTGCATCATCTTGCTACATGGGGGAGCCTTCTTGTTCGTCAAGGTTGAGAGAGCTCGTGCTTGTTTGCCGTGAGTCGTGCCTTGACTAACCTCCTCAACCCGGCGAAGATTTTCTTGGCTTGATTCATGGCTACCGCAAAACACTTTAGCAAAACCTCGGGTGTGCAAGGGTTAGATGAAAGTATGAACTTTCACACCCGTGATCTTGCTTGACACAATCTTTTTGGTGGAGAAAATGGAGTGTAGAGCAAGTGGGAGAGAGTGAGAAAGAGTGAAAATGAGAGGAGTGAGCTCTCACCTACGCCGGTCGGTTTTATAGCCCGGTGACACGGCCGGGCGGCAGCAGCAACGGCTAGGAGCCGTTGGCGTGGGCGGGGCCCGAGCGGCGGTGGCAGGGGTGCGGCGCACCGCCTTAACGCCCGCCGTTGAGCTTTTGCGGGGGCTCGGCTCAACGGGTCAAAAAAAGTTCGTGGCCATTGTGTGCCCGCCGAGCTCGGCCAAGCTTTCCACTTTTTGATTTTCTCCAAAATTTTTCAAAAATTCTCTTTTTGTTTGCTTTTTTAAAGGATTTTATTTTATTTATAAAAAAAATTATTATTTTGATTTTCAAAAATACTTATATATATTTTTGTTTTGTTTTAGTAAAATATTTATTATTTTTTTTCAAATGCCAATTTACCTGTTGAAAGGTGCGAGGTAATTTTAAGTCAGCCCACCTGGACCCTTCCCTGATTATCGGCGGGAAGCACTCGCTCCGGGGGTTTTAGAAAGCGCATCCTTCAACACACCACACCGGCCGGCGATGATGATGTCCGGTGTTTTTTCTTGTACCCAATGAATGGGCACTTGACCGCCTTACTCCTGACATGAAAGATTATGCAGCCCTTCCCATGCGGATCTCGGCTTTTGCCGTGTATAGGAATGGTCTTCCTAGAAGGAGAGACACATCCTCCTTTGGACCCATGTCCAAGATTACGAAGTCTACGGGGATGTACTCCGTGTCCACTTTAATGAGCATGTCTTCGAGCATTCCCTCGGGCCGCCGTGTTGATTGATCCGCCATTTGGAGGTCAAAGCTTGCGGTGTAAGTGTGCCTCCATGAATTCTATTGAAGCGGCCTTGGACATTATGTTGATCTTCGCCCTGAGATCACAGAATCGTTAGCAAAAATGTGGGGGGCCAATAGAGCATCTGATGATGGGACGTCCAGGGTCACCCTTCTTGGCAATGAACGGCGAGTCCACAGGGATTTTCTCAATCTTTGGGGGTTGACCGAAGTCTTAGAGATATCATGTTGACCGACTCAAGCGGGGTCTCTCGTTTGCCCTAGGATTCTCGCCTTTGAGTCGTTAACCGCAGTACTTGTGCGAAGAATCTGGGCCAGCTGTGTTTCTATCATTTTATTGAAGCTGAGCTGGTTTTTCACAGCTGATGTCAGCCCCTCCAGCTTACTGTTGACCCTTTCCAGGATCTTGTCAGTGTGGCTCATCTTTTTGGTGAGATTTTCGTTGATCTTGGCTTGGCCTAGAACCAGGTCCTTGAGTGATGGTTGTCCGGAGCTATAGTTGGGGTTATAGCCCTAATTACCTTGGAATGGTGGACGAGGACGGTTATTCTCGCCCGCCCATTTCCTTGTTGATGTTTGCGATACCCGTTGTTGATAAATGCAGCATCCTCGCGGGTCTCAGGGCAGTTATCCCCTGAGTGGCCAACCTCACCACAGGTCCCACACGTCATATGTGAGTTCTGTGGGCGAAATCGGGCGCCGTGATTAGCATCGCGGTGCGCTCTTCCAGCTTCAGCGGGGAGATCCATTTTTTGCGGCAAGCATATCTCGCCTCCTTCACGGTATGCATGCCTTTTGTGTTTTGGTGGGGGTTCTGTCCTCCCCAAGCTTCGGGTTTGCCACCATCTTATTAATCAGGGTTGTGGCCTGATCGATGGTGAGCGACAGAAATGCGGCATCTAGGTGTCCCTTTGATATGGTCATGAGACCATTATAGAAGTTCTGGAGCACCGCCCAATTCTCGATCCCGTGGTGCGGGCATGCTTGTATGTATTCTTGCATCCTCTCCCATGCCTCCAGAATGGGCTCCATGGAGCTCTGCTGGAAATTGGCGATTCTTCCCCACAGGGCATTGGTTTTGCCCATGGGGAAGAACTTAGCCAGGAACGCCATGGAACACTTGGTCCACGTATTGACAGCTTCCTTGTCCTTGTAGAACCATTGTTTCGCCTTCCCCATGAGGGAGAAAGGGAACAGACAAAGCTTGATAACGTCAGGTTCGACGTCCTTGATGACAATAGTCTCGCACAGCTCAAGTGTTGCAGATGAGCGTTGGCGCCTCGCTAGGCAATCCACGAAGGGACCGGCCCGCACCATGGTAATCGGCCCCCAGTCGCAGCTCAAAGTTCTTGTCCGCCACAATGACAACGGTCCCAGTAGGCACGTTGGCGATAGCAGGGATGGAGAAATCACGGAGCGACTTTTGAGCCATAGCTTGCGGTACGGTTGGTGCAGGGATGTCGGGTTCAAGTGTCGGGGTTCCTAAAGAAGAAGAGGTACGAGACCTGCTCTTCCCACGAGTGCCTCGGTGAAAGGTCCTAAATGGCTAGAGGGGGGGTGAATAGCCTAATAAAATTTTCTACAAAACACTAGACAATCTTGTTAGAATAACAAATGACAATAAAAGCCTTTGCACTAGCTCTACTTGTTGGCAAGCCTCCTATTGACAATTCTAGTTGCTATGATCTCTAGTTCACTCAATTTGCTAAGTCACTACTTTACCAACTAGGTGAACAAGCTAGATTACACTAAGCAAGACTAAGCAATTCTACACAAGCACAATATATAACAAAGTAAATGCAAGGTAGAGGAGGCTTTATACCAAAGTGTCGAGGTAAGTCAACCAATCACCGTAGGATGAATATCAATATGAACAATGAAGCCAATCACCAACGAATGACAAGAGACAAACGGAGACACAAAGATTTACCCCGAAGTTCACTTGAGCACCCGTCAAGCTACGTCTCCGTTGTGTCGACCTTCTCACGTGTGGGTCAAGGTGGAGCTCACTCCAAGCCAATTGCCTTTAGGCTTCTTGAACCCAAAGCAAATGAGAGGTACTCACCCACACGAGCAATGTATTAACTTGCAATTCGTCGTCCCCGACGAGGATGCACGGTCCTCTCACAAATCACCGAGGTGGCCAAGAACATACACCTTCTCTTGCCAACGCCTCCACCAATCACCAAGCCGGGCTAGGAGTGGTGCTCTCCAAGAGCAACAAGAAAACCACCGGCTCACAACGATCCCCAAGTGCCACTAGATGCAAAGATCAAAGCAAAGTGCACTTGAATCACCACAACTCACTAGAATGATGCTCACAAGCAAGAGGAGTGAGGAGGAGGGTGTGTGCTCGATTCTAGAGGTGTTAGGATTGATTTCAAATGACCAAGAGAGTGAGCCAAGCCGGCCAAGCATGTACATATAGCCCCCATCACGAAATCCAACCGTTGGGGGAAAACACACTCTCTGCAGGCGACCGGACGCGCGGCCGACCGGACTCACCATGGAGTCCGGTCGATGGGTCCGGCCGGGTCCCGATCACACCGGACAAGCCACCGGCCCACACTTGATCCCCATCGCATGCGTCCGGTCCATGGATCCGGTGGGTGCGTCGGTCAAATTCCAACCGAGACATGAAAAACATGCTCTCCTGAACTTTGATCGGAAGCACCGACGGACCGTCTGGTCGGATTCGTGCTTCCTGGGCAGATGAGTCCGGTCACAATCTGAGCTGCGAAATTCCGTCGTTGTGTTGCCGTTCCTTCGCCTTTGCTCCAAACCGACTTCCGTCACTTGATTCTTGTTGCCGACACGTCGAAGAACACCCCGACACCATGTGTTAGCATTTTGAAGACATTTTCCATCAAGTACGGAGTTAGCTCTCTAGGTTAGAATGCATGCAAATGATTTTGAACCTAGAGGCACATGAGGATCGATATGTACGATAGTTTTCCCTCTTTATAGTACGGCTTATCGATCCTATAATCACTCACACCCTCTATGGTGTCTTGAGTGTAAAATCAAAATGGCCCTATGGATATACCTTTGCCTTGAGCCCATTTTGATCCACGATCCACTCCAAGTCATGCACTTGATCATCATTTGAACCATCTCGATCCATCCACCATGACCACCATGCACAACCTTGGCTTGACCAATCTCCAACTAAAACAAACACTTAGCATAGAGAGATTAGTCCTAGGATGTCACTAATTAGCCAAAACCAATCTAGAGATCTTCAATCTCCCCCTTTTTGGTAATTGGTGACAACCCTATAAATATTTTATTATTAAGGATTTTTGAACCTACCATGGTTGTCCAAGCATTTTGCTTACAATCATAGGATTGGACAAACATCATAAGTTCGGTTTTGGTAGCATGATCTCCCCTACATGTATGCCTAGAGTTTGGTATAGGCTTTGCATAAATGTATGAATATTGAAATTTAGGGAGTGAGCCACGTTACCAAAATGATGCTTAAGGTGAAAGAATGGACCTTTGAAGCGTGATACCAATCGAGTTGCGCCTTTCTCACCATACAAGCATCATGGATAACTAGATATTTCATCAAAAACTCAAAGTACCTCGTGAGATCATAATATAAAACATAGGTACTTGAATTTAGAGCGGAAATCAAAATATCTAGGTACCACCTAAGCATGCTAGTTGATCAATCATCAATCAAAGTACTACTAGCATACACCACACAAGCATGTATATATGGAATTTAAATACATGTGCAAGAGTAAGTCATATGTTAGTGCACAATCAAATGCAACAAATGGCTTATGAGCTTGCTCCCCTACTTGTGTGCTTCCAAAAAAATTTTTGATCCCCTTCTAATCTTTATGCTCTAATCTCTCCCTCTTTGTCAACAATTGACATAAAAGGATTGATCGGGTTCTTTTGATATTGGAAAGATTAGTTTTCAAATTTGGTCAAATTTGGATAGCTTGCCATACATGTAATTCGGTTTGAACCAAAGACAAGCTTCTTCACACCTCATGACAAGGGTTATCATGTCTATGTTGAACCACATATTTGACAATATATCCAAATTCAACACTTGAGATTGCAAGCCCACAAGCATGTCATATGTCATCACTAGATCAATCAAGCATATAAAGCAATAGTGATGGCATACATACATTGAAATTCATTGCTTTTCCATGAATGCAACCTAAGGAACAAGTTGTATGTCTATATGTTCTAACAAGTCCTTAGATAATATGATGACATGTCAAACAATCTCACCTTTGCTTTGGCTCGGTGGAGAGGCATGTCACATATGTGGGGTACATTCAACTCATATTGGAGAAGTCAAGAATGTTCAATCATTTCTAAGCTTGCAAAATCTCTTCTCATCAAGTGGCTTGGTAAATATATCGCAAAGTTGATCTTCGGTACCAATTGGATGGATTGCAATATCTCCTTGTTGTTGATGCTCTCTAATGAAATGGTGCCTTATATCAATGTGCTTTGTTCTTGTATGTTGCACCGGATTTTGAGTCATCTTGCAAGCACTCTCATTGTCACAATACAAGGGTACTTTGTTGAAGTCGAATCCATAATCCTTCAATGTGGACCTCATCCAAAGTAGTTGGCAACAACAACTCCCCGCACTAACATATTCGGCTTCGGCGGTAGAGAGTGTCACACTTGTTTGCTTCTTTGAGGACCATGACACAAGAGATCTTCCAAGGAATTGACAAGTCCCACTAGTGCTTCTTCTATTGATCTTGCAACCACCATAGTCGGAGTCCGAATATCCAACAAGCTCAAAGCTAGACCCCTTAGGATACCATAAGCCAACATCTTGTGTATGCTTCAAATACCTCAATATTCTCTTTGCGGCCTTGTAATGACTCTCTCTTGGTGAGGATTGAAATCTTGCACACAAACATACACTAAACATGACATCCGGTCTTGATGCGGTCACATAGAGTAGGCTTCCAATCAATGACCGAAATAGCTTTTGATCAACCATGTTGCCTTTGAGATCTTGATCTAGTGTGCCACTTGTACCCATTGGTGTGGTAATGCCCTTTGCATCTTGCATGTCAAACTTTTTGATCATGTCTCTTATGTATTTGCCTTGACTTATGAATGTGCCATTCTTGAGTTGCTTGATTTGAAGTCCAAGGAAATAAGTGAGCTCTCCAAGCATTGACATTTCAAACTCTTTGGCCATCATTTTAGCAAACTCTTCACAATATGCTTGATTTGTTGATCCAAATTTGATATCATCCACATATATTTGCAAGATAAACAAATCCTTGCCAATCTTCTTGGTGAAGAGAGTAGTGTCGGCCTTCCCCATCTTGAAACCTTTCTTGAGTAAAAAGTCTCTCGATCTCTCATACCATGCTCTAGGTGCTTACTTCAATCCATACAATGCCTTCTTCAACTTGTACACATGATTAGGCTTGTGATAATCCTCAAAACTGGGAGGTTGCTCAACATATACAAGCTCATTGATGAAGCCATTGAGAAATGCACTCTTCACATCCATTTGGTAAAGCTTGATGTCATGGGCACATGCATAGGCTAGTAGAATTCTAATTGCCTCTAATCTAGCCACCAGAGCATATGTTTCACCAAAGTCAAGACCCTCAACTTGAGTGTAGCCTTGTGCAACTAGTCTTGCTTTGTTTCTAACCACAATGCCATCTTGATCTTGCTTGTTTTGAACACCCACTTGGTTCCAATGACATTGTAATTGGTTGGCCTTTCCACCAACTCCCATACTTCATTTCTTTCAAAGTTATTGAGCTCCTCTTGCATTGCCAATACCCATTCTTCATCATTCATGGCATCATCAATCTTCTCCGGCTCTTCTTGTGACACAAATGCAAAGTGCTCACAAAATGCCGCAAGTCTTCCTCTTGTTTGTACTCCACTAGCAATGTCACCAACACTTTGATCAATTGGGTGATCTCTAGCAACACTTGAATTTTGGAGTATTGGTAGTTGATTGCTTGGACTTGGTTGATCACTTGATGTGCCTTGCACTTGAGATGATGCGCTAGCTTGTTGATCTTGCACTTGAGAACCACTAGCTTGACCCATTGGAGATGAGAGCACTTGATCTTTGTCATCATCAACATCAATCACTTGAGTTGGCTTGATGTGCCCAATGTCCATGTTCTTCATTGCATCTACTAATTGAGTTCCACCAACATCATTGAGACTTTCTTCTTCATCTTGAGACCCATTGGTTTCATCAAACTCAACATCATGCACTTCCTCAAGTTGACCACTAGTGCTATTCCACACTCTATATGCTTTGCTTGTAGTGGAATAACCAAGCAAGAATCCCTCATCACATTTCTTATCAAACTTGCCCGATCTAGTGCCTTTCTTCAATATGTAACATTTGCAACCAAAGACTCTAAAGTAAGCAATGCTTGGCTTTCTTCCATTCAAAAGCTCATAGGGTGTCATGCCCATCATTGGATGACAATATAATCGGTTGATGTAGTAGCATGCGGTGTTGATTGCTTCAGCCCAAAATGATTGACTCACATCATATTCACTAAGCATTGACCTTGCCATATCAATGAGAGTCCTATTCTTCCTCTCAACTAGGCCATTGGATTGTGGTGTGTAGGTGTTGACACCTGTTATAGCATAAAATTACTAGTCAACTAACATGAAATAAGGGCTTAAAATGAATACCAACATAAGTCTAGGGGTTTAACTAACATAATTCCACGAGCTTTGGTGATTTATATCTTTTCAGGGACTTAACAGATAAATGTAGAGAAGACTGGAGAAAGTTCCGGAATATACATCTTATACAATGACAAGACTTAACCGTGAAGTAACTCAACCTAAAAAGTGGACTAAAACATTCTAGAAGGTACCAGAGGACACCGAAGAAACGGGAAGCTGAGGGTGGCATGCCACCCCCGCGGCCGCCGGTGCCAACTAGGCGGCCGCCCGGCCGGGTCAGCCACATGTCAGCCTCACATTTGAAGGTCGGTTTGTAACCGACTTTGAGGTTGTATCTACACCGTTGCCAAGGTCGGTTTGATCCAAGGGCTATCGTTCATCGCCAAGGCCTATATAAGAAGACCCCCTGACCCCAAGGTTAAACCCTAATTCATTATCAACTCATTCTATCTCATTATCTCTTAGTTGTAGAGGGGTCCCATGTAAGGATCATCTCTCTCTAAGGGATTAGTGAATTAGAATGTAATTAGAACTAGAACTAGAAGAGTTAGCATTTAAGAGAGGATTAGAACTCATTAGTTCTAATCTTTAGAATAAGAGAGATAGAGAGAGGGAAGGAATCGGAGGAAGTACCGGCTGTCGGTGCTATCTCCATACTTGTACCTCGGTGGAAGTTAATCTACAATTGGAATTACTCGTAATCTACTTCTTCTTTTTAGTAAGTTATATTGTTTATATTTATTCTTATTGGTCTACGAGTCTCTTTTGAGTGCTTTAATCTGGGTACCTAGATTAGAGTAATATTCGCAAAGGCAAACGTGGTGTTTGGACTTGGATATCTCGTTAGATACACCCTACCTTCCTGAGCGTGGTAGATCGTGGTAGTGACAAAGTACCATTGATTCCTTTGGATTCCACATCCCCGTAGGATAGGACACGTGGGACCTAGTTACTTTGGGAATAGTAAGTTTCGGCCTTACTTTCCTTTGAGTACATCCCCATAAGAATACTATCAACATCACTTACCAAATTAAGATTTAGCTATCTTAGTAATCCTCTCTATACCCTCAACCTTCGTAAGTCTTGTGCTACTCCGGGTTAAGATTAGATCATAGTCTCCCTCACCCGTTTCCCGTGGATTCGATATTTAAACCCTCTCCCCGGGTGAAGTGCTCACCGTATCCGTGCGCTGCGGATTATACAAATTATAAATATTTACGTGGGCTTAGCAAATACCAACAAGCATTTCTGGCGCCGTTGCCAGGGAAACGGTTGCTGAGTTGACTTCGAATCTAACTTATCCTTGTATCATATTCTTTTATTCTTTTATCTTCTTATCTCTTCTATTCTATTCTTTTCCTTTTCAATATGAATTCCATGCCTATCTACAAATATCTTATACCCACAAGCGAAAGCTTTAGGCAACCAGAATCTTCAGAGCCTATCCTAGCAAAGTCCTATGAGCTACGCTTGGGTTATATAAGAATGGTTCAGGAACTAGCCTTCTCGGGAGAAGGTGAGGCCAACCCACACTCACACCTACAAAAGTTTGAGGAAATTATGGGTTGCTTTCGTTTGAAAGGCATATCCGATAATACCTTACGCTGGAAGTTCTTTCCGTTCTCTTTGACGGGAAAAGCTAAACAGTGGTATTACTTGAACGTAGAGAGAGTGAAAGGAGATTGGGGAACTTTAGTATCCAAATTTTGTACATATTTCTTTCCCACCTCCAGAGTGGCCCGTCTTCGTATAGAACTTTTAACTTTTAAAGAAGATAAAGAAGAGTCTCTTAATGCATCATGGGATCGTTTTAATGACCTAATCAACACTGGCCCAAACCTTGGTATTCCAGATCCAATCCTTCTTCAACATTTTTATCTGGGTCTTAATAAGAAAGATGCAAGGGACCTTAATGTAGCTTCGGGAGGTGCATTCCTTTGTCTGTCTGCTAAAGAAGCAAGAGATCACATTGACAGATGTTGCGGATACGCCACCTCCACTAGAATTTTTCCCGAGAAAAAGGAAGAATCACCCTCCGATCAAGGAGAGAAAACTACGATAGCTAATTCACAACAATTCCAAATTCAAGACTTAGCTATCCATCCTGAACCATCAACATCCCAAAATCCCCCAAAGGAAGAAGAAATTCCACCTTTGAAAGATCCTATGAACCTACCCTTAGTGATTTTGGGAGAACAATAAATTCTCATCCAGACAAGAGACCTCTAAGTGACCCCAATTCAGATTCTTTTGAGATGTCTCTTATTGAAAGTGTTTATAAGAGATCTCTAAGTGATTATAATTCGGATTCTTTTAAGGAGAAGTCTCTTATTGAATATGTTTATCCTTTCAAAAGACATTGGGAAGAACCTAAGGATGACATGTCTGATCATACCATAGAAGGAGAGCAAAGCTATCTAGAAGACAATCTTATCTTCTCCCCTTCTATGCCTAGACAAGATGATTTATTCGAATCTATCTCTAAACCCATCCTTGTCCCCGATGAATCCACATATGCTTCCTTCTTTGAAACACGTGATGATCATAGAAATTCACCAAAACAACCCAAGTTTGGGAATCATCAAGATCATCAAGACCACCCCACAACAATGGCTTGAGAGTGTTAATGACTTATGTGCCACGGCCATTAATTGTATGGATGACATCTTAGACACTATCGGCCTGAGAGACACAAACCCAAGGGATTCCTTAGAAAACATGATGAATTAACCTTGGAGTTTGAGAAGGAGGACAACATCAGTGAGTATGAGAACTGCTTCATATACACTTTATCTAGCCCATGTTCACATGATCACCTTCCTAAATCACCTAGTCTCTCTATCACTATCCCACACGAGATCTTCAACCCCCTCATTCTCTCTCCTCCTATAGATTTTGAAAGGGTGGTTGTAGATGCATACATCTACAATAAATATTCTAGATCTCGTTGGCATAAAATCTTGAGGTAGATTGATGTTGGAAGGGAAACCACTTCATCATCATGAATCGAAATTCAATAGGTTTCCCAAGGACAAAGCTTGTTGTCCGTAAACAAGCACTTCTTGAGAAATAACATGAGTGTTACCTTATTGTTATAATACCCTTGTGAAATAAGCATAGAAATATAAATGAGGAAATATTCCTTCGGGTATTTTTTTGTTGCTAACCATTTCAGGTCTAGAGCAAGAAGAACGAAGAATGACGAAGTAAGGTATGTCCAACCAATCATTATGCAACATGAAATCACATGCATAGAAATATTCCTTATCATGTTGCTACACTACCTTGGTTGCCTCTATCTTTTAAGACATGCTCAAGTTACTACACTATTTCATCTCTGTTTGAATAAATCTCTTTAATGTTTTCATATTACCATTATCTATTATATTATATGGTTTGGTTTTGATGTACTTTCATACACCTTCTTTAAATTAGGCATGGTGCTTAGTTTAAGTTGTTTTCCTAGATTAAATTAGACAAGGTGTCTAGTTTGATTTTTTTGAACTGGTGTGCTGATTTTTACTTCTAAAGGTTTTTAAATTAAGCATGGTGCTTAGGTTAAAATGCCTTCCTAGATCAAATTAGACGTGGTGTCTAGGTTGATTTATGAGCTGATAAGTATGCTATAGTAGATATTGGATATTTTGTGGACTAACTCCTACAGAAAAAGAAACTCACAAATAATTTTTGGGGAGGTCCCGAGATAAACTCATACTAAAGATGAAGCAAGAGAAAGAAGAGAAGCGCCACAAACAAAATCTACAAACAAAAGCACTTGCTCAAGGATCAACTTAAGGATGATTGGCACATGGAGAAGGAAGACCAACTCCACCAAGGATAATCCAATCATGCTCTTCCTCCTCACATGCTCCCATCACACCTCACATGCTTTGGTTTGCAACCTCTCTATTCTTTATTGATCTTTTCTACAAGTTTGAATGGTTTTGATGCATGAAAATCAAACTTAAGGTTTCATAAGATCATTCCTATAGAAAAGCAAGGTGAGTATGGAAATATGAGATAAAAAATATCTATGCTAAAATTTTCTTCAACCAAACTTTTCTCGTAGCATAGAAAAGTGACCTTAGCCCCAGAACAACATTATCCTGGTATTACTTGCATATTCCTTCGGGTATGTGTTGTTAACTAACGATGCAGAAATAAAACCATGAGAAGAAGCAAGACCCAACAAATCTCTCACAAGGAGGACACGCTCATACATAGAAGAACCTTATGAAATAAAGAGAAAGAAGACAAGTTAGGAAAAGCTACACAAGAGGCCAAATCAAGAAAGCTTCAAGCAAAAGAAAAGCACCACCACAAGTTGCTACAGTGCCATCATGCTCCAATAATAAGGTAACATTTTAAGGTGAGTTGTTAATAAATAAGCTTTCTCTTAATTATGGCATGTTCATAAATAAAGAACCAAACATGTTAGAGTAATACCCTTGCTTGATCGACTTCGTTAGCTCAACATATTTTATTTCTTTTGTTTTTCCTAACACTACCTTCTTGATCTCATAGTCCTAATCATACTAGCAAATGTATTGCAACATTCATGTTCCATCTTCTGATCTTATCACCCTTGTTATAGAAAAGGAAACATATAAACATTAACTTTATCTTGTTTGATGTGCCTAAGGTTTTAGAGAAGAATGAACTTTTGGTTCTTTGGTGTTTTCCCACCAACGGGGCCCATGCACTTGATCTCTACCTTGTCTTTACACGCAGGACACACTTTTGAGCAAAATGTGGAGGAGCCTTCACTCTCCTCAAAATTCTACAAGAGAATGTCCCGATTCCACCAAACATGCACACAAAACAAGAAGCTGCCAACCCTCACTATCAAACTTTCACTTCTAAATGTTGGACCAGCAAAAAACACATAGGTGACACCATTACCAAGATCTAGATGATACACTCAAGGAGTAACGAAGGTAAGTAGTCTTGTTCAAAGGACTTAAAACATTGAACCCTCGCCGAAAAGGTAACTTCGGTAGTTATCCATATTTAATTCTTAGCATTGCATCTTTAATTGAATATCATATTTATCTTTTCACGCATCTTGCATTAGCATATTTACTTCTTTGCATAATCATTTTTCTTTAGCGTATTTAATTTCTGCATTAGCATTGCATTGAAAAATTCTAAAGCCCCATGTGAATAATCTTGTGGTGTGTAACAACCCATAAAGATATTCACTGTGTGGTGGCATAAAAATAATTATTTATTCATTCATCTAGTTGCATTTGCATCATAGTTCTTTGCATGCATATAAATTTATAAACTCCAAAAATATTTTCCTGCTGAAGTTTTACATAGAATAATCATGATCCATATCTAGACACATCAAGCTAATGTGGCTAACCCCTAATGCTTAATCAAGTTCCACTAGCTTTGTTGTCTATTTGAGTTTAGTAGATTCAAGGAGAGAGACAAGATAGGTTGACATCATCGCTATCTACCTCACTTCCTCATCATCAATGACCCTACACTTCAATCCAGCTTGGGGAGAGAGCACCCCCGGTTATCCGGATAAGTATCTCTACTATATTATTATTATTAGCTAAATATTTAGTTTGCTTGGTTTGCTAAAGAGTTTGTTAGGAGTCTAGTTTTATAAAAGTCTAGTTGTTTAAAGAGTCTTTGCTAGAGTTTAAGAATAAATAAATAGGAGTGTACCAAAGGTTTTCTTTTCCACCTAAATAAAATGATCTCTAAAGCTAGTTCTCATGCATGGAAATGATGAATAGTTGCTCGTCGTAATTCCTTTTACGTGCCTAGCTTTCAAGCTTAATTTCTCTTGAGACTTAAAATGCAAAACTGCTTTGACTTGAGATTTACTCGAACTTGAAACCTGTGGGTTGCAAATTGCTTGCTCTAAAGTCTAGGTAATTGACGGATATGATATATGAGAGTCTGAGCTGCTATTGATCTTACTCCTAGTGATGCTAGATTTCTAGAGATTTATTTTGAAACTTTAAAAGTGCACATGATAAGTTCCTGTGTGACAAAGTGTTGAACCTCCTACCACAGCCATATATACATGCTCCCTAGATTAGGAAAACCTTTTTGATATATATATAGGCTGCTTGCTTCGCATTGAGTTTGTTCAATCTTTGTCGACCCTTAGAAACTTGTCATGCTGATCATGTACACTCCATCTCACTCCACTCATTCCATTCACTACATTCCATTCCACTTGACTCTATACACTTATATGCTATTTCCATACTGGAAGTACGCATCCACCACATATACACCTATCATATCCATACCACTATCATTCCACTATATCCACTAAAAATGTTCTACTCCTATCCTGGGATAGAGCAACCAAAAATATTTCCTATACCCATCCACTCATTGCTAGCCAATATCTTACAAAAGCTCCATTACTTTTGGCTATCTCTCAAAAGTTATTGCAAAAGAGATTTGGGTTGTATAAAAAAAAAAGAGAGAGAAAAGAAAGAAAGAAGGGAGATGAAAAATGGACAAGTGTCCTACGGGCGAGTAGAGCCTACCTCCCTAAGAAAAAAAAAAAGAATAAAGGAGAGTTAAAAAATGGATAAGTGTCCGCTAAAAACAATGGGTACTTAGATACTCGCCTCTCCATAAAAGAAAAAATAAAGAAAGAGAGAAAAAGATACAACCCAAGTTCTCTCAAAGTTTTCAAATTCCAAAGAGAGATGATTTCTTAAGGAGCAAAAGTAGAATTAGGCTTTCCCCTCATTCATTCCTTACACCTTACTATATTCCCTACCATATTCTTTCCACCATACACATGCACCACTTGATCAGTGTGACTCGTAACTTTGGATCCATTGCTTGAACTTATAATATATGCTTAGTAAGTATATGTAATTTCTCCCACCTAAGAGCTCCGGATATAAGCCTTAGATATAGGGTGAGAGAGAAAAAGGCATAGTATCCTACTTGCCTTAGTCCAAAAATACCACATATCATGAGAGAAAGGCAAAACAACCTTGTTGCCTTAGTGAGGATCCACAAATACCACAAATGAGAGACTTGAGAGAGTCATACTAGGAACTTTGAGTTTTATTTTGAAAACTTGCAAAAACTCCGAAGGATAGTTGATCAAAAGAGTTTGAGATACATTGCTTGACTTGATTGTTCTATATTTCAATTACCCAAGATCCCAAGAAAAGGCTATAAGCTCCATGGTTAAAGTGGGTAAGTTGAAAGTTGAGCAAATTTATTCTTATCTAGAGGAGAAATTTTGTTTGAAAGCATGTGTACTTTTGAGGTATGAAAGCGTTGCAACAACTCCCGATCCATTGCTAAGTTTGGCTTTGCTAGGGACTAGCAAAGGGTAAGCTTGGGGGAGCTTGTTGACACCTGTTATAGCATAAAATTACTAGTCAACTAACATGAAATAAGGGCTTAAAATGAATATCAACATAAGTCTAGGGGTTTAACTAACATAATTCCACGAGCTTTGGTGATTTATATCTTTTCGAGGGACTTAACGTATAAATGCAGAGAAGAATGGAGAAAGTTCCTAATATACATCTTATACAATGACAAGACTTAACCGTGAAGTAACTCAACCCGAAAAGTGGACTACAACATTCTAGAAGGTACCGGAGGACACCGGAAGAAATGGGAAGCTAAGGTGGCATGCCACCCCGCGGCCGCCGCCAACTAGGCCGGTCGCCCAGTCAGGGCCACATGTCACCCTCACATTTGAAGGTCGGTTTGTAACCGACTTTGAGGTTGTATCTACACCGTTGCCAAGGTCGGTTTAATCCAAGGGCTATCGTTCATCGCCAAGGCCTATATAAGAAGACCCCGACCCCGGGGTTAAACCCTAATTCATTACAACTCATTCTATCTCATTATCTCTTAGTTGTAGAGGGGTCCCATGTAAGGATCATCTCTCTCTAAGGGATTAGTGAATTAGAATGTAATTAGAACTAGAACTAGAAGAGTTAGCATTTAAGAGAGGATTAGAACTCATTAGTTCTAATCTTTAGAACAAGAGAGATAGAGAGAGGGAAGGAATCGGAGGAAGTACCGGCTGTTCGGTGCTATCTCCATACTTGTACCTCGGTGGAAGTTAATCTACACTTGGAATTACTCTGGTAATCTGCTTCTTCTTTTAGTAAGTTATATTGTTTATATTTATTCTTATTGGTCTATGAGTCTCTTTTGAGTGCTTTAATCTGGTACCTAGATTAGAGTAATATTCGCAGTGCAAACGTGGTGTTTGGACTAGGATATCTCGTTAGATACACCCTACCTTCCGGAGCGTGGTAGATCATGGTAGTGACAGTACCATTGATTCCTTTAGATTCCACATTCCGTAGGATAGGACACGTAGGACCTAGTTACTTTGGGGAATAGTAAGTTTCGCCCTTACTTTCCTTTGAGTACATCCCCATAAGAATACTATCAACATCACTTACCAAATTAAGATTTAGCTATCTTAGTAATCCTCTCTATACCCTCAACCTTCTTAAGTCTTGTGCTACTCGGGGTTAAGATTAGATCATAGTCTCCCTCACCCGTTTCCCTGTGGATTCGATATTTAAACCCTCTCCCGGGTGAAGTGCTCACCGGTATCCGTGCGCTTGCAGATTATACAAATTATAAATATTTCTGTGGGCTTAGCAAATACCAACAGTAGGTGGGTGAGAATTCATGCTTAATGCCATAATCATTGCATAGCTCTTCAATCTTTGTATTTTTGAATTCACTACCATTGTCACTTCTCACTTTCTTGATGGTAACATCATATTCATTGCACACTTGCTTCAGAAATGTCTTGAAGATAGAATATGTGTCACTCTTGTCATTTAGAAAGAATACCCAAGTGTGGGGGGATAAACCCCTATCCCCTCACGGGTCACTTCGGGCTAGGCCTCTCGGGCCGGCCCGGGGTGGCGGACTGAAGCCCTTGGCGCTAGAAGACCGCAATTATCGAGATCACGGCCTAAACTTGGTCGCCAAGATAGTTTCCTAGTATAGCTCAATCGTAATCACTACATACTTTCCTATTGTAACCGATCAGGATAGATCTTGTCGGACCGGATCCGACCTGTAACCCTGCTCTCCGGACTATATAAGGTGAGCAGGGATCCCCCCCGAGGGACACGATATTCTCAATCAATCAATACAAACTAAGCAGGACGTAGGTTTTATGCCATCAAGGCGGCCGAACCTGGGTAAAACCCGTGTGTTTTGTCCTTCGCTCGTTCTGCTTAACATCTCGTTAGTCGTCTAGCGCACCTCTACCGCTCAATCTACTAGCCAGGCATACCCCTGCTAGACTATCACCGATAAACCGATGACAGTTGGCGCGCCAGGTAGGGGGTGTGCACGAAGACGCCATGGCTAACAAGATGGTGATCTTCCCTGACTCCATGGCGGTCGACCCGATGTAGGACATCCAATTTGGGACGCTCGTCTGGAACAACGGCGCCATGCTCGGCGTCAACAACCCTGCGCCGGCTCAGATCCAATCTGCGCCGGCATCCGCTTCTACAGCACCGGCACCGACTCCAACTCCGGAGCCGGGGTCGCTCGGACTCCCGATCAGGCTCACCCACCCGTTTGTGCCATACACACGGCGCTTCATCCACGACGTCGACAATCTACTCGGCGACTGTTGACATTTCTTAGCGCAATCAAAGGAAACAGGTATAAAACCCATCCCCAATAACAGCGCCAGAAATGCACCGCTGACATTCCCGAGTGAAACCACCATGTCGGTGATCTGAACGGGATTATCAATGGGATAGATCTTGCCATCTTAGATATTTCATCCGCAAGCGCACGGATCTATCATTGTAGCATTTCACCCGGAAGTATTCAGGGTATCATTATTTATATTTTCCCAAAGGAAGGCATGTGTTTATTAGCATGGCATCTGAATAGAGGAACATGTGTTTGCTTAGACCAAATTGTTCATAACAGGGGTAAGCAATAACGGTTTATGGATAGTGTGACACACACTTAAGAATCCACCAGCAAAAGGATAAAGAAAATAGATAAAGAATAAATGAATAACCTAATGGAGTAATTCTAATGTATCTAGTCATGGCCATACAAATGAATAGTTAGGATCATATGCAAACTGATTTAGGCATGGTTAGGTCTAGGATAACAGGGAGACTCCCCGGATACCATACGGCCCGATGGGAAGCATTTACGAACTCCTACAGCACATACGAACGTGGGGGGATTTCAAGGGACGGTCAAGGCTTGTCACGACCCAGCCGCCTACCCCCTCAACCGTGGCATGCTCTCATATTCGCAGGTGTCGTAATACCCGGGCACCATGCCCGCATATCAGAGCACTACTCTTGTCCCCCAGGATCCCCACTCGTCGAATGGACGGACTAGAACAAGAGCAAACCCGAAGGAACAACGAACCGATATCCCACCTCTAATCAAGTTAAGCATATGATGATCAATGATGAACTGAGATGAACGTGTCAAGATTATGATATGTAAACTATATGCTAGTTCATATACCAACACAAGAACATGAACAAGACTATACTCTAGTTCATAAGTTAGGCCAAGAACATAGATATAAGACTTGCAAATAGAAGAATGCTCCATAGAGAAGATATATTACCAAGGCACTTTCTTCTAGGAGACAAGCCCTCCTTGTAGCTCTTCTACTCCAAGTGCTAACCAAGAACTAAGAAGAAGAAAAAAAAGAAGAAGAAGAAGAGAGAGAGAGGTAGAGGTGGTAGAGAGAGGAAGATTGCTGGTTTGCTGGACTCCAAGTGGTGTGTGTTGAGAGAGGAAGAGAGGGGGACTACTTATACACTTGGAGGAGGGGCCTAAGTGCTAATTTACACCAAAACCGACCTGGTAAACCTTCCTAATCTGAGCAAACCGACCATCCCACGTCGGTAACCCCCATTTGGCAGGTGCATGAACCGCCTCCCCGAGGCTGGGCCGAAACCGCCTCAGGGAGGGTGCGGCCGCACCAGGTGGTGCGCGCGCACCCCCCTGGGCTCGGCCTGGCCCGGGTCTCGGTGGGGTGTCGTCCTTCGTCTTGAAAAGTTGTGGGCCGGGCTTGGCTCGGCCCAATTTTGATGTTTTGGGTCGATTTGCTCCTGGGCTTGTGTTTTGTAAGAATGCGCTTCCCCGGATGGCGTACTTTGGTCAGTTTTCCACTTGCTTTTATTATAAATCTGCAAAATAAAATTCTAGGCACTACAAGTGGAATTTATTAGTGATAAATGTATATGAGTATAAAAAGGTATAGTTTTACTCCCTTTATGGTAGTAAGTTGACGGAAAACATATGTCGTTGGTGACCGTCAACAGCGACTTCGACGGGCTCCAGATCGGTATGGGTGAGTCTTCCCCTTTTTTTGACTTGACTACATCGCTTTATGCCAACAGGGACAACATCGACCACAACATGGGCTGCCCGACACAACCGAGGAGAAACGGATCTGGTCGAGGCTCTTCCCTTGGCCGAGGGCAGTCGTCACCGCTACTCCCGAAGGCCGGGTTGTTCGCTTCTCGCCGTCCCGCGGCGGCGACCAGCGCCGGACTCGGGACTGGTCGAGGACCGTCCTGGACCCTACGACTTCATCGACGCACCAACGTACCGTGAAGGCGCCCATCAGCAACGCGCGACCACATCTGCATGGCCAAGCTCTCTCCGATCCTGGAGGGGGAGGAGGAGGGCACCGAGCTCCGTGACGGCCGCACCACCTCCTTGTCTTCATCCGACGCCACTACTACCGTTCTCCAGGACCCGATGGAGCTGGACATCGGCTACGACTCCCCGCTGTTCGACCAGGGTACCGCTCCCTGGGAGATCTATGGCGGAGGGGTCTTCGTCAGCAATGACTCAGCACCCCTTGATGGGGAGACCGAAGAACAGCGCCTCACTCGAGAAGAACGCAACGCCGATAGAGCGCGTCGCCGACAGGCGGAGCAGGATGCTGCGCTGCTCAAGCTCAGCCGGGGACGTCGGCTGCAGCCGCCCGACTCGCCCGGAATCTACAAGCTCAGTTCGACTGTGTGGCTGGTACAGTGTGGCTGGTATCCTGGTTCACAAGACATCGGAGCAGAACATCGCCGCGGCCGCGACCCTCCTACTGCGGGAGAACGCTACTATCGACGAGGTCCGTGGGTACATCTACGCCACCCACGCCCAGCTCAACCCAGTCTCGGGTTCGTCCGCACCCTCGCGCCGGTCATCCCTTCGGCGCCACCGCCAGAGGAGTCGCGTCAACCAAGGCGAGGAAGAGGCGTCCTCCATGCCAAGAGGGGCGAATCAGTCGGCGTCCACGACAACGCGCCGTCCCCTCGCGCAGCTCCACCAGCGGGGCAAATTGCAGGCCAGGAAGGTCGGCGGTCGGGCGCGGGCGGGCCCGCGGTGCTCGGTGGCGCGGGTGGTCAACCACCCCGGCGTCCCGGCGGGATGGAAACCGGCGTCCCCCCGACCTCTCTAGCACCATCGACATGGCTCGAGACGCCCGCTACCGCATTACCGCTAACCAGGAGGCTCGCGAGGACGCCGAGATCCAGCGACATGAGGAATACAACATGCTTTGTGCGGGAACCCAACCGGGAACCTCATGATCACTACGATCCGCCCCTACCACCGGATCTCCACCGGGTCCGATGGCCTCTAGGCTTCAAAGGCACTAACGCCCTCTCGAAGTACTCGGCGATCAAGATCCCGGCACTGGGTCATGATTTTACTGAGATCGCAATCGATCGGCCGGAGGCGGGGAGGATGTCATGGCGAACTACTTCTCGATCAGCCTCGACCGGGGCGGCCAATCGCTGGCTCCTGGCCCTCCCGAGAAAGGAAAGATGCGCCGCGTGGCATGACGTCAAGGAGATCTTCATCAGCACCTACAAGTCCACGTGTAAGCAATCGGGCACAAAGTACGACCTGGAGAGGCTGCGCCTCGGCCGCAACGAGCCACTCCGGGAGTACATCCGCCGTTTCTCCGAGGTGCGCCTGACAATCCCGGATATCACCGACGAGGAGTGCGTCGGCGCGTTCACCAAGGGCCTTGTCTCCAATGGTAACGCCGCAGCCCAAGAGCCGCGGAAGAAGCTCCACGGGTCCAAAATCACAACCATGTCCAAGCTGGCCGGATGTGGCGCAGAGGTTCGCCGGGCAAGATGAGGCCGAGTACGTCTTCCATAAAGATTACGGCTACTCTGCCCGCCGAGAGTATTCACCCCGCTGCGATGCTCCCCGCGACGACAGGCGTCGCGACGAGCTTCACAATAACCGCCACCCTGATGACTCCCGTGACGTGAGTCGCCGGGAAGAGGGCCGCGGCAACTATCACGAGCGCCGTCGTGATCGGAACCGTCGGGGAGGTGGCGTCAACAACGTCAAGGCCGGTGGCAAGAAGAAGACGCTCAACTGGGCAAGATCCGATCAAAAAGCTCCTACACGGCAAGTGCCCCCGACACCCGGACTTGAACCATAGTCTGGCGGAGTGTCGGCACTTCAACGCCGAGTATTAAAGCAAGCGCAAAAAGCTCAAGCTCACCGACGAGCAGCCGGAGGAAGCGCCCAAGGTTGCCCGCAACAACCCAGGAAGAAGACCCGGGCGAGGGCGCCGATCGGGGCACCGCTACGCGCCGGAGGCGGTGTCATTCACATGATCATGGGGGCGGACACAACGGCTGCGAGGTGGGGCGAGATCGTAAGATCTCCGCCCGTAATGTCCTTGACCGTCAAAGACCCCGAGTGAGGGGGTCACGGACCCGATATGGCCTACCTTCTCCGAGCGGGTCATAACCTTCACATGCGACGACCCGGTGGTGCAACAACCCGTACCCCGGGCGATTCCCACTTGTCCTAGACCCGGTGATCGGGCGCCTGCGATTCGAGAAGGTCCTCATCGACGGAGGGGAGCACCCTGAACATGCTGTTCCGGAACTCGATGAAAGCTCTGGACATCACGAAGGACGACCTCAAGCCATACGACCACCCGTTCTGGGGGATCCTGCCGGGAGAGTCATCAGTTCCCCTCGGGCAGGTTACGCTACGCATGCGCCTCGGCAGCTCAAGCATCATCGCATCCAAGTACATGAATTTCGTTGTCGCTGACTTCAATTCATCGTATCACGCCATTATCGGGCGACTGGCCGACCGGGCTCATGGTGGTCCCGCATTACGGCTACCTCATCCTCAAGATCCACACGGAGAAGGGGTCCTCACGTGCGAGGCCAATGTACACATGGCCTATGTCTGCGAGAAGGAGGGCCTTGACAAGCGGGAGTTCATCCTACAGTCGATACGGCAGGAGGAGGTCATCAAGAACGCGAAGAAGCTGAACCCCTCTGACCTCGAGATACCCGAGGAGGAGCGGACGAAGAAGACCACCATGCTTGTCGGATACTAAAGACATCCAGGCGGTGGAGGGCGTCGTCCAAGACGACCAAGATAGGCGTCAACCTTGACCCCAAATAGGAAGACGCGCTCGTCCGGTTCCTGAGGGAGAACGTGAGCATTTTCGTGTGGAAACCCGCCGATATGCCCGGAGTACCTCAGAGCCGGATCGAGCACCGCCTACGTGTCAAGCCAACGGCCAAGCCGTGCGCTCAGAAAATACGCCGCTTTAATAAAGAAAAGTCAGCCGCTATTAAAGCAGAAGTAATTAGATTATTAGCTGCTGGCTTTATTCGCGAAGTGTATCACCCCGACTGGGTAGCTAATCCGGTCCTTGTAAGAAAGAAGAATAATGAATGGAGGATGTGCGTTGATTATACCGATCTCAATAGGGCTTGCCCTAAAGACCCTTTTGGTCTCCCGCGTATCGACCAGGTTGTCGACTCCACTGCAGGTTGCGAGCTACTTAGCTTCCTGGATTGCTACTCGGGCTATCATCAGATTGCCCTCGCGGTCGAAGACCAGGAGAAGACTTCCTTCATCACTCCGTTTGGCGCCTACTGCTACACTACCATGTCGTTCGGGCTCAAGAACGCCGGAGCCACCTACCAGCGGGCTATACAAGGTTGCTTAGGGAACCTTATCCCCGACCTTGCTCAGGCTTACGTCGACGATGTCGTGGTAAAGACCCAGAGCGCCCTTTCCCTGGTCGACGATCTTGCAAGGGTGTTCGCTAAGCTAAACGAGTACCAATGGAAACTTAACCCAGGAAAGTGTGTTTTTGGCGTCCCCTTCGGTAACTTGCTCGACAATATTGTTAGCAGGCATGGCATTGAGCCAAACCCGGAGAAAATCGGTGCCAACATGCGGATGAAACTGCCCCCAGAACGTCAAAGATGTCCGAAAATTAACCGGATGCATGGCGGCACTTAGCCGTTTCGTCCGCACGACTCGGCGAAAAGGGACTGTCGTTCTTCAAACTCCTTCGTGCGGGAGAAACTTTCAGTGGACCAACGAGGCTCAAGAGGCCTTCAACGGCTTCAAGAAGTTTCTCACCACACCTCCAGTGTTGGTGGCCCCGAATGACGCGGAGACGATACTACCCTACATCGCAAATGACCAACCGGGTGGTTAGTACTGCCTTGGTTGTTGAGCGTGCGGAGGAAGGGCATGTGTACCCCATCCAACAGCCGGTCTACTTCGTTAGCGAGGTACTAAATGACTCTAAACAAAGGTACCTACATATACGTAAATTGCTCTACGGGATTCTCATCACGTCCCGCAAAAGCTGCGTCACTATTTCGACCTCCACCCAATTACCGTGGTGTCGGACTACCCATTGGGCGGCGTCCTCGGGAATAAGGATGCCAATGGTCGTATATGCAAGTGGGCGATTGAGCTCAGCCTGTTCACCATTGAATACAAGAATAGGAGTACAATCAAGTCGCAAGCATTGGCGGATTTCGTCTGCGAATGGACGGACCTAGAGACTCCCCTCGAAGACACCAGCCGATAGCGCTGGACAATGTACTTCGACGGCTCACTCAACATCGACAGGCCGGGGGCCGGCATCTACATCATATCACCGTCCGGAGATACGCTCCGGTATGTTTTGCGGATCCACTTCCCGGCGTCAAACAACGCCGCTGAATATGAGGCTACCCTTCACGGCCTCCGTATCGCCGTCCAGCTTGGGATTCGCAGACTGCAGGTATTCGGGGACTCGGCGCTGGTAATCAAGCGAGGTCAACAAAGATTGGGATTGCAAGAGCGAGAAGATTGATGCATATGTGGCAGCTATAAGAAAGTTGGAAGGCAAGTTCTACGGGCTCAGTTTTGATCATGTGATTCGGGATTACAACCAAGCCGCCGATGAACTTTCCAAGCTCGGTTCCTCTCGGGCAAAGATACCAGCAGGTGTCTTCGTCGAAGATCTATGGAAACCGATAATCAGTGATCCTGTGCTGGGGCCTCCACTTGAGACAGCCGACCACATCGTTGCCACATTATCCAATGCCGTCGACGAAGACTGGCGGGTCCCGATAATCAAATATCTGCAGGAAGCTCTCGTCCCCGAGGATCGAACAGAGCAAGAGCGTCTCATCCGGTGAAGCAAGAATTACGTCCTAGTCGACGGTTTCCTTATGCGGAAGAGTATAGGAGACCGGGTCCTGCAGAAGTGCATCTCCGAGGAAGATGGTATAAAGTTGCTTGACGAAATCCATGGCGGGATTTGCGGCAATCATGCTGCCCCTCGCACTCTCTGGTCGGCAAGGCTTTCCGTGCAGGATTTTATTGGCCGACGGCGGTTGCCGATGCAGAACACTTGGTACGGCATTGCACGAAATGTCAATTCTTCGCGAAGCAGACGCACGTGCCAGCACATGAGCTCCAGACTATACCGGCAGCATGGCCTTTCTCGTGCTGGGGACTCGACGCCATCGGGCCCTTCAAAGCAGCCCCCGGTGGCTTCAAGTGGATCTTCGTCATGGTCGACAAGTTCTCCAAGTGGATTGAATATCTCCCGCAGGTCGACGCCAACCAGCACAAGGCCGTGGAGATGTTAGATGAGGTGGTCCATCGCTTCGGCATCCCAAACTCCATCATCACAGATCTTGGCAGCACATTTACTGGCAGCCATTTTTGGGATTATTGCGAAGATAAAGGCATCCGGGTGAAATATGTGTCTGTCGCCCACCCTCGCGCCAACGAGCAGGCCGAGCGAGCAAACGGCATGATATTAGAAGCACTGCGGGCGACTCATCCGACCGCACGGGAAATACCCTGGTCGCTGGCTTAAAGAGCTGCCTGCCGTTGTCTGGGGACTCCGAACCCAGCCTAGCCGCAGTACAGGTGTTTCCCCATACTTCATGGTTTTTGGTTCAGAAGCAGTCCTCCCGGCCGACATCGCCTTTCGTTCTCCCCGGGTCGAGAATTATAATGAAGAAACTTCAGACACTACTTGAGAAGATGAGCTCGTAGCGCTCGAAGAAACCCGCCTGCAATCTTTGCATGCGGAACGCTAAATACCTTGAGGGCGTTCGAAGATATTACAATCGCAATGTACGGGGAAGAGCCTTTGCGGTTGGTGACCTGGTCCTTCGAAGGAAGCAGAAGAGTGTTCACAAGCTGGGATCTCATTGGGAGGGCCCCTTCAAAGTTAAGGAAGTCACCCGGCCCGGAGCGTACCGGTTGACGACCATGGAGGATATCGACATCCCCAACTCCTGGAACATCGAGCACCTATGATGATTTTTCCCATAACTCGGGGACTCTGTAAGCCAGCTTGTATCATTTTTTACCTTCTGTTGTCGCACAGATTAATAAAGCTTATTTGAGTACGTTGACATGGTTATATTTTCTTTCGACCGACGTAACAATTTATTTCCTTGCTCGACCACACTCTAAAGTCAGTGGACCCCCTAGAGCCGTCTCTGTACTTGGTCGTTTCACAATATGTGTGACTGGTGTACTCCCCGCATAGACTGACGACCGGCAGTTGACTCCTTAGCGTAGTCGAACAGCCCAATAGCTTGCCTGAGCATCGTGTCTCCATGCTGCGGCTATACCGGCACGTTAAGGTTAGGACTGGAGTCTACCATAGGTGACGTCCCTTTGTCTATGGTCTACAATTCGTCATCGGCTATAATCGTACGCATGCTAAAACGATTATGATAATAAAAACAAAGTATTAGCTAATAACTGCCACCCACATCTGGGCGTGGCTCGGCTTAAACCATAAGTGTTTTTTAACTGTTTTTTTCACTAACTATTTCCCCGCTACGGCCAAAAGAAACAAAGTATTATGCCTGGGGCAACTTCACCCAGGACTTTACCTCCAACAGCTCATAGGAGCGGGTTCATCTCGTCAGCAAGTTCTGTCGCCGCCTCGTCAGCCTCCTGGCGCAGGTTCAGAGCAGCGGCCTCCGATGTTCCGAGTGCGTAGCCTAGGCAGACGCGCTAAAACTGCACCTCGGGATAATGGGAGCGAGCCACCGCCAGAGTGATGAGGACATCTCTCCATCGGATACAATTCATATCACTACTCCGACACCAAGTTCTTTAGAAGGACCAATGACAAGGTCTCGTGCACGTCATTTGAATTATGAGGTGCGTTAGTTCCTTATGTTACATACTAATATTCATGAGGATGGGATGCTACTAAAGTCTTGTGATGTCTTATTGCTTAGGAATATTGGACCAGCTCAATTTACATCAAGTCCACCGCCGCTTACACCAACTTCCAGCTCTACACCAAGTTCACACTCAAGCAATGCACAAGACCGAGTCCACATGACAAGAACTTCAATTTCGCATGCAAATCTGTACCAACCTGTACAGTTTCATGGTTCATTGCATACATGATTGGAAAGCATTTCAAGTCTACTTTCTAACGCAACAAACGGATCATCTTTTCGACTTCCCAATAAAAAGTTATGATGGATTTATTGAAGGCTGCACAGAAGGTCACTGGACGCGCGAGAACTTCAACAGCCTTCATGGAAGCTGAACCATTTGGTCTTCCACATGCACAAGTGTTGGCCTGCGCCCATAGGCTTCTAGGAGAGTTATTTTCTACTACAAATATCACCTATGTACTGTTAAAAGACTTGGGTTTTGCTTAGATTGAATCTGCACACTTGTTTGTGAGATTTTCGCCGCTGTACCGGACCGACTAGGCTGCTACTTTGGTTTGTGACACCCCAAATTGCAAATTCAGTTTGCCTTTACCAGTTCTTGCTCATGTTCTCGAATCGCTTGCAGGGACTAGCCTTCTTGGCGAGGTCATCCGGGTTTTGTGCTCGGTTGATAACCATTGGAGCAGTGGTGTTGTGATTGCAAGGAAATCGATCTTCTCGGTCGGAGCCCTTGGATCATCTACGTCGTGATCTCCACAATTCGACTTATCAACTACCTATCGGAAGATCGGGCCTCAATCTCCATTACAGAGCATGTCGAGCCGTGTCGCGAGTTGCCTGGCGGGTGAATTCCATGAAGTTCGCCCAGGCCGCCGCGCTACGCTGCTCCATGTTTTGGGCGTCAGTCGGCGGCGCTTCCTCCGGATTGGCCCCGCCAACCGCGTAGCCATGAACGGCGTCGAGGATCGGTCCGACGCCTTGCAGGAGACGTTGTGTGCGACCCCTCCACAGGGCACGGTCGGCCTCCAGATCACGAATCTGGTGCCTGGAAGCCGCGCGCCCAGCTGCAAACACATATACAGTAAGTCCAGTATACTTCGCTACTCTCATCTTTCGAACAGGTAATTGTTCATCGCCCAGAAGGACATACCGTCGCGATCGGCGGCGATGTTCCGAAGCTCCTCGCGCAGATCATCCACCAGCTTGTTCGCCATCACAAGCTGCTGCTGCAGCGTCTCGACGGAAGCTTCATACTCTGCAAGGTATCACACAACCAACATATCAATCATTTTATTACTAACATTTTTATGAGATGTCTTCAGATTGATTATTTGGGCATCCTTCACACATACCCCGCACATGGCTCTGGGCTTCGAGGCGTGTCCGCTCCTCATGAGCTGCGAGCTCGACGCGCTCCTCTTCAAGCCGCTTGCGGTCGGCGGCCAGCTACGCACGCTCTGCCTCTAGCGCCTGGCGATTGCCCTCCCTGGCAACTTGAGCAGCCTCGCGTTCTACGCGAGTCCGCTCGACCTCCAGGACCTCGCGTTCAGCAGCTAGCGCTGCCCTCTCCTGCGCGAAGGCGTGACACTGCGTGTCGCTGTTGCCGGCCAACAGGCGGTCCCTCTCGGCCGTAAGCACCGCCCTCTCTTTAGCGAGGTGGTCGCGCTCACGGGAGAGCTCATCCCACGCCTGTCTGGCCTCAAGAAGGGCCTCCCGGCACTCCTCCAGCTCCTCGCGCAAGCGGCGGATTTCTTCATTCCGGATATGCTGAACAGCGGCATGTGATCACGGAGTATACACAGAAAAATCAGAATATAGGACGGGATAACCGAATACTTACGCGCAGGCGACTGGCTCCTTCCTCCACTTGGCGGGCTATGCGCGTCGGCTCGTCCTCCTCTTCAACGTCGGGCCACTCTTGCTCTACCTGGGGCACCGGGTCCTCCGCGGCCTCGTACCAGCCGTCGGCTTCCTCCATCTCCTGATCCTCGCCCTCGACTTGTATATAGTCCAGAGGGGACTCAGGGCGATTGACTAGAGGGGCAGCCTCTGGCCTTGGCACTGCTGGCTCTGGAGCGTCGCCAGCCGGCTCTTGAGGCCTAGCCACTCCTTGTGGAGCCACCGGCGCTGGTGCATCATCAGCCGGCACACCCTGCCTAGGAGCACCCTGAAAGGTTGTCTTGGGTGCAGCGGGCCCGCCCTGCTGCTGGACGTTCATGGTGTTAGGCGGCTGCGCCGGCTCGGTGACAGGACCCCTGTATCAACAGCTTCATTCACAAATACCTGTGCGGACAACGTGGTGACCACGATTGATAGCCAGTATACTTACACATTGGCGAAGCGTAGACCGCGGAGACGGCCTCCCGAACTACCGCCGCTGCGGCCTCCTCCACTCCGTGGCGCCGATATGTCACCGTGTGGCTCGGCTGGCACCCTCGGTGGACCGACTGGTGCACTCGGTGTCCTCTCTCCTCCAGCATGCTGCATATAGCAAGGTGACAATCAATCGACGCAACCTTACTCGGGGATTGGAGCACATTCGACGAATACTTACAAATGCAGTCGACTCGACAAAAGCTTCAACATCTTCATCGGCAAGAAAGTCGTCTTCGGGTTGGCAAGCTTCAGCTTGGTGACGACGAGGTGGCCGCATTGCCATCACCTTCCTCGGATGAACTCGGCACCGACGGGCTCTCCAGCGGACGCTTGCCGGTGGCCTGCCCACCTTCCGCCACCCCTGCCCTCCTCGGCATCCTTGGTCCTGCGGGGCGGAACGGCGGCGTCCCCGACGGGCACGGGCGCGAACATCGGCAGCCTCCTCAGGTGACAGGCTGAAGTATCGGCTACCGTCATGCCGTGGATCTGCAGATAGAGCACATGGAGGATCAATTACAAAATGCAAGAACAAGCTACAATTGATCAACAACAATGAAGCAACAATTACCAGCGGTGGTGGGTTCCCCACGAGAATGTTGGCACTGCACGTAAGCACCATGCTCAATTTAAAAGACCTATGGATGTGCTGTATACAAGCTCATCCAAACTAGAGCATAAATCAAAAACATGGGAAGCATAAAGTTTTGGTTCTATGGAGATAAAAATGAGTGAAAAGTGTTGATGAACATTTATTTCCTTTGCATACCTGGATATACTTACCGGCAACATTTTTGGATGTAGCATCGAAGTTGTTGCCATGGTTTGCATGATGTCCATGTCGGGCGCTTCTCAAGGCTAGGCCACACACACACGACGTATGTGCGGGCCATGGGCCTTGATGGTGGCCGCAAAGGATGACACTACAAGATTTTCGGTCTAATGCAACGCCGACAAAGTGTAGCAATTGAGCCAAAAATGGTAGCAATAGTACTTTTGCTACCATTTTTTTTAGTTAAATGTCGTTGCACTTGTAAGGGGTAGCAATAGCGAGAATGCAACAGGTTACGTTTTAGTTGCGACACACAACCCCTCTATTGCAACACTTTTGACGCTTTTTGCAACTTGTGGTGAGTGTTGTAACAAAAGCAATTGCAACCACTATGGGTGTGGCAATAGTATCAATTGCAACGAACTAGACGTTGCTAGTGACACGTATGGCAACATGCTTGTCGTGTAGCAACACCATGCAGTCGCAACGTAACATAGGTGTTGCAAGAGTGGTTATTGCTACGTAGAGAAAGCATTGCAATAGAGCTTCTCTATTGCCACGCGACCCTAAATGGTTGCTATAGGTGGCTTAGGTTATTGCAACGTCTCTGTAGGTTGGTTGCTACAGAGGGGTCCTCTATTGCCACGTTTGTGATTGGTTGCTACAAATAGGTCATCTATTGCCCACGTCACTGACTGGTTGCTATAGGTAGGTTCCTCTATTGCCACTGTCATCTTTTTTGTAGTTGCAAGAGATGGTTTATCTATTGCCACGATTATTGTATCTATTGCCACGACTAAATGTGGTTGTTATATGTGCGATTGTTGCAACACAATTTGGTTTGATTTCCATCATATATTGCAACGCCAAATTAATATATATTGATAATTAATGCTGCGATGCTTTGTTTGTTAGCTTAAATCAGTAATCACAAAACGACAAATACATAATGAATGAGGCATCGACATCCATTAAAACGAAATATAATTTGTTCATACAAAATCTTTAACGAATCACAACGAGTGTCAAACTAAATGAGAACACAAGTAGATAGCTTAACACATAATAATGTGTCCAGCACAGACAACTGTTTGAACTCATTCGAATCAAAAGACTAATGTCTACTGTAGCAGTGACGGCTCCTTCATATGTATGTTGTCCATTGTCCCACCATTCGCATGCTCCTTCTCAAACTCAAGATTCCTCCTGAAAAAAATCATTGACATGCATTAGTTAAACTAAAATTCTAGAACTAAAAATCATTGACATGCATTAGTTAAACTAAAACTCTAGGTACTACAAAACTTTACAAGTATTTTACAACTTGATGATGGTCAAGATCATTAAAGCAGAAATTAAACAGTGGAGCTGCAGTACTAGCGTTCTGTGAGCTGCAATACTATCAACAATGAACTTTGTAAGCGAGGACATTTAGTTAATTAAAACTATAATTGTAGCGAGGACAGTTGCATCACTTAATAAGGGATGTAAAAATTGTTTAATACTCACATAGACTTCCCTAGATTCCTCGCTTGTCCATTGTCCATTTTGTTGGTGGGTCATTATAAAAGGCTCCATATCATTTGGCTCTTCACCAGTTAGTTGGTCCATCTAATTAGGCAAGAACATAAACAAATTAGCCATATTTCATAATCTAGGGATATGTAGAAGCTTTTATAAACTGTAAAGATCAGGAAGATATCCACCAGAAATTAAAAAACAAAAGATAACAGAAATATTTATTGCTATTGAAAAACTAAAGGAATCCAGGTTATTCTTTTTTTTTTGGCACACATTAGTTTTAGTACTTTTCAGCTTTTCTGTATACAAGCATGCAAAATATAATTTTTGCAGTGGGCAGTGGGCTATCTCTATGAAATACAAATACTATATAGGTTATAACAATATCATGTCATTGTCATTCAGGGCACAAGCACAAACCATAAAAAAGTGCCTGAGAATGTTTTACCTTCTCATAGCTCAATTGAGAAAAAAACCCTTTGATCCTGTAACATGGTGTATCTTTCGATTATGACGATTCTGAGAATTCTTATTGCTAATAAAAAAACTGCACACTTAACTACTATGTTAGAAGTAGAACCAAAGCAAATGTGGCTTAGCTGCTATCAAATAAAACCAATGAAGCTAAGCCGCAGAAGCTACTGCACAAAGACACAGATCAGAGAGGACACAGTGAGCTCCTGCTCATGAATAAAACGAAGATGAAAATAATAATCATGGTTCAAACAATAAATGTACATAATAGTAAGGGACAATCTACAAAGTCTCGTTCTGAATCAGGTCCTTAACAAAGAGAGCATACATGCCTGTGCTAGAGTATCTGAAATTAAAATATACTAAAACTCACTGTGACGAGCACTAACAAGTTGTAATATGTTTGTTTCAGAATATCTATAACTCATTCCAATATTGATTAGATTCCCGTACATGCCTGAATGGTTATAAAAAGAAATCATTGGGTGTTTCATTTATATATAGTCAACATAAGAATCTCGTGGGGCCTCAATATCAAATTCTTGTACGCTTGAGCCCTTGGACGTCTGAAAAACGCAATCAGCAACGGAACAAGAACAAACCTGTACGAACGCCTACCTTCCTCACCAGGTCTGAGGCGGCCTCCGGGGAGCAGGAAGGAGTTCCGGACCTGCAGTAGCAGCAGGGTGCGGGTGATCGAATAGCACCACGGCCACCACCTGCAACCAAACCAGCGGCCAAAATTCAGAACAATGGGGCGCTCACTGCTGCTGTGGGTGTACGGCCATATCTAGATCATACGATCGAGGCCTGCGAAATTGCTTAGAGCTAACGGGTATCGGTGAAGACCTAGGCCACCGTCCTTGTCCACCCAGAGATGCGTACCTCATCCGCGCCGAGGGTTCAGTCAGGATGCCGGCTTTGGTGGGGAGTTGTCGCCACCGTCCTCAGATGCGGTCGGAGAAGAAGGGCGGCCATCCCGTATTCAATCCGGCCGTGGAGAACAAGGGCGGCCACCCCGTCGTCGATCCGGCCAGGGAAGAAGAAAGGCGGCCGCCCATTCCGGCCATGGACTGTGGCTGCCGCCACACAGCGCCTCAGCACACGCCGACTTCGTAGCGCGAGCAAGCAGGGGCCACGCCGCCACCAACGCCGCCGCCGCGCTGCGCGCTTCCAGTTGCGCTCGAGTGAGCGCTCGGCGGCCGTCGCCACTGTGCGTGTGAGAGGGGGATGGGGAAATGATTTTCGAGTTCGGAATAGGCGGCAGCGGCGGCCGAGTGGATTGGGGGCGATTTAGGTTTCAGAAGGGGCTTTGTTGGCTATATATTGTCGAAATTAGTTTACGAATTTACCCTCCTGCTGTAGGGCTAAATGTCCAGCTACATATGGATAGAATTGTCATTTCAGCTAAAATTTTGTGAGAGCGGGGAGTGCCATGTCTTGGCGCCATGCCAAATCTGTAGTTAGTTTTGAGATTTCAAAATATTTGAACTTCCAACAGAATTTTCGGATAGTAAGTGATTTCAAAAGAAAAAGACATCAACAACAATGTTATAAACTTATCAAGTTATATAACTTTTTGTTTGGTTATTTTTCAATCCAACAAAATGTTACTATACATCTTCTTATTGTTCATAATTGGATACATCTTCTTATTGTTCTCTTATATCTATGTGAGAGATGTGCATTTGCGAATAATGTGTTGTATTGCTTTGTTAAAATCACTTGAAACTTTTATGGGATAATTAATTACCACATGTGCATTTGTGAATAATGACGTATTTTCACAACAAAATATTTTTTGGAGTCAAATAAACATTGGTGGAATTTTAGCTCCGCTCGAATTCAACATGTCAACTCTCACGCGATTTTGACTTATATCTAAAACAAAAACCACATGTCAATTCTCCATATATCAAGTTGGTTGGGTGGACCATGTCTTGAAAGTACCACGTATACACTAAATCGAAATGGCTTGAAATTTTTGTGTATAAGCATCACATAAAAAGTTTAAGTGATTTAGATAAAGTGTTGTTGCACATCTATCTCAATGGCTTGCATGGCTCACATAGTCTTATATGACTAAGTGAGAGATGTTCCAAGTTGTGATGGATATATAGTACCACTTTGTTGAAATCGTTTGAAACTTTTATGGGATGGTTATGGAGCCAAAATATGTTGTTCTATGAAATTATAGAATTTTCTAACCAAATTTAGCTATTACTGTAATTATTTATTGAATACTAATTTATGGAATTTTCTAACCAAGAGATGGTGTTAAGAGCTATCAACACCCTTATAAACTTTTGGTCATTCACCACACCACAATGACTCACCGGTGACCACTAAGGTTGCCTAGGAGCAAAGCTCCAAGACTAACGAATGCTTTCACATGAACTTTGCTCAACTTTGAATCTCACAAAAGGCTGGAATATTTTTCTCCAATTGAAGAAATATGGTTAGATGGACACTAGAACTCAAAAAGTTTTTGCGTGGCGGGCATTTATGCTTAGCCGTGCGGGCATGAGAGCCCGTCACCTTCATGAGGTCACGGTTAATGGGAGAATAACCGTAGCCACGGTTAATCAATGTAGAAAAAAAAACCCGGTAGGCTACCGAGCCCACCGAGCCCGCTATCGCCGCCGGAATATCTGACTCACAAGATTTTATATAGTTTTTACCAAAGGAACTGATATGCTCTATAGTTGCAAGTGTGCAGACATAGTGAGCACTATTTGAAATTCAAATTCTCCAAAGGGCTTCTTAAGAACAAAAATATATATAGGCTATTACATATTAAAAAAAAAAAACTTTGGCACTTGAACTAGATCTGACCTTCTCTATCCAATCGGACATAAAAATACAATCAAATCATTCACCTTGATGGCATACCGCACAAATGCAAAGTGATTGTGATATATAAAAAAACATCTCCCAATATATAGGTTAATGGAATATTAAAGAGTGCCATTAAATTTGATTAGTTCAGCCTAAAAATTGTATAAAAAATATATCTCAAATGGATGGCCAATATTCAACCAACGCTCTTTTTTTAAGTAAAATAAATGTTTTGCAACCATAAATTTTCAGTATAAAAGTACAAATGTTTGCAAACTTCACAATCTAATTATCTTGATCACCTAACTATTTTTGCTGCTTGGCGGCCATTTTTTTTCACTCAAGCGGCAAAATAGGCGCCAACGAATCTGAACTTTTGCTGGTTGGCGGCCAAATTCGTGCGGCCTATCTTATCTGCCTCTCACCATTTACTCTCGTGTCCCATGTCTCTCGCAATTTATCTCGGCCTGGTCTCTCGCAATTTATCTCGGCGGTCCTCCTCCGAGCGCAACCCTGCAGGCCGGCGGTGGTTGTCCTCCGAGTGCACTCCCACGGACCAGCCGAGCGCCACCTCTCCGACCCGGCGGCACGGCACTCCGTCCCCGACCAGGCGTTGCGCGCTTCATCCCCGACCAGGCGTTGCGCGCTTCATCCCCGACACGGCGGCGACCGCTCCATCCCTGACCTGACGGCACCTGCTCCCTCTCCGACCTGGTGGTGCATGCTCTACTCCCGTTCACAGTCATCGTGGAGGCGCGTTCACCCTCCTTTACTCGTTGTCTCCTCTCCTATTTCTCTTTGTCCTTTCTGCCGAACTGACTTTGATCTCTTATCTAGGTTTGGCTCCTGGGTGTGGGCGTCCACCGAGTGGCCAGGGACCGGGGTGGTGTACACAGTGACGGCCGGCGTTCTTGCGCGGTTGGATGAGTTGGTGCCTCCAAGCTGCACCCAAGTGGATGCCATGCCTTGGTAAATCCCCTTCCCTCTTAGATCTAAATGATTTTTGTTTGATGAAATATATACAATCCGATGGTTCTACGTCTCCTAAATTCTCAAATTAGATTGATTATAATAGGTGTGTTCCCTGCATTTTGTATTAGTAATTGTGTACACTGTACACATCTAATCCATTTAATCATGTGACGTGTGTTGTCAGGTACACTGTATTAGTAATTGTGTACACTGTACACATGTAATCCTGTCAAACATTAGGAAACTGAACATCAGTTATCTGAAATACAACCAAGGTGGAATATTTTGGTGTAATTTAGTTTGATTCTGTTAGTACTTTAGTTCTTTTGTTGGTAGGTTTGGGTGAATTGTTACAGCAGTTAGAAAGTGATTCCTTAATTTTGTTTTGGTATGATCTTCATATTGTTGATGTCCTTCAGGTTAGATTTAAAATTCTTATTGTTGACTATACTTTCTTTGTTGCTGTTCCTAGTTTTATACTTCTTACCTGGATATGGACACACAAGTGTTGAAAGCTGACTCAGGCTTGGGTATCCAACTCAGCATGATTTTACTGGACTTCCCAAATATAACTTGGAAATCCAACTTGGGTGTGAAGAGTCTGATTAACCAAATATAAATGTGTTCTCTCAATGTCCAAGTTGGGTGTAGTTATGGAAACTTACCGAATGTCCTAGGAAATAAAGAAAAAAATAAATGCCAAATATTGGTGTTTAGTCTTTTCACCAATAGTATTTCTGTCTTTTCTGAATATAGTGAAGGGAACTGGTGGACAACCACATATATTATTAAATAAATAGATTAGGATACACCTGACATCAACCTGAAAGATTGGATATTCTCCAACTAAATGCAAAGAGCAGCTCCTTTTCAGCATCTATGATTGATTCCCATCATACCAAAATGGGCTGTTGACCCCTTCATATCTCTTTCTTGCCTCAGGAAAAGTAGTTGCCAAATTCTGTGCAAAATATCTACACAGAGAAGTTATCTACACAGAGAAGTTATCCATAGTCATGCCTCTGACCTTACCTGATGTTTTCCATATGCAAAATACATTTTCCAGGTGATATGGAGTTTAAACAAAACAAATTCTTGTCTCCTGATAAGCAAATTCTGACAGCAAACCCTGACATAGACATTGTGAGTACATTCTGCAGTTGCGTTGACTCACACTATTGCTATGTAGACTACTGAGTTAGCATTTCCTCTTGTTGATAGTTATTGTAACTTATATTCTTTTGTACAGATTGAGCTACGTGATGACGACGAATTCATTGTTTTTCGCATGTGATGGCATTTGGTAAATTTCTCTATATTAACAAATTTCTGGCTTCAACTTGATTATTACTTGTCAGAAGTAACAAACATATCCTCTGGGCTATTAGGGATTGCTGTCAAGCCAGCAGGTGGTTGATTTCATCCGTGAGCATGTAAACACAGTAAGTACCAAGTTACTCACACTATCTTCCCTTTCGAAAAAAATGTAACATCGTCTTCAGATGTCTTGGGTCTTTGGCAATACTCATGGAAAGAGGTTACAAAGTGTAGGAGGAAAGCCTTTCTGCAGTATGTGAAAGAGTGCTTGATAGATGCCTGGCTCCATCGACCATGGGCGGCGGGGATGTGATAACATGACGATGATCCTGGTGCAGATCAAGAAGCCAACTCCTCAGGTCAAGGACGCCTGTGGTGCAGTCCGCTGTAGACGCGGGAAGCTCCGAGACCCAGTGAGTCACCTCTGATTATGTGGATTGGAACCAAACTGCTGAGTCTCTGTCTATTGGATTATCTGGAGATGTCAGATTAGTAGACATAGCAACCTTATTGGTAGAAAATGTACTTTATTATTATTTTTAAGCGACATTTACTATGTGAGAATATATCCACCGTGAACAATGTGCAATACTACTTTACCAAAACTTTCTGAATTTTTTATTCAATGATTGTACATAAAAACCATGTCATTAGGCAAGTTTGTAGATTTTGTTAACCAAGTCTAAATATTATTACATTTTATTACATAACAACATGTTTTGGTTCCATAAAAGCGCAACATTAATTAAATAAATCAAACCTGCCCTAGCCATCGCTGTTGTGTCCTCGCCACGCTCCACGCCTTCTCTGCCCTCGCCAAGCGACTCTCAACGTGGATGTCATGCTTTGGCGGGGAACACTTCGACAAGGCGATGACACCAATCAAGTTTTTGGGGGTTTAGGTCGATGATCCATCGCGTGATCCTAGGTCTATGGCCCATGACTTCTAATCCATTCAATTAAGATACCCACAATTCAATTATCATGTTTAGAAATAATCAAATAAAAAAATCAATCAAGCCTTCAACAAGAAAGTTTGAGTAGTGCAGTGGTAGCGTTGTTACCTGTTAAGCACCTAGTCACGAGTTCGAAGCTCCCTAGTTTTATTTTTGTCGAAATAATTAAGAGCCAAGGGGAGCAGGGTAGCGAGGCCAAGGCGTAGCGGAACCTATTGTGGACCTTGTCGATTTGGTGGGCCGCTTGCCATAATAATTATTGTGGACTCCTCCATCGCCTTCTTGCTCTTCTCCTCCGCCGCCCGCGCCACCCGCAGCTTCGCCATCTAGAAATTAGCCCTGGCGTGCGCCAGCCCGAACAACAACATGAAATGCGGATGCGAGCTGCACGCGAGGGAAAAATAACTAGCTGCGCGGGAGCCGATGAAATGACCGAGGAGTGATGCGGTGTTGAGTTTGCACTGGAGTCCGTCGATACGTATGAGGGGCAAGTGGCCGTAATCCAGCTTTTGGGGCACACCGGTGGTCGCGTCAACCCAAGGTTCACACAAGTTTTTCCCGTGCGCAACTCCCCCGATCGGATCGTGACTCCCTACTTCTGCGTGTATGGCCCGTGATAAGGCCCAATCCAAATAAGCCTCGCCTCCCAGTTCTCATTGCAATTCTCAAAGTATATTGCAACAAAAAATAAGCGTTGCACTTGAACACAATTTTCTCTTTGACCTCGAGATCTCGTTGCAATAAAATTTAGCACTTGCAACAATATCAAAGTATATTGCAACTGCAAAAAAAAGGTTGCAATTGAACCCCACTATTGCTTCGCCTCCAAGAGTTCTCGTTGCATTAAGCATCCAACTTTTGCAACGCTTGTGAAATTTCATGCAACACAAAAAAGCGTAGCAATAGTCACAACCAAATGCAACTAACACAAATGTCGTTTGCAGTACTACCACCACAAATTGCAACCAAAATCAATTCTACTGCAACAATTTTTCACCATTGCAATATCGTCAACCAAATGCAACAAAGTTTCCGCAACATCTTGAAAACTGTTGTATTAAAGGCACGATCGCTACGATTTTTTTAGAATGGTTGCAATACAACCATCTCTAGCAACCAAACTTTCAGCGTTGCAATTCGAGGCGTTGAATTAGACCAAAAATCTTGTAGTGTGAGAGGCGAGCCCTTCTTGCTTGTTGAAGCGATGAAGGGTGGAGTTAGGTGGCACATTTGTAATGATCTTGATCTTGTGGTGCCAACCTCTCCTCTCCTCTTCTACATTTTTTTTTTTGTATATATTTTTTTTTCTTTTGACAACTCTCTTTTTTTATATATATAATTCTTCTTTTTTTTTTTTCAATTCTTTTCTCTCTTTATTCTTTTTCTTTCTTCTCCCTTTTTTTTTCAGCAAGGCAAGGTGACATCATCTTTTTATGACCCCTTGGTGGATGGAACTTAAGATTCTCACCATCTTTCCCCACACTTGGACTTTTGTGTAAAAGTCAAGTGTGCAATGTCTGGTCTCCCTTTTAGCATGTCCCATTATCCATGAGCATCAAAGTTTCTTATTGATGTGCCCCCTATGTTCTCAAGCATTGCGTGCCTCTTTTGATCTTCTTAATCGATCTCCACCAAAAATGGTTAGCGACAAGAAAACCCGAAGGTGCATACTAACCCGACAACAAGCTCTTGCTTTTTATTAATCGAGAAAATGCTTTTTTTTATGAAAATATTAAGAGAGATAAAATATATGTAACGATTTTTTTTTTTTTGATAGTCCGGGGTATCTCCCCGGCAAAGTGCTTTGATTATGGTCATAAGCTTGACCGCTGGAATTCTTCTTGCGGTTATCGAGGGTGGTGAAGTTCCCAGCTTCTCCAAGAAGATTTTAGCGTTACGCTTAAGCCGCAAGGTTAGTGCCATCGTGCTACTACAAGATCAATGAAGACTTACACAACCATCCTGTTAGAGAGTTTGTAAACGAGGATCAAGAGGAAGTTGTGATCCTAGTAGGAGCACGTGGTCACAAGTGAGGCAAGCGCTAGAGATCCAAAGAAGTGAGCATGAAACATGAGGAATCTTAAACGAAGATTTTTCATGCTCAATCGTGGTTTCTATCTTGGTCTCTAGAGTTGGTGCCTCGTGTATGTCCATGGCACATGAGTTTTTATCCTCAAAAGGGTATGTCATGAAGGACAAATGTTGCATCTTGACCATTGTCAAGAATAACGCGTTTTGTTGGCCGGAGGGACATGGCTTATGTTCGAGTGAGGGCGACAGTGTTTCGTTTCACAAAGATGCGAGAGCAACTTAAGTGAATCGAATGGAGTTATTAACTTCGCCTCCTCGAACATGTCATGGTTGGGATGTTGCTTTGCCACTAGACTTTTCGGATATGGGTTTGGAGTGGCACAAGCAATATCTCCCAATTTTTCATCAAGGCTCCCATGGGTATTTTTTTATGAACAAGGTCTTTGAGTGGATAGCCTATCAAAAGTTTGAAGTTGAGGATGGGCAAGATATAGGGATCTAAGAACACCTCAGCTTTGTCAATCTCTAATGGCACGGCCCTTGCGATCCCACAACACTCAAAGATAAGTCCTGACAGATTTTTTTTTTCAAAAAGTTCCCTTTAACAAACAAGTAATGATGTTGGAAGGTGAAAGAATCTGAATTGCTTCAGAAGAATGTTTCATTTCCAATGACCATTTTGTTGATGGTTTAGCTCTAGGGAAGACTTAATTTGTTGTGGGGTTTCTGTGCCAAGAGAGGTTCGAGGTATGGCCATAATCCTCGAATTCAATTGGAAACTTCAAAGGATGAATTTTCCTTCAGTGTTCGTGGTTCGGAGAAGGGCTCGGCCAGTCGATCCTAAGTATGGTAAAGGTACGGATTCAGTGATGAGGGCTTCTCAAAGCTTGACATGCCCTCGGTTTTGGTGGGGTTTGTGTTTTACAATGGGAGAAGCAAGCTTCTCTAGGATGTGATCAAGGATCTTCCTTTGTTCCATCGTAATTTTATCGATAAATGACCCTCCAAAGTGGTCATGTCAAGGCAAGATAATACGTGTCAAGACCCGAATGAAAGATGTGTGAAACATACTCTCGGGTAATGACAAGTCTAGGTCAGCGTGTATTAACATAGTGAACCTGGCCCAAGCTGCACCTAGGACTCTTTTTTTTCAAAATCAAGGAATGTCCGTTTGGAATTTCAAATTTTTTTTTAATATCAAAAATGTAAAAAATCCTTTTTTACATTCTTGTGCAGAAGAATTCGGTCATGTATGGTTTCTTGGCAAAAGCCCATGTTGGTTGGGTTCTAAAGGATTCTTTGTCACATCTTGGTGCAAGGGATTTGAATATTTAAACCCATAGCATGATTATACATGACCTCCACCAATCCTTAATATAGTCATGGAAAAATGTTCATTGAGGAGTGTTTCAAATCGATCAGATTTGTGGTTTCTTCTATTGTTCGTATTTCGAGGTGTTACTGAATCCCTCAGCAAGGTCAGCCTCGAAAAACAGGAGATCCTACCATGCGGTCCCCTTGGGTTTTGGTTCAGGCAAGGGTCTCTCTATAGGTGTATCAGGTTCGGCAACAGCCGAAGAGACTTCCCTTTGATCTGCTTCGGTTCTACTCGGATGGGTTCTAGCAGGAGAGTATTCTCAAAAATATGGTTTAGGAAAGCTCCTCCTTCCGCTGGTTTTTTTTTATGTGAAAACGACATCTCCGGTAGTTATGTCACAAGCAGTAAGATTGATGTTCTATCAATGGGTTTTCCAATTTCAAACCTGAAAATGTTTGGACCTGAACCATGGCTATAAAGCCAGGGCGGAGCTCAAATCTTGAAGCTGTGATTGGCTTCGAAGATTGACATGGTTCTAAGAGCTCGCCCCTAGGAGCAAAAAGGTTTTTGAAAGTGGTTGCTCCATAATTAAAACTAACTAGAAATAAAAATGAAAAAGAATGGCGAGGGGGTAAGGGCTCACACTGATAACTAGGTTTCACAAACTATAACGACAACCATTCCCCGGCAATGGCGCCAGAAATGCTTGTTGGTATTTCTTAGCGTAAGCAGCAAAGTCCGCAAGCGCACGGAAAGTACCATTGTAGCACTTCACCTAGAAGTATTCCAGGTATCGAATTTCCACAGGGAACGGGCGCTAAGTCTGTTCTTCTAGCTATCAAGGGTCAAGCATAGGAGGTGATCCTAGGAGCGATGTGTTCTTTCAGCACTTAGGCTAAGTCAGGCTACTCTGTCTATTAATCGAGTATTACTTCGGGCATCCGGAGTGCACTTGGTCTGCCAAGCGATGCCGGCCTCTTGCTCTACTGCGCAACCGGACGTGGAGGAGTACAATGGGCGAATAGGGCTGTCACCACCTATCCCCTACCTCACTACCGTGGATTGCGGAGCAAACGAGGGTGATTCATAACTTAGACACCACGTCTACGTTACTTGTCACTACTCTAGCGTCGATCAGGGGATCCCGTCTCTATCAGGGGCCCTCTACTAGAGCATTTACCACAGGGGCAAACAACGATCCCATAATTCTCAATATAATAAATGATAGCATGGAACTTAAGAATGATACTGAAAGTAAGACACGAATAACTCTCACCAAGCCGTAAAGTTACCCGTAGAGGTACAAGGTAGGGAGGCGGGAGCCGACAGATCCGGCACTCCGACAGCCGAAAGACCGCGGGGTCGCTACTCCTCTCTTCCTCTCTACCTTGCATTCTCTCTCACTCCCACTGAGTGTCTTGGCACTCTCTAAACCACCCTATATGTGAGACGTGGAGTGTAATTCCCGAAGGAATGTGGGGCGAGTGATGGATCACATGGTGAAGGAATGAAGGTGATCCTTTATTGAATGATGTGAAGTGAATTGGTGGTGAATTGGTGCTCTATGGAGGAGGGGGTGACCCTCCTTTATACACACAAGTGAAAGGTGTTTTTGGCGGGAAAGTTTGGCGCGAAACGGTGAAAAACACCTCCATGCACCGCCTCTATTCCTCCGGCTTCCGCCACCGCCCAAGGCGCCGGCGAGATCGGGCGCCGCCCTGCGGGGGCGCCCGCCCCACGGCGCCGCCGTGGGTTTGGCCCCGCCTCGTCCCGGTTTCGGCAGGTGGGCTTGTGGCCCATTCCCTCGTCGCGTCCTCGGGGTGTTTTTGGCCTGGTTCGCGTTGGTTTTGGCCTGGTGGCATTCCCCTTGTCCAAAGCGCCAGCTTCGATGTGCGCTTCTCTCTTACTTTTGGCGTACTTTTACCTATTTCCACGTTTATGCCCTCGCAAAACATATTTTCTTCGAATACAAGTGGAACTAGATTAATAGCAAAGGTTCATGTGGCAAAAAGTACGTTATTCATCATGTTATATAACTAAGTCGGCGGTATAATTAGTATGATAAGGGCCGCCAACAGCAAGTGCTCATGAAATTCTTCTTAGGATGAGTCTTTGCCACTTGCTTACCGGCTTGACACGCACTACATAGCTTGTCCTTTTCAAACTCAACTCCATCCAAGCCTCTCACTAAGTTGTGCTTCACAAGCTTGTTCAATTGTTTCATGCCAACATGTCCTAGCCTTCTATGCCATAACCAACCCATGCTTGATTTGTAGAGCAAGCATGTACTCAATTTTGCTTCACTAGTGCTCAAGTCAACTAGATAGAGATTGTTATGCCTAAAGCCTTTGAATATCAACTTTGAATCTTTCACACTAACAACCTCAATATCATCAACCCCAAATATGCATTTGAAACCAAGGTCACAAAGTTGTGCTACCGAGAGAGCAAGTTGTAGTTCACCTTGTCAACATGTGCCACATTGGATATGCTCAATTCACTTGTGATTAGACAACAAAGCTCGTGGAACTGATTAAAGGTTAGGCATTAAGCATTAGTTGTCTAGAGCTTTTAAGATTAGAGAGATAAATATTATTCTAACCAGGTATAAAAGGAAGCTAACGTGTTCTAATATAAGTCATACAAACTCAACTACATCTAGCTCCTCTACTACATTGATTTGTGGCTCAAGGTAAACTTTCAAGCGTTGGCCATTTACCTTAAACATATTACCCTTTTCATCTTGGATGGTGATGGCTCCATGTGTTGATGTGTCTATGACATTATATGGTCCATCCCATTTACTTCGCAACTTACCATGTCCAAAGAGCTCAACTCTTGAATTAAATAGTAGAACTTTGTCTCCAGGCTTAAACTCCTTAAGCTTGATTTGCTTATCATGCCATCTTTTTGTTCTCTCTTTATAAATCTTGGAGTTATGATAAGCCTTCTCTCTCCACTCTTCTAGCTCAGATAATTGCATTAGACGCTTCTCGCCAGCTAGGTGGAGATGCATGTGCCATTTCTTTATTGCCCAATGGGCCTTGAATTCTAATTCAACAAGCAAATGACATGTCTTCTCATATACAAGTTGATAAGGTGACATGCCTATGGGTGTCTTGAGTGCAGTTTGTTAAGCCCAAAGTGCATCTGGAAGCTTGTCCTTCCATGCTTTCCCCATTTCATCCACGGTCTTTTGCAAAATATTCTTGATTTGTTTGTTAGATGTTTCTGCTTGACCGCTATTTTGAGGATGGTATAGTGTTGCAATGTTATGACAAATCCCATGATCTGCTAAATACTTTCGGAAGACTTTATCTATGAAATGGGATCCTCCATCGCTTATTACCATTCGGGGTGTACCAAAACGAGGAAATATGATTTCATGGAACATTTTCTTTGCATGTTTTGAATCACTTGTTCGACATGGCATTGCTTCTACCCATTTGGACACGTAGTCTACGGCTACTAAGATGTACTCGTAATTCCTAGACTTGGGGAAGGGTCCCATATAATCAATCCCCCAAACATCAAATAGTTCAACTTGGAGATTGTTCGTGAGAGGCATCGCATCTCGTGCATTGATGTTTTCATGTTTTTTACATCCGTGGCATCTCCCCGACAAATTCTTTTGTATCTACATACATCGTTGGCTAGAAAAAGCCACTTTGCCATATCTTGGCATGTGTCCGAAATGCTCCATAATGTCCTCCATATGGCGAGGCATGACATCTTTCCATAACTTGAGTAGCCTCAGCCATATGGACACATCTTCTCAACAATCCATCGGCACAAACTCGAAAAAGATAGGGTTCATCCCACAAGTGATAACGGCTCTCATGGATTAACTTTCTTTTGTTTTCACCAGGGTGGGACATAGCCCTGTCACTATAAAGTTTACGATGTTTGCATACCATGGATCAGAGTATGTTATCTTGAGCAAAGTATCATCCCATAGATAATCATTGATGGGTAGCTCATGTGTTTCCTTATACGGAAGCCTAGACAAGTGATCAGCTACCAAATTCACTACTCCCTTTTTATCTTGGATCTCTATGTCAAATTCTTGGAGTAGAAGAATCCATCGAAGTAGCCGAGGTTTAGCATCTTTCTTAGTGAGGAGGTACTTAAGAGCAAAGCATGGTCTGCGTGTAAACGATTACCTTTGCCCCCACAAGATAAGATCTAAACTTGTCTATAGCAAAGACAACAGCCAATAGCTCTTTTCCAGTGGTAGCTGTTGACACCTGTTATAGCACAATTTTATAAGTTAAATAACATGAAATAAGGGCACAAGTCAAAGACCAAACATAAGTCTAGGGGTTTAACTAACATAATTCCATGAGTTTTGGTATTCTGTGACTTTCCAAGGACTTGATAGATAATTACAGAGAAAGATGGAGAAAGTTCCGAAATATACAAGGCATATGAAGACAAGACTTGACCGTGAATCAACTCAACCCGAAAAGTGAACTAAAACATTCTAGAAGATACCAGAGGACACGAGAAAAGACGGGAAGCCGAGGTGGCATGCCACCCTGGCGGCCGCCAGTGCCAACTAGGCCGACCGCCAGGTGGGCCACCCCTGTCAGCCTTCCCTTCCTAGGTCGGTTTACTACCGACATTGAGGTTGTTTCTACACCGTTGCTGAAGGTCGGTTTGATCCAAGGGTTGACGTTCATCGCCAAGTACTATATAAGAAGACCAGCTGACCCCAGGGCAGAGAAGAAGTTCATTATCATACTCATTCATCAACTCATACCCATCTAGTCCAGCCAAGTCTAGACCTAAGCCCTAGTTCATACTAGAAGTAATTAGCTATCTAGCTAGTTCTAGTTGAAGATCAAGTTCATCTTGAGTTCCTGATTAGTCAAGAAGTAGCAAGGATCATCGTTCTTGAGACTTCTCTCTTGTATTCAATCTGTAAGTACTCTTATATTTAGAATACAATTGTTATGGCTTTGATCTTTATAATTATTATATTCTTATTGATATGTGTTTATGCTTGCTATGATTATATGTTTAGTTTAGTAAGATTGCTTTATATTTTATGCATGGAATTGTATAGCATCCATATAGATGATCATTATGTGGGTGATAAGCAATGTGTAAACGTGGTGTTTATACAACGTTTATCTGCAATTGCACCCTACATTCTGGGCCGTGTGGTAGATCGCAGGAGTGACAGCCCTGTTGAGTCCTTTGGAATCCACCCTCCGAATGTAGGACACGTCGAGCCTATAATTACGGTGATGAACAAGTTTCGTCTTTGTTTGTCATTGGTAATGCTTGCCATGTGTAGAAGTAATCCAACCTTGCCATGATAGCTAGATGTATTGCACTAATTGTAGTATTCATTGACATATATGATTAGGAGTATCTTAGGAATATTCATTCTATTCTATTCTATAACATGTTAATAGCTCGTATGATTCTAGTGGCTTATGATGATCTTAGACTTGGGTATTTATCATTTATATATTTATCTTTATCCCGTGACTTATCCTGTTGTAATGTTATGCATATGGCTACTCGGCATTACATTACTTGTAAAGTGGATGATCTCATAACTAAATCACAATCTAAATCATTAGACATCCGTTTCTCTCTACCTTTCCATAGACTCCCTTCCCTGTGGTAAAATATAAATACGATACCCGGATTACTCCCGTGAAGTGCTACAATTGGTATTTCTATCTCGTGCGCTTGCGATATCATGTTCATTCTTTTATCAAGGCCAATCAAGAGTACCATGCCCCGCATTTCTTTGAGCGTTATTGCTAGGGTGACAGACTAGTGTATAGGTAATGCCTAGAAATGTGTGGTATACCTTGAGTACATATCCTGGTGAGATTAACTCCTCTATGGATAATGGTGCTAAGTTTATATCCCACTACTAACACCGCCTAACTCCGCTTTGTTGGATCATGAGGTTAATCCCATATCCAAGCTAACATGATTAGATAGATATCCCATATATATTTCTTTCGCCTTCCTAATTGGGATCGTGTAAGAAATATCAACAAGCATTTCTGGCGCCGTTCTTGAAGAAGGCGTAGTCTATTTAAAAAAAATAATTTTTCTTGGCTTTGTTTTTCAAAACTTTCCTAGTTTAGGAGAGCATAGTTAATCTTTTAATTTCAAAAAGATGTTTTCAAAACTTCAAAAGTTTTTCTAGTGCTTCTTTCCAGCTTTCTTTAGTTTGGAAGGGTATTAGCCAAAACTTAGACAGTGTTACTCCTATTAAGTTGGTATTGTTTTTCGACTTTACTAGTTAGAAAGGGTGCTAGCCAAAAAAATCCTATAAACACATCATATAAGGAAATAAGAGAGATCCCTTTACATCACCTAATGCATTGAGAACCCATTATCACATACTCAAACAGGTCCAACCCCTGTTTCTCTATTTTGTTTTGATCTTATGCGAGGGAAAAATTTATGTATGAATAAGAACCTTCCGAGAAAATTTTGTTGAAGATCCCGAAAAATTAATCGAGGCGAGGCAAGAGCAAAACTCGGACAAACTCCAAAGACCTTCACATCATCATCATCATCATCGAGACACCAAGACCTACTGAATTGGAAGTTAATCAAGTTACTAAAGACTTGACATCTCAATTTGAAGCTATGGCAACCAAGACACTTCGTGAATTTTCAGCTCCTACCACGGACAACATTCTTGTTGGTCCGAAGGTAGAGGTTGGAGACAAAGGCTTTGAGCTTAAGCCGGGGCTCATCAATATGGTGCAAGCAAGTCAATTTTGTGGAAAGGCACATGAAGATGCTAGTGCTCATCTCCAACACTTTCTGGAGATTTGCAGCACATTTACTATGAAGGACGTATCCACAGATGCAATCATACTTCGTCTTTTTCCATTCTCACTTTTGGGAAGGGCCAAGCAATGGTTTATGCTACAAAAGATAAGAATACTACATGGGATATATGTTCCACAGCCTTTCTTGCTAAGTTCTTTCCTGTGGGCAAGACAAATGCCTTAAGAGGGAAGATATCAAATTTTCAACAACAAAGATGATGAATCGGTCCCCCTCGAAGCATGGGAGCGTTTTCAAGATTATATTTCAGAATGTCCACACCATGGGATGGAGAAGTGGCTGTTGATGCAGACTTTCTATCATGGGCTTGTTCCCAGTGCTCGTGAAAACTATGGATGCTTTTGTAGGCGGTGGTGCTTTCTTATCACTTACACTAACTCGTGCCACAAAACTTGTGGAGAAAATGGCTTCCAACCAAGGTTGGAGTGAAGAGCGTCAATCTCGCAAGAGGGAATGCACCAAATTAAAGAAGTAGATATGCTATCTGCAAAATGGACCTTATTATGAAGAAGCTCGAGGATAGAGATCCTCAACCCAAGGCGCTTATGCAAATTCAAGACTCTGCATGACATGTGAAGAATGTGGAAACTTAGGCCACACTGGCAGGAAATGTCCAGAGATCCTGGAGGACATCAACTTCATCAATAACAATAATAATTTCCCTCCTCAGCACAATCAAGGTTGGAACCAACAGAGGCCCAACTACCAAAGCAACTACCAAGGTAACAATTCAGGTAACAATTTTAATACTTATCAACCTTCTTTAAGAGATCTTGTTGTTAACCAAGGTAAGACCATGGAGAATCTGTCAAGAAAGATAGCAACTAATGATAAAGCTCTTGAACTTATCAATACTCATTTGGAAAGCTTTTCTTCAGCTATAAAGAATCGGCACCGCTTTTAATAAAATGATAGAATCTCGATTTTCTCAATTATCTATTCCACTAACCACACCGGGAAAGATTCCGGGGCAGCCTAAGAATTAGAAACCGCAAACCTTGTCTATATTTATAATTTATTACTATAGAGAGAGTCGTTACTATAGAGAGACCTCAGGAAGCTGTTGGTTGGATGATTCGATGCCACCTAAGAAGGAAGATCCAGGGAGGCCAGTCATTACAATCAAGATTGGACAACACACATTCGACAATGCTCTCTGTGATTTTGGCTCAAGCGTCAACATACTACCAAAGGTAATTTATGAAAAGATTTATAGTGAACTACTTTGGAAAACGAATATGTGCTTGCAGCTTGCAGATCAATCATTCTGTTATCCCAGGGGATCCTTGAAGACGTGTGTGTGGGAATCGAGGCTCTTATGTGCCGCCAGACTTTGCGCTTGTAGACATCGGAAGAAATGAAAGAGCAACAATTATACTGGGTAGACCATTCTTATGCTCGGCTAAAAAGCTGTCATCTACGCAGCAGTCGCGAAGATTGTTTTCAATATCAAAGGGAAGAGGGAGAAATTCACTTTCAAGAACAAGGTACAAAACTCCCTTACTTATTCCCGAATTCCAATCGTTATGTTCTAGAACCAAAGATGGAAAGTTACAATCGAAACGAAAAAGGAATCAGAATCGAAACAAGAACAAGACGGCACAACCTACAAAGGTAATGGTAGTAAATAAAACAACATCTTATAATGACCATTTACTTCAATCTCCAATGCTTCGTCGGCAAGATGATCCGTAGCCCTACTATTCATTGCTCTATTCAATGCTTGGAATTTCTATAATACATATTGCGATATCGGATCTAGTGTTAATCTAATGGCAAAATCAACATATGAATTATTATTTGGAAAATTGCCATTGCAACCAACATATGTGCGATTCACGGATGGCGCACCAATCCTATAGAGTTCTGAAGGAATTGCCAAGAACATACCGGTCAAGATTATGGACCACTATGTTCTCACGACTTTGTAGTCATGGACATGGGGAAGGAAGAAGACCCTCCACTAGTGCTTGGGAGACCGTTCCTCAACACTACTCGCGCAATCATCTACATCCATACAGGAGAGATACATTTCCAATTTCCTAAAGAGAAGGTACGTGTTTACTTTAATAGTTATAATGAATATACAAATCCTAGAGGGAAAAGCAGGGCAGCTCGTCGCCGCCATAATAGAAGATGGATTAAGAATCTAGAAGAAGATAAGGTAAGTAAAGAGGCTAAAGCTCTTACACCTACTACATCTATGGAGAAAGAAGAATCAACTATTCCAGAAAAGAATACATTATCCAAAAGATGGAGGAAGAAGAAGACATCTCCTAGAACATCATCAGAAGAGACCATAGAATCATCAGTGCCACCGATTGTGACAACCGATATACCATGGGAGTAAAGAGCGAACTTGGAGTCTTGTTCTGAGGGACTTTAAACACCGAATCCTCGCCGAAAGGGTAAGTCGGTAAGTTATCAATAAAATCCCCGCATTGCATATTTATTCTTTGCATATCATATTTATCTTTTTAGTATCTCATATCTGCATTTTGAAAATAATAAAAAATATTTTTGAGCTTTGTTTTGTGAAAACCTTTAAAGCCCCATGCTAATATCCCCGGGCTAAACACCTCTAGGCTATTTCTTTGTGGTGGCATAAAAAAAAAATAAAAATAAAAAATATATATATAAAGATGCATAAGTACTTATATACAAGTTATTTTATTTTTCCTTACATATAAAAATAAAATAAAAAACTTTGAATAATAAAAATCTAAAAATTTCCCGGGCAAACTAAAGCATTGTGGCTAACCTCTAATGCTTAACCAAGTTCCACTAGCTTTGTTGTCTATTTTTGAGATCAACAGATTTCAAGAGGAGAAGAGATATATTAGGCGCCACTCTAAGTAAGCCAACTACCTCAACTTCTACATCATTAAAGATTACACTCCAATCTAGCTTGGGGAGTGCAACCCCCGATTATCCGATATAAGTATCTTACTATCTATCTATATTATTATTATTATTAGTTAAATATTTTGTTTGCTAGAAAGTTTGTTAAAAGTTTAGTTTGTTAAGAGTCTTTTATTAGAGTGTGAATAAAAGGATCAAGAGAGAGTGCACACTAAAGTTTACTTTGCTCAACTAAAAGGAACCCCAAAATCTGCCAACATGGAGATGATGAATAGTTGCTCCGTTGTTATATTTTTCTAGTACCTAGCTTTCAAGCTTAATTTCTCTTGAGCTCCATTTGCAAAATTACTTTGATGTTTACTCTAAACCTGAAACCTATGGGATGCAAATGCTTGCTCTAAAGTCTAGGTAATTGACGGATATGATATATGATAGTCTGAGCTACTATTTGATCTTACTCCTAGTGACACTAGATTTCTGGAGATTTATATTTTGAAAATTGAAAATGCACATGATAAGTTCCTGTGTGACAAGAGTGTGAACCTCCTACCACAGCCATATATACATGCTATTTAAATTAGGAAAACCTTTTGATAAATATATATAGGCTGCTTGCTTTGCATTGAGTTTGTTCAATCTTTGTCGACCCTTAGAAACTTGTCATGATCATGTACACTCCACTCATTCCACTACACTCCACTCTACTTGACTATATTCACATATGCTATTTTCATCCCGAAAATGCGCATCCACCACATATACACCCACTATATATATACACCCATCCACTCATTCATTGCTAGCCAACATCTTACAAAAGTTCCATTATATTTATACCTCTCAAAAAGTTATTGCAAAAGAGATCTGGGATTAAAAAAAAAAAAAAAAAAAAAAAAGAGAAAAAAGAGAAAGGGAGATGAAAAATGGACAAAAGTCCTACGGGCGAGTAGAGCCTACCTCCCTAAATAAAAGAGATGAAAAATGAACAAGTGTTCGAGGGCGAGCCCACATCTCTAAAATAATAAAGATGAAAAATGGACAAGTGTCCGAGGGTGAGTAGAACCCACATCTTTAAAGAGAGGAAATAATGGACACAAGTCCGAGGGTGAGTAGAACCCACCTCTCTAAATAAAAGAAAAATAAATAAAGAAAGAAAAAGATACAACCCAGGTTCTCTACAAAGTTTCCAAAAGAGAGAAGATTTTTCAAGGAGCAAAAGTAAGATTTCCCTCATCTATTCTATCCACTTCACTACATACTCTACTACATTCTATACCATATATATTCTATCCACTATACACATGCACCACTTGATCAGTGTGACTTGTATCTTTGGATCCATTGCTTGAATTTACAATATATGCTTAGTAAGTAAATAAATTATTTTCTCCTACCTATGAGTTCCATATATATAAGCTGTAGATATAGGGTGAGAGAGAAGAAGGCATAGTGTGCTATTACCTTAGCTAAAAATACTACATACTATAAGAGAAAGGTAACACTATCTTATTGCCTTAGAGAGGATCCACAAATACCACAAATGAGAGATTAGAGAGAGTCATATTAAGGAACTTTGAGTTTTATTTGAAAATCAGCAAAAACTCCAGAAGGACAGTTGATCAAAAGAGTTTGAGATTTAGTGTTCGACTTGATTGTTCAATCTTTCAATTACCCAAGATTGAAGAAAAAGATATAAGCCCCAAAAGGTAAAAAGGTAATAAGGGTAAGTTAAAGTTTGAAAAGTTTATTCCTATCTGGAGAGAAATTTTGTTTGAAAGCATGTGTACTTTAAATGTGTGATAGCGTTGCAGCAACTCCTGATCCAAGTAAGTAGTTAATATAATATTTTGTCTTGCTAAGAGACTAGCAATAGGTAAGCTTGGGGGAGCTTGTTGACACCTGTTATAGCACAATTTTATAAGTTAAATAACATGAAATAAGGGCACAAGTCAAAGACCAAACATAAGTCTAGGGGTTTAACTAACATAATTCCATGAGTTTTGGTATTACGTGACTTTCCGAGGGACTTGATAGATAATTACAGAGAAAGATGGAGAAAGTTCCTAAATATACAAGGCATATGAAGACAAGACTTGACCGTGAATCAACTCAACCCAAAAAGTGAACTAAAACATTCTAGAAGATACCGAGAGGACACGAGAAAAGACGGGGAAGCCGAGGTGGCATGCCACCACGGCGGCGCCGATTGCCAACTAGGCGGCCGCCAGGGTGGGCCACCCCCAACAACCTCCCCTTCCTAGGTCGGTTTACTACCGATATTGAGGTTGTTTCTACACCGTTCTTTGAAGGTCGGTTTGATCCAAGGGTTGACGTTCATCGCCAAGTACTATATAAGAAGACCACCAACCCCAAGGCGGAGAACAATTTCATTATCATACTCATTCATCAACTCATACCCATCTAGTCCAGCCAAGTCTAGACCTAAGCCCTAGTTCATACTAGAAGTAATTAGCTATCTAGCTAGTTCTAGTTGAAGATCAAGTTCATCTTGAGTTCCCGATTAGTCAAGAAGTAGCAAGGATCATCGTTCTTGAGACTTCTCTCTTGTATTCAATCTGTAAATACTCTTATATTTAGAATACAATTGTTATGGCTTTGATCTTTATAATTATTATATTCTTATTGATATGTGTTTATGCTTGCTATGATTATATGTTTAGTTTAGTAAGATTGCTTTATATTTTATGCATGGAATTGTATAGCATCCATATAGATGATCACTATGTGGGTGATAAGCAATGTGTAAATGTGGTGTTTATACAACGTTTATACGCAATGCACCCTACATTCTGGGCGTGTGGTAGATCGCGGGAGTGACAATTCCTATTGAGTCCTTTGGAATCCACCCTCAGAATGTAGGACACGTCGAGCCTATAATTACGGTGATGAACAAGTTTCGTCTTTGTTTGTCATTGGTAATGCTTGCCATGTGTAGAAGTAATCCAACCTTGCCATGATAGCTAGATGTATTGCACTAATTGTAGTATTCATTGACATATATGATTAGGAGTATCTTAGGAATATTCATTCTATTCTATTCTATAACATGTTAATAGCTCGTATGATTCTAGTGGCTTATGATGATCTTAGACTTGGGTATTTATCATTTATATATTTATCTTTATCCTGTGACTTATCCTGTTGAGTTATGCATATGGCTACTCTGCATTACATTACTGTAAAGTGGATGATCTCATAACTAAATCACAATCTAAATCATTAGACATCCGTTTCTCTCTACCTTTCCATAGACTCCCTTCCTGTGGTAAAATATAAATACGATACGGATTACTCCCTGGTGAAGTGCTACAATTGGTATTTCTATCTGTGCGCTTGCAGATATCATGTTCATTCTTTTATCAAGGCCAATCAAGAGTACCATGCCCCGCATTTCTTTGAGCGTTATTGCTAGGGTGACAGACTAGTGTATAGGTAATGCTTAGAAATGAGTGGTATACCTTGAGTACATATCCTGGTGAGATTAACTCCACTATGGATAATCGTGCTAAGTTTATATCCCACTACTAACACCGCCTAACTCCGCTTTGTTGGGTCATGAGGTTAATCCCATATCTAAGCTAACATGATTAGATAGATATCCCATATATATTTCTTTTCGCCTTCCTAATTGGGATCGTGTAAGAAATATCAACAGTAGCATAATTGAGTTGTGGTCCGCACAAGGTTTTGCTAGCATAGGATATGGCATAATGCTTCTTATCCTTGGTTTGGCCTAAAAACGGCACCAGCCGCAACGCGATGCTAGCGTCACACATAATCTCAGAAGGAAGATTCCAATCAGGTGGTTGAATGATTCGAGCTGAAATGAGTGCCCTTTTAAGAATTTGAAAGGATTCATGGCACTCATCACTAAATATTAAAGGTGCATCTTTAGCTAAAAGACTAGTCAGGGGTTTAGCGATTTGGGAAAAGTCTTTGATAAATCGCCTGTAGAACCCTGCGTGTCCTAGGAAACTACGGATTCCTTTCACATTTGTGGGAGGTGGAAGTTGTTCTATAACTTCAATCTTTGCTCTATCCACTTCTATCCCACGTTCGGACACCTTGTGTCCAAGTACTATTCCTTCCCGAACCATAAAATGGCATTTCTCCCAGTTCAGGACTAAGTACTTTTCTTCACACCTTTGTAAGACTTTATCTAAATTCTCCAAGCAATCATCGAAGGATTTGCCATAGGCGGTGAAATCATCCATGAACACTTCAACGATTTTTCTCAATCATATCAAAGAAAATAGACACCATGCACCGTTGGAAGGAAGCTGGAGCATTACACAATCCAAATGACATTTGTTGGTATGCGTAAGTTCCATACGGGCATGTAAAAGTGGTCTTACTTTGGTCATTAGGGTGGATTGGGATTTGATGATAACCGGAATAACCATCAAGGAAACAAAAGAAAGAATGATTTGCAAGCCGTTCCAACATTTCATCAATGAAGGGTAACGGGAAGTGATCTTTCTTTGTGGCCTTGTTGAGTTGCACATACGCCACCCTGTGATGGTTCGTTGAGGAATAAGTTCATTCTTCCCATTCCTTACAACCGTCATTCCTCCCTTCTTTGGCACAACTTGGACATGGCTCACCCACTCACTATGTGGCACAGGATAAATAATCCTAGCGTGTAGGAGCTTAAGGACCTCTTTCTTAACAACTTCTCGCATAGCGTGGTTAAGTTTGTGTTGTGGCTCCCTTGAAGGTGTGCAATCGGGATCAATAGGGATATGATGAGTGCACAAAAAGCGGGACTAATGCCCTTGAGGTCTTCGAGTGAGTAATCTATAGGCGATCTATGTCTTTCAAGAACAGTGACAAGTTTTTGTGTTTGATCTTTAGAAAGTTCATCACTGATGATAACTGGTGTTTGTCGATTATTATGAAGAAAGACATATTTTAAACTAGGAGGAAGTGGTTTTAGCTCTATTGAAGGAGGAGGAGGTCTCTCATTTTTATCTAGCTCAATGGGTTCTGCCAACTCTTCTTCTTCTTCTTGAACGAAGTGTTTCAATATCGAAGGATGGTTGGGTCATCTCTTGTAGAGACGCCATTAAGACCTCCTCAATAGGGTCATGTTTAGTTTTAGGTTCCACTATCGTGTTAATAGATCGAGCAAGAGGGATGCTCATAGTGGAATCCCCAACCTTGAAGTCTAAGTGACCTCGCAATGGTTCTTCTGTAGAAGTCTCATAATTGGTTTGCCAATCAAGAGAGGAATCTACGAGATGTCATAAATATGAAAATCTAAACATACCTCGAGTTATTAATTCTAACAGGAATAGTCCCTAAAACTTCATGGCTTTCAAGAATAAATCTTGATGGGCCTTGTAAAAGTTTTTGAGATGGAGTTAAGGATGTGTCGGGATAGAGAGTATCGGCTAACTCCTTTGAAATAATGTTTATCCCGACGAAGGATTGTAATGGACTTTTCTAGCAGACCCTCTAATTTGACATAGAAGAATGGTTGAAGGGGAGTTGACTCGAGCTACCTCGGTGATAACTCCACTTCAGTGAGCCATTCATAACTCATGATAGCTGAAAGACTTTTAATGTGTTCTATGGCAACAGATTCTTCTTGTGAATCAGGTGGAGTGGTCTTTACTAGAGGTCTCGCTTGGATAGGAAAATTCGAGGTATTTCCATAATCTTCAAAGATATCTTCCTCGAATGCAAAGGGAAGCTCTAAAGGTGACGGCTCATCATCCTCTAGTTGGCTTTGTATTTCCTTTTCAGGGAGGTATTTCAATAACCAAATTATTAGATCGTCAATTGGACTTTCCATTTTGGTTGCATGTTCCTCCTCTATTGGTTAGGTGCTTGGCTCAACTTCTTTAGGGAATTCATCATAAATGCCAGTGTATGGAGTGTTTTCAAGGATTTTCTCGAGAATGGCCCGCCCCTCACTGACAATTTTATGTGAGAATGAACCTCCTGAAGCGATGTCTAGATGCGGAGCGGCTTCCTTGTTAAGACCAAGGTAAAAGTGATAGTAAAGGACATGGTCGGGGCAAGGAAAGGTTTGGACCAGAATTGGTAAGGCTTATGAATCGGCCCAGCTGCTCCTAGAGTCTCCTCTTTTTGTCTAAATGTAAGCACTTCGATTCTAAGGTCAACAATTTTATAAAGAGGGAAGAAAGCAAGACAAAACTTGTCTCGAAGTTCATCCCAGTTTCCATTTACACTTCCTACGTAATGACCATACCACTTTTTCGCTCTTTCCTCAAGGGAGAACGGAAATAATTTCCATTTAATGGTCTCTTATGTCATACCAGCAATACTCCGGCAAGAACACAACTGCTCAAAATCCCTAAGGTGGGTATATGGGTCTTCATCTACTAAACCAGAGAAAGAGTTTCTCCCCGCACCATGGCTATAAAAGCAAGGCGAAGCTCATAGCCATCCATAAGAATGGGGTGTGATGATGGTGGAGGCTCCAACATGTCGCCCTTTGGAGCAAAGAACTTATAGATTGGAGTGAAATCCATGTGGTAAATGATGGTGATATATAGAAGGTGGTAAAAAGATAGAAAGGATGAAAGGACGGACTTCATTCTAAACTAGCACAGCTACCGTTCCCGACAACGGTGCCAGAAAGCTTGTTGGTATTTGTTAACGCACACAGAAAATCCGCAAGCACACGGATATCGATGTAGCCTTCACCTGAGAGTATTCAAAGGTATTGATTTCCACGGGGAACGTGAAGTGTACTAATCAAGAGACAAGGCCGTCTAAGGATAACTAAATGTTTTTGTGGAGAGAGAGAATAAGTTTCTAAGTCTCTAATTGATCTAAGAATTAAAGATACTCCAAGGTTTACTTATTCTGGGATGTCAGAACACCAGCCACAGAAAGAGGTGAGAAAGGGGCTAGGAAGCTCTAACTATAGTCCTACAAACACCAACCCGAATATGGTGGAATACGTCGGCCGTCAGGGCTGTCACCACCTAGGGCTACTACAAACTATCCGCGGGATTGGGTGCAACTCCAGGTAACTACTAGACTAAGCACTACGCCTAATCTAATAATTACTACTCTAGCGTAGCTAAGACTAGAGCACTTGATGCAAGCGAGAATCAAATAAATAAACTGAAAGTAAATACTGAAGTAAAGTAAATAGAGAACTTAGAATATTAAATAAAGAACCCGAATTCAATGAAGAAGTAGATTTGAAGAAGTACAAAGCTCGAGGAGAATCCGACAAATCCGGAAGCTCCTTCGATCTCTCACCTCACCTCTCTCTCTATTTTCTAGATTAGATCTAATGAGAACTAATCCTTTATTGATAACTAGCTAAGAGGTAGATCCATACAAGGGACACCTCGATCCAAAAGAGAATAATGAATTAGGGTTTCGGGGGTGAGGTCTGCCCCTTTGTATTTATAGTCCTGAGCGATGAATCGAGCCCTTGGATCAAACCGACCTAAAACCGACTTTAATGGACGGTTGGTATGAATTCTAAGGTTCCCATAGGTCGGTGGAGGAAGGTTCCAGGAAGCTGGGCCTGAGATCCCTCGACCAAGTGCCGCGCGGCACGGGGTGGGGCCCCGGCACCCCCTATTACATGTGGGCCCCGGCCTTGGCGAGGTGTCCTCTCTTCACATTTTGACCCCGGGAATTTACTCCAATCGCCCCGATTTGGTCCTTTTCTTCCGTTTCTCTATTTTCACTCTTTTTCGGCTCTGTTTTACTGCTTTTTTTCTGGAGTTCTCTGCAAAACTAAGTATACACCAAAACTTCGTGGAATTCATTAGAAATAATAATATTTTAGTAAATTCATCCATGTTTAAGAGCTTTCTATATATATAAAATTGGTCAATAACTACCGTCAACACTCTCCCTTTTAGCACTTTCTCTAGAAAATTCCAGTTAACTCGGTCATAGGCTTTCTCAAAATCAATTTTGAGAATCAGCCCTTTCTTTTTTGCTCTATTCAACTTATGTAAGGTCTCATGTAAGATTACTACCCCTTCAAGGATGTTTCTCCCCTTCACAAACCCCAATCTGATTCCCTCCCACAATTCTACCAGCCACGGGAGTCATTCTATCAGTCAACACTTTAGTGAATCATTTATAGTCAACATTGAGAAGGCAAATAGGTCTAAATTGTTTGATGTTATTGGCCACTTTTGTTTTTAGGACTAAGGTAATAACCCCATAGTTTAGTCTCCTTATATCTAGTTGGCCTTTCCAAAAATCAGTGAACATGGGCATCACATCCCCCTTGATGTGTTCCCAAAATCTATTAAAGAAAAGAACTCCAAAACCATTAGGCCTTGGGGCAGAGTTTGCTTTCATGCCCCTGATGGTATTCTTAACCTCCTCCTCATGGAACTGATTTGTCAAGGCTATTTGTTCTTCACTTCTCACTTTAAACTTTTCAGGCCAAAAATTATCTCCCAAGTTTAAATTGGTTTGTGTGCTATGTCCAAAGAGTTTCTTGTAAAAGTTGACTAATGTCCAGTGACTCTCTTCTGACCACAGAAGACCTCCCCATTGTTTTCTAGTGTCAGGATTGTACTCTTCCTTCTTCTACCATTTGCATATTGGTGAAAGAAATTTGTGTTGGCATCTCCCTAGAGGATCTAGTTTTATGAGCTCTTTGCTTCCAATAGATCTCCTCTACTCTAAGAATTCCTTCTAATTGTTGCTCCAGTCTGACTCTATCTTCCCACTCTTCAACTTCTAGTAGTCTGGTTTCAGCAGTCTGGGTCCAGGGCCTCAATTTTATTCACTAGTTCTTGTTTCACTCTCTTGTGGTCACCTAAAAGCTTAAGATTCCATCCCCTCGAGGAATTTTCTGAGTTCTTGGAGGCACCCTTGCCACTTGTCAACTGAGTATTGAGCCAAACCCCCTCTGTTCCTATCAAACTTCCATTTGTCATAGACCATACTAAAGAAATTTTCCTGTTCAAACCACTATTCCTGGAAAAAAATACCATGTCCTAGAGACTCCTTGCTCTCCAAGATCTAGCACTATGGGACAATGGTTTGAGCCCACTTTGGCTTTAGACCAAGCAAAGCTTTTTTAGGATATCTATTATCACAATTTGTCGAGACTAGGATCCTATCTAGTTTAATGAGAGTGGGATTTTGTTGTTTGTTTGACCATGTGAATCTCATACCACTCACATAGATTTCCTTAAGGCCAAAAATACCAATAAAGTGGTTGAACAGATTCATGAGCTTAGTATCCTCTTGCCCTTTATTTCTATCACCATTGCTCGTAATCAAATTAAAATCTCCTCCCAAGATTATAGGCAAACTTTCGGAATCACAAAAAAGAAGAAAGTTCTTGGATAAAATCTTCAAACAACTCATGGTTAGGAGGCCCATATATATTGCACACCCAAAATCTATAGTTAGAGATTTTGATCCTTTTAGCATATTCAAAAAAATAGATGCTACTCCTACAATCTTACATTTCTATGATGTCACTATTAAACCCTATTATCAGTCCCCCAGAATGCCCCGTGGCAGTGTCCAGCTCCACTGGAATTCTATGGGGCCTTCCATTTCTCTAAGCTCCTTCCTTTCAAAATCTTGCTTTATAGTCTCTTGTAAAGCTACCATGTCAAGATTCTCCCGGAGGATGTGATTTCTAACAAAATTTCTTCTATGGTAAGTCCTTAACCCTCTAACATTCCAGAATAATATCCTTATTTACTAAACTATTTGGTTGGTTAACTTGGGAGCCCTCATGGATGCTCTCTACAGTGTCCTCCTTGGACATCTGAGAGGCCATCCTAGTTTTATTGCATATGACCTCCATGGTCAACTCTTGTATTTGCTCCTCCTCTCCTCTGAAGGACTTGTCGGCATGCTTCTCCATAAACCATCTGAAGTTAGCTTAAGCTATAGCCGCTCTGGCTTTTTCCTCTACTTTGAATGCATCTAATTCACTATCTATATTCTCAAATTCAATTCCTAGATCTAAAAGTACTTCTGAAGCATTTCATTTGGAGTATTATTCAAGTATATTAAAAAGGATTTGTAGATTTAGATATACACTGTATTCCCATCTTTATCTACGGCTCTCTTCACCGCATTTACAGTGATTGATAAGCCATCCCTTGGTAGTCTTGAGCTTGTTCTAGTGGCCACACCACGACCTGCTTTTTCTTCTTGCTCTTAGACCTCTTGGTTTTGGAGGATTTCCAACCATCCCCTTCATTAGAGAACCCATTCTCAAAGCTCTGCAGAGATATGTTATCCATCGAGGTCTTCATCTAAGAAATTATCATAGTTATCCATATTCAAGTTCACTGGCACCTTGCCAGTATTATTAGAAATATCCGCCAATTACCTTGCCCCCTATTTTTCGTTTGACTTCCCATTCTCTTTATTGGTCCCAAAGGTCATAACATCTTCCTAGGTAAGAACCTCCATAGGCTCCTGGCTATTTTCTTCCTGTTCACTAAGTAGCTTTAAAACAGGCCATTTAGACTTCTCCAATAGGTATTTGCCCTCTCTGTTGTAAACCACATATTGGTTATCTTTTGGGATGATTTCTTCAGCCTCCTATGTACTGATCACCTTGGAGATACTTCCTTTTTGCCTCCCGATTTCAACCTTATCATTGTCTCCCGGTTTCTTGTGCCTACTCTCAATCATATTGATCTGACTCCCAACTTGACTACCATTATGTGTCCTTTTTCCTTCTTTTATCACCATCCATTCTGCCCCTCTGATTGGAGCTTCTCCAGATCTAGCTTCCCAAATGTTGGGTGTATAACAAATATTGGGGTATTTGAGAGATTCTTCCCAGGCTCCACTTATTCTAAAGCTTCCTCCATGTTGTTCTCATAAGCAGCTTCAGCTTTTTTGTCCATTCTTCCCATTCTATCAAACTTTCCATTGCCCTTGCTATTCTCTCCTTTTTGAAATTCCTCTTTTTCCCACCTCTTGATTTGTCATTATCATTTGTCTTCTTTGGCCCCTACCCTGGTGGGGGGTGCACCCTTGCTCCCCCTTGATGGTTGTTTTGCTTCAAACCTAAAGAATCTTCCCTCTCCATTAAGAAAGAACTCGATCTCCCCATTGATAGCTATTGGGTTTCTACACCTGACTTGTACTCTCACTGGTTCCACCCTTACCAGGCTTAGTTCATCCACCATAAGAGGTTCAGCCACTATAGCAGCAATTTGTTTTATCAGCTCCACTTCTCTGAGTACCCCAGGAACATTGTCTATCTTCATCCATATAGTCTGAAGGACTGATGATGCTTTTGGGTCTATATTTGTCTTCAGCAAAGTCCCTTTCACCTTGTATATCGACATTTTGAATTCAGAAAACCTTGTGAATGTCTCCATGGAGCTCTGGTCTGGGAACACCACAATGTATTCTGTAAATCTAACCGTCTTACTTGGAAGTCCCAATTCTCTCTCACCAAGTGTTGTAGTTCCTTGTTGATATTTTCTTCCGTAGCCTCCCCACTTAGAATGACCAAAATTCTATATTATGTGCTCTCTTGACTTGTATCCTCGGGAACATCAATGGCATAAAAGCCTTGGCCAGGTACTCCAAATCCAAACATATTGAGTTTCTTGCTCTTGCAATCGACGCCATATGTCCTTTAAGTTTGCACTTGTAGCACATTGGTTCTTCCTCACGGTCTACCCGCAAGTGGCCTGGTTCCCCACATCTAAAGCATCTCAATTCTTTAGGGTTGGCTTGATTGATCACAAATTGATCTTGCCTTCGTCTCCCACATCGCCACCCTCCTTGATCCCCCGATTGCCAAGGCCCTTGCTAGTTGTATCTACGAGCCCCCTCCTCTCTGTTTTTCCAGGGGCCCTTTTCCTTTGTCCAAGTTTCTACCTCCACCTTGGAAGCCACCTCTTGGGTCGATTTCGAGCCTCCTCCCCTTGTAGCCGGTTCTTCCCCCTCCTCCTTGTAGTCGAGGGCCCCTTTGAATCTGCTACACGAGATCTTGGTCATGGTGGAATTCCTCACCCGACAAGTCATCTTCATCCCGGTCCTCTTGCTTCCCTTGAGGCCGCACTTGCGCCATGGCGTCGGTAACAAAGGACACGAGAGAGCGGCTATGGAGGGGCGAACCGAGGAAATTTTCTTTGGGCGTAACCCTATCCGTCTACACTCATGTAGGTAGGCTAGATAACATATATCAAGTGTTAGCCTTTGTTGGCGGTCGTTATCGACCATTTTATACCACCAATTTTTATCCAAATTCGGAGAAACAAGCATACTTATGACACATATACATATGCTATGACCCCATTCCACTTGTTTCTCGAGAAAACATGTTTTGCAGGACAAACGCCAGAAACAAGTGAAAATGCACGAAGTAATGAACAAAGCGCAAAGCAGAATACACATTCCAGAGATGCGCAATCAAAGGGGAATAGAGAAAGCCCAATCCAGAAATGAAATGGACCAAAGCACCTATGCATTATGGATCAAGGCCGGCCCACAAGGCCACATGCCAAAGGCGTTCGCGAACGAGGCCAGGCCCAGTCCGGCCGGACTGGAAGTGGGTCCGGCCGGACTGGCGGTGCCGCCTCTCGAACCGCCCTTTCACAGGAGGTTGCATGCCTCCATGCATAGGCAGTGCCAAGGGGTGCTTCCATTTCTACCTGCACGAAACCGACCATATTAGCTATAAATAGATAGTGGAGGGCTCCATTCAACACACACCACACAAGATCCTCTCCCTCCACTTGTATCTTTTACTTTTATTGGTTAGACTTAGGAGCTTGGCGAGGCAAGATGTAATAGAAGATCAAGATCATCTTGGAGATACTTGGTATGATCAATTCATTGTTCCTATGTTGATCAATGTCATGTTCTTCATCTTGTTCTTGTTCTTACTTATCATTATAGTTGTGCTATAGAACTAGAGTATAGTTCCTAATGACAAAATCATTGCCCATGAACTAGGCTATCATTTCTATGTTACGATTTCGTCATATAGAACTTGTGCATAATCATTCATATAATTTATTCCATGGAGTTTAGATGGCGGTCTGTCGTACCTTCGGGTTTGCCCACATTCTAGCTCGTTGATCCGTAGGGTCAGAGTCCTAGGGGGGTGTGGGTAGTTCCTTAGTACACGCGGGCATGGAGCCCGGGTGCACGGGAGCCTTCAAGATATGACGGTACCCTACGGTAGTGAGGTAGGCGGCAGGTGGTGATAGTCCTGTCCGTTCCTAGCACTCCTCCATGTCCGGGTATTGAGTAGGAGTTCTTAAAGTGTATATCGGCTGGCAGACCAGCTGCGGGCATCTCCCCGACCATCTAGCTCTATCCGTATATCTTGCATGATCATTAACTTGTTCTTTGCACAACTATATAGGATAGGCCTGCTCCAGCTTAGGTTATTCCTTTATTCTTTATTCTCTCTATCACCTCCCTCCATGAGATTGCTCGAGTGTGTGTGTCAAGTTATCCTTTACTATTCTTGTTCTATCCCAATTATGAACCTTAGTCTATTGTATAGTCATGTTATCTTGTCAATGTTCCTATTAGAGACCTTTACACCATGCCTTCCCTGTGGAAATACGTACCCTGAATACTTCCGGGTGAAAGCTACAACGGCATTTCCGTGCGCTTGCCGGATTCTTTCTGTTTGCGTTAAGAAACACCAACAACTTTCCTTTAGGAATCCAGTAAAGGCTTGTCCCAATGGGCTTCTTTCTAGCTGGCCTCCAAGAATGATTATACCTCTCATCATCTTTCCCCCCCCCCTCTTTTCTCCCCTACATCTCTGTTCCTACCTCTTTATCCTTTGTTCTCTATTCATCGTTGTTCACAGTAACGAGTTGGTCAGCACAACCCATGGTGTGAACCCAATCTGATTCCAGAACTTGAGGATCAATCTCTTCTAACTGAGTTAGATTCATCATCTTTTCCATTGATTCTTCCAGCCTATTCCAAGCCCCCTCAAGTTCTATGAATTCTGAATCCTTTCTCTTTTCACTTTGAATAATTGAGATTTGATTTCATTAGCAACTTCGCTTGCATGCCACTTCTCTTCCTCCTTTTGTTGATGGACGGTAGCTCGATTCATCCCTCAATGTGTCTGATAATCGACTCGGCACCATTGTCATCCTTCTCTAAGCCCCCTTGCTCAATTGGATGCTCTGCTCAATCGTAGGCTAGTTCGTCATGTCTTTGTGTAACTTGCTACTCGATTCTCATCAAATCTCCTCTAGTTAGTTGAGTCCCAAAAAAATCCTAGCCGATGAACAACTGTGCCACCAAATTCCCAAAATCCCGATGGAATCCCCGATGAACCAATTGTTACTAGAGATTTTAGGCTCACCTTTGTCCCCCTTCGAGGGATGGATGTGTATGTAACACCCTAGGTGTTAAGCATCTTGAAAGCATGAGCATTTGCATATCATGATCATCATATCATGCATAGTATGTTCTGTAGAAGAAATGTGATTTTCTATTTATGTGCTATTTGCCATGTGATCTTTAGAAATTCATAGAAAAATAAATATTAGGGTTTTGGATGTAAGATTTGGTGTGCTTAAGTTTGATAGGTTTTAGAAGTTATTCATACTCAGAAATCTGTTGTCGACACTTTTCACAAAGTACAAAAGTATTTTCATGCCTAGTTTTATCACTAGCTTGTCATTTTTGTGTAGGGGCTGTATGAACATGATCTTGCCATGAAATTTTTATGGTAGTTGTTATATTCGAGTACTAGGCTCTGGTAATTTTGTAGAATTTTCTGAAGTGGTTATGTATTTACCATAATTGTGGTGCATGGAAAATAGGCTAGAAATGCATGTTTACATGAAGGTAATATGTAATTGTATTTTTATTGTGTGTTCCTAACATGAATAGGATCTGTTAGTAAGCTTGGTTTGGTTAGCTTAGCTGTTTTGACATTTTCTTGTTCCTAGCATTTATTTAATTATAGGGTGCAAGTGTGGTGTTTGCTAGGGCATGTTATTTTATGTTCTTTAGATTATCTTTTGACATGTCCAGTAGATTTATTTGGTAGATAATTACTTGGTTTACCTGCTGGTTAAGTTTGAGATAATTTGCATGAGTAGTTTGTGAGTTATGGAGGTTGTATGTGAAGTTTGAGTTGAAAAAAGAGCCTCTGTTTTCCTTAATTTCGAGGCTGTTAGGTTCAGATTCAGTTTTGGGTAATGCGGAATGTTTTGTAGGAAATTTTGTTAGCTTTCCATAGAGTCCTACTTCACTGAATTTGGAGTTGTAGAACTCCCCTGTGTGATCGTTTTTTAGTGACGACATGTCGAACTGTCATTTTCTCGTTGATTAGTAAGTTAGGGTGCTTGATTGATGTGTAGGTTGTTAGAGTTTCTTGTGTAAAATAAATTGTGTTTCTACAAAAGAGATATGCACTTACTAATAGCATGCATCATGAAGCATCCATCCATCATACATATTTTACTTTATGCAAGTTGATAATTATATAATTGTAATCATCTCTTTTCTCCATCATATGCATCATCTCGGGATCGGGGAAGTGTTGGAGGAGCTGATCGAGGAGTCCGGGAGCTGTTCCATCTGGGAGTGCAGTCGGGAGGAGTCACGGGGAGAAGAAGGGTCGACAGAGACGAGCCGACTGAGTGTCGGAGCACGTTCAGGCGTTCTGCGAGGCAAGCCCGGAGCATTCTGCCTTTCCTATTTCTTCCAATCAATTTGACTTGAGTCTTTTATATGTTTCATGCATTAAGTTTAGGAAATTGGTTGAAACTGTTGATGCATTATGATCCTTGTTGAAAGTTGCCTATCCTATTATAGAGGTCTAGGTTAATGCTTAGTACCATGATTGCGATGAAGCGGTGATTCCGGTCACTTGAGGAAAATATTGTGAACAATCACATGGGTGATTGTCAAGGCTGGCTGTTGAGAACCCTTGTCTAAGTAAAACTTGTAAGATTGGGTGGATATTGTGGTCTTTCCACCTGATCAATTAAGGACTTACTCTTTGTCGGGCTGTGGTCGGAAGTTGAAAGTACCGTCCATATAGTAGGCTCCGCCGGTCGTGAGCCACTGGCTCGTGGGAATGTTAGGGGCCGGCTTTGCTCGCTTTATCGCTCCTCCTTTGGTGATGGTAGTTGGGGGATTTATTGGGCGCAAGAAGATGCACACGAGGCGTCGTCCTCGTTGTTTCGCTCACTTGGCGGCCCGAGAAGGAGGGGGGTAGCCGGCGGGGACCGAGACTTCGTCTCCTAACGTCTTGGGAGTGATTGGGTCTACCTTTGCAAAGTAGACCTGGTTTATGGCGGGGTGTTCACCAGTGGTTTGCAATCGATTCGAATCGCCATCTCTCCGGATAGTGAGAACCCTGGATGCTTCCACGGCAATGTAGTCTAATTATTACAATATATGTTATTTATCATGTTGCGGCCGATATAATTCTGATCAAGTTACTTATCTTTGTTATTTATTCTCTTGAGCAATGATTAATCTTGACTATACAGGACCTATGGTTATGTATTTAATTTAGTAACCCTTTTAACTTGGAGAATATACAAGTAGTATGCATAGGCGCACTAAACAACTTTATTTGTGAAATTTATGTGAGTCGCCTAAACCCCGATAAAGCCTAGCATGATCCTTGGAGTCTTTTATTTTATTTTTGATTTGGGGTAAGTCTAGGCGAGTATTTTGTACTCGGGGTTTTATTCCGTTGTTGCGGTGAGCATGTGTACCATAGTTCTTGTAAGACTTGTCTGTTTCTGTTGATGAAGAGTAAGGCCGAGGGCAAGGCAATTCTATATCCCCTCGTCTCATCTTTGTTGCGGGGATGACTATCTCTTGGCACTACTTTATATTTGTTTTCGCTAAAAGACTATTTGTTTTTCAAAACTACTACTTCCGTACTTGAACCTGAGTTTGTAATAAATTACACCTCGCACTCGATGTTTAATATATCGAACTTGGTTTGAAATACCTGCGAATTTTACTACCGAGCTCAACGATCCCGTTGTGTTGTTGATGAGTTTGAAATCACTCGAGATTTTTCCGAATACCGGGTTTATATGGACTCAAGTGTAGACTGCGATTGCTTCGGTGATTGCGAATTATACTTGATTTCTTATAAATTGGTCGACTCTATCACAAATTGGCATCGGAGCTTAGTTCGGTAATTACAAGTCCGATTTGGTATTTAAATTAAAATGAACCACTAATCTTTTGTGAAAAGTTTGGGAAACAAAATCTTTTAAGTGGTGTGAGTAAAAGATTTGCAAAATTAGTAGTGCCTTGGTCATAGCCTTTATGCCCAATTAAGGACGGTCGGGTGACTTGGCTAATCGGGAATGGGCTATTGCATCATATTTTGTTGTTTGTGCTTGGTTGCCGTGTGGCGGTGAGTACGAGGCTACTCTCTTGAGTGGTCATGAATGGATCAAAATGCCTCTACGCCCAAGGTAATGGTGTGAGCTGTGAGAGCATGATCGGATCAATGCCGGTCTAGGGGGGAAATAAAATGATTTTGAGAGCTCCGTGGTCGGGTAGTGCCCCCGTAGACTTGTGTTTGGGTACACGGTGTCTTTGGGTGTAAAATGTGATTTATTTTCCGCATGGTATGCGATCTTTGTTGGGTGGACTGGCGAAACAGGTATATGCAATTTAATTTCTTGCATTGCATAAATATATTGTGGGCTGAAATGAATTGCGGGTACACTAACAAATAATAATCGTTAGATCGCCTAGACACGTCTTATTTTTTTTTTTTTTTGAGAGATCGTAGGTTGCCACCATTAATACGAATAGAGAAATCTCTTTCCTATTCCGTTAGATACGTAGGAAACGTTCATGCATCATAATTAAAATTTTACATCATGACATTCATGCATCTTTCCATCTTTTCCCCTAATTAGTACTTGCCCTATTTGGTTAAAAGCGGACTATTGTTTCTCACTCGCACTTTATCTCCTAAATATTGCTCAGATGGCCCATTACTTGAGCCCTACTCACCCCAGACGATGCGGGCGACACCGGCCTTGCTATGGGAGGCGTTGCGGTCGGTTGGGTACGGCCGGGGGCCCATCTACGGATGGAGGCGCACCCATGGCGAGAGGAGAGGTGCCGTGGAGTTCGGTTGAGGTGGCGGTCGCGACCACCCGGTGGACCCCTATTGGCCGGCTGGCGGTGCATTGGGCAAGGCCCGATGCATGGACGACCGCCCGGGTTGCGGCCATGGGAGTGTTGGACGGATGATGGCGGGGACCGTGGAGCTGCCCTTCTTTGGCGGCCTGCCCGGTGCTTCCCGAGGCGTCTGCCGCCCGGAGGAGCGGCGGCTTGGAGTTGTTCTTTGGTATGGCGAGCCATGAGGGCTATGTTTGCTTTATTCTGGCCGAATGGAGAACTTATGACGGCCGCGCGCGGATGCTACGCGAGAGGCCACACGTGCTAGGGAGGAGCTGCGTGAGGTTCGAGCTAGTATGAAGAGGATGCGAAGCGTATGAACTACCTGGACGGCGTCTCTCCATCACCATTGGGGAGCGCAACGGGCGGTGGATGACTTCACCAATGCGCGCCGTCGCATCGAGAGCTTAGGGGTGACCACGGTGAGGACTAGAGAGTGCGGCGGCGGCGCCAGTGGAGAGGACCAGGACGGAGACCCCACTTCTCGTACTTCACGGGGAGTAGATGATTTGTGATGCCACGTTTAGATTCGGCTAGATGCTAGCACGTAGACCTTGATCTAGATGAGACACCCTTGTAGCCGAGAGGTGTAATGCCACTAATGCCATGTAATTTCCTTTTATTCGTGAGACTATCGGCATGTAAGACTTGGATCCGTAATATTTCGAGACCTAATTGTATCGGTCGAGACCTTAATTTAGTTCGTGCCCTATATTGTGATCGGTTTTATGGTGGTTACGACCCATTTGTCAATTGCGAAATCATGCGGGTGGTGCAACACTTTGTTGCCCTTTTTGTTCTGAAATCTTGGTACACATATTGCGTTAACGTAACCGTGATGTTGATGAAAGACCGTATTGAGTTTATTGTTACCGTTATTGTGGATGAATTTATTCTCTCAATAAATTCGCGTAACTTAAATTCAAGAGTAAATTGCCTTTGTAGGTACTTAAACTTTTAAGCGTATAACGGATAGGTACTCAAACAAAAAAAACGTAACATGTAGGTACTGCATCTACAATTTGGGCTATCAACGGTGCTTCTTAGATGGCGTGGCGTGTAACGCCGTGGTCATTTGACGGCAGCGCTTTTGGCTTTTTGAAAACCCCCTAAATATACTAACCGAAATAGCCCGGGCGGAGGTGCAAGACCTCGAGTTCACCGGCGGAGGTGCGGGACCTCAAGTTCACTCGCGGAGGTGCGGGACCTCCGAGTTCACCGGCGGAGTGCGGGACCTCCGAGTTCACCGACGCCTTTTCCTCTGATATGGCACCACGCTGCCGCCCGCCTCCATCATCTAGGTTAGTCGCCGCGCTGTCCGCCATCGCCGCCGAGAGACCGGGGCACGGGCGCGCGGAGGCCTGGCTGGAGCACCGTCGGGCGTGGGCGCGTAGAGTAGGAGGGCGCGGCCGTGCGTGGCGCGCGAGTGCTCGCCGCCGCACGGAGTCCCGGCCGCGGGCTGAGTTGCTCCACCGCCGCGCGGTCCCCCACTGTCGCGGGCGTGAGCCACGGGCTGCGCTGCACAGGAAGCCGCGGTGGAGGACCTGTCTTTGCCGCGAGGAGCCCTGCTCAAGCGCCCCGCGGCAAGGGCCCGCAGCGAACGCGCCGCCATGCCGCCTCCACGGGAGCCTGGCGGCGGCTCGACGAGCGACCTTCTTTGCACACGTCGGCCTCCGTGAGAGCCCGCCCGTCGACCGCCACGAGTTGCACACACGCCGTCCTCGTGAGCTCAAGGGCGGGGAGAAAAATACTCACAACGGGCGGTCCGCGTCGGGCGGGCGTACTCGCATCCTCGCGAGCTCGCTAGTCTCGCGCTGCCCGCGTACTCGCGTCCTCGCGGTCGCGGGCACCCGTACTCGCGTGCCCACGCCCGCGCTACCCATGGAGGCTGGGGCGCCGCCCAAGGTGAGACAGCGGGAGGGCGGGGTGCCCGCGCCGTCCCGTGCGCCATGGCGGCGGTGCCACTCACTTTGCTGCATGACGCCATGGGGGCGTGGAAGCTGTTGATGAGGTGTGTCGTGGCGAGCCGCTCGGGAACGTTAGCGGTGGTGGATGATCATGGTGCGTTCACGGTGGGGCGGCGACGGAGAAGGGCGTTAGGGCGCGGTGCGTGATCTCGATCGTCGTCCGATTGTTGGTGGTAGATCGAGCCTAAGTACTACGCACCTTCCTCATGGGCACGCGATGGCGAGGAGGCGGCGCGGGCGACGAGGAAGAAGAAGGCCATCGTCCGGCGGCGTCGGCTCGGCTGATGTTCCCGCCCGGGGATGTTCGCGATGCTCGTTTTCTCCGCCGTATGCCCGTCCATACCGAGCGGTCTGACCCAAACCCGCTGGTTACACGCGGCGCGATCGGCGATGTCGGGCATGGCGACGCCGGCGACGGGCGGCGATGGCAATGCCGTTGCCGTGCATACAGGATAGACCGGGCGGCGGCGTGGCTTACCCCCGGCGCACCCTCGGTCGAGGCTAAGCAAGGTCGGAAAAAGATTTGGGAAGGGGTTTTTCACAAAAAAGCCGGTACCTAGAAGTTACGTCGAAGATAGTTTCGATACCTAGGCGTTACGGTTTGTAGTTGAAGTACCCAGAAGTTACTAAAGTATAGTTCCAGTACCTAGAAGTTACGTTTTTTAGTTGGAGTACCTATCCGTTACACGTTAAATAGTTTAGGTACCCACAGTGCAATTTACTCTAAATTCAATATCTATACTTTGGACAACATCATCGATGGTTATTGTTGATTCAAATGTGCGAATACCGCAAACTCGATCGGTCTTTGGGGAGATCGGCGGCCCACCTCCGGTGAACCGGGAGCGGTTCTTTGATCGGTTCACGGGAGGTTGCGTAACATCTCACGCAACACCGAAGCGGGAGGAGGCCGTGGTGGTGGCGATAGGGATGGATTCGGTCGTACAAAGACTTTAAGGCCACAAAACTGCCAAAGTTCACTATGGCAAATGAACCCATGGAGGCGAGGAATGGCTTACCTCGGTAGAGGAGAAGTTTCGTTTGGTAAATCTGTTTGAGACCCAGAAGGGCGAGTATGCAGCGCACTTACTGGAAGGACCTGTAGGGATACGGTGGAAGAATCACCGTGCTACTTTTCCTGCCAATGTTCCTATTACTTGGTTCCAATTCACAGCAGCTTTTCGTGACACCTACATACCTGCTGGTGCCTTGGCAAAGAAGTTGGGAGAGTTCATTAAGCTCGGCCCGGGACAACAAGACCATGAATGAGTATCTACTGAGGCTTTTAACAGTTTGTCTAGGTATGCTCCCGACATGGTTGACAATCGAGGCCAAGAAGTTGGCTAGCTTCAAGAGAGGGTTGAACCCAAAAATGCAGAAAACCATGGGAAACTCCACCAGGGACACTTTCCAGGCCTTTGTGACTGATTGCATTCATCAGGAGGCTAGTAATGCTTTGTATGCTGCATCTAAAGGCAAGAAGAGAACGTTTGAGGGAAACCCAGGACAGGGCAGTGGTTCCTTTGGACGTCGTCAGAACTATCGTTCACCTGCCGCACCTTCGCGGTATGTTCCCCCACAGAAGAAGAATCAAGCTGGTAATTTCCGCTTCAGAAAGGTGGTGATGACCCCTGCACAGAAAGGGAAGCCCGCACAGGGGAATGTTCCACGTCCTGTGCCCTTCAACCACAACAACTGCTTCAATTATGGTAAGCCCGGGCATTTCTCCAGGTCTTGCCCGCAGCCCAGGAAGAACTACAAGCAGCATGTAGGGCAGGCACACTTTGCCAGTGTTGAGGAGGTTCCTGAGGGAGAGACCGTGACGGCGATGCGTGTTTAGTTAACAATCGTAGTCTTTGTTGTTTTGTTTGATTCTGGATCATCGCATTCATTCATGAGTCAAGATTTTGCATTAAGAAATAGTGAACAGATATCTGATCTAGGGTTTGGTTATCGGATTAGTTCAGCCGGGGTTGACCAATTGACTAGACAGAGGGTCAATGATGTGAAGATTATGATGGGAGATTTAGAAGTTGTCACGTCATTGATAGTGTTGCCAGGTTTGTGTTTGGATGTCATCCTCGGGATGAATTGGATGAAAAGTTGGGGAGTAATCATAGATACGGTGAATAGAGTCTTGCACTTGAAGCACCCCCGTGACTTAACTGAGCATCAGATTTTGTTACCTAAGACCATTGACCTTAACCGTGTTTCAGCTGCATTGCAAGTAACTGGTATCTCCGATATACCGGTAGTCTGCGAGTTTTCAGATGTGTTCCCGGAAGACCTACGGATTGCCACCGGATAGGGATGTTGAGTTTGCGATAGAGTTAGTTCCAGGGACTGCCCCTATATCTCGACGACCCTACCGAATGCCACCCAATGAGTTAGCGGGCGAAAGTACGGCTTCGGGAGTTGCTTGAGAAAGGTTTCATCAGACCTAGTTCGTCATCTTGGGGATGTCGGCCTTGTTTGTGAAGAAGAAGGACCGGACGGCGAGGATGTGTGTGGACTATAGGCCACTCAATGCGGTAACCATGAAGAATAAATACCCTTTACCCCGCATTGACATACTTTTTGACCAATTGTCTCGAGCCAAAGTTTTCTCAAAGATAGACCTTCGATCTGGGTACCATCAGATTAAGATCAGACCCCAGGATATACCCAAGACCGCATTTTCTACGCCGCGGTATGGCTTGTATGCAGTATCTCGTCATGTCCTTCGGCTTGACGAATGCTCCAAATAAGATTTCATGTGTTTGATGAATTCGGTGTTTATGCCTGAACTTGACAAGTTCGTGGTTGTATTCATCGATGACATCTTGGTGTATTCTGAGAATGAAGAAGAACATCTTTGAGCATTTGAGGATAGTCTTGGAGAGACTCAGAGAGCATAAGTTGTATGCTAAATTCGGTAAGTGTGAGTTTTGGGTGAAGGAAGTGCATTTTTAGGGCATGTGTTATCAGAGAATGGAATTTTAGTAGATCCTAGTAAGGTGCAAGAGGTCTTTGGATTGGAAGGCACCAGTTTCGGTTTAAAATCCGAAGTTTTCTAGGGTTAGCCGGATACTATCGTAGATTCATACCTAATTTCTCCAAAATAGCTAAACCTATGACCCGATTATTCTGAAAGGAAGAGAAATTTGTGTGGACACCCGAGTGCGAAAAGCGGCGTTTCGTACCTTGCGAACGTTGTTGACTACGGCTCCCGTGCTCGCACAACGACATTCAAAAGCCGTTTGATGTATATTGTGACGCGTGTGGTACTTTGGATTGGGATGCGTACTCATGCGGGAGGGTAGAGTCATTGCATATGCATCGCGGCGACTAAGGAAGCATGAGGTTAATTACCCGACTCATGATTTAGAACTTCTTTGCCGTGGTACATGCATTGAAGATTTGGCGACATTACTTACTCGGTAATGTATGTCATGTCTATCTTGACCATAAGAGTTTGAAGTACATTTTTACTCAAGAGGAGTTGAATATGAGACAGAGAAGGTGGTTAGAGCTGATAAAAGATTATAACATAGAGTTGCACTATCATCCGGGCAAAGCCAATGTTGTCGCAGATGCTTTGAGCAGAAATCACATTGTTTGCTAGGACAAGTCGAATCTATGGAGGTTTTTCCTCCTATGCATCCGGCTATCTTATGCAACGTTCAAGTGCGAGAATGAGCTTGAGAGTAGAATTGTTGAGGGCCGAAAAGTGGATAAAGGGATCGCACATATCAAGAAGAAGTTAGAGAAAGAGCCTAGTGATCATTTCGAGTTGATGAGGGTGGAATTCTTTGGTATGATGACCGTCTTGTGGTGCCAAAGGATCAAGAGCTGAGAGGACAGATTCTAACAGAGGCTCACTCGTCAAGGATAACAATTCACCCCGGTAGTAACAAGATGTATCGGGACTTGAGAACCAAATTTTGGTGGACAAAGATGAGAAAAGAAGATTGCTGCGCACGTGGCTCGATGTGACAATTCTTTGCAGAGTTAAAGCTATTCATATGAAGGCTGCGAGGATTGTTGCAACCATTGCCAATTCCTGATTGGAAATGGGATGAGATTACGATGGATTTGATTGTTGGTTTGCCGCAAACCCAAAAGGGATTTGATTCCATTTGGGTAATTGTGGATCGTTTAACCAAAGTGGCTCATTTCATTCCTATCAATATCCATTATGAGCCTCATCATTATGCAGAGCTGTACATTTCACATGTACTTCGTTTGCATGGAGTACCTAAATCAATAGTGTCGGATCGTGGATCCACTTGGACCAATCGGTTTTGGGAGAGCCTATAGGAAGCTTTAGGAACCAAATTACTTCGTAGTTCCGCTTATCACCCACAAACCACGGGCCAAACAGGCGAGTAAACCAAATACTAGAAGATATGTTAAGGGCGTGTGTGTTGTCAGCAAAAGGTTCTTGGGACAAGTGGTTGCCATATGCAGAGTTCTCATACAATAATAGTTATCAGGCCAGTATTCAAATGGCACCTTTTGAAGCATTATATGGGAGGAAATGCAGAACATCCTTGAACTGGATAGAAATAGGAGAGCGACCCTACTATGGCATTGACTTGATAGATGAAGCTGAGCAGAAGGTGAGAATTATAAAACAAAACATGAAAGCTGCCCAAGATCACCAAAAGAGCTATGCAGATAAGCGTAGAAAGCCCATTAGGTTCCGTGTTGGTGACTTTGTCTATCTGAAGGTGTCACCAATGAAACGAGTACAACGTTTTGGAGCAAAGAGAAAGTTAGCGCCTAGGTTCGTAGGCCCCTACAAGATTATTGCCACTAAGGGGGAAGTAGCATATCGATTGCGCTTACCCGGGAGATGAGAAAAATTTTCGATGTCTTCCACGTGTCACAATTGAAGGAATGTCGAGAGTTCTGAGAGGAGCGAGTGTCAATCAAAATGTTGAAATTGACCCGATTTGACTTACTATGAGAGCCCGGTAAAGGTGCTAGACACCAAAGAGAGAGCCACCAGGGGGCAAGGTAGTTAAGCGACAAGATCCTTTGGGGAAATCATGGAGAAAACGATGCAACATGGGAGACCGATGAATATCTTCGAGGAATTACCCGCAGTTTATAAAGAATGGTTAGTTTCTTGAATCTCGGGATGAGATTCTTTTTAGGGGAAAAGATTTGTAACACCCTAGGTGTTAAGCATCTTGAAAGCATGAGCATTTGCATATCATGATCATCATATCATGCATAGTATGTTCTGTAGAAGAAATGAGATTTTCTATTTATGTGCTATTTGCCATGTGATCTTTAGAAATTCATAGAAAAATAAATATTAGGGTTTTGGATGTAAGATTTGGTGTGCTTAAGTTTGATAGGTTTTAGAAGTTATTCATACTCGAAAACTGTTGTCGACACTTTTCACAAGTACAAAGTATTTTTATGCCTAGTTTTATCACTAGCTTGTCATTTTTGTGTAGGGCTGTATGAACATGATCTTGCCATGAAATTTTTATGGTAGTTGTTATATTCCAGTACTACGCTCTGGTAATTTTTGTAGAATTTTCTGAAGTGGTTATGTATTTACCATAATTGTGGTGCATGGAAAATAGGCTAGAAATGCATGTTTATATGAAGGTAATATGTAATTGTATTTTTATTGTGTGTTCCTAACATGAATAGGATCTGTTAGTAAGCTTGGTTTGGTTAGCTTAGCTGTTTTGACATTTTCTTGTTCCTAGCATTTATTTAATTATAGGGTGCAAGTGTGGTGTTTGCTAGGGCATATTATTTTATGTGCTTTAGATTATCTTTTGACATGTCCAGTAGATTTATTTGGTAGATAATTACTTGGTTTACCTGCTGGTTAAGTTTGAGATAATTTGCATGAGTAGTTTGTGAGTTATGGAGGTTGTATGTGAAGTTTGAGTTGAAAACAAGCAGAGCCTCTGTTTTCCTTAATTTTGAGGCTGTTAGGTTCCGATTCAGTTTTGGGTAATGTGGAATGTTTTGTAGGAAATTTTGTTAGCTTTCCATAGAGTCCTAGTTCACTGAATTTGGAGTTGTAGAACTCTACTGTGTGATTTGTTTTTAGTGACAACATGTCGAGCCGTCATTTTTTTCGTTGATTAGTAAGTTAGGGTGCTTGATTGATGTAGGTTGTTAGAGTTTCTTGTGTAAAATAAATTGTGTTTCTACAGAAGAGGTATGCACTTATTAATAGCATGCATCATGAAGCATCCATCCATCATACATATTTTACTTTATGCAAGTTGATAATTATATAATTGTAATCATCTCTTTTCTCCATCATATGCATCATCTCAGGATCGGGGGAAGTGTTGGAGGAGCTGATCGAGGAGTCCGGGGAGCTGTTCCATCCGGGAGTGCAATCGGGGAGGAGTCACGGAGGAGAAGAAGGGTCGACAGACGAGCCGACTGAGTGTCCAGAGCACGTTCCAGCGACGTTCCTGCGAGGCAAGCCCCGGAGCATTCTGCCCTTTCCTATTTCTTCCAATCAATTTGACTTGAGTCTTTTATATGTTTCATGCATTAAGTTTAGGAAATTGGTTGAAACCGTTGATGCATTATGATCCTTGTTGAAAGTTGTCTATCCTATTATAGAGGTCTAGGTTAATGCTCAGTATCATGATTGCGATGAGACGATGATTCCGGTCACTTGAGAAAAATATTGTGAACAATCACATGGGTGATTGTCAAGCTGCTGTTGAGAACCTGTTTAAGTAAAACTTGTAAGATTGGGTGGATATTGTGGTCTTTCCACCTGATCAATTAAGGACTTACTCTTTGTCGGGCCGTGGTCGGAAGTTGAAAGTACCGTCCATATAGTAGGCTCCGCCGAAGTCGTGAGCCACGGCTCGTGGGAATGTTAGGGGCCGGCTTTGCTCGCTTTATCGCTCCTCCTTTGGTGATGGTAGTTGGGGGGGGATTTATTGGGCGCAAGAAGATGCGCACGGGCGTCGCCCCCTCGTTGTTTCGCTCACTTGGCGGCCGAAGGGGGTAGCCGGCGGGACCGAGACTTTACGTCCCCTAACGTCTTGGGGTGATTGGGTCTACCTTTTGCAAAGTAGACTGGTTTATGGCGGGGTGTTCGCCGGTTGGTTTGCAATCGATTCGAATCGCCATCTCTCCCGGATAGTGAGAACCCGGGATGCTTCCACGGCAATGTAGTCTAATTATTACAATATATGTTATTTATCATGTTGCGGTAGATATAATTCGATCAAGTTACTTATCTTTGTTATTTATTCTACTAAGCAATGATTAATCTTGACTATACAAGACCTATGGTTATGTATTTAATTTAGTAACCCTTTTAACTTGGAGAATATACAAGTAGTATGCATAGGCGCACTAAACAACTTTATTTGTGAAATTTATGTGAGTCACTAAACCCCGGATAAAGTCTAGCATGATCCTTGGAGTCTTTTATTTTATTTTTTTGACGGGTAAGTCTAGCCGAGTATTTTGTACTCGGGGTTTTATTCCGTTGTTGCGGTGAGCATGTGTACCATGGTTCTTGTAAGACTTGTCTGTTTCTGTTGATGAAGAGTAAGGCGAGGGGCAAGGCAATTCTATATCCCCTGTCTCATCTTTGTTGCGGGGATGACTATCTGGCGGCACTACTTTATATTTGTTTTTCGCTAAAAGACTATTTGGTTTTTCGAAACTACTGCTTCCGGTACTTGAACCTCGAGTTTGTAATAAATTACACCTCGCACTCGATGTTTAATATATCGAACTTGGTTTGAAATACCTGCGGATTTTACTACCGAGCTCAACGATCTGTTGTGTTGTTGATGAGTTTGAAATCACTCGAGATTTCGGAATACCGGGTTTATATGGACTCAAGTGTAGATCACGCGATTGCTTCGGTGATTGCGAATTATACTTGATTTCTTATAAATTAGTCGGCTCTGTCACGGTGTAGCCTCCCCCTGGACGCACGCATAGCCCGACCCCCCGCCGCGGCGAGGGGCGGGATGGGCATCCCAACCCCAACCAACTTGTAGTCGCCGTCCCAGAGCCCGTCTCCCCTACTTTCTGTGGGGACCCCTCCCTCGCCGGATTTTTGCCTAAAACGGCCGCTCGTCGGAGTGGCCTTTGAGTTGCCTTGAGGGCCCCCGCCAAACACACGCACACACCACACACACCAAATGCCAACAGTAATTCGAGTATAGCTAAATGATCACCGATCACATGATGAATGATTTTTCTCTCTTATTTCTATGTTTTAATAAATTTAAATTATAATTATAATTAAACTGATTCTATAGAATTCTATATGTCATAATCCTACAAATTATGATTCCCTTTCAAAAAGGCACCCCACGGATGAAACTGTTTATCCTGCCACGCCACGCAGCACGACAGTACGATAACCCGATAACCCATCCTGAGACGATAGCCGACTGTGGACCCCGTTACCCCTCGTGGCCCACATGTCATCCTTAACAGGACCTCTCGCCGCTTCCCGTCGCGCGATACATTTTTTTGATACATGTGGACCAGGTAATTTGCGAACGATTAATTTGTGTTTTTCGAAGCGAAAAACTAAAGACTAAAATAAGGGCCCAACAGCCCGACTCTGTCTTTCCTTTCTCTCCTCAATCTGCCTTTCTTCCGCCCTCCGGATTCGTTGCCTCGCTCTCGCGTCGCCCCTTCCCTCCCGTGCCCGGGCCTACGTTGTTCTAGAAGGAGCTGGAAGCAACCTAATCGGCGGTCAGGGATGCTGCAGGAGTTCGTCGACAACGTCATCGCCGTCACCAAGGAGTAAGCAGCCTCTCCTCGTACTCCCGCTTCGATTTCAGTATGTGTGTATGCGGTTATTCCAGGGAATGGGCCGTCATGGCGCGGGGAATCGGCGAATTGAGAGGGTTTGGTGCGTATGGTAGGAGATGGTTGTTGTGTGGTTTCAGGGTTACGTTGATTGATGAAGGGATTCGGGCCACGAGCTGTTCGTTGCTAGATTGGGATTAAGTTGGGTTACTAATATGTGCTGCTGTAGATTTCGTAGGACGTTGGACTCGGCACTGGTTACCTTAACATGCTTTTGTATATGCACGACTAGTTATTTTTGTCTGCTCGAATTATGAAGCTGGTTGCTGCAGATCTGTTAACAAAGGAAGCTTGAGGTTGAGGGGGAGTGTGGGAACCATGTTATGTTATGGTTCTCACTTCCAATGTTTCCTTTGTTTATCTATTCAAAGCTACAACATTGTCCAATTGAACTACAAATACAGGCCACTAGAGTCCAGGAAAATTGTTTCAACTTTCTGACATTACAATAGTAGATTCATTACAGGTTGAATAGACCAGTTAGAAAAAAACAAGCTCTGTGTTATTGTTCTTTGAATAAATCCTATTTCAAATGGTTGCAGTTACTGTTATTTAATATGTATGGATTGTTAGTGATTTTGCGATTATAGGAGTGGCCATGCTCAGAAAGATTTAGTTTGATGAGAAAAAAAAGCATAGTTTGAAAGATTCTTGTACCCTGAGAATCTGATCAGGACAAATGTAATGTATTGTTAGAAATTGCAGATTTTATAGAATATTTCACAGTATTAGACAGACATTTTCTTATGAACTAATGAACTAATGCTTTGTTTGCTGCTTCATGAGAGCAAAAAGTTTATCCAGGCAAACAGTAAGCAGTTCGTGAACTTATTTGACCTATACTAATGAATTCATTTTTGGTTCTGAAACTTGTTAGTGATACCTGCTACCATGGAAATAAACCTATCTGATGCATAAACCACTGGATTTGCAGTACTCAGTTCTAGAGTAAACAATAATTGGACCTTTATACAAGATACCACTATACCATGCAGGTTATTGAATGGTTAGCTTATTTGGTATTTACAGAAGTGGATCCCTAATTACATTGTCCTTTTCAAAGCTGTTAATAAACTGTTAGATGGGATTATCTTTGGCATTTTACGGGCTTGTAGACCATAACATCTGACTTCGGCATCCCAAATACTTATTTTACCTTTTGTGTACACAACAATGCTTGTAACCCAAAATTTTGTTGTTGTGGAATAGTGGAGGAACTTTCATTTCCATTCATTTGATGCACGTGTTCCATTGGAGCATGAGGCTTTTGAAATCATCAGTTCCATGTATACATCGCTGATGGTTCATCTTGTTTTAGGCCTGCTGCGGAGTTCTGCTTTAAACCACTGATTTGCATTTAACACGTGCTCCATGGGAGGCTGAAATTAACTTTAGAAATTCTTGATTTTATCTGTAATTGTTTTTAGACCAGAAACAGAAAAAGTTAGTTGATTTTTGTCTTAGACCTTCTATGGATACTGCTAATTGACTTTTGGCACTTCTTTCGGCAGATCTGTGAAGACATTCACATATGAGTCACTGAACAACATTGCAAGGTTCATAAATGGAATGTCAGCGCTCTTATTGGCACTATTACCTGGAAAAGGCAACATTTTAGAAGGCATAAGTGGCTGGGAACTTAGGCCAGCACTCCGTGGGCCGCGTCTTCCTCGTTGGATGGAAAGGTAGTGTAACTTTATTCACATGACTTCCATTAAGGTAGAGATTTATGGATATGATATGATGTGTTTGTAGCATTGAGGAACATTCAATACTTAAAAGCAAACAGATAAATAGCGAGTATTGATTCCCTAAGCGTAATTGAATCCACATGACCTGTTACTTCATAGCATATTCTTCTTCCTCCCATTGAGAACTGTCGCTGGCTGATGCAGAAATTCGGAGACTCTATATCAATATTGGGTACATGGTAAATGATGTGGTCCAGTTTGTTTCCATTTGCATGTGAATTTACATGAAATATTTTAGCCTGTTGAAATATGCCATCTGTATATTTATGTTTCCTTTTGTTATTATTATTAATTAGTTCTGGATAACCTAACTAGTATATGCTTTGTTTTCTTAGGTAACATAGTTTTACTCTGTTCTGACAATTTCATTCCTTCTTTTGAATTCAGTGGGGTATCTTCGTTCAATGAGTTTATCCATGAACTTTCTGTTGATTCTGATGCTGAATCAATCGCTGACTCTGTCACTGGGGATGATGATCATGAAGAGTTTGTCTGCCCTCCATCTCCATTGTCCCAAAGTTCACGGTTATCGCATGCAAGCAGCTTTGGTAGACGTGATCGTCGCCTGAGGAGACATATCAGATATGCAGTTTCTTGGATACTATGGCCATTGAGATTCTTTCTTTCTTTAATATTCATTTTGTTCAATGCCATTAAGTTTCGGATGGTAAGGTCAACTGCTAAAGGCGCAGAATCTCCTCATCTTGCAAGAACTGGTTTTGCCAAGAAATCATTTCATATAAAGGGATCAGTTTCTCCAGCGCACAACTGATAGGAGGCGTGGAGTTTTTGAGGTAGTAATTGAGAATTGAATTTCCTTTTCATCTGTTTATCAGCTTTCTGTGACAAGGATAATTTGAACCTTGTTCAAATTTTCATGCGCATATCTAGTATTTATCAACCTACTTCTTTTTTGCATAGGATCTTCATCTGGCAATTGAAATTTTCATCGAATCAGTCTTTGACATCGTTCACAAAGCAGCACATTATATTCTTTCTCCTTCAGAAGTGTGGCAGAACCTGTTGTACTGGATTCATGGAAGTGGTCATGATACTAGTTCTGTCATTGATGTATCGACAGCTAATGTTGGCAGTGATAATCCTGTTCCAACGGAGAGGAAGACCGTGTATCGTCATTCTCTGAACACAGATTCTCGGACATGTGAAGATGTTATTACTGAGCTTGGGTGAGAAATTCTGTTCCTTTTAGTTATGTTATGTTTAGAGCCAAGGTTTGGGTTATCAAATAGCTTTAGTATCATAGACATGTATGTGGCTTCTGATACTACTGTGGGTATTTTGCTGTGAAATGCTAACTGTCATCGTATAGTAGATAATAGATATATCAGCCTGATTATAAAGAAAAAGAGCTCAGAATTTTCTTTTTAGTCAAACCTTATTTGTTACTAACTGCATTGATGTTTGACTTTTTTTATCCTAAGTTTGACCATTGGTCTTATTCAAATTCAAAATGTCACATTTTTTGTTATGCAACAACAACAACAACATAGCCTTTAGTCCCAAGCTAGTTGGGGTAGGCTAGAGATGAAACCCATATGAAACAAAAACAAAAAAAAGCGTGAAAGGCACAAGACAAAAGGATAAAGATTAGGGTAGATAGAAAAGGAAACAAAGTCATGGTTCGAGCACGTTAATAGCTAGCCTACAAGCACTCCTATCCAAAGCTAAATCCTTGGAGATATTCCACTCCTTAAGGTCTCGCTTAACCGCCTCGTCCCAAGTCAGTTTAGGTCGGCCTCTACCTCTCTTTACATTATCTACCCGCTCTAGAACTCCACTACGCACCGGCGCCTCGGGAGGCCTCCGTTGAACATGTCCAAACCATCTCAACCGATGTTGAATCAATTTCTCCTCGATAGGGGCCACCCCAACCCTATCCCGAATATCTTCATTCGAACTCTATCCCTTCTAGTATGCCCGCAAAACCAACGCAACATACGCATCTCGGTCACACTTAGCTGTTGGACATGTCGCCTTTTTGTAGGCCAACATTCAGCACCATACGACATCGCCCGGGCGAATCGCTGTCCTATAGAACTTCGAATATTTGTTATGATTTTGCTTTATTAATAAATTCAAGAGTATTATGTATTTGAGTATGTCGTTATTTTCATCACTTATTGAATCTTTTCTGGGTGGCTGTATTAGGTATCCTTTTGAGGCTATAAAGGTTGTTACTTCAGATGGATATGTCTTGTTACTGGAGAGAATTCCAAGGTGGAAATAGTGACTTTCTCGTGTAATTTTATTTCCTGATATTTATGGACTAAAACTTGATGCATTACCTTTTTAGGCGTGATTCACGGAAGGTTGTCTTGCTGCAACATGGAATATTGGACTCATCTATGGGGTGAGTGATGACCAAATTACTGTATTGGCAATGTTATTGACATTCCACAGACATTTGCAGTCTTATGTATTTCTGATTTTTGCTGATATACTTAATAGCAGCTTTGTGACCCATGCGTACAGTTTTGCCACTTTGCGAGCATATGTTTTTGGGTACTCAACTGTTTCAAAAAATAAAGTTTTCTTGAGTTGTTTGTATGGACTGTCAGACAATGCAGGACCTCTAACAAATGGCAAGATCGTCTATACTACTAAGCTTAGCTGTTATAGTTGTTTCTTTGTTTGTGGGTACTGATTAGTAAATAGCCAAATGCAGTGCAGTATATTTTGTTGAGATCAGCACATTGATTGATCAAGAGTGTTGTGTAATTGTCTACCTGTGTATGATACATTGTTGCCTTTGTCTAAAAAACATCTCTGGCTACTATCACCTGGTGAACTTCTGATCTGTGAGCCGGCGATGCTGTTTTTCTTTGTGTAATTGTTGCTTTTAGTCAATAGAGTTTTTTTTTCTGGTTTGGAAGGCTGATATTCTGCAATTGTACTTAACCAGTTATGCATTTAACTAACTGTTTCTTTACTCCCTCTCGTAACTTTGATGTTCATGTGTCTTTTTGACAAGAGCTCCTTGAAGTTAAACATGGACATTATAATCATATAAATTACTTTATATGTTTAGTGTTCTAAAAACTTCTGTTTATAACTGTGCTTGCCTTTCAGTTTTTTTCCCATGGATAATTATAGAGCATTTAATGATGAAAGCACTTTTTATATTTGGATTTTTTATGCTGTATAGCCTGTATTGAAAATAGAGTCCAAGTACTGTTCAGCTGCTGAAATGATGAAGTTAATACAGTTAATTTGGGGTCATTGGGGAAACTTTGAGTTAAAAATGGTTAAGCTTGACTTAAGAAGTTTATTTATCTTATGTGTATACTTTTTTTAGTATTGTTTGGCCCTCATCTGTTATCTTGTTACATATCTTTTCAGCTGGGTGTCAAATGGTGTTGTTGGCTCACCAGCATTTGCAGCTTATGATCAAGGTCAGTAACAGGAACTGTGGATGTAATGTACTTTTAGTGATGTGAATTAATTGTTCATAGTTCCTTTTTTTTTTTTAATGTAGGCTATGATGTTTTTCTTGGAAATCTTCGTGGCTTGGTCTCAAGGGAACATATAGATAAAAGTCTTTCCTCTTACAAGTAAGTTAAGCTCCTGTGTATGTTTGGTTTATCATGAGCGGCAAATGCATCTAACATGTGAATCAAGTTACTATGTTCACTGTAAGTTCGTTCACCATTCCTTCTTGGCCAGATACTGGAAATATTCTGTTAATGAGCATGGAACCAAAGATATGCCAGCAATTATTGAGGCAATTCATAAGATCAAAACTTCAGAACTTGGCAAAAGTCACCCTCAGTCAGGTGAGGGTACAAGAGATCAAAATGATAACATTAAAAATTTGGAAGTACAGGCTAAACAGGAAGATAGCATAGAAGAGCAACCCTACAAGCTTTGTGCTGTATGTCACAGCCTGGGTGGTGCAGTTATGTTGATGTATGTGGTCACTTCAAGGATTGCACAGAAGCCCCATAGGTTGTCGAGATTGGTCCTGCTATCTCCTGCAGGTTTTCATGAGGATTCCAATGTGGTATTCAGTATGGTAGAGAAGCTCATCTTGTTTGTTGGTCCAGTAATTGCACCACTAATTCCTGGACTTTACATACCAACTCGGTTCTTTAGGATGCTTCTGAACAAATTGGCTAGGGATTTCCACAATTATCCAGCTTTGGGTGGACTTGTCCAGACCCTTATGGGCTATGTCGTTGGCGGTGACAGTTCAAATTGGGTGGGAGTGCTTGGTTTGCCCCACTACAACATGGATGACATGCCTGGTGTGTCATTTCATGTTGCACTTCACCTTGCCCAGATAAAGAGAGCAAAGAAGTTCCAAATGTATGACTACGGCAGCCCTGCAGCAAATATTGAAGCGTATGGAACGCCAGAACCATTGGACTTGGGAGCTCATTATGGTCTCATTGACATTCCCGTGGATTTAGTCACTGGGCAGAGGGACAGAGTTATCTCACCATCCATGGTAAAGAAGCACTACAAGCTGATGCGGAAGTCTGGAGTGGAGGTTTCATATAATGAGTTTGAGTATGCTCATTTGGATTTCACATTCTCACATAGGGAGGAGCTTTTGTCCTATGTTATGTCCCGTCTACTTTTAGTAACCGATCCTGGTAAAGGGCGCATCAACCAGACCTCCATGCGTCTCAGGAGGCCGAAGAAAGTTCAGTCAGAGATTGAGGAGAACATGGAGTGCAGAGCGAAGGAGGAATCAGATGAACTAGCTGGACATTTGGAATGATGTGGATGTGGAGCCTGCAGGTTGAGTGTGTGTTGTATGTTTGTAAATAGAGCGTCTTTATACATTTTACACCGTGTGGAAGATTTTGGGTGGAGTAGGTCTCTGGTTTTAGTATCATGTTCATGGGGATCGCCTTTTTTGTATCCCTGTAAGTAACAGTAGAGATAAGCATGCATAGACTATGTGGACCTTTAGTTGCCCTGGTCTTTTTAGTATAGAAGAACGAGAGCATGGTTAGGAGCGCGGATGTTTTGTACGTGACTAATGTCCCGTGTTCTTGCGACTTCTTTTTGAAGAATGTAAGCATGCAACCAGTCAACCGCTCCAAGAATGTTGTTGTCCGGCAAGCAATCCATTATACTCCCTCCGGTTTGGTATTAGAAGTCGTTTTGGATAAGGTTTTGGTCAAACATTGAGAATATAAATCATCAATAACTTTTAAGTTGTTGAGTTTGTAGATGTGAAAATTATATGAATAGATTTATCTTAAAAAATGCTTCAATAAAAGTATATATATATCACATTTCCATAAATATTTTTATAATAACAAGATGTTAAAGTTGTGTTTTGGAGATCGTGTCATTTGTCTAAACGACTTCTAATATCAAACCGGAGAGAATAGACAGTATTTTTTTTTTTTCTTGTTTGATAGGTTAAGGCCCGTTTGGTGTAAAGGATCGACCGATAGGGACTAAAAATTAGTCTCTAGCTCCTCTTAAGAGTAATTAGTTTCTAGCTTCTCTCGAGAGTCTATTGGACTAGGGACTAAATGAGACTAAAAATTAGTCTCTAGTCCCTCTTGTTTGATAATTTATGGACTAAATGAGACTAAACTTTAGTCCCTAGTCTCAAAAAAGAATGAAACAAGGCTAAGCCAATGCGTTTCAATGAAGTCAAAGAATAGGACTCAATTGAAGTTTTTGTTGTAAAAACATATTTTTTGTTGTAGTTTTTAGATCTATGCTTTCTTCATAGCTGTAAAACAATGTACACAATTTGATTTCTCGTTTTATGACTTTTTGTGATTTATTATAATCTTTTAAAAAACTGCTTTAGGGATTGATTTGACCGATTTTAGAAAGTTCGGGGTTTTTGATATATACCGTTTCATAGGTTGAGGGGTTATGTAGTCCACCCTCTATAGGTGAGGAACTGATATAAACTTTGTCCTTACAAAATTAGGGTCTGTGATCCCTGTGTTTTATTTTCTCCAGCCCCCATGAGCACTGCGTTAGGTTTTTTTAATGCACATCAATTGTAGCATTAATCAAGTTCTGAATCTTCCATTTTTATAGCTATATCATTGCTACCTAATGGAAACATAATTCATGTTCCATAGTCCATGTGTAGTCATCGATAGGATGAATCGATCAATCCTATTACACCAATCAAGGATTTGATTCTTATTCTTGTACCGATTCATGTGTTTAAATTAGAAGGAGCTGAAGTAACATTTGAGAGGTATATAAGATACAAGAGAGAAGAAATTTGCTCAAATTCTAAGAGCAACTCCAAGAGATGTGATATACTTGTTAGGTAGGCTATATGGTTTTTATAGAAAAATTAAACTTCAATAAACATGCTATATGGTTTTATAAAATAGCAAACATGTTATTCCTGAAATCTAGGTGGCCATATATAAGTTTTTGAAGGATTTTGCCATATATAAGTTAGTTGTGGATTTCTTATTTTTTGACAACTTTTATATTTTATAAAATGGCTAAACAATAAATTTAGCTATTCTATTTATCCTTGGAGTCTACGAGAATCTAGCTGTTTTCCTAGGGCTCAAATTGTTATAAAACATGTCGTCGGTTAGGATTTAGGACCTTCCCTCTCCGTCTCTCATAATCACGTAGTAGATGAAAGAAGTAGAACAAGTAGACACAAGATAGGGAGACTATTCTTTATTCATCCGAATATGGGTAATTACAACATAGAGCTCCCACGTATATATAGTCTGCCAAGGCCTAAGAGTTGGTAAGAGCCCACATACAAACGGACTAGGATTAGGATTCCTCCTTCTCCTTTCCTTCTAGGGCCAGTGCATGTGTTTTACAACACTCCCCCTTGGGCGATTACCACGATATGCATATGCCTCATCAAAAACTCCATCCGAAAACCCGAGTGGAAAAAACGGTTCTTGGAGAAAAGAGTACATCGCATTTGTTAATTGCATTGCACATGTTGTCTCATTAAAAACCTTGTGTGAGAAACCTTCGAGTAAAAACTCACATAGGAAAAAAGAGAGTACAACATTTAACCTTCTTGATCATATATTCTTCAGGATATTCTATTCTTCATGAATAGATATTGATCTTCATAATCTACGCATAAACTTTAGTGTTTTAGCAAATATGATCTTCTCGATCTTTGTAATTCTAGTGGTTTACCTTAGAGGCGAGATTCAATAAAATATGCTCCCCCCCTCATAAAAGCCAAACTTTGAACTTCACTTTTTCATAAACATGTGTAAATAAAAGTTGGCTCATAATTCTTCTATGAATTATATGGGAGCAATATGTTTCATGTATAATGACCACCTATTAGTTGTGCAAAATAAATAAATATTATCCTTGAGAGAAATAAATCCTTTCAGAGGATTATGGGGGTAAATAAATTAATATTCAATATCTTCTAGATAGTGTATCAAACTTATACTAGAGTTTGGATACTTATAATTAATCGATTTTCAAATTGTATATCTACGAATCTTCAAGATTTTGATTGTACCACTAAATAATAAATCCAGCCATGCATTTGGCATTTAGGGGATAATTCAATTGCCAAAACCACCATTATTCTCATACCTTCTATGGTATTCTTAGAGGATATCATTAACTTCATGTTTGCTTTTCATACACTTTCTAAGTGTTTTGATGACACCTTCACGGTATTTAAGATTCCTCATTTTCTTTCTCTCGGTCTTTATTCACTTCGAGGGATGTATTGTGTTTATTCAAAAATTGACTACTAAATCCTTCATTGATTTATTCCTTCAAGGATGTACATTCATTCTTAACGAATTAGTAATTCTCTTCTATGAGATACATTCTCTACTGCATGAGAGATGAGTGATATACACAATGACATAGCGTTATTTACCATAAAATCATTTAATGATTGCAATCCTTCTAGGACATGCTCTTCTTGAGACTTGAATATTCATTCAGGGAATATATATATATCTTAGACTTTAATACTTAGTATGAGATTTTTACAAGTTACGATTTATATACTTCAGGGAATTATATGGATTTTCATAATCCACTATTAACTGCATATTCGATATTCATTCGTTTCATGTGCGGAGATATAGCGAGAACATTCATTTCTTCTTAATAGGAGATTCAACCTCAATTGCTTTTTTTTTCATTGACCTGATATAATCGCTATAAGCGATTTTGCCATGGACTTTATTTTCAGTTCGGGTTCTCATAAGAGAAACATTTGCAATTAAAGAGGTAGTTTGTCGACAATTATTTTCTTTCTCCCAATACTCTCACAATGTGAGAATATTCTATCTCTGTCATTTCCCAAACAAGAGATGGTATATTGTTCTGCATACCCAACACTAGTGAGGTGCACGCTTATTGTGTTGGATGTCATCTTCATGATGATCCTCTTCATGAGGTACTTAACCTTCTTCATGAGGCGTTCTCTTCACGAGAATGGAGGAGTTCCATTTCTTTTCTATTTAACGTGTATACACTAAACTTCAACCCACGAGGCATCCCCGTAGATTTTAGATTGATAGTATATAACATTTAGTTTACTACTAGTAAACATAACTTTTGGTTTATAACTTCAAGTTACTCCTCTCATTTTAAAAATATCGGCATATGCTCTCGCTTTAGGCTTCACAAGAGCATTAGTCAAACTATTGTATGACTTAGTGTGTGATACTATTCCTGCTTCAAGGAATATTTTCTCTTAAGATCATTTTCCTTCTATGGAAATAATATTTGGCATTCAAAATATAGGCTTGCTCTCCCCTAATGCCAATATTAGATCATTAATAGCATACTTCAAAATATATCCCCTATCATGGGCTTAATTCAAATTCATATATCTCCAACTACAAGTGGAGGCCCATTTATGTATGCTATGATTAAATTTTATAGGAAATATTCACACCCATATTTTTAACATGAGGGTTGTTATTCATTATGCAAATGAGCTAGAATACTTAAAGTGCACTTAAGAATGTTCAACATTCCTATAAATTTAAGGATGTTCTCCCCTAATATGCACATAACATAGTTTACAAAAAAACTATTTATCTAGCTTGTTAATTGTATAGCCAAAAACATTGATCCATGTACTCATACATAAAAAAAATGGATCATACACTTCAAATGTATTAAATATGCAACATTCAAATTCACATGGAATTTTCTTCTAGAATTTTCTAATTGCCTTTAATGCAAAAATCTCTTGATGACTTTTCTTCATAAATCCCAAATGATCATAATTGTGTTATCCAATATCTTAGTTCCACAACTATTCATCACATCAAATGGGTTGGTCTTCATTGAGCAAAATTTGATAAACTCGCTCCCCACGATCTCGGGGTTGCTCGGCCCTAGACCAATCTATTGCTTATGCATACGATACATCGAAAGCAAATCATTCCTTTAGTTCAACTAGAACCATATAGACATAGCATGCTAGCTAGCCAATTTGATTATGAAGGAAACGCAAAAATAGCTACTAGCTACAACAGTAGCTGTTATGCTAATATTCATGCAACAATGGAGATAGTTGTAGCTCAACCAGATACACATGCAGGTGTAATGTGGAATGTTAGTATTCAGTCTAACATAATAGATAAACAACAAAATACAGATACGAGCTTACATGCAATTAGTGCAGTAGAAAAAGTTAACTTTCGGCGGAAGGAACGCGGGCGAAACTTCAAGTCTCGATACATGCACTTAAAGATCGGGCTTAGGGCGGCTATGCCTATATATTATCCACATCTTCTTATGCCTTTACCCAAAATTCCTCCCCCTTTTCATGCCATAATTACTTCAAGTAGCGTGCATTATCTATGAATAGCCACTTTTAATGCTTCATAGAATCCAATCATACTTCTAGTATTCATTGATTATGGCATGAAATTCACATATCAATGTACTATTCAGTGTACAACAATAGACTTAGGGTAGGATACAACTTTTAGTTCATGGACTAAAATATTATATACTTAGGATTTGGTTAAATCGATCCTTCCAAGATCAATTAATATGCCGGTTTAGTCTAATTGTTCATGTGCTTTTTATAAAATTCAGTTTCCCATCTACCTAAATGGTAGTGAAGCACAAAAAACTATTACCTTCATGGTTAATTGAGGCTTTCTTGTGGATAAATTAATGCAAAAATTATTTTGATAGGCAATTGGCAATTGTTTATATGTGAAACATATAAAACTAATTTATTCCATGAGAAGTTAAGCACATTTTTTTCTTCAAGTAATAACAAGAATTGCAACTAAGAATACTAAATATTTCATATTAGTCTTCAACCTAACAAATTAACCATTAACCACTTAATTCAACAAAAATTAAAACTTAATGCACCAGCACCACTACTATCAATACTTCGGGATATAAACTTCAAAGATAATAAGCATATATAAACAGATGATTTAAGTCCTTCTTCAAGAGAAACTTTATATGTTCCAAATAATATACATTCTCGCATGTCTTAACTTCTATACTTGACAAGCGGTAACTTCATGCTTTATATTCAAGAGTTATGATATACCGTCACAAGCCTTCAAGGGGTGTAACATATATGCAAGCCATATATTCAAAATTATTGCAATTGATAATATCCTGGTTTATAAAGTTGTCTAAAAATTCTAACTCAATTTTCATTTGAGTAATTCCTGATGGTAAATTCTACTTCAAGTATTACATTGCTCTTTAATATTCTTATACACAAGAGACACTTCTTCGAGAATATAATTTGATAAAATCTTATTTACCATCTTGTCTTCTAGGCATTCAATTTGAAGCTTCAAGCTATTGTTTATAGAGCAGCATTATAAGCATACAAGCTTGAAAATTTGGGATTTTACTCATGCGGTGGACTCCCACAATACATTTGTTATTTTTCTCGATCATATACTCATTCTAGAGAGTAAATAGGAAATATATATCCTTAGTTTACTACACTTCAATGGTAGCAAAAATATCCTACATGGATTTAATAATGATCATAACAAATAATTCTACTATTCATAGTAATTCCAGGGATATTACTTCTTCTTTTAAGGCATGCATATTAACATAACATAGACCATGTGCATATAGGTTTACTACATGTAAACGAGTAGCAAGGTGCAAAAAGATAGTGGATGGTTACTCAAAATAATCTTAGAAGCATCCTAGCATTTTCGGGATTATGGTATATGTAAATTTTTAGAATTTATACCAAGCATTCATTCATCCCAAAAATTTATATGCTAGGAAAAACAAATATGAGCCTCTCAATGGGGATAAAGTCTAAGGTCTGCGCAGGATTTAGTGGGCTCATATATCTTATAGGCTTATACCATGTTTGCATACAAATATGAGCCTCTCAATGTGCAGTATAATCATTCAAGATTTGTGCTTTGCAAGTATATGATATATGATTCATAATGTGTGATATATATATTAATAAATGCATTCAAACGAGCATACACACAATGCAAGAAACAAATTTATGAAATATATATATAAACATGCATCGACAGATATGGTGCGTGGCTTCTTTTTGGACTGAGTAGCAATGACTTCGAGTCAGGCTCGTGTACTATTATTGCGTATTGTAGACCTTCGGCAGTGTGCAGACTGCGTAATAAAGCTTGTGAGGAACCGACATGGCCACAGATAGTGCAATCTATAGGCGTTGTGCGGGCGCCGGTTCTATACCATGGTTCCGTGGCACGTGGTGCTGACGGGATTCAACCGGACGATTCAATCCTTCTAAGATGAGGTCCTGTGCAGAGCGTTACCGGTGGTGTGCAAGCCGCCGACAGATTCAACAACACGGCTATCGGAACGGCGGTAGTTGCTCACGTACTACAGGTTTGGCATGCTGACCTGCAGGGTCCTGGCCGGTCGTAATATGATCCCAAGACCAACTCGGTTTCGTTGCTTTTAACTTCTTGGAGTCTACTTCGGTTACGAGTCAATTGCTGGCAGCATATAGTCCATGCAGGGACAAATTCCATCATAGTTGCTGCTATATAATAAAAGGTCAGTTTTTGCGTCATGCTTGGCTTCATGCCATGGCCTTCATGTCGTTAAAGAGGAAAAGAAAACGTGACGTTCAAGTCACGTACATGTATTTACTCTTTCAAGTATACGTTCTTTTGGACACTAGCAGCAACGCGACATGCATGCTAGTCGGCGATAACTTCGGTAGCAACGACAACTAATAATGTTTTGGCACACAAGTCCATCGCAAATCTCGTGCATGTGCAAGCATACAGAGTGTATAGCTGCTGGTTATATATAGCCGTATAGGATATATATCTACTATGTTCAAGAATAATTACGGTAAAATATAGCCCGACTCAAAAAGATCGAGACATGGGCAATCCGCGAGATGCGATACTTTCGTACCTTTGGTTCTTGAATTCGAGAAGAAACGAAGGCTATCGCGTAGGACAGTTCGGCTAGGCCGTGGGGACTGCCGGCGTGGCGATGAGTCAATGCGGTCGCGATTAGTAGCGGTAGAGGTAGCAGATCCGTTCCGCTAACAACATCGGGGACGTCGACGTCATCGAAGTAGTTGCAGCGGAGCGTCGGCACGAGCGTCGGTGCCGAAGATTAGCGGCTTCAATGACAATGTCGACAAAGAGCTTGTCGTGCTGATAACGTGTTATAAAACATGTTGTCAGCAGTTAGGACCTTCCCTTCTCCGTCTCTCATGATCACGTAGTAGATGAAAGAAGTAGAACAAGTAGACACAAGACAGGGAGACTATTCTTTATTCATCTGAATATTGGTAATTACAACATAGAGCTCCCACGTATATATAGTCCTGCCAAGGCCTAAGAGTTTCGGTAAGAGCTCACATACAAACGGACTAGGATTAGGATTCCTCCTTCTCCTTTACTTATAGGACGAGAGTCCGTGTGTTTTACAACACAAATAATGGTCTAGGGAAAAGTTTGAGTCTCTAGGGTTTTATTTGACACTCCATGAAAAGTAATAAGTTTACTAGGGTTTTAATTTTTCCTCGTGGAGGCAGACGCCAAGTTGGCACCACTGTGTATCGTTTCCGTAGAATCCGCAATGGTTCTCAAGGGTACTAAATTTTCAGCTCCCGCTTACTCGGCCAGCAGGGGACCTTAGCCGGGTTGGTTTTCTTTTGCCGTTCTGTATTCCTGTATGTACATACGGCTCTTTTTTTTTTCACCGTTTCTATTCTTGTATGAACATTTTTTTTTTGCAAAAAGGAAGATATATCCCCTATTATAAATTAAACTCCGAAGAAAAAAGAAAATTATAATTGAATCTTCGAAACCAATCTCATCATCTCATCTTCCTCATATCCGATCTCCGGTTAGTCGTCGACTCCACCACGACGATCCATGTGAACATGGTTTGTACAGTACTAACTAGCTAGTAGTGCAGCACATCAATTGAGGGCTCAGTCTGCTGCTGCTGCTGCACATGATTTATTGTCTACTAGTGTTTTGGCGCGCGCCCATGCGCGCGGGGTATTGGCCGCGTCTGTTTAGATGAATGTAGGGAAAGACAATGTGGAAATGACAGAGCACTTCGTTCTTGCATAGCATAAACATACTGGTTGGAGCATTGCCATGATAGATGTCAGTGTTCGACAATTCATCAACAAAATAAATTTTAGGGCGCACATGGGTTGGCACCACATATATAAGGTACATAAACAGAACTTTTAAAAAAGTTTAAAAAAAATGAGTGTAAATTACACAAGACATTGAAGCTTGTTTCAGACACTACTACATGGTGTGGCAGTCCAAGCACCATCTGAATGTTTGAGGAGGGATAGCAATGATTAGGTGCTAGATGTGACCCAGAATCACACAAAAAAGTGTTGGCGACAATTTGGTGAGAACACACTGGAAATGATAAAACAAATAGTTCATGTTCAAATAGAAGACTGAAGGAGTTGGTGATGTCCTGCAAAGTTTCATCCATCCGTTTTGATCTGAATGGGTGAGGTTTCTTGGATCCAGATGGCTCTAAGAGTGGTGCCAGCTCCTATCCGACTCCAAGCTATCAACGGGCCGACAATCTGGGAATAGCATATATAGATGTCAGCATAGGCTACGTTTTGTAGCAAACAAGAACTAATTTGGACCGAATTTACAGCACGTAGATAGCTGAAAGCAAGTGACAAGCATAATAATTCCATTTCAGTTATTTCAGCCGTGGCCGAACTACATATCAGGCAAACATGTATGGCTGAATGGCAAGGTAAATATAGAGCAACAATCTTATAATCTAATCTTACATCTATAATCACTGGTACTTGAATTAACAAAGTAAGACAAACAGGTGACCTAAACAGGAAACACATACAACAGGAAAATGGAGACATATAATACCTTGAAGTAGGTAAAATGGCTCCTGAGAGGAAAAGCTATACGATGAAGAGCAGCTGTCGGATGTATGTCTGTGCCTGTGGTACCTTGCACGTTTGAGTCTCTGATTGACTGCATGTTATACAAAAGCATTATAAAAAAATTAATGAGATCCGAAACATTCAGTTTGTGATGAACAACACCTCTATGCTGTCAGTCATAGCTCTCCATACAAAAGCATTATAAATAAATTACCGAGATTGGAAACAATCGCAGGCAAAGACATACGTACACTCCAAATCATGTTTCAAACCATGAATGTTGACTTCTTCAGCACTAAAAAAAGGAATAAATCCTACTGCAGTTTACAGCAGACATAGTATGATGAGGGCATGGCTAGCAACACCTTATTATCCTACTGTAGTCTATAACGGCGGAACCATAGATACTCTTTAGGAAAAAATTGTCTCCAGAGCAGCCTCTTCATAACCGGCCAAGACAATGGAAGCTGGTGATGCCCATAAAAAAAGGTTCTCCTTAAACATGCAGTCTCCGAAGAAGGCACCTCAATTTCGATCCCGTAAATAACATCACCTTCTCCACTCACTTTAGTAATAGAGACATAATGTCAAGGCACACCTAGCCTCAACACCTTGGAGAAGGGATGAATAGGACGCTCAATGGTAAACATCCTAACTTTCGCAGTTTGCACCTCTTCATAAACCAACTCTAAGGATAAAAAATAACAACGAGCTCTCTTTTGACTGCAGAAATCAAAACTACACGAACCCAAACTATTCCTAACCACACCAAAGAACCCACTCACCCTCCCTTCCCGAAACCAGGTACCATGTTAGTTGGACCATTTTTTTGTGTATGCACTATGCACGCATACAAATTTGAGCAGTAATACACGCAAACCAGGTACAATACAAAGCAGTTTCATTTGCAGAGACAAAGATGGCAGGAACCAGAGAGAAATCATATTGATTAACTGTATCAGACTAACACGGCATAAGAAATCACATAAACATTAATGTTTTTCTAGAAGCTGGTTGGCCTCAACTCTATGATTACGGTGGATGTAATCACCAGTGTCGATCATCTGTGCCTGCTATAAAAAATCGAAATCGACAAAACAAGATGAAGACAGGCATGGTACCACCAAGCCACAGGATGCGGGATTGGACGGCACACAGTATTAGGTGACGCGGCCATGGCTAGCCATGTTTTGATGGCTGTCCTGAGAGAAGAATAAAGCTCAGCAAAGGCAAGAAAAACATGAAAGCAGGCACCTCATAGGTCAGCAGGAAAGAAAGAAGAGAGCAGAGAAACGGGAGAGTAATAGAGGTCGGACTGTGCACACTGGAAAATCTGTTTGCCACCCAACAACGACACAGCCTTTCTGGCATTTCATAATAGCTCTAGAAGGTACAGAGATTTACTGCAAAATGTTATTCAATCGTTCCATGTAGTGGTTACAGACTTACAGGCTACAGCTGTAAGGTGACTTAAAAGGCACAAACTCATATTATACCCAAGGGTACCATCCTACTGATCTGTATAGTAGCTAATCAACTACAACACATTTATTTGAGGAACCGTTGTTCTTTTTGCGATAAAACCAGCTGCAGATCTATAAGTAAACCAACAGAAGCATGTAGCACAATAGAAATTTCATTATAGCAGCCTGCATAATTGCTTAATCGGCCATTTAATGGGATGGTTCTGCAAACTATTCAATACGATGACAACACATAGAATGAAGGCCTGCTGTTTCACAAATTTTCAAGATGTCTCAAGAAAGATTCACGAAGTCAGTTGTATCCAAGATTCCAAATGAGAGCACACACAAAGCTGAACAGTCTGTAGGAACATGAATTTCCGAAAGAAACATACCACGGTAAGCCCGGCATTGGAGCGGTGTGGAGCCTCCGATTCCCTCTCCCTTGCAACTAAAGAAGACAAAAGACAAAACAAAACCGTAGCTCAGAATAGCAAGCAGGATATGTGCAGTGCAGGCGTGAAGGCACAATGAACCCTCAAACATATGGCACATGTGTAAACTATTTTTAACGATCTAAACACCAAACGTGTAGATAACCGGGGGACAAAAACACGGACCTCGGGTCTTCGATAGACTAAGCACCTCGGCACTCCAAAGTCTTCGGCCGACTCGGATGGCTGATAGGCAAACCAAAGTCACGAATAGCCCGAATGGTGAACCCGACCAACATGAAACAAATCAGGTCTTAGCTATTGGCCGGCCGTGGTCTCGCCAAAATGGCCGCCCGGCCTGCACGCGCCGCGAGGCTTTTCAATAAGGCAAACCACCTCCACCAAAATCTCCAACGCCGCCAACGACAACCATGCCGTGTCCCAAGGCGGGCACAACACTCTCGCCGTCCGCAGAGCCCTCCGCGCCTCATGCCCCAAATAGCAGATCCACCCGCCCGGCGCCTCCCCACCTCGGCCCCCACCGCTTTTTTAGAGGGACATGGCACATCTTTAAAATAGAGAGGACATTACCACTCCTATCCAAAAAGTAGGGAACATGGCACATCTTTAAAATAGAGAGGACATTACCACTCCTATCTGCATCCTTGATAAGTCGCTCTCTATGTCCTTGCCCAAGAGCCTTTTACATATGTGCCTTTTCCCATCGCCTATTTATTTACTTGCAAAATAAAAAGTCGGACTATGGTTATGATATATGTTCGTATCAAAACGGTAATAAATACTACCTGTTACTGGTGCCTCCAAAGTACACAAAATAGAATAGGTTCGATGGGATGAAAAACAGAAATGACCAATTCACCATTGCCTTAATTATCATGGAGCAGGTAAAAAGAGATGGCAAAAATAGAATCAATGTTGTCCATGATCAATGACTCAACTATGAACACAGTCAAAGGATTACTTTTTAGACTATCTAGATTAAGATATTATGAAGCCACAAAAAATAATCCATGAGTAATTTGCCAAGACATATGGAAAAAAAAATATATGTTGGTCTTAAGCAACTAAATTGATATGGATCGGTGTTATCAAAACAAAAATCGGTGAGATCAAAACTACAACAAATTTGAGAAAGCTTCATACCACACATAAAAATGGAGGCAATTAGTAAAACCAAGCATCATTACCTCATGATTAACTAAAGAAGATAAACCAAGGCCGGCTATTTGATTCAACAAAAGCGGGATGGGCTGCAGCAAGCAAGGTCTTTGGCAGAGGTGAACCTATGATTACGCAAAACAAACAAAGTGAAATGCATTCCTGTGGCATTGAGCCATTCTTTGTATCAAAGAACACATTAATTTGTTAGCGAGAAAAATCCATTGCCGCCGCAAAATGACAAAGGTGGCACCTAGGCAACAATTAGGAGCATGTAAATATATATACATTCGAAGCTAAGAAGTGCACGAGCAAAAATGGATTTTTAGTACTACAAAGGTAATTGATATGGGCCTTTGTAGAACCCAAAGTACATTAAAATAAGACTTGGTTAATCGTTAACTACCATCTAGGAATTTGGGAAGAGCACATTTTTTTCCCTGTTAAGCGCCATATATAGGCAACCACGAGTTTACCCGAACCAAATCAGCAAAAGATTCCTTCACCAAAAGGAATAGATGAGTCCGAATCATAAGAAAAGTAGCAAGAACAAATGTTCCAACTTTCATAAAACAAATATTGGTCCGCAGACGTGGGCAATGTGTTTAGTTGTGTAATCTTTGGGAATGGGGCATGTGCTTTCGGAACCGAGTACATAATCGACATCGGTAGAAATGATCATAAGCCTAGAATCACAATAATGCGTTGTTAACATCACGGGCAATGATCATAAGCAAGAATGGGTGGAAAACCAAAGGGAATGATCAAATAAGGCAAAGTGAGAAACCATCGAGCAAATGTCATCGGAAGTTGTACATTAACGATTGCACCATTTCCTCGAGACTAATGGTGCAAGATTAGTTGACACATTTGTACTGTGACCATTGCCCGAGTTGGCACAAAAGAAGCGAAAGGCTTCGGCGCGTAAAATACAATAGCTACAAAGAGACGCAAAAAATCAAAGAAACCAACCGACCACTACCAAAGAGGCGGGGAAGAAGCTGCGAGAAAATAGAATCGGTGCTCGGTTAGGAAGACGGGGAAAATTGTAACACCCCAAGTGTTAATTACCAGTTAAGCAATGGATTTGGCCAAAGACAAGTGTATTAGTTCATGGCCAAGTCGTCGGTTGAAGAGACGCGGAAGGAATCGGTTAGGAAACTATTCCCCATTCGGAAACCCTGATTTCTAAACCCTAGTTTGTCCCCTTTTATTTTATTCAAAATTTATCAAGATTTTGGGTATGGTCATTAAAGCATTTTTGTAGAGTTTTCAAAACTGAACAAAGTTGGTATTTTGAGTTTTCAAAGTTTAGTTCAAAATTTTGAAGTAATTTTGAATTTCTTTCAAACCCTAATTATCCCCTTTTTAATATCTCAAAATTTATGCAAAATTTGAGAAAACTTTCAAAAGCTAGTTTGTAGATCTTGAAAAATTAAGGGGGTTACTTTTTGGAAATTTTTGAGTTTAGTTCAAATTTTGAGAGTAATTTGCAAAATTCAGGTTGAAAGAGAAGATCAAACTTGGGACTTAGAATTTTTCTAAGTCTGAAATTAGTGTCCGACAGGGATCGGCGTCTCACGTTCTCGAGATTTTGTTAAGCAACTTGAGTTCGACCAAAAATACGGATTTGAGTTTATGCTTTGAAGACCAACATATCAAAAGTTGAGATCGATCGGTTTGAATTGACAAGGTTTTGACAATCATTTCCAAGTATCATTAAGTCGTTGACAATGCAAGTTTTGGAGATGATTATCTCTTAATCTGGCGATTAACGATCATGGGCCTGTTATGAAAAATGAGGGTTGATCGGTGGAGAACATTTTTGCCTCTTGGCCCATGTCGAGATCGGCCCGAAATAGCCCAAAACGGCACCACAACCGGCCCACTTTTTCATCTGCCAGGTGTTCGACGAAATGATTCAAAGGGGCGGCGCGCGTCCGTGCGCTGGTAACTTCCGAGAGAGCGCCGACCGCCATTGACGCCCCGCGCCTCTCTCCTCTCTTCGCGCGCGAGGGGCTCCACTGTACATCCGAGAGGTCGAGTGACCTCCTCCTCCTTCTCCCTCGCTCTTCTCCCGTTTCTTTTCCTCGCTCACGCCCGCGCGCGCCGCGCGCCGCCCGTGGCCATGGTCGGCCGGTCGACCTCGTCGCCGCCCTTCTGCTCGTCCTCTTCTTCTCCTCGACGCGGTCCGGCCACCCCGCCCGCTCCACACCCTCGCCTTGTCCTTGCCGCGATCGGCGCAAGCGCCTCCCCGCTCGACCGCGCAAGTGCACGGCCGTCCCCGCCGCCGCCGCCTGGGGTGGGCCGACCCGTCCGGCTTTGGGGGGCAAGCAGCCCCGTGGACGCTACGGCCGCGTCAGGGTGCCTCGCCGTCGCCGGGGGCAAGAAGCCGCCGCCGCTACCAGACGCCACCGCCGGCGCCCGCCCCCGCCTCCTTCCAGCTTCAACGAAGAAAGAAGAAGAGAAGGGGAAAAAGAAGTAGAGGAAGGACTTAATTGTAAAATCGAAAACTCCGAGGGAGCTAGGTGAGAAGTCTTATGACTCATATGAATAGTATTTTGTACCGTTTGTAATTTCATAGAAGTCCGAGGGTCTTTTTATAAAAGTGCTAAGTCAAGGTCCGGATGGGCGTTTGTTGGGCGGCCTTTTACTGTTCATATGGGACGATCTGGTACTGTTCATATGGGCCGACACGGTCTTGGACCGCACTTTGTTGGAATAGTGCTTGGGCTAGATTAGGCCCGATGGCCTTTTTCTTTTAACAAATGAATTTCCAATTTCAATTTGTTTGAATAGTATCTGTTTTTTGTTATTTTCATATAAATTCAAATACTTGCTTATAAATTCTGAAAATTTTTGTAGAACCTTCCTAGGAGTATATCTACCCATGAAAAATTTGAAACTTAGATTTTGAGTAGTTGTTGCATGTTTTAAAAATACAAATTTTAATTGAAAAATGCATCTTCCATGATTTTTAGAAAATAAAATATTTATTCAAAAATCATGAAAATTTATTTGGTACTGTTTTTATGATGTGTTCTACTTGTATAAAAAGTTTGGGGTCATTTTGAAATGTTTAAATTATTTTCTATATTATGCTTTATTTTATTTATTAGAAAAGTAAGTGTTTAGTGGTTAATGACTTAGGTTTGATGTGTGATTTGGGATTGCTTTGTGAATCTTGGATCATACCATAATCAAATGGTCCTTGAGAACTCCTTAGGCAATGGTGATGATATCTTGTAGAGTAGTCCAACAAGTTGGTTTTGTTGGGTTGCAACTTTATCGTGAAGAAAAGTTGTACTCAAGTGTTTATTATTTCATGCATCATCACGCATCATATTTCATTTGGCATCATGTTGAGCATATGTTATTAATTTACGTGTAGCAAACGAGAGTGAGATGGATTGTGGGATCGTGTTGATCAAGCTTTGGAGAAGGTGCATTCACCCGAGGTGTCGGTGCCAAGTTTGACGTTGGCAATCCAACTTCGAATCGACTTTCCCCGCAATACAAGGCAAGCCCCGGAGCATAAACCCTTCTCTTGTTTTATAAATATTTTATTCACCTTAAGTCTAGTGCAATGTGCATTAAGTTAGTAGGAGTTGGTTGATACCGTTGTTGCATGATTACCTTGATCTACGCTTATTCCGAAATTTATCCCACTAGTATATGTAGGTCGATCTTTTATGCTTAGTAATGCCTAGACTTCTCGTAGAAGTCGAGTGATGGTTTCATCATTCGCGAGATATAGGTTTTATCTTTGTTCCTCCCGGCTTTGGAAAAAGAGAACACCACGATGGTGGTTCATGAGGATAAATATGGTAGTAGTGAATTTGAGATCGGACGGGGGCGTAGGTTGAAAGCCGGCGGGATACCTAGCCGTGCTTGTCCCGTGTTGGTCGTTTAAGGACCGTCCGTTGTTTGGATTGTTAAGTTCGGGAGTTTTTGAACGCAAGTTGCGCTGAGGCCGTTTGGGTCAATGGCACGCGTCGACCGGCGATCATCCCAGTCGATCGACCCTAACTAGCCACATACTCCGGTAAGGGATCTCGGTGGAGCCAAATCGGGAATGGCAACCACGCACCGGGAGTGGAGAGATGGCGGGAGTACATGTTACCCTCGTGGGTTAAAGTCCCGGATTGGAGGTGTACGGTATTCTCGGGTGACGCAGGCCTCGTTCCGTTTTGGACAAATCTGAAAGAAGGTTGATATATGCAAGCTTAAGTGCTACATATGTCGTGTGGTTAGGGATCCCCACTGGGTATTAATCGGTTCATGAATCGCCGTTGCTTCTCGGATATGGAGACCCGTTCTTCTGTCCATTCATCGTAGTAATTGAAGAAACAAGGTTACTCATGGTTATGAAAGAAAAAGAGATGCAGAGATAAACTGAGATGTGTTGCTTAAAAAAGTGTTTGAGATAGAACGGATGCAAATCTAGCTTAATTATGTTCCAACAAAATTGATGCTAAAAATATTGAAAGTAAGGATCCACTTGTAGTAAGCTTTTCTGCAAACTCTCTTTTTCTAACTCTACTTCCCTTAAACCAGCATATCCTTGGAGTCTTTTCTTTTGACGGATAAGTCTTGCGGAGTACATTGTGTACTCGGGGTTTGTTAACCCTTGTTGCGGTGTGTTGACTCGTCTTTGTTAACCAAGGTTATGTCGGTGGGCTCGACATGATCTGGTTTGTTGTCTTCTAGTTTACTCGGCTTCCGCAAATTAATTAAGTTAAGTTTACTCAAATGTAATTTACTCAAATTTTATAAAATTAATGTTATTATTCTTCCGCACTCGATCTATATTTTTATAACAAAAGTGGTAATGTTGTAGCTACTCCTTTGTTGATCCTGGTATGAGAGTGGTGTAATCGGGGTTTCCGGTGACACCGGCAGCAGAGCTTCTTAAGTTATTGGGTGCATCGCACAATGGTCGAGGTCTTTGGGACAAAGACAAAAAGTGTGGGCCCGATAATTAGGAGGTTCGTCCTGAGAATGGTATCGGAGCTCATACTTAGGACCAGCTACAATATTACTTTTGAAAACTTCAAAATAATTTTGTAATCTAAAAGTTTTTGAAAGTAACAACTTAAAAATAATATTCTTTCTTTCCTTATGCTTGCTTTGAAGCTTTCATGAAGATTTTTCCGAGGAGTCAAGTAAAAGATTTCAAGAAGTTTCATGTCATCTTTTGAAGAATAACTGAGAGTCAACTTCTCCAACAATGCTCACACGTGCTTTTCGACATCCCGCTTGGTGCGGTGAAGATAGTATGTAAAGTAAAGCCCTATAACCCACTAACATCTAACATGATGAAGGCAGAGTACTCCTAACGTTGTGAAGACGTATAGGGCGAGCATGCATCATATCATCATAATATGAGACTTCCTCCTTTTCTTTTCGGACAACTATTCTTCTTTATAGTTGTTTGTCCTAAATTTCGTCCCTATACCCGGGTTTTTGGTTAATGGACTTCCATTTGATAATCTTTGCTTCATAAGTTCCTAATCTTTGGGAGCTTGCACCTTGCCATGTCAACTCTATTTAAAAGCCTCGGACTACTCCTTGATTTCTCAACTCATACATGTGTCGTATTTTGACTTCTTCCATTATGACACATGCTCTTCTTTTCACTTTGACAAACAACATGTGTTGGTTGAGAGTTGCAATAATTGTGTCTTATGATAGAACCATGACTGTGACCGGAAATAGCGTCCGAAACACAGGGTCTCCTATGGACCGCGGCCATAAGGAAATACTTGCCGGGCGTTAAACATGTCGGGGGTCTATGGTCATGATTCACCATAATCCACAATTAATGAGCTTTCACCTTCTTTGCAAACTCTTTTTTGAAATTCATATCCGTACTCCTCTTCTCTTATCGGTTTGCGGTCACCTTTTGTTTCGATTGCAATCTTGATATCAACTTTGTTGTTTGCAAAATTTCTTACAAGTCAATATATATTTGACACATTTCTTTTCCCATTATTTGTTCCACGGGTTTGTCAACTTGAAATTTCAGAAATTAGATTTCTTTTAAGGGGAAAGATCTTCATATCCCGTTATTCATGATCATCTTGTTGCATCATTAGTAAGCATCATTGCATTGCATATGTTGTTTATAGCATTCGTGTAATGCATTTATGATGTTTCCCATGTTATCTAAAATGATGTCAATGTTGGTTGTTGTTTGTGTTTCACTTTATTAAGCCTTTGTGTGTCTTTGGTTGAACCCTAGTTCCACTAGGATGTTATGCGTAAATCTTTGCCACGGCTTATGTTGTGCCGTGTGGAACCCGGCCAAGTCTCTCGCTGGACCTCTTAGATGTTTCTTCAAGAGAGGAGCCCGATGCCATACAATTTCTCTTTGATCTTTAAAACTTTCTTGGCTTTGATCTTGAAATCACCTTCATATTGACTCCACACCTTGGAACTTCCTTTGGTTGCTATCTTTCCTTTGTAAATCCTTGGTCACCATTAATTTTTATCATATGAATTCTCTCCGTGGTTGTGGTTTTGGCCGTGGTATTATGATTAATTTCTAATCATGATCCATTACAAAACTACACTAAGCATTCCCTTTGCCGTGAATTTCCTTGGTTCTTTATCTATATTCTATCCGAGGACTCGTATATCAGATCAGTTGTTTTGTGAGTTCTTTCTGAAAGTTACAAGAAAGGTGACCCTTAAAGAGCAAGTCACCGACGTCAACATTAACAGACTACAAGAAGTGGTAGATAAGGGACTCGCTTAACGATCTCTCGAAGGTAACATTGACCAAATTGTCAAGAAACTTATGCCGCCACCTTTGTTGGATCAAGAGGACTGAAAGATCGGAAAGTTGTCCCGCTTTCGACGTAATTTTGTGCTACTTTGCTAATTACAATTCTTTGGGGATTTACCGAGCTATAATTATTTTAGGTTCCGCTCATGGCGGGATCAACGTGGCATTCTATTGCCGCCACGTGTCTTCGAACGTCGTGAGTATCCCCGCCCCCTCTCGCACTCGTTTAAGTGTTGCGGTCGCTTATCGCGCACTTTTCGCGCCGTCGGGTCACATCTTCTCCTGCACCACACCCTCTTTCTTCCTCTCTTTGTGCACCATGTCTGCCCGCCGTCCTCGCCATTGCACCGCACGGACCCCTCCATGGTTTCGGCCCGCTACTCATCTCCACGTCGCGGGAATCCTATCACCCTAGGCTTGAGCACGAGGCGCACCATCACCGGTGGCTGCTCCACCCGTGAACTGCTTTTGACCCTCCCTCTCTCTCTCGGTTTCCTCTTCCTCGATTAATCGCAAAGATTCTCTATCTGCTCCTCTGCGATATAAGACGCAACCTTGGGTATCTTGCTTCGTCACTTCCATCTCTCCAAAGCCCATCGCAAATCTCCTCTAAGAACCACAGAGTCGATTTCCTCCTCCAAGGTAAAGCTGTCTAGCTCAAGGAGAAACTGAGCCAGAGAAGAAGACGTGAAATCCAGTGCTGGAAGATCAAGCTCTTACTCCCAGATTCAGGTTGCCGTCAAAGGGTACTACGCATCTCGTTGAAAAAGAACTCCAGTTTTCATCCTAGAAGGTCGAGTCTACATCCAGTTAGCTTATGGCCCTAGGATTCATTCTGTGCCTTCTTGACATGTTGTGCCTCCTCGATCCCATCTGTTTTACGGATCTTTTTGGGGTCCTTTTGCGCTTTGGTCGCTTATCTTTTTAATGTTTCTTTTTTGTCCTCGTCTGTCTAAGTTTCTGGAGTGAGGCTTTGCTATGTAATAGATGCATCACTAGTCCCAAGAAAATAATCTTTGTATCCTCTCTAAATCCTTGAATGGTTTTGTAACCGTTCGTATCATGGGCAAGTTCTTTAAGCTTTAAGCATAGTGTTGAAACTATGAAAGTCCGCCATCATGTTCATCACTCACTCAACACTCAAGTGGCATAATATTGTTATAAGATAAGGAGAACTGCACACGTGGAACTTGCATAGTCTTCATTTGTAGAAATTGGAGAAAATCTTGGGCAGTTCTCTGCGATGCAAACACTTGAGTGTGTGGACTAGTTTCCTAGCAGAAAGGTTGGCAGCACTATGAGTGCTATTGGTCAAGTCATTAGAGGCGAAGAAACGGAAAACTCTCTAGAGGCACTTTGTGTTCTTTTGCAGCAAAAGGTTCTATGAGTTGCTTATTTGTTTTGGACCGAAAGCTGAAAATTTTGGGCAGTTCAACTTTAAAGGATAGTTCTTATTGTTTTGTTTGCCACAGGGAAGACAGATATAACAAGGATTAAAAAAAAGTAATTGATTTAACTGGAATAAGATTTATACAAGGTATCTTGTACAGCTTTGTGTGGGGGTGATCAGGGGTCTTCGGTGAGAAGATTTCCCATCCGAACTCAACGACTGGACAAGCCAGATATGTAAGGAGAAGTAACAATGTTTCATGGGAGTCAATGAAGGAAATTCTATGGACAAAGATCAAGGGTAACATGCCTTCGTTTCCCTTAAAAGTCTTCCATCCCAAATCTCGGGACGAGATTTATTTAAGGGGGAAGGACTGTAACACCCCAGGTGTTAATTACCAGTTAAGCAATGGATTTGGCCAAAGACAAGTGTATTAGTTCATGGCCAAGTCATCGGTTGAAGAGACGCGGAAGGAATCGGTTCGGAAACTATTCCCCTCTCGTTTGAAACCCCCGATTTCTAAACCCTAGTTTGTCCCCTTTTATTTTATTCAAAATTTATCAAGATTTTGGGTATGGTCATTAAAGCATTTTTGTAGAGTTTTCAAAACTGAACAAAGTTGGTATTTTGAGTTTTCAAAGTTTAGTTCAAAATTTTGAAGTAATTTTGAATTTCTTTCAAACCCTAATTATCCCCTTTTTAATATCTCAAAATTTATGCAAAATTTGAGAAAACTTTCAAAAAGCTAGTTTGTAGATCTTGAAAAAATTAAGGGGGTTACTTTTTGGAAATTTTTGAGTTTAGTTCAAATTTTGAGAGTAATTTGCAAAATTCAGGTTGAAAGAGAAGATCAAACTTGGGACTTAGAATTTTTCTAAGTCTCGAAATTAGTGTCCGACAGGATCGACGTCTCACGTTCTCGAGATTTTGTTAAGCAACTTGAGTTCGACCAAAAATACGGATTTGAGTTTATGCTTTGAAGACCAACATATCAAAAGTTGAGATCGATCGGATTTGAATTGACAAGGTTTTGACAATCATTTCCAAGTATCATTAAGTCGTTGACAATGCAAGTTTTGGAGATGATTATCTCTTAATCTGAAGCGCTTAATCGATCATGGGCCTGTTATGAAAAATGAGGGTTGATCGGTGGAGAACATTTTTTGCCTCTTGGCCCATGTCGAGATTCGCCCGAAATAGCCCAAAACGGCACCACAACCGACCCACTTTTTCATCCGCCCGGTGTTCGACGAAATGATTCAAAGGGCGGCGACGCTACGTCCGTGCGCCCTGGTAACTTCCAGAGAGCGCCGACCGCCATTGACGCCACTTGCCTCTCCTCTCTTCGCGCGGGGGGCTCCGCAGTACATCCGGAGAGGTCCGAGTGACCTCCTCCTCCTTCTCCTCGCTCTTCTCCCGTTTCTTTTCCTCGCTCACGCCCGCGCGCCGCCGCCGCCGCCGTGGCCATGGTCGGGTCGGTCGACCTCGTCGCCGCCCCTTCCCGCTCGTCCTCTTCTTCTCCTCGGCACGCGTCCGCCACCCCTTCCGCTCCCACACCTCGCCTTTGTCCTGCTGCGATACAGCGCGCGCCGCGCCTTCCGCCGACCGCGCAAGTGCACGGCCGGCCGTCGCCGCCGCCGTGGAGCCGGGCCGACCCGGCCCAGCTTTGGCCCGGCAGCTGCCCCGTGGGACGCCGCGGCGCTGCCTGCCTGCTCGCCGCCGCCGCCTGGCGGGCCGAAGCCGCCGCCGCTACCGACGCCACCGCCGGCGCGCCAGCCCCCGCTCCCGCCCGCTTCAACGAAGAAAGAAGAAGAGAAGGGGAAAAAGAAGTAGAGGAAGGACTTAATTGTAAAATCGAAAACTCCAGGAGCTAGGTGAGAAGTCTTATGACTCATATGAATAGTATTTTGTACCGCTTGTAATTTCATAGAAGTCCGAGGGTCTTTTTATAAAAGTGCTAAGTCAAGGTCCGGATGGGCCAAGGTCCCGGCCTTTTACCGTTCATATGGGACGATCCGGCACTGTTCATATGGGCCGACCACGATCTTTGGACCGCCTTTGTTGGAATAGTGTTGGCTAGATTAGGCCCGATGGCCTTTTTCTTTTTTAACAAATGAATTTCCAATTTCAATTTGTTTGAATAGTATCTGTTTTTGTTATTTTCATATAAATTCAAATATTTGCTTATAAATTCTGAAAATTTTTGTAGAACCTTCCTAGGAGTATATCTACCCATGAAAAATTTGAAACTTAGATTTTTGAGTAGTTGTTGCATGTTTTAAAAAAATACAAATTTTAATTGAAAAATGCATCTTCCATGATTTTTAGAAAATAAAATATTTATTCAAAAATCATGAAAATTTATTTGGTACTGTTTTATGATGTGTTCTACTTGTATAAAAAAGTTTGGGGTCATTTTTGAAATGTTTAAATTATTTTCTATATTATGCTTTATTTTATTTATTAGAAAAGTAAGTGTTTAGTGGTTAATGACTTAGGTTTGATGTGTGATTTGGGATTGCTTTGTGAATCTTGGATCATACCATAATCAAATGGTCCTTGAGAACTCCTTAGGCAATGGTGATGATATCTTGTAGAGTAGTCCAACAAGTTGGTTTTGTTGGGTTGCAACTTTATCGTGAAGAAAAGTTGTACTCAAGTGTTTATTATTTCATGCATCATCACGCATCATATTTCATTTGGCATCATGTTGAGCATATGTTATTAATTTACGTGTAGCAAACGAGAGTGAGATGGATTGTGGGATCGTGTTGATCAAGCTTTGGAGAAGGTGCATTCACCGGATTGTCGGTGCCAAGTTTGACGTTGGCAATCCAACTTCGAATCGACTTTCCCCTCGCAATACGAGCAAGCCCCTGAGCATAAACCCTTCTCTGTTTTATAAATATTTTATTCACCTTAAGTCTAGTGCAATGTGCATTAAGTTAGTAGGAGTTGGTTGATACCGTTGTTGCATGATTACCTTGATCTACGCTTATTCCGCATTTATCCCACTAGTATATGTAGGTCGATCTTTTATGCTTAGTAATGCCTAGACTTCGGTAGAAGTCGAGTGATGGTTTCATCATTCACGAGATATAGGTTTTATCTTTGTTCCTCCCGGCTTTGGAAAAAAGAGAACACCACGATGGTGGTTCATGAGGATAAATATGGTAGTAGTGAATTTGAGATCGGACGGGACGTAGGTTGAAAGCCGGCGGGATACCTAGCCGTGCTTGTCCCGTGTTGGTCGTTTAAGGACCGTCCGTTGTTTGGATTGTTAAGTTCGGGAGTTTTTGAACGCAGTTGCGCTGAGGCCGTTTGGGTCAATGGCACGCGTCGACCGCGGTCATCCCAGTCGGTCGACCCTAACTAGCCACATACTCCGTAAGCCGGATCTCGGTGGAGCCAAATCGGGAATGGCAACCACGCCTTTGGGAGTGGAGAGATGGCGGGGAGTACATGTTACCCTCGTGGGTTAAAGTCCCGGATTGGAGGTGTACGGTATTCTCGGGTGGCGCAGGCCTCGTTCCGTTTTGGACAAATCTGAAAGAAGGTTGATATATGCAAGCTTAAGTGCTACATATGTCGTGTGGTTAGGGATCCCCAAATTGGGTATTAATCGGTTCATGAATCGCCGTTGCTTCTGGATATGGAGACCCGTTCTTACGTCCATTCATCGTAGTAATTGAAGAAACAAGGTTACTCATGGTTATGAAAGAAAAAAAGAGATGCGAGATAAACCGAGATGTGTTGCTTAAAAAAAAGTGTTTGAGATAGAACAGGATGCAAATCTAGCTTAATTATGTTCCAACAAAATTGATGCTAAAAATATTGAAAGTAAGGATCCACTTGTAGTAAGCTTTTCTCGCAAACTCTCTTTTTCTAACTCTACTTCCCTTAAACCAAAGATATCCTTGGAGTCTTTTCTTTTGACGGATAAGTCTTGCGGAGTACATTGTGTACTTCGGGGTTTGTTAACCCTTGTTGCGGTGTTGACTCGTCTTTAAACCAAGGTTATGTCGGTGGGCTCGACATGATCTGGTTGTCTTCTAGTTTACTCAGCTTCCGCAAATTAATTAAGTTAAGTTTACTCAAATGTAATTTACTCAAATTTTATAAAATTAATGTTATTATTCTTCCGCACTTTTCGATCTATATTTTTGTAATAAAAGTGGTAATGTTGTAGCTACTTCTTTGTTGATCCTGGTATGAGAGTGGTGTAATCGGGTTTCCGATGACACCGGCGAAAGCTTAAGTTATTGGGTGCATCTGCACGGCGGGGTCGAGGTCTTTGGGACAAAGACAAAAGTGTGTGGGCCCGATGAATTAGGAGGTTACGTCACAAAAATGAAATGAACCTTGCTCATGATCATTGCCTCGCTTATGAACACAAATAGATAGCTCATGACCATTACCTCGCTTATGCATCTAGAGGAACAACGAGGTGTAAATTGTGGAATGATGGCCCACGATCAATTTGCATGAATCATTAGACATCTATATTGTGTATTCATCACAAAGCCCGCCCATTCCCTCAAATTAATCTAGCGGCAAAGAGCATAGTGTACACATCATTGGACATGACCCAATTCATGAGCACCGCAATGCACAAAGGAAAGCAAAACCACCGACATGGTGATGTGCGCCATATACGTCACAATATCATGAGCGGTGTACTAAGAAATCATACAAATATCATTGACATGGTCATGTCCTCGCTTATTAAGAAATCATCACTTGGCCTCGGGCCGATGCTCCTTTGTTATTCCTTCCCTAGATAAGAGTCATCGGTGGCAATCGACTTTCTAAAGCCCAAAACAACGACAAAACCAAGACCAAAGCATCCATGGAAGCATGCAAGCCATCCACCCTTAGCCATCAACCCGGCTAGGCTAAAGGAGTTGCTTAGATGTGGGCGTTTCACATGTTTTTATGACACTCCCAAGAAACACCAATAACGAGAACCAACTCGGTGCCACCTCCTCTCAAACCCAAGTCATCATCGGCCGTGCACCCAAGCTCAACAGAGTCTTCCAAACCGATCATCACAACCAAACATACCTTCCGAAGATTCTAAATCCACGGTAGCCATAGAATCATGTGACACATGCAGCCCAAGCCATCAACCCGATCAAGCAAGGAGTTGCTTAGGCATGTACGTATTGCATGACTCGACCGATGCGGTGCTTGGTCAAGGCAATCCGGTACAAGAAGCCAATGTTTAAACTCCATTGTGATGCAATGCTTTCATGGAAGGGGACATTAAAATTTAATACCAAGATAATAGTTCAACAAATCGAGCATAAAAACAAAGAAACCAGAATATGGATTACTTGCCTGCTCTCTCAAGATCGGGCGAACCAAACAGATTCGTGGGGGAACGAACGGATCCGGTGGGGAACGAACGGATCCGGCCATGGAGGCCCCGGATCTCGGTCGTGGAGGCCATGGATCGACCCTGGGAAGGTCGGCGAGTGAAGGAGAGGAGAAGCGAGGGAGAGAGGCTGCCTTCACCGGGGTTACTGTGCCGGAGTCCTCGCCGGCCGGCCGTGCCTTGGGCTGGCCGCTGGCAGGGCTGGCGGCCTCGGGCCTGACCCGCCCGCCCGGTCGGCGGCCCCACGCCGGCGCCGGAGGGCGCGCCGAAAGGCCGGGCGAGGGAAGAGGGAGAGCAGAGAGAGAGAGAGAGAGAGAGAGAGAGAGAGAGAGAGCAACTCAACTGCTCGGCTAGCCGGCCGGGCAGCCGCCGACCATTGGCCGGCCGCCGGGCGGCGTGGGCAGCCCCGTGTTTATCTAGGGTTTAGGTGAGAAGCGCCGCCGCCTCCTCCGCACCGCCCGCGCCAGGGGGGGGAGAGAGAGAGAGAAGGAGAGAGAGGAGGCGGAGAGGGGAGGCGGGAGCGGGAGCGCGGAGCCGCCGGCGCTGGCCCGCGCGCCTCACGCGTCGAGAGACGGAGGGAGGGAGAGGACAGCAGAGAGGGTGAGAATTTTTTTTTTTTTTGCCGAGACGAGGGAACGGGTATATATTTCAGCCTGGAAGAGCAGCAGCACCGTCGGATTGACGATCCAAGGGCCAGAAAAATTTCGAACGACATGGATAGCGTGAGGCGGGTTTTCTCCACACCCAATCTTCTTCTCTTTAAATGCGTGGACTGAAACAGGCAAAAGATGATTGAAGTGGTTGCGAACTGCGATGGCTATACTACAGGGTTTGTACGAAGCCCTTGGCTGTTCCACCGCCGCGACCTCGATGTACAATAATGCAAGCGGTGTGGACGTACAAGCGGCTCAACAATTTCCGATTGGCGTGACGATCCACACGTCACACGTGCGGGCTGGCAACTAAAAAGTAAAACACGTACATTTGACAGATCTCTTTTCACTTACCCTGGCGCTCTCCTCTTTCAACCTCTATTTCTCTCTATGGCATTTGCGGAAATAGTTTTTTTTTAATAATTACACACTACAACGTGGACGTCCACACACATATACACACCTATCCCTATAAACACACTTACGTAAACCCTACCCCTATGAAAACCTACGAAGGAGATCTAGAGATTCCAGAAGTCGTCACATGTGTCTCGTTGTCAACGGAAACGTCACTTGCCACTTAAGGAGCCGTTCAGTTAACCTCGATGAGGGACACGAACCATTCCAACTCATCAACGCTATACAAATTAGTGAACCGTTCCACCCAGATTTATTCCGGGGCTTCAATCCGGAGTAACCGAACAAGCTCTAAAGCATAGCGTTGGTAAATCCTAAAATAAATCCAGGAAAATACGAGCACACGTGCCGAGTCAAGAATTTGAACCCGGATAGGAAGGTTCCACCACAAGGGACCTAACCAACTGATCTAGAATTAGTTCGCTGCGAGAAATAGTTCCAACTGTTCTAGGTTCCTAAACCGGGTTCTACTTAAATGCGAAACACCCTTGCCGTGGACACGCTTTAGCAGTGCCAACCACTCCTCGTCGCGAACCCACTTGGCCGCACTGGCCACTCCTTATCGTGGTTCCGCTTTGGCAGCGCCGACCGCTCCACCACGATGCATCCTATGGGCTCACCACTGCGGCGCCAGCGATTTGCATCGGCGAGAGAGATGACGCTTTTTTGCTGGTACGCAAAAATGGTTGTCTTGTTTGTGTCTTCTGTTGGAGTGTGTTTTCTAGGCCAAAACACTATGCCCAACACATTTTTGCATATGCGTTGTGTTATTGGAGTCCGTCTAACGGTTGTTCGTCTGAGACGGATGTATAGCCGCAGCAGCTGCAGTTGCTTGGTTTGTATGAGAGGCAATTGTTGCAGGTAGCTGAATGTTGCAGTTCATTTGCATTTTGTACTGTAAAGAGACACTTGGCAAGTTGGCATTGATGAAAGTGAACACTGAGGGCAAATACATGTACTAAGAAAAGGTACAATGACACTAGCACTACTAGCCTTGCCGAGGTTGGTCGATGGCTCCTGGATGCCTCAATGGAGCTAGTCCGATTCGTGAGAAAAATTGGCCATTGCTAGCACTGTAGCATGCGCCCAAGCAATTCATGAGGGCGAAAGTGGTACCTTGAAACCACGACAAAATGTGTCACACTCAGCAGGTCTGATCCTGTATGGTAAACACTTGATGATTGAAATTCATGTGGTTAATTTGTTGTCTTCGATCCAATTGGTTGCTCGCATGATTTTAATGTAATCCGTTTAAATTTTGTTTTATAAGCCTATATGCATGCTACCATTTTTTCTCAAAGCAGACTTAGACTGCATTCCACTTTGTAAGCCTTCCCTTACCCTGGCGATAGGGTCATCGCTAGATGAGGATGAGGGGATCTCGATGAGGATCAAGGGAAATTGGAAGAGAATATGGACCGAATCGTCATGCGGTAGGAGCCTGTGAGAAGGAATTTGGAAAAGACATCAATTCAATTGACTCCATTACAAGACATTCCCAACTTAATTATAAGACGTGATAGAACCGACCAAACTTGCCCACATGTCATCCACTCTCCTCTTGCATTCTAGCCGACTTTTTACATAACTTGGCTTCCAAGCTTGCCTCCTCCAACACCTCGGTAGTGTACTCCTAGTCATGACATACTCCTTTTTGAGAAGTAGCTTGACCCAAGCTAGTGGTACATCATGATCCGTAGCCGTTTGAGATCTTGTTCATCTAGATGACACGTAGTGGATGGGAGCTCCACAAGCAAGCAACTCTCCTCGTTTCTCTACCCCTTGTGTCGACGCCTTAGGACGTGTCAGACTTGCCTATTGAGGAGGGTGGCCACCACCTAATTGAAGATATGTTTCAAAGGTAATCTTACCATTTCAAACACATAGTGATTCTATATCCTTATAAATTAGACAACTAATAAGCACACTATGGGATAGCCAACATTATACGTTACAACAACCATACAACCTCATGTCGGCTTGCTGGAACCAGATTTAGTGTAACTGGACTATAACTAAATTAGGAAAAACAAAATACCCTCTATGTACCGATATATATATGTCGAGTGTGTCTAATCTAAAAAAAATTATCGCAAAAAAATCTAAAAAAAATGTATGTCGAGTGTGTACACTTGCCCATGTAAAAAATCAGATAAAGGATGCACGTTCGGCATGATCATTGCGCGGGCATCCCGCACGCTCGCAATCGATGATCCATATGAGTGCATGCGTGCGCTAACGTGGACCCTTTACATACGGCGCCGATCACCAGCTGGTGGAGCTGACGTGGAGGTCGTGTAGATGTAGATCGCCATGATCACCGGCAGTTTCAGACGGCGACGGTAGGGGTCAGGGCGGGCCGGTTGGCGCGAGCCGAAATGACATGAGAGGACGTCCGGGTCAAAGGCAGAGGGAATCCAATCCGCTCAATACTGAAAGCGCCGTGGGCGAGGGGCCCGCAAGTGCACGTGTGGGTGGTGGGCCTGCACCCACGTTCCGACGCACGGTCGTGTGAGTGAACTGTGAAGGCCGGACCACGCACACGTCCTCGCTCTCTTCTTCCACGATCTACAGGACTACTAGTACTACTGTACAAGTCGCCTCTGTCGCCTCTCGTGCGCAACAACAGTACAAGTGCAAATCACCCAGGCTGGAGCACAAGAACTCACTCGCTCAGCTTAGCTGACATGGCATGGCATATTGGCATGGACGGTGTATCTGTTTCATCACACACGGCCTGCCTACCGCTCTCAGCTCTATATAAGTGGAGGCCGAGCTCAGTTTCCGTAGGCGAGATCCAAGAGTGTCACTCTCTCATCGTCTCTTCCTCCATTCACTCACCTGCTCGGTCCTAGCTCCCCAACCCCGCCGGTAACCGGAAGGTTCGTTTTTCTCATATAGATGACGAAGAAACAGAGGGGCTCTGGAGGCGGGCGACTCAGCAAGAAGGTTGCGAGGGAACACAAGGCTAGGCTCTACATAATCCACAGATGCGTCGTGATGCTCCTCTGCCGGCACGACTAGTAGCTAGCATTAGCCACCATATAGGAGGAACATGTCCTTCTCGGCGTTGCAACTCCTTATTCTACTATTCTACTTCGAGGATGAACGTCTCAGCACTAACTACTAGTTCGAGTTTATTAGTTTCTGCATCTCCTTTTTCTTTCTAATTATGTTTTGATTGGTATATATAAGTTATGTACATACGGATATTTCTAATTGATCGTACCTTAAGTATATCCGTGAATAAGACTAGTCTCCGTGAGAGTTCTATTTGCATTTAATAGCCTCTCCCACGTATGTATTTTTGAACTGAAAATAAGGCTATCTACCTCTCCAACCCCCGGGAGCCCAAACCCTAGAGCTCCCGCAGCCAACCCCCTTGGCCCCCCTGCCTTCCTCTCTCCGACGATCTCGCCGGTGGCGACAGGGAGGGGGCCACCCCGCTTTGGTGTTTTCGCGGTGCTCCTCTCGGTGGTCGTCGCAGGCGGCTCGTCGTCATTGTGTCGATGTCCGGCGGAGAGCTTTGAATAAGGTAACTGTAGGTTTCCTTTCTCCGCCTATTTGAGGGGGCTTGAATCTGCTTTTCTCCTCCGTGGGTTCATCTTTCTCGTCATTGGTGCTACCATTAGCGGCATGGATTTCTTTTCCTGGTCGCCGTTGGTGATGGCTAGCGGCGGCGGGCGGATGGTGCGTGTGGTTCAACCATTAGAAGATATGGTCGATGTGCTTTTGGCGCCTTTTATTCCCTTCAGTGGTTGAGCATACAACGTCTTTGCGGCTTCCACCTCTGTGGAGTCTTCTATTGGTGAGAATCAAGTTCGGATCTGATGTTGTTCCATGGCGGTGGAGTTTCTTGAAGTAGTGGACGACGCTGGTTGAAAGGAAGACGAAGGGTGGAGACATAGTGGCGTACTTCAATGTAATCTTACTTTATGTTGAGGTCTTGATTGTAAAAGGGGTTATATCATGAAATACAATCCCTTCCCAAAAAAACGTATGTATTTTTGAACCGTGACTGATTCGGATCGAGTGTAAGGACCGAGATGTCGCCTAGAGAGGGGTGAATAGGCATTTCTAACATTAACATCTTCAAATGTGGAAACAATTAGAGTGCTTGGAAACTTCGAATCAAAGAAATAAACCCCTCAAGAGTTAGCCACAAAGAGTATAACAAGGTATATAATTGATTTAAGAATAATAACCCTGCACTACAAAGATTAGAACATGGAATAAAAGACACAACGTTCAAATTTCGGTATTGATACTAGACACATCCGGTATTCACGGAATACGCCGAGCACCTTTTGATCCCGGTTTTCAAACCAAGCTGTAGGTATATGTAGATGTACAAAGAAACACAAAGAACCTAGAGAAGAACTTGAAAATCACATTGAATCACAAATATCAAGAGATGACAAGTTGAGACACGATATTTGTTTTACCAAAGTTCGGTCTCCATAGAGACCTACTCTCCGTTGAGGGGGGCTACGAGGTATGCACGAAGGTCATCTTTAGAGGACCAACCGGAGTCTTTTCCAACTCCTAGTACTCTTTCTAGTAATTTATTCCTTCCCTTGAGGCGGTGGAGTCGGACCGGTACAAACTTTGTGAGGCTGCCGGTGCTGCAGCCCCCTAATGAGTCTGATTACTTCACTAATCTTGTTACTTAATGTCAAATTACCATTAATATCTAGCTTTAGCCTAAAATCTCTATTGTCTAGCCCCCTTCCCCCCTATCCAGCCATCCCAGATCCACCACTGCATCAACAGATTGAACTAACTGATTAGTTGTAGTCGAAGCGAATTAAACAAATATTGTTATTAAGGGAGAACCAATGTGAGGTGTGCTCAAATTGTTACGAAGACCTTCAACAGTTCAACGAAGGGTACATCGTTGGCATGTGCTTCATCGAGTGAACCAAGGGTTGGGTCGGCATCATAGCCAAGGACCAAACGGTTGCATGGGCGAGAGGCCACATGTGACCTCTGAGCTTAGGTTTCATCTTTTTCAACTCGGTCTCTGAGCTTAGGTTTCATCTTTGTCAACTCACTCCCGCGACAGTTTGAGAGCCTCTTTGGTGGAGCTGGTGGAGCTCCCGTTGGCTCCGGCTCCGTCACTGTGCGCCAGAGAAATGTGCGAAGAGCTGGAGCTGGTGAAGCTACTCTGGGTGGCTCCGGTGGCTCTGTGAGTGAGGGGTGAAAGAGAAAAAAATGGCTTCATCACTAAATAACGTGTCAGATGGAGCTAGAGCCGCTGGGAGACTGGGAGCGCTACCAAATAGGGCCTGAAACTCACATGTTGTGAGCCAACTGCCAAGAGAATTGCCATAAACTAATCGGTGGGGAGGACAACATGAATCAGCAAGTTGTTTTTAGTGCCTTGATGGAACCATTGTAGTGTGTACTATTCTCTTTTTGGTCTACTGGAGTGCTGGTACAAGCACACGCAACTTGCAGATGTATCCTATGCATACAACATCTCACCCTGTGCTGCCAAAACGGGATGTGGCGCCAACTAAGGAAATTGCCCGAGTATAATTAGCTACTAGTACCCAAAAAAAAAACCTGCAACGAAGTTTGCAGGACTAGATAGTTGTTCGACCTAACTTGTTATGGAGTATTATCTAGCATGAAACTGCCGGGTAAATGGGCATGGCATCCGGATTTTGTTAAGTGCCTAACTATCTAGGTCTTCATAAGTCATAGTGACATGAACCTGTCATTTGGCCCAAATTCTGCATCCAATGTTTTTGTTATTTTCTAGCATTTCATTACGTATAAGTGTTCAAATAATTGAGGTCCTGAGTGATTGAAAAAAGGTGGTTATGAACTTATGATACGTTTTTTTCTTCTTCTTTAAATTTGACATATTGGACCAAATCGAACCAAGCATCTAGAGATCTCAATTCCCTCTATCAAATAGCAGGATCCCCAATGTTTCTAAAAAAGAAAATCCCATTCTATTAGCGTTCCCATTATGTTAAACCTTTGCACTACTCGAGCCTTCGTTATATGGGACGCCAATTTGCAGAGACATGTCATTTGTAGTAACTCGACGTGGTTGAATTCAGACCAATTTGCATGAGCTAGCAGCAGACTCGGTGTCCTGGCGGCCATCCCGATCGTATCAGAAACATAAACACATGCTTCCTGCACACCCAACCTGAACCTCCCTGCAAATCGCAAGTGTCTGAGATTGTAGATGGAGCTCGACACAAGTGGCCACCCTGCTAATTCTTCATCGATCTGGCAACTTGCAGTGTGTGTGTATGGATGATTATGAGGAACCGAACTAAGAATTCTAGGGATATCTCTTAGCTTGTCTCCCCGAGCAATGGCACAAATGTGCATCAAGTTTCTATTCAGATATGCATGTTGCTAAACTATTCTTCTCCTTGGTTCTATATACACAGAGATGAAGGGCGTCAATGCAGCTATGATGAGAAGAGCTGCACATCTTGCCTACCCACTGCAGCATGCAGTACCGTGAATTGCTCATGGATACAGGTGCGTCATGCATTCGTAGTTCGTACATATAAATGGTTTCAGCTGCTGCCTAATTCGTAATTTCTACTTCTTCTGTCAAACTGCTTTTCAAGTCACTCAAGCCTTATGTGCTGTACTTCGTCAAAAGTTGTCTGTATTCAAAACCTGTTTGCATGTGCCATGTGTCTGATGACCAAATCAAAAGTTAGAATTTGGAGAGCGCATGTGTCTGATGGTGGCAGCAGACAGCGATGTATGCTCAAGTGTGTAGAGAGCGCACAGTCTGTAATCACGGAGCAGAAAACAACATTAGTGCGGTGGTGATGAGCAGGCATGGATGTTGTGAGCAATGAGGGCTCACCAGTGGCCCAGATTGTTCTCACGCAGTGCCGGCCCTATAGGGGTGGCATGGTGTGCGATGGCCGAGGGCCCAAGCCGGGAAGGGGCCAAGCCCATGTATACAAACCCTTATGGCTTATAGTTGATTAGCCATTAGCAAACTGATTATAAGACAATTAGAGATCTGATCTAATGACCTAAGAAAATAATGTTGGCATTTATAGCTTTCTTTCCTGGGTTTCTTTCACCGTGGCCCTCAAATAGAGTGGAGTGAGGAGACGCAAAGCACACTCTGATCGTGATTTAGACGTTCATGACGTGCCAACGCATACGCGTGGGCACATAGCGAGTCAGTAACTTCGCCAGGGCCACGCCTCCCGACGACATGATCTTGATCTCGATTTTTTTTTTTCTTGGCTTCTTTTCGAATGCGCGATTACCGAGGAAGCGTCGGTTGTTACCGTTCATGCCCGGGCTCTACGTATCTTTTTCTTTTTTTTATTTTTCAATCAAAATTAACTATTTATAGAGCACTAAGAATATATTATTGGTTTTGATTTCGTTTTATAAGTAAATCAACTCGTATATATTATGAATTTTATACATAGTCTAGAGGGCCGTCGCGACGAAGTTCGCCAAGGGCTCTCAAAATTCTAGGGCCGCCACTGTTCTCCACGGCATCCGATTGAGCTGCTCTGGATCAAATGAAGTCCGATTGAGCTGAAATTTTGCACACCTTCTCTAGGATATTATCAAGATGCGCACAAAATTTCAACAACAAAGTACCAAGGAAACTCTAAAAAAATCCCTCTCAAGATCGAAGTTTTCTCAACTCCCCTCAAAATTCCCAAATCTGTGCTGGTGAGGAATCTGACCAAATCACTTGGTATATATGCGCCTCTGATGTTGTTTAGTTAGTACAACCATTTGTATCCGCCAATTCATGGTGCCTTATGTTTAGTGTGCCTCCTGCAACAATCGCGGCCCCTCGACGCTGTCATCGTGGGGTTTGTAAAACTTTCATTTTTCACTTAATGAAGAACGTGCAAAGTCATGCTTTTGAAAAAAAAAAAAAATATGTTCCTCTGAGGTCGTACGTATCCATCCATCCATCCCAATCGGTCTCAAAAGCTTAGTAAACCAAAATCCATCAAGCGAGCAATGAGATGGAACCAAAAGAGGAAAAACCAAAATCAAGCCAATGAAAATATCCTGACACAAAGATAACTGAAGTCAATCTCTTCATTGCAACAAGATCAAGTTGCACAAGGCCTGGTCTTACACTGATGAACATAGATAAAGATATTAGGCTCTCGTTTGTGGATCTCTCGCTATACATAAAACTAAGTTCTTGAAACTACCAACCTATACACCTAAACAGAACTGCACGAAATGAAATGTTGCACAGATGGGCTGGTTAAGAGCAAACGTCCTCTTATTTACAGAACCTACACAATCACTAACCTGCCATTAGATATTTAGGATGAACCACTTAAACCTTGGGGCAAAATGGTCCAACTCAAACATCTATGCATTCGATGGCCACGGGATCTTCATGACTTTGCATCGCCTCGATGTAAGCTTTGTGATGACGCCACATGCGTCCTCCCATTCCATATGAAAGTCCAACCGGGTTTTGAGGCCCAGATCCAAAAACTGCCCACTTGTGGTTCTAAGGCCCAAACCACCAAACTTCCTAGGGAAACTTATCTGCTAGGTCTCCTCCATAGTCTCAGCACGTGTAACCATCATCCTCAATCGCCCGATCACCAAGTGCTTTAGTGCCTCCGCCTAACTTGGTTAACCACCGTCTTGACTTGGTCAACTCCTCCTCATGTACCCTTCTGCTGTCCCCAAGTGTTAGCCACCCACGGTCAGTCTTGACCATCTTGGTCCCTCGTCTAATCCTCACGTCCATTCTTTTCCGCTCCCAGTCCATCATGGTACTTGACCTTCTCCATATCTATCGACCATCTCTGTGCTTCACATGCACACCACACATAGACAAAAGACATATTGAACACGCCATCACACAATGGTTAGTTTCCAAATTCAACCAAAGCCTATCATCTCCTAACAACCACTCATCACAACTCGATGCATGCACATATCAATCATGTAAGAATTATATGTAAGAATGTCATGTAGATCTATTCAAGTTATGAGTTACGCGATAAAAGTCAATACTAGTATTTCGAAGTTATCTTAGCTCTGGTAACCAGCCCAGGCTACCGAGGTTGCCCTAAGGGCCACTAATGCTAGTTATGCTCATATTTTTTCAATGAAAGAAGAATTATATTATATGATAGTTGAATACATGTCAGCGTTTCTTAGCATAATCACCGGGATTGTAAAGTCCGTGGAAATACCATCGAGAAACGCTTTGTTGGTATTCTATAATGTTTATAGAACAAGTTTACAAAAGCGCCGCGAAAATACCATTATAGAATTCTACCTAGAGATATTCAAGGTATCATTATTTATATTTTATCCAAAAGAAGGCCTGGTGCAAAAGTCTCAAAAAGAGATATGGACAAAAATAACATGTGACTGTATAAAAAGACCAAGGATCATAAGAGGGATAAAATAGGAATAATATAAGATAACTTTTGACACACATAGAAGCCAATTCCAAGGACAAACGCAAAAGAAAGAATAAAGAGTATAAAAATAAACCTAAACTAGAGCAAGCATACCTTGAATAACTATGTTAAGAGAGCAAATGATCATACACATACATGTTTTATATGGTTAGATACTCTAAGTTAACATAGTTTTAATCACTATTGACTTACTTCGGGCACCATAGCACACCTAGTTTTCTAGGCAATCCCGGCCCTCTTGCTCTATGCCATACCGTGGACGTGGGAGATTTCAAGGATGGACGAGTTGTCACCACTGCATACTACCCTCAACCGGTACGTAGTGCGAAGCAAAACGAAGCTAGCCTCGAGCTTACTTACACACCACGCCTAAGCTTTGATTACTACTCTAGCGTGTCGACAAGGCTTACCCGTCCCGGGTCCCCTCGTACTAGAGCATCTGTCATGGGGGGACGGATGACCTTGAACCCGCAAACCAACAATGATAAAAGGCTAAATTAAAGTAGGACTCATCGCCTCAACTTAGCTCGAGGTCTAAACAAGTATGTATGATAGATTAAGAATAAAGTTCTATATGACAACATCATGACATAGAAACTATAGTCCAGTTCATATATCAAGATTATTATATCATAAGAACTTCACTCTAATTTCATAACATAACTATAATGATAAATTGAGAACAAGACAATATAAGAATTCTTCATATTATTTATACCAAGAATACTCCAAGGCCCTCATCTCCGCCATTGATGTCGTCATCCGGAAATAAAAAGTCTTGTTGTACTCACATTGAAGAAGATGTTGGCGCCAACGTTGTCGCCATCATCTTCAACGGAGTCGCTATGGAGAAGATAATTCCAACCTTTCCCTTCACCATCGCCGGAGAGGAGGAGATACTCCAATACTAAAAAATTTGGCACGGAAAGACGCTAACTCTAATGACTCGAACTACTAAAAAAAATCTTAAAAACAATGGATCCTCACCCCTTCCCCGACTAGGCGTCGGAGGAGAAGGGAGGGATCAACAAAGGAGGATAGTGGGAGTGATGGAGGCGCCCTAGGCAAGTTGTGGAGTCACTAGTTATGCTTATATTAATCATGGGCACGCGAAAGGGGAAGCAACTACTCTCTCGATAGCTCATTTCCCCATCTACGATGAGAGAGAGGCGTTCTTGGGCGATTTGGTTTCAGCCGGAGAATCGGGCGGTCTTCCTCGCCTCCGTTTGGCCTTCGGGCCTGCACGCGGTGTTGAGACCGCCGATTCCTCCCGGGTCGGAGCTCTTGGTCCTCGTAGGTCAAGGTTAGGGTTTCTAGCGTTGGCGTTGAGGCGGTGACGGCGCAACTGTTGGCGGTCGTTATCGACCATTTTATACCGCCAATTTTTATCCAAATCCGAGAAACAAGCATACTTATGACGCATATACATATGCTATGACCCCGTTCCACTTGTTTCTCGAGAAAACTTGTTTTGCGGGACAAACGCCGGGAAACAAGTGGAAATGCACGGCAGTAAAGAACAAAGCGCAAAGTCGAACACACATTCCGAGATGCTAATCAAAGGGGAATAGAGAAAGCCCAATCCAGAATGAAATGGACCAAAGCACCTACGTATTATGGATCAAGGACGGCCCACAAGCCCACACGCCAAAGGCGGTTGTGAACGGTGCCAGCTCCAGTCCGGCCGGACTGGTGCATTGCTCCGGCCGGGCTCCCAACTCGGCCGTTCGGGCCCATCTTTCGCGGGTCGCCTCCAACCGACGTTACCAAGGCGGTTTCGCGGGTGCTTCGGTGAATATTTTATTCAAACCGCCTGTAGGAGGTTGGTTTAGGTCTTTCCATGTGGGGAGGGACTTCTTCCAAAGAGCCCCCTCTCCTTCACCTATAAAAGGAGATGCTCTTCCTTCATTCAAACACACACCACACAAGAGCCTCTCTCCTCCACTTGTATCTTTTTATCTTTTAGTAGTTTGTAGTGGAGCTTGGCAAGGATTGTAAATGGAGATCAAGAACATCTTGGAGTTATTCGGTATGATCAATATAGAGTTCTTCATCTTGTTCTTGTTCTTTACTTATCAATATAGCTATGCTTATGAACTAGAGTATAGTTCTTATGATATGATCTTAGCATATGAACTAGTATATAGTTTTCATGTTATGATCTTGTCGTATAGAACTTTATGCTTAATATGCTATACATACATGTTTAGACCAAGAGCTAAGTTGAGATGTTGAGTTCTACTTTGAGTTTGTCTTGGTCGTTGTTGGGTTGCGGGTTCGTCGTCCGCCCTTGTGGTGGATGCTCTAGTAGAAGGACCTTGCCAGTCGAGCTCTCCTTGCTAGCATGCTAGAGTAGTAGTCAAAGCTTAGACGTGGTGTCTAGGTTTGGGGCTACCTTCATTTGCCTCGTACTTTTCGCACGCGAGGCGGGGATGGCGGCGGTGGTGACGACCACCTGTCGAGGTCCCTTGTATTCCCCACGTTCGGGTATGACGTAGAGGCGTAGGCGGCAACGCTTGGCGGACCAAGTGTTATCCGATTGCCCGGCGTAAGTCAACAAAGACCATGTCTATCTTAACTTAGAGTCTCTAACATTATAAAAGCATGTATGTATATCTACTCTCTTAACATAGCAATATAGGATATGCCTGCTCCATGTTAGATTTATTCTTTTATTCTTTCTTTTCCTTTATCCTTGAGATTGGTTCAAGTGTGTGTGTCAAGTTATCCTTTACTTATCCCTGTTCCATCCCTCGTTATGAACTTTGGTCTATTGCATAGTCATGTTATTATGTCCATGTTCATATTAGAGACCATTTACACCATGCCTTCCCTGTGGAAATACGATACCTTGAATACTTCCGGGTGAAAGCTACAATGGCATTTCCGTGCTCTTACGAAACCCTTTCTATTTGCGTTAAGAAACACCAACAGCAACAGAATAATGTCCTCTCGACCTTGTCCCGTCACCGATGGTGCTCGCTCGCGCGCCATCGACAAGCTTCGTGGAGGTGGAGTCCGGCGGTGCCGGGCCATGTCTGAGTCCAGTTCAAGCTCGTCTAGGCGTTGTCGACCGTGCTAGGCGGTGGATCTAGCAACTTTTGTCAAGGATTCAGCGGTGGCTGTGGGTGATGCGGTTCGATGGAGTGCGGACCGAGGTCGTTCTTCCGACGGCATGACTCGATGGCAAGCTTCGATCCAGATTGGAGGTGCTCGGTGTGCATCCCCGCGGTGAATAAATCCCGACGTCCCGTCGGGTGGCTACCGTGGCTCCTCAAAGAATTCGTATGCGATAGGGCTCCTCCAAATCCTTTGGTGGCCATGGCGTCTTCTCCTTCGTCGGTGGGGGTGACGGCTTCTTGGCGGCGAGCGGCGGTTCGTGACTTCGGGAAGCACACGGGGGTCTAGGGACCTCTTTGTAATTTTTTTAGAGACCTCTTTGTAATTTTTTTCTTAGGGACCTCTGTACAAGATGGGTAGAACAGCTGTCCTTTGTATCCTGTCTTTGTACGTTTTCCTTATTTAGAAATACATATACGTATTATAAAAAAAATCACGGGCACACAGCTCACGGATGACAGATATCAAAAACTGAACAAAAAAAAAGAAAAGAACAGAAAAGCGTTTTACAAAACCGTGAATCTCGATGCAAGTCGTACTTTCGAATGACTCACATGTGCGCTGTCCCACGGGGCTTGACCGAATCGGTGGGCGCGCTAGAACGCCAAGTGAAACAGCCAATGAGTCAATGTAATCGGAGCGGACTAATCAGGCAATCAACGTGGGCAGTACAGTAGTACTGATGGTCCCTCTCGTCTCACTGCATGCACACGGTGCAGTCTCAGTCTCACATCACCCGCCACCATCCATGCCCGACATGCGCACATGCACTTCCGCTAAACCCCCAAGTTAAGTGGTTCGCTTGTTTTTTTTTTTTTTTTTTTTTTTTTGACAAGAGTGGTTCGCTTGTTAACGTCGTGATCCAGTGGGCTGCTACATTGGGGGCCGTGCTAGGATCCGGTCGGCCACGCCGACCGTGGCCAGGCCATCTAAAGGCCAGCCTAAGGGCCTGCGACGACACATCTTTCTTCCCGCGGCCGTCTTCCTCGTCTTGGCGCTGATGCCTCCACCGCCGCCCGCCCCGCCCACGGGGCCTAGGGCGCCCGTGGCGGTCGCCTCCTCCCCTCCCCCTCTCTTCTTACGCCCGGTCAAACCCCTAACCCTAGCGCATCCATGGCCGCCGCTCAAGCTCCGAGCTCCAAACTTAGGCCATGGTGCCCCCGCCCCGAACCGGCCCAACCGCCCCACCATGACCAACCACACCTAAGCCGCCCCCGGTGACCATGCCGACCGCCGAGCCTACCTACCTCCCGGCCGGCCATTCTATAGCCCCACAAGAAGCTCTTGAAGTAGATCCCCGCGCCGTCGTCGTCTCCGCCTCCAACGAGGCCTCTGCGGGCCGGTAGGCGGTTGGGGCGGGCCGTGGGCCTGGCCACCAAGGGGGTGGTCGGCGCACCTTTAGGCGCCGGCTGGTCGGCGCCGTTGATTTCCCGCTACATAGGGGGTGTTTAGTTGGTGAAATATTTTGGGTTGGGCTAAACACTTTTCATTTTGTATTTGGTAATTATTGTTCAACCATAGATTAACTAGGGTTGAAAGATTCGCCTCGTACTTTTCGATCAAAAAACTGTGTAATTAGTTATTTTGTTTACCTACGTTTAGTACTCCATATATACGTTAAAAAGATTTTTGATGTGAAAATCGTAATAACTTTTTAGATTGTGCATTGTAACTAAACACCTCATCTCTTCAGCGGAACCAGAAATTGACAGAGCAAGGTGTGACATCCTTGACACACAGTGCCCCCTCACCAAGGGTCGACCGACGAGCGTCGCTATTCTACAACCACAACCACAACCACAACCAGCTCCATGGGAGTCACATTCTAATCAGGATTTAGCTACACGGGTATGTGTTACTCGAAATGTAACAGTTCTTTTTAAACGAAACTCATATAAAACTACTCGAAATGTAACAGTTCTAATCAGGATTTTGAACTAAGGACTCTCGTATCACCTGCCGGTTTTTCGTTCACATTTCGAGTAACATTCCAATCAGGACTCTCGGCGGGGGTCTCTTCTGTCCTGAAGTGGGGACGAAACGAAAGCTTAAAACCCCACCGAACGCCGAAAGAAAAGGACTTTTGGGGTCTACGAATCATGACTCAGCAACCACCATTCAGAGCTGAATGAAGGAAGCCATGATGAGAAGAATCAATCGGGCGGCGCGCGCGCACGGGCGTCCGGTCGGTCAGTCAGACGAGCACGCACGCACACGCACGGGACAGGACTCCGGCGTGGTGGCTGCCAGTGCCTGCCAGCGACGCCGCACCCGCCCCGCACGAGCAGGAGACAGGAGCACGAGAGGACCCCGCCCCCGACCGCCCGCACGCCCGCCTCCGCCTGCCGGGGCCGGGGCCCCCGACACATTTTCCATAGGCAAACAGAAAACAGTGGCCCGACACCGCTGGGCGCGCCGCGCACGACGGGCGAACCACCCCGTTCGGCGTGGGCGTGGGCGTGCGGTCCCTCCTCGGGCACGGGCAGGCGGGGACAGGCGGAATCTCGCCGCGCTGGCCGTCTCACTGGCGCCCAACCCCGCCTGCCTGCCGTTGCACGCCCCGTCTGGCCCGCACACCGCATTATCAATTGCCTGCCTTGTCCTCCTCCAGTCCTCCTCTGCTACCTCGACGCTATCAGCTGCTGCTGAGGCTCCTACTCTGCTCTGCTATATATACGGGCACCCATTGGACTTGCTGATCCAAGTTCAACAACACCTGCCGCTTGAGCTGCCCTTGAGCTGAGCCAACAACACATAGCTTGTCCTCGCCGTTGCCCACTTGGTAGAGATATCACTCCAAAGCACAACACAATGAAGCTGCTCGTTGGAGGCCAGAGGGAGGCAGAGGGTTCGGCAAGGCTCTCAAGGAGCAGAGGGCCAGGCTCTACATCATCCAGCGCTGCGTCGTCATGCTCCTGCGTTGGCACGACTGATCCCATCCACCGCTGGGATCCATGCCGTGGCGAAGCTTCATTCCAAGATCAACTGGTGGTGGTGGATCTGCTGGGCGAGCTCGATCGTCTTCGCCTGATGACGACTCATCGGGTGCAGAAGTTTTGTTGGGGGTGTCGTGCTGGTGCCACAATCAATGGTTGCCGGCTGCTGTACATAGAGGGCCAAGGGCCAATATAGTCTACTAGTACAAATAGAGGTGGTAGCTAGCAGTAGGATTCGATCGCCCTGGTGTTCATCAGTGTCCTCTACTGTGTCATTATGTAATCACATCAGTGTGGAATGCCAAATCAATGAAGAACAAGAGAACAACAACCAATGGGTCGCTCACAATGCCTTCAGGGGTGCCTCTTTGTCTTTGAGTACACACATCGATCCTCGAAATTTGAGGGTCTGGCCTCTTTCTTTGCAACAAAACCTGAACATCTGAATTTTCAGTTATACGACTGCTTGCACTGACGGAAAAGGGCTTTTTTTTTTTTTTTTTTTTTTTTTTTTTGTCTTGGCAACAGACTTAGTGCTATTTTCTGATTCTGAATGTCTTATTATGAACTCCACAATTCCTGTGTCAGGACTCAAATGGAAAATGAAGTCGTCTATCTAAAGGAACAGCACAAGTCCTTTGCATCTTTGGGTCTCCTCTTGCGGTTCTACACAATTCCATTGGTTCCATCTTATTAGTCTTCCATCAACTGCATCCCTGTGACATTTGCCTCGTCAGACTTCTGATGACCGCAAGGATATACAATCATATGGAAAAAAAGTTCCCTACAAATGAATATAATTTTTCCTTCTACTATTTTGATTCCCTATTAATCCAACATGTAGCATCCCTGTATATTTTTCTTCCCTTGTTAATTTTACTTTTAACCTTTTTTTCGTTCAACTTTAATCTACAACAAATATCATTCTTGTGGTCAATTTTTTTTTTTTTTTTTTTGTCTCTAAGTAACTCTTTTAGTTGACTACATGTTAGAAAAAACAAAAAGAAGAAACCTATTAAAGAGACCTTCTTCATTGATTGCTTGTTTTTGGAGCAAAGACATTTTGGGGTTCATCCAATAGCGTGCTGTTGCATTTCAGGCAAATCCTACTCTCAAAAGATGTAGGGGTTGGTTTGACTAATTAGTATATTGCTCACCAGGCATTTCCTATTTTTCGAAGCATTCATAAAAGAGTCTCATAATGCAATTTGAGCTCCAACAAAAAAAAAAACGAAAAAAAAAATAATCAACTAATAAAAATGCAATGAAAATACTTATGTTTTTCGGAATCTCCGAATTATATTGGCAGGTCAATGCAATTTCAAAATTAGGTCACTAGTGAAGGAGATGACCTTAACCAAGGCTGGAATGTTGGTCATTGTCCCTTTATCTAGAGAAACAAAATATCGCATGATCTATGCCTCTGTAAATCATTGACATCACAAAAGCAAAGTTCAGCGCAGCTGTCCCTACACTCCAGTACTATTTTATCCCCAGGGACGGAGATATACATAGCTGTTCATCATGTTCTTAAGCAGAGTAGCAGACAGACACCATGGGCTAGCTAGATCCAGGAAAATCCTTGCTGTAATCAGATCTCAGCACATGCGTTCCACGCAAATCCTTCTCAGCGTGAGGAGGGTGAGACCGGTCAGGTTGTGGATCCGTGAGGCGCATTGGAGGGTCATCTTGGGTTGCCTGGCACTCCCCAATCTCCTCTCAGGGATCATTGACTTTGCTAATAAACTGATACTACGTGTAAGGCCAACTCCAGGTTATTGTAAGATGAGATGAATCATACTCACATGATCAGATGGACGTTGGGCTCTTAGATTTTCACCTTGTTGTCGGATGGTCCAAGTACATGCTGTGTGGGTTGCCAGTCTTGCCATGATGCAGGTGGGTGTATTATATGCTTTTCTGTCGTTCACTCAAAAAAAAAAATGCGTTTCCGTCTCTTATGACAACCATCTCCACCCATCCTGCTATATAAATTTCTAGTACTGTGCCTACTGAGGACCAGCCACACCCACACCCTAGAGCAAAATCATACCGTAGTGACTCACTCACACCAACAGCACTGCATACGCCTTGTGAGTTCTGTCCAAGGTGTGACAGTTCAGATTGTAAGGATGAAGTTTGTAAGCCGAAGGACAGGAGGATTCAGCAAAGCCCTGAAGGAGCAAAGATCAAGGCTTTATATCATCTCGCGGTGTGTTGTTATGCTGATCCGGTTGCATGACTGACGGAAAACCTTTTTTTTTTTTTTCTTTTCCCATTCTTGCTTGGCGTTTCCTGCTACTAAATAGATAGGGCAATTGTATATATAGATAGATAGAAGCAGTTAACAATCAACATTAATCAGATTTGTTCCTCTGTTATTATTTGTCTCTCGTTCGCTTGCACAATTTCTTTTGCACATGAACCTCGGGTTTACCAACAGCATCATGACAAGCAGATCGAAATTTATGTCTGACAGATGTCATCAGCGGAATTAATCAGAAAGATTGTTTTCATTACATTATGATCTGAAGCTGTTGCGATCCTATTCTAGTGATTACATCTTTTTGGAAATAATTTTATTTGTCGATTTCATAGACAACAATTGGAACCTTTGGGACATTATCTGGATAAATACTTGAAACCGTGAAGCCTAGCTGGAAACATTCCACTAAATGTATATATTTTGTATCCACTAAGAAGCCCAAAAATGTGAAGTACGGGAAACAATCAAGAGAAGCATTGGTGAACTCATGGAACACATGACACAAAAGCATCATTTCACTTGAACTCCAAATTTTTGGGTTTGATGCAATTTTTAAATTTGATGAATTAATGAACAAAACTAGCTAAGCAGACATAAAAAACACTAGAAAAATGCTAGAATGATGTTCATGCGACCGCCTAATCATGCGTTACAAAACAACAATGTAGTATTTCACTGTTCATTTTGGCTATAGATCATAGAAAAGTATCCAGGAGGTGTTTGGCATGACTCCTCTAAATAGGCTTCTAAAATGGCTCTAGCTCCTATACTTTTTGTGGAAAAATGGCTTGCAAGGAGCCAGAGCCGGAGTCAAGGAGGAGTCGTGCCAAACAAGCCCTCGGTGCAGATTCTATATTCATTGAAATCCTGGCCGTTTAGAAAAAAATAAGTAGAAGTTTTGGGGAAAAAAATGAAGCTATGCATATCTGCAGTACATTTATAGATGCACATTGTAGCAAAATTTAAGACTCAAGCCTAACAGAGAAAAATTTATATAAAATAACAAATTTTCAGTGAATATGCACTAGAAGACCAATACTCACCGTGCATATACACCAAAATTTTATTATTTTTATATGTTTTTTTTCTTTCAAAGCTAGTTTGAATCTCAAATTATCTACAATGTACATCTACAGATGCACTATGGATGTTCATAACTTCAAAAAAAATTCAAAAGTCCTACATAAGTTTTTCTAAAGAGTTTTTCATGATTACACCGAGCAGAGGGTTTGCACATAATATTTTCCCATATATGATTCAAAAGCTCGAATTCTCATCATACACAAAACTTAGCAGTTATCACAGTTTTTGTGGAGATGTTTTTTACAAAACAATGCGCTACTATCTTGTCTACCCGGAACAGAGATGCAGAACATAGCTGTTGGTGATCTGGGGCGAACATCATAGGCTAGATCCAGGCAAATCCTTGCTGTAATCAGATCAGAACACATGCAATCCATGCAAGCGTGCGTGCGAGATCTGTCAGGTTGTCCATCAGGCGCAAGCGCAATGGAGGGCCATTCAGGGTTGTTGGGCACGCTTAAATTTCCTCAGAGGTCAAGACTGACTTTGCCATTAATTAACTTGATGCCTGAAAGGCCAAAGTTGAGCGCGCGTGGAGCAGAGTATCGTAAGATGAGGGACAGGACAGGCTCACATGATCAGATAGACAGTGGGATACTTGTTTTTCACTCCCTTGTCTGATGGTCCAAGTACATAGAGTGCGTGGGCTGCCATTCTTGACACGGTGCAAGTGGCTGCCTCTTGCCTACTTATTTTAGTCTCGTCTTGTTCATTGTTTCCATTGTCATATCTGCCCGTGTCCCTTCTTATATAAACTCCGAGCAGCTAGCATAGTGCAAACTGAGTCAGCCACACCCACACCAGGTTCAACCGTTCAAGTGCCCAAGATCACTGAGCTGTTGTCGTGTTTCTAGCCAGCCACGCCAGCATTAGATAGTAGATGCAGACTAGAGACTTGTCTTCAAAGAGTGTGAGCATTTGTCAGGATGAAGCTTGGGAGCCAAACAAGAAGAGAAGGCTTTAGCAAAGCTGATGAGAACATCCCAGTCATGAACATGCAAAATTCAACCACTATTAAATGTGACCAAGCGATGGAAGGACCGATTACGCGAAGTCGTGCAAAGAAACTACGACAGCAGGTGAACTCACTCCTTACTACATTTGATGCATCTATAGATGAGAATTTTATACTACCTAAATGCTCTACATATATATTGCTAAGGTTTCTACAAGAGGATGTCGCTACTGGATCGAAGGGAACAAGTTACAAAGAAGCTGAACGATTCCACTGCTTGCTGATTTCTGAACCAAGTTCCAAGAGCCACACACGCCAAATGATCAAGATTAACCATGCATGAAACACATGGTTGGAAAGTCATTCAAGTCTACTTTCCAACCCAACAAACGTCACATTTTTTGGACTTTCCAATTAGCCGTTGCAGACAAAACATTGAAGACTGGTCAGCCTTCTCGAGAATTTCACTATGACCAACTTCTTGTGCAAAACTGTACCATTATGCAATATTTCGTTGTGCATGCTGCACATGTCTAGAAAGCTTGTCAAGTCTAGTTTCACACCCAACAGACGGCTCATCGTTTCAGCTTCCGAGCAGGGAGTAATGGTCTTTTGAGTGGAGGCTGCACAGGAGTCCAAAAGACACAGAATTTGAAGAGCATCTCGTGAATGATTCACCACTTAGCCTTCCACCTTCCAACGTGGAGATTTCAGTTCATACCTATCTAGGAGGGTTGTTCCTAGTATAAATACCCTCTATGTGCTCTCAGAATACACTTTTTGATCATTTGAAAACCCAAATGCTATTGCAGCAGCGCTGCTGAGTGTGTCTTACGCACCTTTGTTCTTGCAAGTTCTTCGTGGGCTTGTGAGAGATCTCTTTGAGGTCCCCTACTTCGTGCTCTTCGGCTTCCAGTTAGGCTGCGCCGTTTTGCGTGGATTAGTCCCGGTGGTGGTTCTGCGATTGTTCGGAGATCGAGTCGAAGTCCTCAAGGTTTCGTTGTCTTTCTCCCCATCGCTTGGTCGCTTCCAACCTTGGCAGGTATAAAGCTAGTTACCACTGATCATTTCAAGTTATCTTTTCATCAAAAACCTACTGTCGTGAAGATCGGGCCACTCCCTTACCGATTTGTCATATCGGTATCTATCAATTGGTATCAAATTTCAGGTTGCCACGGTAGGTAACATCCCTATATCACCATTAGTTTGTCACCGTTTTGTTGTTCTCCATCTTGTTTTTACCTATAGTCCACAGAAAGCCAAAAAAAAAAAAGAACCCAAAAACTTTGTGTAGTACTGTCGATCTTGTGTTGATTCCATCTTTTGCTGGTCATCATCTTTGTCTACACTAAGTCTTTCGTGCACCCTTGTGTTGTTCAAAGAAAAAAAAAAAAAACTGATCCAGCAAGGTTCCAAAGCACCCGATCAGGAAAAAAAAAAGAAAGAAGAAACGAAAAAAAAAAAGAAAGAAAGAGCAAAGAGCTGCATCGTTGTATTTTTATTTTAGAAGTTTCAGATCGTGCCAGCAACATTTCTACATCTTGTTAGTGGGTTACAACACTTGATTTGCAGTACTACAAGCCCACCTTGTTGAACCACCTATAGCTCCACCAAATCTGAAACCAGAACTCTCGTCTTGCAATCCTTTCAATCGCATAACCACCGTCGTGGTACTGTCTCTCACAACCCTTGAGAACCAGTAAGAACATTGGTAAGTAAGAGGTGAGATTGTGTGATTCCACAAAATTTTCCTATTCCACATTTTTCTTGCAGCCTCTCTAACATGGCAGGGTCTGATTCGAGTGTTCGTGGTGGTAACCATGAAGATGAAGAACCCCCTGTTGCACGGGCTGAGTTACGCCAGATGGCCAACTCGCTCTTGGAGGCGATGGAGAGGATGTTTGATGAACGTCTTCCTGCAGCGGGTGGTCGAGGCCCACATCGTGCAGAATTTGGTGATGAAAATTCTGGTTTTGGCAATGGTTTTGACCGCTTTGGCGATGGCCGTGGTGGTCATGGCGGTGGTCGGCGTGCTGGTTTTGATAACCAGCGTGGAGGACGACGTGCACATGGTCGTCGTGTGCGTTTTGAAGATGATGACAATGATCATGAAGAGGGATTTGATGATGATAATGAAAATCCTTTTGCAAATGGTGGGCCATTTGATCGGCGTCGAGATCATCGTCGGCGTGCTGATCATGAAGATAGGGAGCATCAGCGCGGTCATCATAATAGGGATGATCCGGACAGAATTGCACGTGTCAAGTTGAGAGTCCCTAAATTCACTGGGAGAGAAGATGCAGATGCATATCTTGAGTGGGAAGAACAATGTGATCAGATTTTTAGAGTGCATAATCTCTCTAATCAAAGATGTGTGAACCTTGCTTCTGTTGAGTTCTCAGGTTATGCTCTTACTTGGTGGAATCAAATACAAGAAAATCAGTTTGTGTTGGGACTTGATCATATCAACACTTGGGATGAGATGAAGAGAGTGATGAGGAGACGGTTTGTACCATCAAGTTATCAGCGTGACCTTCGCAATAGGTTGCAAAATTTGAAACAAGGATCCAAATCGGTGGATGATTATTATAAGGAGATGGAGTTACTCTTGGTTCGTACAGGAACTAGAGAGGATGCTGAATCAAAGATGGCGAGATTTTTGCATGGTCTCAATGAAGAAATTTCAGGATTTGTTGAGATGTTTCCATATCATAGTTTGCAAGATATTGTCGACCAAGCTATGCGCACTGAGAGAACCATTCAGAAAGAGAGCCGTCAGAGGTCATATGGCAGTCCTTCCATTTCAGCACCTTGGCGCAAGCAGCAGCATGCCGGTACATCTTTTGTTGGAGGACGATCTCAAGGCGTTACAGCCAGGTCTACTTCCTCTATTGGTGCTACAAAGACAGTGGGTTCTACAGCTTCTTCACCTGCCATTCAGCAAGAACAACAACGACCTGCTGTAAGTACAGCAGCCCCCTTTGTTCCATCAGCTGCTGCTTCTTCTTCACATAGCCGCGGTATAATTTGTCACAAGTGCCAAGGTCGTGGACATGTTGCTGCCCAATGTCCAAATAGGAGGACAATGATTGTGACTGAGCAAGGTGATTGGGAATCTGAAAGTGATTTCGAGGAAGATGGTCCAAGATATGATCAAGAACTTGCAAATGATGAGAATGAGATCCAACCCGATGAAGGTGACAATAATTGTTTTATTTCCCTTCGAGTGCTTAGTGTTACTCCTATGAAAGAAGAGAATGGGCAGCGACACAATCTCTTCCATACTCGAGGCATGATCAAAGACAAGTTGTGTAGAATTATTGTTGACAACGGCAGTTGCAATAATATTGCAAGTCAAGAATTAGTTGAGAGAATGGGCTTAAAACAGCGGCGCCATCCTTCTCCATACAAAATGCAATGGCTAAATAATTGTGGTGCGCTGCGAGTATCCAACATTGTGACTGTCCCTTTTTCCATTGGAAAGTACCATGATCAAGTGGAGTGTGATGTGGTGCCAATGCAAGCATGCCAGCTGCTGTTGGGAAGACCTTGGTTGTATGATCGTGATGTTCAGATTTGTGGCCGATCCAACAAGGTTGTTCTCATGTACAAAGGGGAGAGAGTTACTTTGCTTCCTCTATCACCAGAGGAAATTTTAAAGGATGATCTGAAACGAAAACAGCGAGAGAGTGAGAAACAATTGCGAGAGACCCACAAACATAGTGAGGGAGAGTCTCCAAAGCCAAATAAAACTCCACAGCTACAAATCACCAAGACCATGGAAAAAAGAGGGACTAGTTATGATGGCTGGGAAAGGGGATTTAAAAGAATTGAGTGAACCCAATTCCATGTTCTTTTGTACTCATGTACAAGGAAAGTTTTATTTCCACTAACGACTTATCCTCTACTTTGCCAAGTGTTGTTTTTAATGTGTTCTGAGGACTATGCGGATATCTTTCCGGATGAAGTACCACCGGGCTGCCACCCAAGAGAGGGATTGAACATCAAATTGACCTTGTTCCCGGTGCATCACTTCCAAACCGAGCTGCCTACCGCACCAACCCGGAGGAAACAAAAGAAATTCAGAAACAAGTGGAAGAATTGATCAAAAAGGGTATGTGCAAGAAAGTCTTTCACCTTGTGTTGTTCCTGTTCTTTTAGTTCCAAAGAAAGATGGCTCATGGAGAATGTGTGTTGATTGTCGAGCCATTAACAACATTACCATTAAGTATCGGCATCCCATTCCTAGACTTGATGACATGCTTGATGAACTTAGTGGTGCTATTATTTTCACAAAAATTGACTTGAGAAGTGGTTATCACCAAATAAGAATGCGAGAAGGGGATGAGTGGAAAACAGCATTTAAAACAAAATTTGGATTATATGAATGGTTGGTGATGCCTTTCGGATTGACTAATGCACCTAGTACCTTCATGAGATTGATGAATCATGTGCTTAGAGCTTTCATTGGCAAGTTTGTCGTAGTTTACTTTGATGATATATTAATTTACAGCAAGTCCCTTGATGAACATGTTGAGCATATTCAAAGTGTGCTTGCTGTCCCACGTGAGAGCAAAAATTGTATGCTAACCTTGACAAGTGCACTTTTTGCACCGACAAGGTAGTCTTTCTTGGTTTTGTTGTTTCAGGCCATGGTGTGGAGGTCGATGAGGAAAAGATCAAGGCTGTTCGTGAGTGGGTGTCTCCACAAAATGTGAGCCAAGTACGGAGCTTCCTCGGACTTGCTGGTTTCTACCGGCGATTTGTGAAAGATTTCAGCACCATTGCTGCTCCAATCAATGAGTTGACAAAGAAAGAAGTGCCTTTTAAATGGGGCGAAGCACAAGAGAAGGCATTTGAAGAGTTGAAAATAAAGCTAACAACAGCCCCAGTCCTTGCACTCCCAGATTTTGGTAAAACATTTGAAATTGAATGTGATGCAAGTGGTGTGGGGATTGGAGGTGTCCTCATGCAAGAACGTAAGCCAATTGCATACTTTAGTGAAAAGTTAAGTGGCCCAACTCTGAACTACTCCGTTTATGATAAAGAATTATATGCTCTTGTAAGGAGTTTGGAAACATGGCAACACTACCTTTTTCCTAAAGAATTTGTGATACATTCAGACCATGAATCTTTAAAACATCTTAAGGGTCAACTGAAACTGAACCGTAGACATGCTAAATGGAGTGAATTTATTGAGTCTTTTCCTTACATTGTCAAGTACAAGAAAGGGAAGGATAATGTTGTTGCTGATGCTTTGTCTAGACGTCATGCTTTACTCTCACAACTTGATTCTAAAATTCTTGACTGGAAAGTATTAAAGATTTGTATGCAACCCGACACACATTTTGCTGAACCGCTTTCTAAATGTTGTGATGGCAAAGGATGGGGAAAATTCCATTTCCATGATGGCTTTTTGTTTCGAGCTAATAAGCTTTGCATTCCAGATTGTTCTGTGCGCATTATGCTTGTGCAGGAAGCTCATGCGGGTGGACTTATGGGCCATTTTGGTGCCAAGAAGACAGAGCAAGTACTCGCTGATCATTTCTTTTGGCCAAAGATGAGAAGAGATGTGGAGAGACATGTTCTTCGTTGCGAAACCTGCCATAGAGCTAAGTCCCGTTTGAACCCTCATGGTTTATACACTCCTCTACCTATTCCTAGTGTACCATGGGAAGATATATCTATGGATTTTGTTCTTGGTTTACCTCGAACCAAGAGGGGGAGGGATTCAATTTTTGTTGTTGTCGATCGTTTTAGCAAAATGGCACACTTTATTCCTTGCCATAAGAGCGATGATGCTTCACATATTGCTGATTTGTTTTTCGTGAGAAATTGTGCGCCTACATGGAGTACCACGCACCATTGTATCTGATCGTGACACCAAGTTTTTGAGCTACTTTTGGAAGACCTTGTGGGGCAAGCTTGGAACACGGCTGCTATTCTCTACAACGTGTCATCCACAAACTGATGGGCAAACCGAAGTAGTCAACCGCACACTATCAACATTATTGCGAGCTGTCCTAAAGAAGAATCTGAAATTGTGGGAAGAAAGCTTGCCTCATGTTGAATTTGCATACAATAGGGCAGTGCACTCGACCACAAAATTTTGTCCATTTGAGATTGTATATGGTTTCAAACCTACTGCTCCCATCGATCTTTTGCCTTTGCCTATGCAGGAACGTGTGAACTTTGACGCAAGCAAGCGAGCGGAATTTGTCAAGAACCTTCATGATCGAGCAAGAGCAAACATTGAGAAGATGACAAAGTTGTATGAGAAGCATGCCAACAAAGGGCGCAAGAAGATGTTGTTTGAACAAGGAGACTTAGTTTGGGTTCATCTACGCAAAGATCGCTTTCCTGCACAACGCAAGAGCAAGTTGCAGCCCCGAGCCGATGGCCCATTCAAAGTGCTTCGCAAGATCAATGATAATGCTTATCAAATTGATCTCCCAAGTACTTACGGTGTGAATACAAGTTTCAACGTCGCCGATCTATCTCCTTTCTTTGGATTGGAAGAGTCGAGGGCGACTCGTTTTCAAGAGGGGGAGGATGATGAGAACATCCCAGTCATGAACATGCAAAATTCAACCACTATTAAATGTGACCAAGCGATGGAAGGACCGATTACGCGAAGTCGTGCAAAGAAACTACGACAGCAGGTGAACTCACTCCTTACTACATTTGATGCATCTATAGATGAGAATTTTATACTACCTAAATGCTCTACATATATATTGCTAAGGTTTCTACAAGAGGATGTCGCTACTGGATCGAAGGGAACAAGTTACAAAGAAGCTGAACGATTCCACTGCTTGCTGATTTCTGAACCAAGTTCCAAGAGCCACACACGCCAAATGATCAAGATTCACCATGCATGAAACACATGGTTGGAAAGTCATTCAAGTCTACTTTCCAACCCAACAAACGTCACATTTTTTGGACTTTCCAATTAGCCGTTGCAGACAAAACATTGAAGACTGGTCAGCCTTCTCGAGAATTTCACTATGACCAACTTCTTGTGCAAAACTGTACCATTATGCAATATTTCGTTGTGCATGCTGCACATGTCTAGAAAGCTTGTCAAGTCTAGTTTCACACCCAACAGACGGCTCATCGTTTCAGCTTCCGAGCAGGGAGTAATGGTCTTTTTGAGTGGAGGCTGCACAGGAGTCCAAAAGACACAGAATTTGAAGAGCATCTCGTGAATGATTCACCACTTAGCCTTCCACCTTCCAACGTGGAGATTTCAGTTCATACCTATCTAGGAGGGTTGTTCCTAGTATAAATACCCTCTATGTGCTCTCAGAATACACTTTTTGATCATTTGAAAACCCAAATGCTATTGCAGCAGCGCTGCTGAGTGTGTCTTACGCACCTTTGTTCTTGCAAGTTCTTCGTGGGCTTGTGAGAGATCTCTTTGAGGTCCCCTACTTCGTGCTCTTCGGCTTCCAGCTAGGGCCGCCGCGTTTGCGTGGATTAGTCCCGTGGTGGTTCTGCGATTGTTCGAGATCGAGTCGAAGTCCTCAAGGTTTCGTTGTCTTTCTCCCCATCGCTTGGTCGCCTCCAACCTTGGCAGGTATAAAGCTAGTTACCACTGATCATTTCAAGTTATCTTTTCATCAAAAACCTACTGTCATGAAGATCGGGCCACTCCCTTACCGATTTGTCATATCGGTATCTATCAAAAGCCCTCAAGGAGCAGAGATCAAGGCTTTATATTATCCGAAGACGCGTCGTTCGTTATGCTGATCCGGTGGCATGACTGACGAAGAACAGTTTTGGCTCTTGATTTCTTCTCTCTTCTTCCAGCTCTCGTGTTGTTTTTTTTCTTCTTCTTTTCAGGCTTGCAGCTACTAGAATGGTAGGCAAAATGTCCAAGTTCCTGTCGTCTTGCGGTAGAGGACCCCTAAGCAACTTGTGTTGCGAGCCGTGGTTCTCTGACAACACCACAACTAGACTCAAAAGATGTCCAAGTCCTCTCTTCTTTTGGGTTTAGTTGGTGAAATATTCGGGTTGGGCTATTGTAGCATATTTCGTTTGTATTTGGTAATTATTGTTCAATCATGGACTAACTAGACTCAAAAGATTTCTCTCATACTTTTCACACTAAACTATGTAATTAGTTTATTTATTTATCTATGTTTAGTGCTCCATATATGCATCAAGAGATTCGATATGACGGGTATTGTAGCACTTTTTTTGGGTTGAATTTTTGAGTTTCATGGCAACTAAATGGGGGCCTAACTCTACGACCTCCACTGCAACGCCATAGTTAAGCCTCGAGTCATATACAACAGTCGTGATTCCATTGTCCTAGAAGCACATCCGGGACCCAATTGACGCCCACCAACGCCCAAAGAGGGGAGGAATCCTCAATGGAGGGAGGGCTGGCAAAACGGAGCACAAGGAGATCCAAGAGAGGGGACCATGGTCTCAAGCATCGCATTTGATGAAACAAGGCAACCAAGGATCATGGAGGAAGGTAGAGCTAGGCCACCGTAAGCGAAAGCATGACAAGTAGAACTTGTGTGAAACATTAGAAGGAAGGGGTTGGAACCGAGGTGGTGGGGTTTTAATAAATGCACAACATATCATTGTACCATACTCCAACCGCAAATGACACTCTACAACACTCTAAAGTGATAAAAGTCCAATGGTCTCCGATCCCCAAGCAGCCTGTTAAGCAATCGAGCCGAAAAAGGAAAACGACAGATCCACGATTCCGCTGTCTTGAAGCACTTCCGGGATCCAAATCGACACCCACCAATGCCCATCGATGGAAGGAAGCCTCAAAGGAGGGAGGGATGGCAAAAGGAGAACGAGGAGATCCAAGAGACGGGATCAAGGTATCGCTGACCCGCATATGGTGAGACAAGGCCAAGGTTCATGGATGATAGTAGAGTAAGTACACCGGTAGAAATATTTTGGGCACCACGAACAATTCATCGCATCAATGGCCATACCGAGGCCGATAATGACCAAGAGCCCCACGTCCACCTCAAGGAGCTCCCAGAGAGGCCGCCACGATGCAGCTAATGTGCTTGATGTCGCCTCCATGCCGCCGCCGCCATCGCGGGCCGACATGGGCGACACCACCACCCCCTCAAGAGTCATCGCCTGCCTCCCAAATAGGGGGGATGGTGCCCATGGACACGCAACCCCGCCACTAACTCGCCCACGCCAAACTACGCCGCATCATGCCCACACGTGGAGAAGAAACCACCATCGCATGCAGCTCCGCCGCCAGATGCCCATGGCCAAACCGCTTGTCGAGTCCCAATACAGGTCCCAATACACGCGACGGGAGGAAGAGCACAAAAACTACGAGTAGCTCCACCACATCTTGCCATGAGGCCGAGAATGGAAGTTTTGACAATGTCTCCAAGGAAGATGATGACGCATGTTGTAGGATCCGATGGAAGCCTAGAGGGGGGTGAATAGGCTTAACCCCAAAATTGACCTCGTTAAAACCTCTCAGAGACCGTCAAGACACAAGAGGCGCTGCACCGCCGCTGCCAAGTCACGCGACCGCCGCGTGAACGGACCAACAGACAGAGACAGAGACAGAGAGACACTTCTCTCCAGCCGCGCTAATCGCCACAGGATCGACGGCACCGCCAGATCACCGAACCGCAGCACTCCCAAAAGCTAGTCCACGAGCCGGAGTTTGGTGCTCAAGGTTCCCACTTGTTCCTCGCACACAAATATACCACGTAAAAACCTTCCAAGGCCGGGCGAAAAACCCAAAGAACCAAGTAGATCGGGTCAAGCCCTTTCTCACAAGACAAATATGCAATAAAGTAAAGGGAGAACAAGTGAGACAAGGATTTGACCCGCGGGTTCACCGCGCCACACACAGTCCGGGCTACGCCCACGTTGTTGAGGTTGCCACACAAGGCTTAGCTTGCCCACCGGCTTGCTTTTTCCCTCGCTCACAAGTCTAGGAGTTAACCCTAGAGATGTGGGGTAATGTATTGTCAGAGTGAGGTTACAAACCTCCCAAGGCTGCCACACGAAGGGGCAAGCTCAAAGGCGACGCCTAGCCGCCTAGGAGCAAGCTCCAAGAGTAAAGAACCCTAGGGTTCCGCCAAACGTGAAACCAAATGCTCTTTTGAGTGGGGAAGTAGTAGATCCGGCCTCCACAAGCGCTTTGTCGCCTTTTCCTCAAGATTTGATGGTGGAATCGAAATCTTTGCTTGGGGAAGGAGGAGCAACAATGGAGGAGTGAGAGAGAGCAAGAGGTCTATTTTCCTCGCTCGCCGCCGCGAGGTTGAAGATGAAGTGAGCCGCAGTGACCGCTGGGGAGGGGTAGAATGGGTATTTATACCTCACGGACCCAACGGTAGGATTTAAGTGTGGCACCGCCAAGATCGACACGCTGCATCGCCAAGCATAGGGCGCCGCATCGCCGCACCATTGCGCCGCAACCCGCGCCAACCCGACAAAGAAAAGGTGAGAAGCAAGTGGAAATGCCGGGCCGGTCGTTTGGAGCCGAAAGTGTTGTGTCCGGATTTGATGTTTAGAGCACTTGGTCCACAAAATGGTCCGAGAATCCTAGGATCCTCTTAATAGTACGGCATTTCCTAAACTCAAGATTCGAAATATAAAATAATTTGAACGCCTTGAGCCGGAAACACCACCATCTTGCTTATTTGGTACTTTTGGACCTGTTCATCAACTCCATATTTTAATCCCTCGCATGTCATCTTCGTAAAACTCATTAGTCCCCTAATTCGGTGGTCATCAACGCCAAAACCCACTTAGAGCTTGATTGCACTTACAATCTCCCCTTTTTGGTGATTGATGACAACCAAATTAGAGCTTACATAAGATGTAAAGTCAAACTTAGATTACGAAGACCAAGGATGTAGGAACCTCCCCTCAATATGTGATTGAGTTTTGAATTCTCATGGTTGACCTAAAATGTCAATTTCACATATTTAGGTGTTGTGAGGCCTCCCCTAAATGTATAAGTGAGATTTGAATTCTCAATTTTGACATAAAAGTCAAGATATACATTTAGAGTGTGCAAGGCCTCCCCTACATCCATGGTTGCCGTGGGGTGCTCAAAGGTGTCGAAAATATATCCGTGATGCATATGACAACAGTAATATGATCAGAGCACAAAAGAGTGTCTGTCTGCACTGATGTGCGCGGCACTGCCGCGCCTGGGTGCGGCACTGCCGCGACTATCAGCACAGCATGCATTGCATAACATCACATCACAAAGCGATATGACAAGATATATATACTCTAAACATGCAAAGCAGATAATTAAAACAGAGTTTAAACATCCAACAACCAAATCTGAGGAATAACAAGTCATAGGTGGCATTATTACATAAAATAGAGTTTCTCTCAAACTCACACCTAACAAGCTACTCTCAAAAGATCTAAACTCTGAAGATCTGCTGCTGCTACATCCTCGAACCATCTCCGTATGCGTCGAAAAAGTTTGACCCCCCTCATTTCTTCTAATTTTTCTCCCCATTTGGCGTCAAGCACCAAAAAGATCATAGAAAAGAGAAGAAAGAAGCGGAGTCACTCCTCACCGGGTGTCCTCAAAGATCGAAGCCGTGGTCCTCGCCCTCCCCCTCGAGATAGTAGCACCGGCCTGCGTGGAGCGACAAGTGGAGCGCCGAAGCCGAATCTCGCCGCGCAAATCGAACCAAGCATGTCGGACAAGTCCTGATCCGAGCCGCTAGTGGTCGAAAGCTCGAAGGTCGGTGTACCGAGGTGGTCTAGGGATAGACGGAGGAACCGGGAGTCCTTGCTTCTCCCCGACACTCTTGAAGGCCCTGCCTCACCTCCCCTGCGAAGCTCATAGGTCTCCGAGATGCATAAGAGCAATGCCCAAAGATAGCCTTGATCCACTTCCTCGCCTTGGATCCGCACTTCCCGCCCTCCCCGGGCCTAGAGCTAGAGGGCTCCTCCAAGTCCTCTCTCGCCACCGAGGTGCCTCCCCGCCGAGGGTCTTGCCCCGCCACTAGTCTTCCCACCATCCAAGCCATGGGTCTTCTATGTTGTAGACCGTGGTGGAAGCAGTCCTTGGGATAGATGTTCCCGTAAACCCCTCTCAATCATGAACATGATGTAAGGAGCATATGGCAGGTTCCTCCTAGCATCATCCATAGCATTGGCTAGTCGTCTCCAAATGAACTTGCCCACATTGAATGTCTCGTCATTCCCGAAATGGGCAATCAGATTTCTAGCATATCCATTCACATCGAAGCTCGCCCCATCCTTAGGATCAATGGTACACCGACAGAGATTGTTCATCACATAGAAGAAGTCCTTCAACCCCTTCCGCTTGCCAAGCAATCCCCTCGATCAGCCCAGCAAAGAGCCCCTCGATGGCCTTGGCATCAATAGGGTCTATCTCATGGATATCTGTGTACTCTCTCGTGGTCAGCCCCAAAACCAAGTATCTCGACGTAAGGTGACAAAGTCAACTCAGTAGTGCCTCCCCGTCGGTCATCCAAAGGGATGGTGTCCGACGGCCCGCCCCAAAGAATAAGTGGCATGGAACTCACTAAGGATCTCCTCATTCCAATCATGCTTGAAAGACATGATATCCGTCTACCAAACTTCTCACAAGCTTCAATTGCCTCATTGAAGGCCTCCTCCTCCTTGTCCGCCATCCTCTCAAAATCAATATAATGCATGGTTGTGATCTTGCTCTTGGTGGAGTGGAGGAGAACCGCCGATAGAAATTGGAGTGAAATGCTGCCCAAAACCCTCTCATCAATCCCCTCTCGTCTGCTCATCTCGCATAGACATTGTAAGCTCTAGCATCCGCTACTTCTCTTTGCTTCTTGAAGTAGCTCACGACCGGGATAGGAGGATCATTGATGTGGGCCGCCATCTCAAACACACCCTCAACCTCGCCGCATGTAGTCAAGTATCAAACACTAAGGGGTGATCCGAGTGCCTTGTTCACCAAGGGTACAATGGTGTACCCATACCGCCGCCGCTTCTCCTCGCTGAGCTCACCGCTCCACCGCCCGCCACCGCCCCTGCTCGTACTTTCTCCCTCCGCCTCTCTTCTCCACAACCTTGACCCTCATCTTTCTCTTGCCCCGGGATCACCTCCAAGGTCCATCTATGCAAGATTTAGAGTTTGATCGTAAAACTGTCAAGAATAGGAAGTGGAATGACCAAATCTATGCAAAGGAAGGGTTAGAAAAATAAATTTTGATGATTTTGAGCAAGCCGCCCAGTGGTCGAGGTCACTGCGGCAAGATCGCCACAGCAGAGGCACGGCATCGCCGCAAGCACACGGCACTGCCGTGTCATGCTCGCGGCACCGCCGCCCCCTTGCTCAAATGTCATCTAAATTTATTTTAATAATCTTTCTAATGCATCTACTTAGCACGTATCACTTGACTATCACAATTTCGTGATACAAATTCAGAGCAGGTGTAAAAAAATTCCATGGATTCAAAAAAGATTAGTAGGAATCTAAGTGAAATTTCTCCAAAGTTTGAGTCAATCAATTTCACGTGATCAATGAGTCAAGCAATTTGAGGGATATTTGTCGCTTTGAAGCAGCTAAGAACAAGCTTATGTTCTATTTGGGGGCTGCGCATTGCCGCGCCCCCCCTAAATTACCTAAACCATGGAAGAGTGAAATTGGTCGATTCCAATCATCAAAGCTACTTCCCTAGGGTTCATACAACACTTAGAAACCGAAATCCATGAAAAATTGTTGCACATTGCGTAGATCGGGCAAGAACTTTGAGGCTAGGGTTAGGTTACCTCGTTGATTGGAGAGGAAAGAAGAGAAGCCGCTCGGAGGAGAGGGAGCAGGGCCGCCAGGGCGAGGAAGATGGCCGGCCGGGCGGCGGCGCGCTGCATCGCCGGGGCGGCGGCGGCCTCACGGGGCAGGCAAGACGGGGTAGCCAGAGGACGACGACGCCGCCTCACGCACGCGAGAGAGAAAGAGAGGGGCGCGCGGCGGGCGTCGGGTCCGGAGGAGAAGGAGAAACCGATTGGGCCAGGGGTAGAAAAGGAAAGAAGAAAAATTTGGCCCAAAAACGGTTCGACGTAAGAAGATCGAAATCCCTAGGCGCCGCACCGCCGCTGAACGCTGCACCGCCGTGCCCACACGCTGCACCGCCGCGAAGAGAACGCTGCACCGCCGCACCACCGGGCCGTCCCGCATATATATTGCCACTTTTGACTTATTTCTCCTCAAACTTGATCACAAAGACACCAAAATTCATTGCCGTGACGAACAACAATACGTAACTATGGCATTGAATTTCGATTAGAATTTGAAATCCTTTTGAAACACAATATAAAAGTTTTCACAAGCTTTTCCTATGTCGAACTAGTGTCTCAAACAGATTGCATGTGTGCTGAATTCAAACCAAGTTACGAGAATCGAGAATGTTTAGCTCACTACGCAAAGCACAAAACCTTGACTCATCGAGAGGCTTGGTGAAGATATCGGCTAGTTGCTTTTCGGTGCTCACATGGCGAATTGCGATATCTCCTTTGAGTTCGTGGTCTCTCAAGAAGTGATGACGGATGTCTATGTGTTTTGTTCTAGAGTGTGCTACCGGGTTATTTATGAGTTTGATTGCACTCTCGTTGTCACAAAGAAGAGGTATCTTTGTGAAATGACATCCGTAATCTTTTAAGGTTTGCTTCATCCAAAGTAGTTGAGCACAACATGCACCGGCCGCAACATACTCGGCCTCGGCGGTGGAAAGGGCTACACAATTTTGCTTCTTAGAGCTCCAAGACACTAAGGACCGCCCAAGGAATTGACATGTCCCCTCGAAGTGCTTTTTCGATCTACTTTGCAACCTAAAGATAGTCGAATCAATAGCCAAGTAGATTGAACTTGGAACCCTTGGGATACCACAAGCCAAGGTTAGGAGTGAGCACTAAGTATCTCAAGATTCTCTTAACAGCCACGTTGTGACATTCCTTTGATTGGCTTGAAAACGAGCACACATACACACACTAAGCATTATGTCCGGCCTAGATGCACAAAGGTAAAGCAAAGATCCAATCATGGAGCGATATACCTTCATGTCCACGGCTGGACCCTCCTCATCAAGATCAAGATGTCCATTGCTTGGCATTGAGTTTTGATTGGCTTTGCCTTTAGCCATATCAAACTTCTTTAGCATGTCGTGGGTGTACTTGGTTTGGCAAATGAATGTCCCTTCCTCCATTTGCTTGACTTGAAACCCGAGGAAGTACTTTAGCTCACCCATCATGGACATCTCGAATCTCTTAGTCATAGTCCTACTAAATTGCTCAACATACACATTGTTAGTGCTACCAAATATTATGTCATCGACATATATTTGGCATACAAATATATCATTGCTAACTTTGTGAGTGAAGAGAGTAGGGTCGGCTTTGCCTATCTCAAAGCCTTGTTTGAGCAAGAATTCCTTAAGGCATTCATACCATGCTCTAGGTGCTTGCTTAAGCCCATAGAGCGCCTTTTATGGAGCTTGTAGACGTGGTTGGGAAACTTGGGGTCTTCAAACCGGGTGGTTGCTCAACATATACTTCCTCTTGTAGTGGGCCATTGAGGAATGCACTCTTGACATCCATTTGGTACAGCTTGAAGTCATGATGGGCAGCGAAGGCTAGAAGAATGCGAATTGCTTCTAGTCTTGCCACCGGCATAATACGTTCATCAAGTCCAAGCCCTCTACTTGAGTGAAGCCTTGAGCAACCAATCTTGCCTTGTTTCTTGTCACCAACCCATCTTCATCTTGCTTGTTACGGAAGACCCACTTGGTGCCAATGATGTTAGTCTTGGGTCTTTCCACCAACTCCCAAACTTCATTTCTTTTGAAGTTGTTGAGCTCCTCTTGCATGGCCAACACCCAATCCGGATCCTTGAGAGCATCATCTACTTTCTCAAGGTTCCAAAGATGAAACAAAAGAGAAATGTTGACAAAAGCAGCTAGATGAGATCGAGTAGTAACTCCCTTCGAAGACTCCCAAGGATGTTATCAACGGGTGATCCCGCTGAATTGTTTGTCGTAGTCGTGGGTGATCAACGCCTTCTGCATTTTCTTCTTGATCTTCATCATATTCATCATCGCCTTCAAGAATTGGAGCAAGATCAAGTGGTTGAACAGTGATGCAGGTGGATCGGCCGCTGTCGAAGGCGCTGCACCGCCGCGCGTAGGTGTGGCACCGCCGCTACGACACTTCCAAAGAAGCGCGCGCCGCACTTGGTCATCGAAAGTACGCCAATGAATCTTGTGCAAAGAACAACCGGTGGATCCTCCTCTCCATTAGCTTGATCTTCTTGAGGCCTTATGTCACCGATAGCCAATTGCTTGATTGCCTCACAAGGTGGATCCTCCTTTCCTACAACACTTTGATCAACTTGCTCTACTTGAGAGCCATTAGATTCATCAAATGTCACATCTATAGTGATTTCAACCCTACCGGTGGTTTGGTTGAAAACACGATAGGCATGCTCATTTGATCCGTAACCAAGAAGAAAACCTTCATCAACTTTAGGTGCAAATTTAGAGGTTCGGGGCCTTTTGTTCGAATGAAACACTTGCACCCAAACACCCTAAAGTATGACACCTTAGGTTTGTTACCTGTTAAGAGCTCATATGAAGTCTTCTTGAGTTTCTTGTGTAAGTAGAGGCGGTTGATGGCATGACAAGCGGTGTTGATGGCTTCACACCAAAAGATGTCCAAGTCTTGTACTCATCAAGCATTGTCCTTGCCATCTCTATGAGTGTACGGTTCTTCCTCTCTACTACACCATTTTGTTGAGGGGTATATGCGGCCGAGAACTCATGCTTGATGCCCTCTTCATCAAGGTACTCTTCAACTTGGGTGTTCTTGAATTCGGTCCCATTGTCACTTCTTATTCTCTTGACGGGAGATCGAATTCTCTTTGTGCCCTCTTGATGAAGGTTTTCACCTTCTCTTGTACCCACACTTATCAAAGACAAAGAAAACCCAAGTGAAGCGGGAGTAGTCATCAACAATAACAAGTCCATATTTGTTACCCCCGATGCTAAGGTAGGCCACCGGGTCCAAAGAGATCCATGTGTATCAACTCCAATGGTTGAGTAGTGGTCATCACGCTCTTTGGTGGGTGAGGTCCACCTACTTGCTTCCCGGCTTGGCAAGGTCCACATATCCTCGCTTTTATCAAAATCAACATTTGTTAGTCCAATGATGTGGTTGTCTCTCCGCAGCTTTTGGCCAAGTTCCTCATGCCAACATGTGCTAGACGGCGATGCCATAACCAGCCCATGCTAGATTTTGCCATTAGACAGTATCAAGCTTAGCCTCACTTTTTGTTGAAATCAACTAAGTAAAGCTTATTCTTGAGTTTGCCCAAAGACAACAGAGGAATCCTTCCCGCGAAAAGACTTCCACACCAACATCCGTAAGAGACAATTGTAGCCTTTCTCACACAATTGTGAGACCGACAACAAATTGTATCCCAACGAGTCAACATGCAAAACATCTCAAATATTGTGCTCAGGCCAGATAGCGACGTTACCAAGACCGACACACTTCTTACATCATCATTTCCAAACCTTATGTTGTTCCTATCGTCATTGGTTTGGGAATATGATGAGAACATACTCCTTTCTCCGGGTCATATGATTTGTACAGCCACCGCCAAACACCCAACTTGACCCACCGGAGGAGTATGCCCGCAAAACAAGTTTAGTTCATTAAGTTTAGGTCCCCTAAGATTCTTGGGACCTTTTACCTTAGTCACAAGAACTTTGGGAACCCATATAGAGGTGTTGCAATAAAGTTTCTTTTCACTGCCCAAGTACTTTGCAAACACCTCCCCCTTGCTGTTTGCATTCACTTCAAAGCAAGGATTTGAGTCTAACTTGCTTGCTTTTGCCTTTGATTGATAGGAGGGGCCCTTAGGAACAGCCTGCATAAGATTTTCTCGACTTCGACCTTCTTCACAGTGCTTTTGGACCATTTTCTTGGGTCTATTCTGAGCCGAGGCAAAGTGTGTAGGTGACCTTCCCTTTTCTTGGGGCGCGGCACATCGCCGCCGCCCCGCGGCACCGCCGCCGCCGCCCTCCTCGCATTGCCGCCGCCAGTTACATGCGGCACCGCCGCGGTGGGCGCATGTAGAGCATAAACTCGGGTTGGCTTGTGTCCAACGCCTCGCGTGGTCTCTCTGTACCTACTATGCCTTTGCTCAAGAATTTGACACATTCAACACCATTGATCATCTTTCGACCATTGGTTTTGTTTCCATGCTTTTGTCCAAGTCCATCCTTGATTCTTGGATTTCTCCCATCAATGTAGTTGGGCCTTTTGGGAGCGTCAATCTTGTTGCTCACTGTTGCCTTGCTGGTTTTCACCTTCTTTTCTTACCATAGCAAAGAGAGCCTAGTGATCTCTTTCTCCATTGCTTTCATATTGGCAAGGTTAGTGGCATAAGCATTCATATCAACATTATAGCATTTTCCACAACCTTGACTAGTGGAGGGAGTAGAGGTATCCTTTGTGGCTAGGAGATGTGAGTTGCTCTCACTAAGAATGCTATGTTCATTTTCAAGCTTTTTGTGCTTGTCTTGCAAATCACAATATTTCCCATTTAGGGTGACCATAGCCTTCTTAGTAAGAGCATGATTTCCTTGCTCATTAGCTAGGCTCTTTTGCAAGGAAGCCACCTCACTTCTCTCAGCTACAAGAGCATCCTTGTTATCAACATAGAGCTTTTCAAGTCTATCAAGTTGACTATCTCTAGTTGCTAACTCCGCTTGGGTACTTTCTAAATCCGCCATTAGTTGAGCAAGAAAGCCTCTAGTTTTGGGATCTAGGTTTTTAGTGAGTCTAACATATTCTTCATCATCACTAGATTCATCTTCACTAGAGCTTTCACTAAGATCACTAGAGTCATCACTAAGAGAAGGAGAAGGTTTGGGTTTGATTTTACCTTCTCATGCTAGGCCATAAGACAAACATGAGTGGAGTCATTGTCCTCATCCTCATCATCGGTCATGTTGTCGAAGAGCTTGGGTGTAGAGGTCTCTTGCATAGCAAATGTTGCAACATGGACTTCCTCTTCACTTGTCTCTTTTGTTGAGTCCCACTCATGGCCGATGTGAGCTTCACCCATGCTTCTTCCCTTTCTCTTGTAGTCTTGCTTCTTGTCCTTGCCATTGTCCTTCTTGTATTTGTTGTTCTTGTTCTCATAAGGACAATCGGCAACAAAATGCTCGGTGCTGCCACAATTGAAGCATGTTCTCTTTTTCTTGTTTGGGAATCTTCGTTGCACCATCTTGTAGCCATTTGCTTTCATCCCCTTCCCATACTTCTTCATGAATAGGGCCATGTCATCAATCTTCTTGTAATCAGCCCCATCATCTTCATCATCACTTGAGGAAGAGGTTGCATCAATATTTTCTTGCATCTTCTTCATTTCTTTGTCTAGACTTGTTGATGCTTGCTTGCTGCCCTTCATCTTGTTGGAGGAGCTTGGCTTGCTTGTCTTGGTTGCCTTGAGAGCCACATCCTTGATCTTGATGCCCTCAAGCTTGGCTTGCAACTCTCCAAGCTTTCTTCTTTCATTTGCCTCCTCTCTTTGCATGTCATAGGTGAGTAGTCTTCCAAGCACATCATTTGGAGTGAATTGTTCAAACTTCTTCTTGTCGCGAATCAAGGTGACCACTATGTCATTTCTAGGTGTGTATGCCTCAAGCATGATCTTGACAACGGTGTGGTCATCTAGATCCTCATCTCCAAATCCTCTAATCTTGCCAACTAGCACCATCAACCTGGTCAAACATTTCTTGGGCTCCTTCTCCATCAAGGATCACAAACCGTTGAGCTTGGCCTTCAACAAGTCAATCTTGGCTTTTCTTACTTTGTCTACTCCTTCATGTGCAAGTACTAGAGTATCCCAAATCTTCTTTGCTTCATTGACATTCATCACCCTATTGTACTCATTGCCTTCAAGAGCACTAAGGAGGATGCTTGTGGCTTGGCCGCTGATGTGGGCAGCTGCTAGCTCTTCGCTCGTCGGGCCCTTGGGGTTCACCGGTGGCTGAAATCCACCGCACACAACCTCCCAAAGACCGGGTGAAGGGCGCTAAGATAGGCTCTCATCAAGTGCTTCCACTTGGCATAGTTGGTCCCATCGAAACGGGCAACTTTCCCGCTGGGTACATTGATGAAAGACTTTTTATCGCGGTTAGTCAAGTAAGAAGAATAATTAAAGGATATGGCGGCGAACTTGTTGTTGTTGACGCTGCCCTCATCCTTCTTGCTTTCCTTCTTCTTCTTCTTGTTGTAGGAGATATCATCATCTCCATCGTCGGAGCTACTTGATAGCTCACTTGACTCCGCCTCTTCTTCTTGCCTTTTCTTCTCTCTTGCTGCCCTCCTAGCGCTCTTGCCTCACGAATCATCTTTCTTTGATCTTTTCTTTGAAGCTTCTCGGCAAGCTTGACACTAGCTTGCTCTTCTAGTCTTTTCTTTTCGCGCTCTTGCCTTCTAGCGTTTCGCCTTGCTATTCTTACGGTCTTTCTCTCTCTGGCATCGGTGGCATCACCCTTGATGGTGCTCTCACCGGCCGTACCGAGAGAAAGCTCGCCGCCGCTGGCCTCCACCTCCTCCACGGGATGGTGGACTTGCCTCCTTTGTTCGATCCCTCCGTGCCTCCATACTTCACGCGGTGAAGCGTATACGGTATCCTAGCTCCGATACCACTTGTAGGATCCGATGGAAGCCTAGAGGGGGGGTGAATAGGCTTAACCCCAAAATTGACCTGTTAAAACCTCAGACTGTCAAGACAAGAAGAGCGCGCGCACCCAAGTCAAGTCGCGCACCGCCGCGTGAACCGACCAACAGACAGAGAGAAGAGACAGAGAGACACTCTCTCGGCCAGCAGCGCGGCACGCCACAGGATCGAGCGCACCGCCCGCAGACACACCGAACGCAGCACTCCCAAAAGCTAGTCCACGAGCCGGAGTTTGGTGCTCAAGGTTCCCACTTGTTCCCGCACACAAATATACCACGTAAAAACCTTCCAAGGCCGGGCGTAAACCCAAAGAACCAAGTAGATCGGGTCGAAGCCCTTTCTCACAAGACAAATATGCAATAAAGTAAAGGGAGAACAAGTGAGACAAGGATTTGACCCGTGGTTCACCGCGCCACACAAAGTCGGGCTACGCCCACGTTGTTGAGGTTGCCACACAAGGCTTAGCTTGCCCACCGGCTTGCTTTTTTTTCCTCGCTCACAAGTCTAGGAGTTAACCCTAGAGATGTGGGGTAATGTATTGCTGTAGAGTGAGGTTACAAACCTCCCAAGGCTGCCACACGGGGGGCAAGCTCAAGGGCGACGCCTAGCCGCCTAGGAGCAAGCTCCAAGAGTAAAGAACCCTAGGGTTCCGCCAAACGTGAACCAAATGCTCTTTTGAGTGGGGGAAGTAGTAGATCCGCCTCCACAAGCGCTTTTGTCGCCTTTTCCCTCAAGATTTGATGGTGGAATCGAAATCTTTGCTTGGGGAAGGAGGAGCAACAATGGAGGAGTGAGAGAGAGCAAGAGGTCTATTTTCCGCCGCCGCCGCGAGGTTGAAGATGAAGTGAGCCGGAGTGACCGCTTGGGGAGGGGTAGAATGGGTATTTATACCCCACGGACCCAACGGTAGGGATTTAAGTGTGGCACCGCCAAGATCGACACGCGGCATCGCCGCTGTAGGGCGCGCCATTCGCCGCACCATTGCGCTGCATCGCCGCGCCAACCCGACAAAGAAAAGGTGAGAAGCAAGTGGAAATGCCGGGCGGTCGTCGTTTGAGTTGAGTGTTGTGTCCGGATTTGATGTTTAGAGCACTTGGTCCACAAAATTACCCGAGAATCCTAGGATCCCTCTTAATAGTACGGCATTTCCTAAACTCAAGATTCAAATATAAAATAATTTGAACGCCTTTGAGCCTAAACACCACCATCTTGCTTATTTGGTACTTTTGGACCTGTTCATCAACTCCATATTTTAATCCCTCGCATGTCATCTTCGTAAAACTCATTAGTCTCCCTAATTCGGTGGTCATCAACGCCAAAAACCCACCCTTCTATAGGAATAAGGTGAAGGGGCCGGAAGGGGAGGAAGATGGTGCGGCGTATGCCTTCATGGAGCAAGGTATAACCGTTTTCAAAGGACAAAACAATATAGAATACATATGTGCCCCCGAGATCAATCTCACATATGTATAACAAATTACCGAGTATCATATCCGAGACTTTATTACATATATTATCCAATACGAGAATTAAATCAAAGTTCTAACACAAGCGGAAGACCGATAAATGCACTCCAAGATTGCTCCAACTCCACGAGGGGATAGCCAACAATCGGTTGACAACAAGCCTAGTAGTACTCATCCATCGTAGTCATCACACCCACCTTGATGTTTAATGTGATATAGCAAGGGTGAGTCCATGTCGAACTCCGCAAGCATAGCCGGGGTTATGAGGCTTAGAAGGCGACAATAATGCCTTAATCTGCGATTGCTTTTAGTGTTGGTCAAGTTTTAAACTTAAGCATAAAGGAATCCCATAACCCATTAATCACATGGTTAAACAAGTATAAACATCAATTTAACATGATCAAGTGAGTAAAGATATAGCATCAACAACAACATGAAGTTCCTTCCCTTAATTTTCCGGGCCGTTCATAACCGCGAACATGGTCGACATGTCGGTTTAATTAACTCCTCACTGCTGTAGGTGTACACTTTTACCTACGGGTCATGGTTTCCACCGAGTAGGTTCATGACTCCCTAACCAAATGAAAACCACATAAAGCCATTCAAAGGCCCTCCTAAAAATATTAAGTGGCCAACAGAGCTACAACCCCGTTTCTCCCACTTACGGCAAACCACCAACAAAGTTAGGTAAAACCCTTGAACAACTAAAGTCGAGCTATGTGACCCCCCCATAGTTGTACGGTATATCCCGTTTTTGCCAAAGGATAAGTCCTTATGGAGAGCTAAGAGCTTCATAAACAAAACATAGCTCTTTTCGCCCTATGAACCATGTGATCAACAATTTCTCATCTCGATTTAATCCATAAAGCAATAAATAAATGTTTGTTGGTTGAGCGCTAGCAATTTACTACCCAATGCATAACCCATAGGAGACAAGGATCAAGTAACCAAGACTAGGTAAGTCCTTAATGGCAACAAAAGGAGGACACATGCATCATGAATTGTTAATTAAGGTGAATAGGACATCAAGGATGATCCCAAGCTATACTTGCCTTGAATGAAGCCTTGAGCTTGCTGGTCTTCTTCAAAATAATGCTCGGGACCGTTCACGCAATTGATCACCGCTCTATTCAACCGATCACGCGAAGAACACACAATCGAGCATGCAATCAAACACGGCAAACATAGACAAAATGAGACAACAGTACACCATACAGTAAGATAACAGTTTGAAAAGCTCATAAAACTACTCTTCTCATCGCTACGATCACATCGATATAAAGATCACAAAAATCGAGCTAGAACGGTGTAGTTATGACTTTTACAAGTTTACTAGTAATAAAATAATAAACTAAATAATAATTCGAATTTGAAAGTTCAAAACCTGACTAACAGTGATACTAACAGGTAGATTACGAAACTACGAATCTAACGAATCTTGAACGATTCAAATCGGATTTAAATTGACAAAGTTATGAGGATTTGAAACTGGATGGCAAAACTGTAAATACTGAAAGCGCGAACTGCTGCTGTTAAGATGAAAATACGCTTTCCCGAAGGCATAGCGTAAATGATCAAAGACGCTAAGCATTCTTACGGAAATAACAGTAAACTCTAGGGTTTAAACTGCAAAATAGCCAGGCCGAAAGGGTATCAGCGATCTATGGCCGTAGGCTTTAAAACCGACGGCCGGGATTAGAAGAAGCGGCACCGGCGGCGTTGACTCGCCGGAAACGGAAGGGACGGCGGCGCCATCGCCGGAATACGGCGGAACCTCGCCGGAGAAGATGAAACTGACGCTACGGTTTTTCCACGGAACCGGTACCAAAACGAAGCTAGCTCGAAGGAGAACTCACCTAGATGGAAATCACGGACGAAATCGGACCGTGGTCGTCGAACAGCTGGAGATGACGGACGGCGACGAACTGTCCACGCCGGCAGCACGAAACAAACCGAGTTGCTCGGGTTAGAAACCTCCAGCGCGTGCGCAAAGACGAAGCAAAGCTCTAGGGCTTACTTACGGCGAGACCGAGAGACGACCCGCAGCGGATCAAGCTTGGCGACGGAAAACGACGGCGGCGGCGCTGGGGCTTGCGGCTGCTGCTCGAGCTGGCTAGCTGCTGCTAGCAGATTGGATTAGAGGGGTCGCGGACGCGGCTTCTAGGAACTTATAGGGCTTCAGCGCGGGTTGCGTGCAAGCACCGTGGCCGGGTCGGTGTTTTGGTCCGGTTGGGACTCGAGCTCGATCGAGTTCGACCCAGGGAAGGAGATAGGTGCAGGGGTCCGCTCGTCAGCCGGACAAAGAAGGAAGAAGCAGCGATGCTGCTGCTGCCCACCGAGTTGGGCCGGCCCAGTATGCAGGCCAAAGCTTGGGCTCGGGCCAGATCAAAGGAGAGAAGAGGCCGGCTGGTCTGCTGGACTGAAATGGCCGGAAGAAAAGAAATAAAAGGAATACCTTTTTCTTTTATTAGAACTTGCTTTTCAAAAGGATTACGAAATCGGACTCAAATCAAACGAAAAGCAAACATCACAAAAATAAGATATGCTCCAGCATGAGTGCACAACATGTTTCTACCTCATGACATATTTTAATTGCTCAAAAATATTTATTTTCCTATATTCAATGCATCACGAAAATTGCATAATTAAATCATTTTGGCTATTTTAAAATAATGCAAAAATTTCGGTGTTACAAATCTACCCTCCTTAAAGAAAATCTCGTCCCCGAGATTTGGTTGTGCTTTACTCAAACAGCCGTGGATAATTCTCCCTCAATTCATCTTCTCTTTCCCATGTTGCCTCTGCCTCTCGAATATCTATTCCATGAACTTTGCACATCCTGGATAGCTTCGGCTTCTAGTGATTCTCTCTGCAGTCTCAAAATCCTAACTGAAACTCCTCATATGTAAGATCTTTCTCAACAAAGAAGCTCATCCAATGGTATTTGTTCTTCGGGCACACGCAAACACCTCTTAAGTTGAGACACATGGAATACATTATGCACACCGGCACAAACCGGGCGGTTCAATTCATAAGCCACTTCTCCATGTCTCTCTAATATCCCGAACGGACCAACATACCTCGGAGCTAATTTCCCTTTCATGTTAAATCTCTTAACATTCCTCATTGGTGACACCTTCAAGTATACATAGTCACCGCCTTGAAACACGATCCTTTCTTCTAGTGTCGGCATAACTTTTCTGGCGGGTTTGTGCCACTCTCAAATTCTCCCTAATCTTCCTTACATGCTCCTCTGCAATTCTCAGCACATCTGTTCCAAATACTTGACTTTCCCCAATGCCCGATTCCAGAATAACGGTGTTCTACATTTTTAAGCCCATACAAAGCTTCATTTGGTGCCATCTTAAGACTCTGTTGATAGTCAAGTATTATAAGAGAATTCAGCATAGGGCAAACTCTTATCCCAACTAGTACCATACCGCAAAGCGCAAGCTCTTAACATATCCTCCAAAATCGATTCACCCTCTCTCAATGCGTCCCATCGATGCGTGGATGAAAAGTCTGTACTAAAATCCAAATGAGTACCCAAGGATCCATGCACCTTCTCGCCAAAAATTAGAAGTGAATTGCGCACCTCTATCGAGACACAATCCTCTTGGGAACCCCATGCAAACAAACAACCCGTTCCATGTACGCCTCAGCTAATCAAGCAAGCACTGGTAGGTGGTCTTAATCGCTGAGAAAATGTGCAACTTTGGTAAGTCGGTCCACTATTACCCGTGATTGAGTCATATCCCTCTGTAATGCGTGGCAATCCCACTATAAAGTCCATACCAATTTCTTCCCACTTCCATTCAGGAATTCTCATTGGTTGTAACAATCTAGCAGGTCTTTGATGTTCTGCCTTCACACGTTGGCATGTATCACACAAGGCAACATACTCTGCCACATTCCTCTTCAAACCATACCACCAGTACCTCTCTTTAAGATCAAGATACATCTTAGTATTACCGGGGTGAATGGAATAGGGCCGACTCATGTGCTTCTCTCAAGATTGCATCTCGAATAGACTTCACCTCGGGCACACAAATTCTCTTCCCAAACCACAAAGTACCATTGTCATCAATGCGAAAACCAGTGCCTTACCAATGACTACATTGTCGCCTATTTCCTTCAACTTCTCGTCCTCTAACTGACCTTTTCTTATCTCTTGTTCTAAGGTAGGGGTTACTTCAATCTCCATAGTATTAAAGACAACACCTAGATTCAATTGTTCAAATTCTAGACATAATTCCTCGGACTTCGGTTTGTCATTTGCAACCCATTAACATACCTCTTTTCTGGCTGAGTGCATCCGCAAACAAGATTGGCCTTTCCAGGATGATAGTGCACTTCTAGATCATAATCCTTGATCAACTCCAACCACCGACGTTGCCTTAAGTTACGATCGGGCCGGTAAAGATGTACTTGACTCTTGTGATCGGTGTATATGTCACTCTTCCGCCTATCAAGTAGTGTCTCCAAATCTTTAAAGCATGAACAACTGCTGCTAGCTCTAGATCATGTGTAGGATAATTCAATTCATGTTTCTTTAGCTGCCTGGACGCATAAGCAACAACCTTTCCTTCTTGCATAAGTACACACCCCAAACCAAGACGAGAGGCATCACGAAAGATATAGCAAACTTCTTACTCAGATCCGGCAACACTAGAACAGGAGCAAAGGTCAATCTCATCTTCAACTCTTCAAAACTAGATTGACACTTATCGGACCACGCAAACTTTGCATCCTTCTCTAACAGAAAGCAGTCATAGGCTTAGCAAGTTTAGAGAAACCCTCAATGAATCTCCCCGTAGTAACCACCATACCAAGGAAACTACGAATCTCACTCACATCAGTAGGTGGCTTCCAATCTAACACATCCTTCACTTTACCTGGATCCACCGATATTCCACCATTAGAGACAACATGACCCGTAAAGGATACTTCCTTCAACGTAACTCACACTTCATCTGCGCTTAGCATACAACTTGTGCTCTCTAAGCTTCGTAAGACTAACCTGAGATGCTCAAAGATGTTCTTCCTCGTCTTGGAAAATATCAGAATATCATCAATGAATACCACCACAAACTTATCCGGATACTCCATGAACACCTTGTTCATCATGTACATAAAGTAGGCGGGAGCATTGGTCAACCCAAAGGACATAACGGTGTACTCATACAACCCATACCTTGTAGTGAAGGCAGTCTTAGGCACATCGAGCTTGAATCTTCAACTGATGATAACCAGAACGCAGATCAATCTTTGAGAACACACAAGCACCCCTCACCGATCAAACAAGTTATCAATCCTGGGTAGCGGATACTTATTCTTGATAGTAACTTCATTCGAAGGAGCGATAATCCACACACATTCGAGTACCATCTTTCTTGTCCACAAAAATCACGGGGAGCACCCCAAGGTGATGCACTAGGGCGTATGAAACCTTTCTCCCCGCAACTCCTTTAATTGTTTCTTAAGTTCTTCTAATTCGGGACCCCCATCCTATATGGACGCTTAGCAATAGGTGCGGTGCCGGTAATAATTCAATAATAAACTCAATGTCACGGTCAGGTGGCATACCTGGCAAATCATCGGGGAAGACATCCGGGAACTCATCCACAACACGATCCTGATGATTAACACCTTCATTGTGCTGATTCACTGTGGTTGTAGCTGGTGGTTGCACTATTACATTAACACTGATCTGCTCTCCAGTAGGTGACATGAGCCTAACCATCCTCCCTTTGCAATCAATTGACACCCTGTGCTTATCCATCCAGTCCATTCCAATGATCATATCAATACCAGAGGTTCTCAACACAATAGGCTCAACTGGGAAATCTACCCCCCTTTGTAACACCCGGTGTTACTTACGCTTAAGTCTTGGATTAGACAAAATTAAGTTTAATTTATGTTTGATCCTAAGTGTGTTGTTGTATGATGGTTGGATAGTATAGGTTGGGAATCTGAAATTTGAATCAAATTCAAGTTTGAATTGAACTCCGAAAACCCTAAATTCCATTCTTTCTTTTACCCCTTTTCTTTTATTTAAAATTTGTAAGGAATTTGGGTATGGTTATTAAAGCAAATTTGTAGAGTTTTCAAAGTTGCACAAAGTTGGTGTTTTGAGTTTTCAAAGTTTAGTTCAAAAAATTTAGAGTAATTTTGAAAATACCAAAATTAGGGTTTTGTCCCCTTTTATTTAAAAACCATATTTCAAAATCTAAGCAAAATTTGCAAAAACTTTCAAAAGTTAGTTTGTAGATCTTGTTGAGATGAACAAAAGTCATGTACAAAGTTTTTCAAGTTGTTACATGATTTTAAAAGTAATTTTGAATTCAAATTTCAAAATTTTGAACTGCATTTCAAAAGTCATATCTAGAGACTGATTTTTGAAAATCTTCCAATTATGAAAATTGTAGATCTTGAAAATTTAGCCTAAGTCACTTTTTGGAATTTTTCGAGTTCAGTTCAAATTTGGGGAGAATTTGATGAAATTCAGAAAAGGTTAGTTTTAGGGTTCAACGGTGGAATGGTGGAATCTCTGTTCTTCCTCCATACCGGCGTGTCGCCGGCGCCGCCGTGGCGTTCTTCGCCGCCGTCCTCGCCAAGCGTCACCAGCTACCTAGCCGGCCGGCGACAACGCCATCCACCTGTCCATGCATCCCTTGCCCTATAAAAGCCAACGCCGACGCCGTGCGCCGACTTTTCTTTCTTCTCCATCCATCGCCGGAACCGCCTCCGCCCCTTTCCATTCTTCGTCGTCCTCAAGCTCTAATTCTTCAAATTGAGAGCACCATCGTCTTCGCAACTTCCTTGCGCTCCTTCGAACCCACTTTCGCGCCGCCCCAAACCCACCGGAGCCGCCGTAACGCCATCTTCTCTCGGTCCGGCCAAACGCCGCGCGAGCCGCTTTGCCGCCGTCCCGCCCACTCGGTGAGCCTCGAAGTTGCCGCCTTTAATATATAGAGTCGCCTCGTGGTCCCGATCTCGGTTGGCTTGACCGCTCGCAGCTCGGAGTCCGGGACTCGCGGAACGTCACCGTTGCCCGCGGGAGGCCGCCGCCGCCGCCGTCACCGCGGTCGGCGACCCTACTCGTCATTTCCGACCCAACCACCTTGCCAATCGAGCCCGCGGTGAGCTCCCCGGTCCTATCCCCGCGCCCGGTCCGTCCGCTGACGCGTCAGAGTCGCCGGGCAACGCTTGCCGACGGCCGACGTTGCCGCTCCGCCCGTCGCGAGCCGATCTAGCAAGGGTGCCGCGCGTGCGTTAGGGTTTAGGTTTGGGGTGCCTTGGGATGCGCCGGGCTGTGGGGAGCGCGTAGAGGTAGGTCGTCGCCGCGAGGTCGCCGCCGAGAAACTGGCCGGTCAAAGCCGGCGCCCGCCGTGGTCGGCCGGCCGACCACCGGCGACGCCCGCCAACGCGGCACGGATTTGGGCCGAACGCTGCAGCGTGGGCGAGTCGGGCCGGTTTCGCCCGAAGGTCGGTTTTCCTTTTTCTTTTGTTTTTCGTTTTTCTTCAAATGTGAATAGTGTCCGGTTTTGTATTTTTCATAGGAATTTGAAAATGGTCTCGAAATTCTCAAAATTTTTGTAGAGTCTTCTTACAGTATGTTTACATATGAAAAATTTGAAACTTTGATTTTGAGTAGTTCTTGCATGATTTAAAAATACAAATTTTAATTGAAAAATGCATCTTCCTTGATTTTTAATAATTATTCTAATTATCCAAAATCATGAAAATTTATTTGGTACTTGTTTTATGATGTGACCTACTTGTATAAAAAAGTTTGGAGTCATTTTGAAATGTTTAAATTATTTTCTATATTATGCTTTAATTTATTTATTAGAAAAAGCTAGTGTTAGTGTATAATTAGTTAGGTTTTGTGTGTGATTTGGGATTGCTTTTTGAGTCGGGGATCACACTACTTCAAATGGTCCTTGAGAACTTCTTAGGCAATGGTGATGATATCTTGTAGAGTAGTTCAACAAGTTGGTTTTGTTGGGTTGCAACTTTATCGTGAAGGAAAGTTGTACTTAAGTGTTTATTATTTCATGCATCATCAAGCATCATGCTTACCATTCCATTATGTTGAGCATACGTTATTAATTTACGTGTAGTGAACGAGAGTGATGTGGTTTGCGAAGATCGAGCTTTGGGAGAAGGTGTATCCACCGGAGGTGATGGTGTCAAGATTAACTTTGGTGATCCAAATTTTGGAATCTAACTTTTCCTGCAACACGTGCAAGCCCCGGGAGCATAAACCCTTCTCTGTTTCATAAATGTTTTATTCACCTTAAGTCTAGTGCAATGTGCATTAAGTTAGTAGGAGTTGGTTGATACCGTTCTTTGCTTGACTACCTTGAATTTTAGTTAATCCAATGTTATCTCACTAGTATGAGTAGGTCGTTTTTCTAAATGCTTAGTAATGCTTAGATGTCGGTAGAAGTCGAATGATGGCTTCATCGTTCATGAAGTTATAGGTTTTTATCTTTGTTCCTCCCGGGCTATGGAAAAAGAGAACACCACGATGGTGGTTCATGAGAATAAATATGTAGTGATGAATTTGAGATCGGACGGGGACGTAGGTTGAAAGCCGGCGGGGATACCTAGGCGTGCTTGTCCCGTGTTGGTCGTATAAGGACCGTCCGTTGTTTGGATTGTTAAGTTCGGGACCTTTTGAACGCAAGTGCGCCCTGAGGCCTTCGGCAAAGGCACGGCCGCCTCGGTTGTCACCCCAGGTCGGTCGACCCTAACTAGCCACATACTCCCGAAGTTGGGATCTCGGTGGAGCCAAATCGGGAATGGCAACCACGCCCGGGAGTGGAGAGATGGTGGGAGTAGCGTGTACCCACCCTACTTGGGTAAACCTGTCATTGTCATTAGGACTTGGGGGGTAGGGAGGTGGAGTATCTTGTACTCTCGGGTGGCGCAGCCCTCGTTCCCGTTTTGGACAAATCGAAGAAGGTTGATATATGCAAGCTTAAGTGCTACATATGTCGTGTGGTTAGAGATCCCCACTGGGTATAATCGGTTCATGAATCGCCGTTGCTTCTTCGGTTATGGAGACCCGTTCTTACGTCCTTTCATCGTAGTAAATGAAGAAACAAGGTTACTCATGGTTATGAAAGGAAAAGAGATGCGAGAGATAAGTTGAGATGTGTTGCTTAAAAAAGTGTTTGAGATAGAACAGGTGCAAATCTAGCTTTCTTTATGCTCCAATAAAATTTATGCTAAAAATATTGAAAGTAAGGATCCACTTATAGTAAGCTTTTCTGCAATCTTCCCTTTTTCTAGCTCTACTTCCCTTAAGCCAAAGATATCCTTGGAGTCTTTTCTTTTTTGTCGGATAAGTCTTGCGGAGTACATTGTGTACTTTCGGGGTTTGTTAACCCTTGTTGCGGTGTTGATTCGTCTTTGTTTAATCAAGATTATGTCGGTGGGCTCGACATGATCTGGTGTCTTCTAGTTCTACCTAGCTTCCGCAAATAAGTTAAGTTTACTCAAATGTAACTTATTCACAATTTATAAAAATTAATGTTATTATTCTTCCGCACTCGATCTATTTTTTTTTGTAACAAATGTTGTAATGTTGTAGCTACTCCTTTGTTGATCCTGGTATGAGAGTGGTGTAATCGGGGTTTCAGATGACACCCGACAGTGCTTCTTAAGTTATTGGGTGCATCGACGCACAAATCGGAGGTCTTTGGGACAAAGACAGTGCGGTGGGCCCGGTAATTAGGAGGTTACATTCTGAAATGGTATCGAGCTCATACTTAGGACCAGCTACAATATTACTTTTGAAAACTTCAAAATAATTTTGTAATCTAAAAGTTTTTGAAAGTAACAACTTAAAAATAATATTCTTTCTTTCCTTATGCTTGCTGGAAGCTTTCATGAAGATTTTTCCGACGAGTCAAGTAAAAGATTTCAAGAAGTTTCATGTCATCTTTTGAAGAACAACTGGGAGTCAACTTCCGACAATGTTCTCGCTAAGTGCTTTTCAACATTTCGTTGGTGCGGTGAAGATAGGATATAAAGTAAAGCCCTATAACCTACTAACATTTAACATAATGAAGGTAGAGTACTCTTAACGTTGTGAAGACGTATAGGGCGAGCATGCATCATATCATCATATTATTTATATAATGTTGAGATTTCCTCCTTTTATTCGAACAACTATTCTTCTTTATAGTTGTTTGTCCTAAATTTCATCCTATACCAGGTTTTTGGTTAATGGACTTCCAATTGATAATCTTTGCTTCATAAGTTCCTAATCTTGGGAGCTTGCACCTTGCCATGTCAACTCTATTTAAAAGCCTCGGACTACTCCTTGATTTCTCAACTCATACATGTGTTGTATTTTGACTTCTTCCATTATCACACATGCTTTTCTTCTCACTTTGACAACCAACATGTGTTGGTTGAGAGTTGCAATAGTTATGTCTTATAGTGGAACCATGATCCATGACCGTGAAAAAGCGTCGAAACACAGGGTCTCCTATGGATCGCGACCAGAAGGAATTACTGCCGGGCGTTCGCTTATGTCGGGGTCTATGGTCATGATTCACTATAGTCCACAATTAATGTACTTTCTCCTTCCTTGTAAAAAACGAAATTCATATCCGTACTCCTCTCCCCTTATCGGTTGCAATCACCTTTTTTGCTTCCTCGTTTACAATCTTGATATCAACTTTGTTGTTTTGCAAAATTTCTTACAAGTCAATATATATTTGACATAATTCTTTTCCCACTACTTGTCCCACGGATTTGTCAACTTGAAATTCAAAATTAGATTTGTTAAGGGGAAAGATCTTCATATTCCGATTATTCATGATCATCTTGTTTGCATCTTTAGCAAGCATCATTGCATTGCATATGTTGCTTATAGCATTCATGTAATGCATATATGATGTTTCACATGTTATCTAAAATGATGTTAATTTTGGTTATTGTTTGTGTTTCAACGTTAAGCCTTGTGTGTACTTTGGTTGAACCCTAGTTCCACTAGGATGTTATGCGTAAATCTTTACCACGGCTTATGTTGTGCCGTGTGGAACCGTGCCAAAGTCTCGTTGGACTTCTTAGGCGTTTCTTTAAGAGAGGAGCCTGATGCCATACAATTTCTCTTTGATCTTTAAAACCTCCTTGGCTTTGATCTTGAAATCATCTTCATATTGACTATACACCTTGGAACTTCCTTTGGTTGTGGTTTTGGCCGTGGTGTTATGATTATTGATTTTTTAATCATGATCCATTACAAAACTACACTAAGCATTTCTTAGTTATCTATATTCTATCCGAGGACTCGTATATTGGATCGATTGTTTTGTGAGTTTCTTACCGAAAGTTTCAAGAAAAGGTGACCCTTGAAGAGCAAGTCACCGACATCAACATTAACGGACTACAAGAAGTGGTAGATAAGAGACTCGTTTAACCATTTTAGAAGGTCGGGATCATTTGTGGCATCTTGTTGCCGCCACGTGTTTGTTGAACGCCGTGAGCATCCTCGGCCCCTCTCCCGCTTGCGTCGTGTTGCGCCTCACCGTGCCCACCTCGCTCGTGATCGCAGCGTTGTACCGCGCACTCGTCGTCCTCGCGCAGCGCGCGCCCCTCCTTTATCCTGCACTCGTGTCGGCTCTCGACGCTCGCCTTCGTCCCCGTACCGGACCCCCTTCTTCTCGCCTTTTAGAACAGCCTCTCGCACGCCTCCTTGCCGACGAATCCACTTCTCTCATCCTCTTCCTCTCTCCCACCTTGGTTCGCGCGGTAGAAGCATGCCATGGCCAATCTTGTCCAGCACCGTCGGTGATGCTCCTCCACTCGGCCTACTTCCCGACGTGTTGTGCCCCCATCTCGCCCACCAAGCTATAAAATCTTCTACACGCCCTTTTCCTTTTCCATCTTCGGATCGTAGAGCTCGTGAGTTGTTTTTTTCTCCACCGGATCTCGTCGTGAGGGAAGATTGGAAAGCCACCAAGCCGGAAGGAAGGAGCGGATGGACATAGAGCTACCCGATATGGCGTTCGTTGAAGTTTTTGTTCTCGGGATGCTTTTCATCTTGGCGCTTGCAATGATCGAGTGTTCACGGTCCCGTTTTACGGATCTGTTGGTCTTTTTGCCATGTTCTGGATAATCATTATCCCGTTGTTCCTTCATTGCCCTCGTTTATCGAGGCCGCTTTGATTAGGCGCTTAGTTATCGTCCGTGCTCTTAGCTATGTTGTTCTAGATCTGAGTGGTTTAGTTTTCAAAGTCATGTATTCTCTCTGAGTGTACTTTTAGATCTGTGTATGTTAATCGTTTTCTCCCCTTCTCATTCTCGTTCTGAATCTCGGGACGAGATTCTCAATAGGGGGAAGGTCGTAACACCCCGTGTTACTTACCGCTTAAGTCTTGGATTAGACAAAATTAAGTTTAATTTATGTTTGATCCTAAGTGTGTTGTTGTATGATGGTTGGATAGTATAGGTTGGGAATCTGAAATTTGAATCAAATTCAAGTTTGAATTGAACTCAAAACCCTAAATTCCATTCTTTCTTTTTTTACCCCCTTTTCTTTTATTTAAAATTTGTAAGGAATTTGGGTATGGTTATTAAAGCAAATTTGTAGAGTTTTCAAAGTTGCACAAAGTTGGTGTTTTGAGTTTTCAAAGTTTAGTTCAAAAATTTAGAGTAATTTTGAAAATACCAAAATTAGGGTTTTGTCCCCTTTTTATTTAAAAACCATATTTCAAAATCTAAGCAAAATTTGCAAAAACTTTCAAAAGTTAGTTTGTAGATCTTGTTGAGATGAACAAAAGTCATGTACAAAGTTTTTCAAGTTGTTACATGATTTTAAAAAGTAATTTTGAATTCAAATTTCAAAATTTTGAACTGCATTTCAAAAAGTCATATTTAGAGGCTGATTTTGAAAATCTTCCAATTATGAAAATTGTAGATCTTGAAAATTTAGCCTAAGTCACTTTTTGGAATTTTTCGAGTTCAGTTCAAATTTGGGGAGAATTTGATGAAATTCAGAAAAAGGTTAGTTTTAGGGTTCAACAAAGGAATGCGATTGGAATCTCTGTTTCTTCCTCCATACCGGCGCGTGTCGCCGGGCGTCGCCGTGGCCGTTCTCGCCTTCGCCGTCCCTGGCGTCACCAGACTACCTAGCCGGCCATGACAACGCCATCCACACTCGTCCATGCATCCCTTGCCCTATAAAGCCAACGCCGACGCCGTCGTGGACTTTTCTTTCTTCTCCATCGCCCCCGAAACCGCCTCCGCCCCTTTCCATTGCCGTCAGTCCCTCAAGCTCTAATTCTTCAAATTGAGAGCACCATCGTCTTCGCAACTTCCTTGCGCTCCTTCAACCCATCGCGCCGCCCCAAACCCACCGGGCCGCCGTGGTAACGCCATCTTCTCCGGGTCCGGCTGGGAAGCCGCTGAGCCGCCTTTGCCGTCCCGTCCCGTCCGCCGGTGAGCCTCGAAAGGCTGCCTTAATATATAGAGTCGCCGTGGTCCCGATGCTGGGTTGGCTTGACCGCTTCCGCAGCCGAGTCCGCACTCGCCGGAACGTCACCGTTGCCACGGGAGCGCCGCCGTCGCCGCTGCCACCGCCGACGACTTACCCGTCCCGTTTCCGACCCAACCACCTTGCCAATCGAGCCCGCGGTGAGCTCCTGGTCCTATCCCCGCCTCGGTTGGTCCGCTGGACGTCTCGAAGTCGCCGGAACGCGCTTGCCGACGACGAAACGACGCCGTTGCCCGCCGCCCGGCGAGCGATCTAGCAAGGGTGCCGCGCGCGTTAGGGTTTAGGTTTGGGGTGCCTTGGGATGCGCTGGGCCGTGGGGAGCGCTGTAAGGTAGGTCTCGTCGCCGGGCGCAGGTCGCCGCCGGCGAAACGGCCGGCCAAAGCCGGGCGCCGCGGGTCGCTGGGCTGACCAGACCACCGGGCCCCGCCAACGCGGCACGGATCGGGCCGGCTCGCTAACGCTAAGCAATGAAGTCGGGCCGGTTTCGCCCGGGCGGTTGGTTTTCCTTTTTCTTTTGTTTTTCGTTTTTCTTCAAATGTGAATAGTGTCGGTTTTGTATTTTTCATAGAAATTTGAAAATGGTCTCGAAATTAAAATTTTTGTAGAGTCTTCTTACGAGTATGTTTACATATGAAAAATTTGAAACTTTGATTTTGAGTAGTTCTTGCATGATTTAAAAATACAAATTTTAATTGAAAAATGCATCTTCCTTGATTTTTAATAATTATTCTAATTATCCAAAAATCATGAAAATTTATTTGGTACTGTTTTATGATGTGACCTACTTTTATAAAAAGTTTGGAGTCATTTTGAAATGTTTAAATTATTTTCTATATTATGCTTTAATTTATTTATTAGAAAAAGCTAGTGTTAGTGTATAATTAGTTAGGTTTTTGTGTGTGATTTGGGATTGCTTTGTGAGTCGGGGATCACACTACTTCAAATGGTCCTTGAGAACTTCTTAGGCAATGGTGATGATATCTTGTAGAGTAGTTCAACAAGTTGGTTTTGTTGGGTTGCAACTTTATCGTGAAGGAAAGTTGTACTTAAGTGTTTATTATTTCATGCATCATCAAGCATCATGCTTACCATTCCATTATGTTGAGCATACGTTATTAATTTACATGTAGTGAACGAGAGTGATGTGGTTTGCGAAGATCGAGCTTTGGGAGAAGGTGTATCCACCGTAGGTGATGGTGTCAAGATTAACTTTGGTGATCCAAATTTTGGAATCTAACTTTTCCCTCGCAACACGTGGCAAGCCCCGAGCATAAACCCTTCTCTGCTTCATAAAATGTTTTATTCACCTTAAGTCTAGTGCAATGTGCATTAAGTTAGTAGGAGTTGGTTGATACCGTTCTTTGCATGACTACCTTGAATTTTAGTTAATCCAATGTTATCTCACTAGTATGAGTAGGTCGTTTTCTAAATGCTTAGTAATGCTTAGATGTCGGTAGAAGTCGAATGATGGCTTCATCGTCATGAAGTTATAGGTTTTTATCTTTGTTCCTCCCGGCTATGGAAAAAGAGAACACCACGATGGTGGTTCATGAGAATAAATATGTAATGATGAATTTGAGATCGGACGGGGCGTAGGTTGAAAGCCGGCGGGATACCTAGCCGTGCTTGTCCCGTGTTGGTCGATAAGGACCGTCCCGTTGTTTGGATTGTTAAGTTCGGGACCTTTTGAACGCAAGTGCGCCCGAGGCCTTTCGCAAAGGCACGGCCGCCGGTTGTCACCCCCGTGTCGGTCGACCCTAACTAGCCACATACCCGGTAAGCCGGATCTCGGTGGAGCCAAATCGAATGGCAACCACGCACCGGGAGTGGAGAGATGGCGGGAGTAGCGTGTACCCACCCTACTTTGGTAAACCGTCATTGTCATTAGGACCGGGCGGGGTAGGGAGGTGGAGTACTGTACTCGGTGGCGCAGCCTCGCTCCCGCTTTTGGACAAATCAAAGAAGGTTGATATATGCAAGCTTAAGTGCTACATATGTCGTGTGGTTAGAGATCCCCACCGGGTATAATCGGTTCATGAATCGCCATTGCTTCTCGGTTATGGAGACCCGTTCTTCTATCCTTTCATCGTAGTAAATGAAGAAACAAGGTTACTCATGGTTATGAAAGGAAAAGAGATGCGAGATAAGTTGAGATGTGTTGCTTAAAAAGTGTTTGAGATAGAACAGTGCAAATCTAGCTTTCTTTATGCTCCAATAAAATTTATGCTAAAAATATTGAAAGTAAGGATCCACTTGTAGTAAGCTTTTTCGCAATCTTCCCTTTTTCTAGCTCTACTTCCCTTAAGCCAAGATATCCTTGGAGTCTTTTCTTTTGTTGTCGGGTAAGTCTTATGAGTACATTGTGTACTCGGGGTTTGTTAACCCTTGTTTGTGTGTTGATTCGTGCTGTTTAATCAAGATTATGTCGGTGGGCTCGACATGATCCGTGTCTTCTAGTTCTACCTAGCTTCTGCAAATAAGTTAAGTTTACTCAAATGTAACTTATTCACAATTTATAAAAATTAATGTTATTATTCTTCCGCACTCGATCTATTTTTTTGTAACAAATGTTGTAATGTTGTAGCTACTCCTTTGTTGATCCTGGTATGAGAGTGGTGTAATCGGGGTTTCCGATGACACCCGACAGTGCTTCTTAAGTTATTGGATGCATCCACACAACCGCCGAGGGTCTTTGGGACAAAGACAAAAAAAGTGGGGCCCGATAATTAGGAGGTTCTGTTACACCCTTAAAGTAAGACTAATAGAGGGGCAACTACATGTAGCTTGCATTGTTCCACCCGTGAGTTAACTTGCATGTTATATTTCAAAGCTACCATGGGGATGCTATGGTTTCTAACAAACATCCGAGATATGAATGTATGTGATGCTCCGAATCAAAAAGTACCAGAAAGGTAGACGAGTTGATGATGAACGTAACCATCATGATTCCGGGCACCTCCCGCACGATCTCGCCAGACACATTGTTTGCACGCCCAAAGCGGGCTTCGATTACTATTGTTGGGCTTCGAGGTGTCTGCATGATTCATCCTCTCGGGGCACCGATTAGCAAAGTGTCCTTCATCACCACAACGGAAACATCCGAGAGGAGCGTTGGGACCACCAGTCCCTCACAGGAGTAGCATTAGAACCGTGAGAGTGGTGCCTCGCTGATTTCCCCATTGCCGATTCCGAAGCGTTGCGTCATCGATTCCCTTGAGAATACCGTGACCGTTGTTGATTGTTATTGCGGTTCCACTGATTATTGGGGTACCTCTGCTGATTACCCTGTTGAGGATTGAAGCGAGGACGTGAGTTGCTTGATGAAGCCTCTCCCTTCATTTTCCTCTTCCTGTCCCGCTCACTACGCAGATTGTCCAACTTGATAGCATCATTCACTAGCTCTTGGAAATTCTCATACCTCCCACCGCACAACCGCAACTTGAGGTCATAGTAAATACCCTTGAGGAAGAGACGACGCTTGTTCTTGTCATCCCTCACTTCTTCGGGGAGCATAGCGAGACAAAATGAGTGAAGGCATCATGATACTCGGACAAATCATGCCCCCATGCGGAGAGATTCCTAAACTCCTCCGCCTTTATGTCCATCGCACCTTCAGGAATATGGTGCGCCTTAAAAATCATCCACAAACCGCTGCCAAGTGATTGCGGGAGCATTATTGGGACGAGCAGCACGGTAAGACTCCCACCATATCTCGAGCTGAACCCTGGAGTTGCCCAGTAGCGTACAACACCTTCTCTTGGTCATTACATTGGGCAATGTTGAGCTGCTTCTCCACTGCCCGAAGCCAATCATCCGCCTCCATTGGATCAGCGGCATGAGTAAACACCGAGGACGACCTTGTAAGAACTCCCTACGCTTGTCCCTTGGTGGTTGAGCTTGGGGAATCCCTCCGGCTTTTGCACGACCGCATGAACCGAGTCATAGTCCGCATCATCCGGGTTCATCAAATCCTCCGAGGTCACTGCACCACGACCTCTACCATGACCACGACCTCTGCCACGACCAGACATCTGTTAACCAACAACACATACATGAGCTTTAGTAACCCTCTCAAAGATAGAAAACATGAGATATGAAAGTTAACAGTTTTCTGGACGAAGTTCCCTGACATCAGTTCAGTATTTCGACCATATCTGGAGTTCCAGAAACCCAAACAAGACGTTCTTTTATACCGTTGGAAAGCTTACGAAATTCTCTACAATGTTCATGTGTATCACTTTTCCAGATTTTATCATTTACCAGGTCAAAACCGAGAAAAACAGTAAGCTTGCAGAACTTCCTGGCAGAACAGAAACTTCAACTTCCAACAGTCTTAACTCATAGCTCATAATAGATAATAAGGTGCATGATAGGTCGTTCGAAAGCTACAGAAGTCTAGTTTTATCCATTAAATTGTCATCCAAATCTCTCGAACCAATAAATAGATATACCAGATTCATTGCAGACTGCTCCAGAAACAACAGCAGGGACAGAAACGAGATAACCAACCCAAAATGCATATGTATTAACTATAAGCTTAATATTCTTAATTTTAGAACTTGGGGACATGCCCACAAAGCTCCAGCACTCATTACAAACTCCAAATCACTCAAAAGCATAATAATAACACAAAAGTCACACCAAAGTTCACCAAGCACACAAGACTCAACTTACTAGTCTCAAACATGTTAACGACTTTTATGGACATGGGGGTACTAAAACTTATAAACGTGGTGGGGGTCAATCTCATCATAGATTGGTGGTTCTCCAATAACTTCTACAGAAGACTCTAGTTAGTAAGAGTTTTCACAATCAAGTTAGTACCTAAACCAAAAAGTTTCACAAATAATCAAGGAAGCATGAATAGAGCAAGAGAGCTAAAAACGACCATTCTATCTAAGGCTTGCGTCCTACAGTCAGCCTCGGAGCTGATACCAACTTGTCATACGCGTTTTCAAAGGACAAAAACGAATATAGAATACATATGTGCCCTGAGATCAATCTCACATATGTATAACAAATTACTGGAGTATCATATCCGAGACTTTATTACATAGCGAATATTATCCAATACAAGAGTTAAATCAAAGTTCTAACACAAGCGGAAGACTGATAAATGCACTCCAAGATTGCTCCAACTCCACGGGGATAGCCAACTGGTTGACAACAAGCCTAGTACTCCCTCCATCCCAAATTATAAGTCGTTTGACTTTTTTGACTCAAGTTTGACCATTTGTCTTATTCAAAAAATTTGCATAAATATTGTCAAATTCAAGTCATTCTTTAAAAACTTATACTAATAAAGAAAGCCACGGCAAAAAAAAAGTGATATTTTGCATAAATTTTTGAATAAGACGAGTGGTCAAACTTGTTGTCGAAAAGTCAAACGACTTATAATTTGGGATGGAGGGAGTAGTACTCATCACGGTAGTTATCATCGTAGTCATCACACCCACCTTGATCTGTTTTAATGTGATATAGCAAGGGTGAGTCCATGTCGAACTCCGCAAGCATAGCCCGGGGTTATGAGGCTTAGAAGTTAATTACGCCTTAATCTGCGATTGCTTTTAGTGTTGGTCAAGTTTTAAGCTTAAGCATAAAGGAATCCCATTAACCCATAATCACATGGTTAAACAAGTATAACCAACAGGTAACATGATCAAGTGAGTAAACAGATATAGCATCAACAACAACATGAAGTAAATCCTTCCCTCGGTTTTTCCGGCCGTTCATAACCGCCAACACGGGCCGACATGTCGGTTTAATTAACTCTAGCTTGTGAGGTGTACACACTTTACCTACGGGTCATGGTTTCCACCGCAGTAGGTTCTCGACTCCCTAACCAAATGAAAACCACATAAAGCCGCTCAAAGGCCCTCCTAAAAATATTAAGTGGCCAACAGAGCTACAACCCCGTTTCTCCCAATTCGGCAAACCACCAACAAAGTTAGGTAAAACCCTTGAACAACTAAAGTCGAGCCATGTGACCCCCATAGTTGTACGGTATATCCCGATTTTGCCAAAGGATAAGTCCTTATGGAGAGCTAAGAGCTTCATAAACAAAACATAGCTCTTTTAAGCCCTATGAACCATGTGATCAACAATTTCTCATCTCGATTTAATCCATAAAGCAATAAATAAATGTTTGTTGGTTGAGCGCTAGCAATTTACTACCCAATGCATAACCCATAGGAGACAAGGATCAAGTAACCAAGACTAGGTAAGTCCTTAATGGCAACAAGGAGGACACATGCATCATGAATTGTTAATTAAGGTGAATAGGACATCAAGGATGATCCCAAGCTATACTTGCCTTGAATGAAGCCTTGAGCTTGCTGGTCTTCTTCAAAATAATGCTCCCGACCGCTCCCGAATTGATCACCGTCTACTCAACCGATCACGCAAAGAACACACAATCGAGCATGCAATCAAACACGAAGCAAACATAGACAAAATGAGACAACAGTACACCATACAGTAAGATAGCAGTTTGAAAAGCTCATAAAACTACTCTTCTCGTCGCTACGATCACATCGATATAAAGATCACAAAAATCGGAGCTAGAACGGTGTAGTTAGGGCACTCACAGTGCAGACTCTATGGTAGAGTCCATAGTCATTAATTATGTTGCCACATAGGCAATTTGCCGATGTGGCGAAATATTTATTGAGGAGAGAAGTAACAAATTGAGGAAACGACGTCTTATTTAGACTCGACGTCGACGCAAGAATCGAGACCGAAGCATCGGCGCCACCGATCCCATGAGCCGATCCTATTCCCTCCCGCGGGGCCGACCTTCGCCCGTGGACCTTCGTGGCCGGCCAAGACCGCCGCCCGCCGCAGCCGCCCGGCTCACCATAAGCCCGCGGCGGAGCTAGCGTGGCCACCGCCGCCCGTTGCCACCTCGCGGACCTCCACCGCGTGGCGTCGCGGCACCACCGCCAACCGGCCGCAGCAGCCCCGCATCTACGCCCGCCGCCCGGCCAGCGTAGCCTCGGAGCTCGCGCCAGTCCGCCGGGATGTCGTGGTGCGGCTATGGGTCCTCGCTCTAATAAAGAATCCATAATCGATGATGGATTTGATTTAAATATTCTACTTTTCTCCATCCATTGCAAAACGCCGGATCAAATTCAATCGAGACGACGAGCGTATGGGGTCCCATCCAATGCGTATCGCAAGGCATCACCGTGGAGTTCCGAGAGCCTCGCCACATAGATCAGCACAGCCTCACGGGCAGGCTCGCGCCCGTAGAGCTCGCTGAGCACATGCGGTTGCCATCGTGTGGACGTGTGGTAGACGGTGGGGAAGAAAGCAGAGCAGAGGATCCTGAGTAGAAGGGATGAATGGTTGCATAGACCCGAGAGAAGAATAGTTGCACTCGAGAGGTAGTTTCTTGGCACGATATCTTAGAACGAAGACTCTATTAGCGTAGAAACCGCACCGAGAGTGCTCTTATGACTTTTACAAGTTTACTAGTAATAAAATAATAAACTAAATAATAATTCAAATTTGAAAGTTCAAAAACCTGACTAACAGTGATACTAACAGGTAGATTACGAAACTACGAATCTAACGAATCTTGAAACGACTCAAATCGGATTTAAATTGACAAAGTTATGAGGATTTGAAACTGGATGGCAAAACTGTAAATACTGAAAGCGCGAACTGCTGCTGTTAAGATGAAAATGCGCTTTCCCGAAGGCATAGCGTAAACGATTAAAGGCGCTAAGCATTCTTACGGAAATAACAGTAAACCTAGGGTTTAAACTGCAAAATTGCCAGGCCGAAAGGGTATCAGGCGATCTATGGCCGTAGGCTTTAAAACCGACGGCCGGGATTAGAAGAAGCGGCACCGGCGGCGCTGACTCGCCGGAAACGGAAGGGACGGCGGCGCCATCGCCGGAATTCGGCGGAACCTCGCCGGAGAAGATGAAACTGACGCTACGGTTCACGGTTTTCCACGGAACCGGTACCAAAACGAAGCTAGCTCGAAGGAGAACTCACCTAGATGGAAATCACGGACGAAATCGGACCGTGGTCGTCGAACAGCTGGAGATGACGTACGGCGACGAACTGTCCACGCCGGCAGCACGAAACAAACCGAATTGCTCGGGTTAGAAACCTCCAGCGCGTGCGCAAAGACGAAGCAAAGCTCTAGGGCTTACTTACGGCGAGACCGAGAGACGACCCGCAGCGGATCAAGCTTGGCGACGGAAAACGACGGCGGCGGCGCTTAGGGCTTGCGGCTGCTGCTCGAGCTAGCTAGCTGCTGCTAGTAGATTGGATTAGAGGGGTTGCGGACGCGGCTTCTAGGAACTTATAGCGGGTTGCGTGCAAGCACCGTGGCCGGGTCGGTGTTTTGGTCCGGTTGGGACTCGAGCTCGATCGAGTTCGACCCAGGGAAGGAGATAGGTGCAGGGTCCGCTCGTCAGCCGGACAAAAGAAGGAAGAAGCAGCGATGCTGCTGCTGCCCACCGAGTTGGGCCGGCCCAGTATGCAGGCCAAAGCTTGGGCTCGGGCCAGATCAAAGGAGAGAAGAGGCCGGCTGGTCTGCTGGACTGAAATGGCCGGAAGAAAAGAAATAAAAGGAATACCTTTTTCTTTTATTAGAACTTGCTTTCAAAAGGATTACGAAATCGGACTCAAATCAAACGAAAAGCAAACATCACAAAAATAAGATATGCTCCAGCATGAGTGCACAACATGTTTCTACCTCATGACATATTTTAATTGCTCAAAAATATTTATTTTCCTATATTCAATGCATCATGAAAATTGCATAATTAAATCATTTTGGCTATTTTAAAATAATGCAAAAATTTCGGGTGTTACAAGCAGCAGCGACGGCAGGCGAAGGTAGTGGAGTCGATGGCGGGCTGAAGCAGCCGTCAAAATTGTGTATTTTTCTTGAAAGACACTGAAAATTTAATTAAATAAAATGGTACGAGTACAAAGAAAGAAAATTACAAAGCTTCAAAAAAAAAGAAAAAAATAAGCAACTAAGATCCTAGAGGGAGAAGGCTAACTAGGGAACACAGAAAGAGAGAAAGAAATGCAAAGAGTTATACAAAAGAATTTATCCAGGATTCCAAACATGGAAACATAATCACCCTGTTCAGATATAAGTCGATATTCAATTTTGTCCCTCTCATTGTTTGCTTCTTGTGTATCAGTTTACACAAGAATGGAAAAGTTTCCCAAGTCATTGTTTCTCTATTTTGGGATGATGTGACTTGTTTCTCTACAACAGAACTTTCGAGTGAATATCACTCAACTACCCTACTATTTAGTGAATTATTCATATCCTTTGTTCTATCCAAACGGCTTTGCACATGCATTCCTATATGTTTCTCAATCCTTTGGTTTGCAAATAAATTCTACAAAATCTTGTTATTTGATTACTCCTATGCTCCAAAGGAAGCCTAAGTGTTAGACGCCCACTCGATGCGGTGAGGATCTAGTGGCGGGTCAGACTGTTCTACCATGAACTTGGGGAGGAAGGAGGAGGCGACCGTCAGGGAGCCTATGAGAAAACTGGTAGTAGCAGTTTGATATGTTTTTGCTTACATACTCCAATTTCCTCTCCACTACTTCCCCTAGCCACTCAGTTTCATAGAGCAGGTCGTGCAGGTCCACTCCGACCCAGATACTCAGTGTTGGCCCGCTTGACCCATCTTCCTCTCTCCTTGTCTTCTGAACGCTTTAGGGTCACCCGGATGGGGAGTGCTAACACTAAAAGTTTCAATTTATTTTTCTCCCTCCTTCACCGAGCAGAGCACAGAGGAGATGGCTGTCGGGACGAGCTTCGACTGGCTGTTGACGGTGGTTAACATCAACTTCTACCGTAAATATATAGAACAAATAAGAATAAAACACTAGAAGGTAGGGTTTATACTAATGAATTACATGAGTTTTGTTGCATATACAGTTTTGTAGGATAATTCCAGAAAAGGGAAGAAAAGAGGAGAAATAGAGAAACAAACGAAAAGGACTGAAACAAGTTTTTTTTGGCACCGTTACCGGGAAGCAATTGGCGTAAAGATTTTAATAATGATCTTCATATCCGCTAATTTAGTATATCACTAGCTTTAGTAGGATTACCCTGTTACGTTGAGTTGTGGAATAGACAGGACACAAGATGTCATTGTGACCTTTTAACAAACTTCCACAACAAAGAAAGAAGAAACATTGAAGAACCCGTGGAGCCTTATCATTCAAGATTCATCAATATTGGAACTCGCCATCTCAAAGGTTTGTTTATTCATTTATATATATTTTGATTCTAACCATGAGCAAATTTGAGAAAAGGTCATCATCACCGAATTCAAATCACATCTCAAGTGACGAACATAGAAGCTGCACATTATGGTAAGTATGATAAATACATGTGAGAAAGTCTTGCTCATAGACTTTAATATTGAGTAGTTATTATTTAATTTCTTGCATTATATTGCATGTTTACTTTGATTAATTCATGCATTCCTTCCATTTAGTTTGTGTTTTCTTATATTAAATCCATTACCTGCTCGGAGGGCGCCAAAGGAGGTTTCAAAGCAGGGGAAGCGGTTCCCGACGGGAGGGACCGATAGGTCGATGATCATGGTTTCGTCGAAAACCAAAGGGCCAAATTATCCCTAGATTGCTAGGCAGGCTCCATCGAGATATCATAATTGATCATCGATTGAGGGTAATCTAGACATTATCCAAGAAGGATCTCATCCTAGCACAATCCAACCAAACTTCGATCCTCTTCCACATCTAAACCCTAAAATTGCCTCACTGCCGCCACCACTTTCCCCAAATTGACAGAAAAATATTGCCAGATTCGTTGGCCATCTCTAGAAATCACCCACCAAGTCTTTTGCCTCACTAGTGAAGGTTGATCTTGCTCTTGTGATCAAGGTGATGAATCGGGAGGAAGAGGTGGTCGTAGATGGGATGGCAACAGGGGTTGTGGCTGTGATGGTGGCCGCTAGGGTGATGGAGGACGGTGGGGCTACCATGGTCGCTAGAATGGTGGAGGAGGCCAGGGTAGAGGTGGAGGCGGTGGTGGGCGTGGATGAGGGAAGGGTAACACATGGGATAGGAAAGAACAACCCAATGAAGAGGGCAAGATTAAATCAGCAGAAGCATCATGTTCTAATTAGAATAGGGCTGAGAAGGTTGATGAACCGTGAAGCCCGCCTCGGGGCAAATGAAAATTGGGAGAGAGCAGTTGAAGGATCCAAGTCAAAGGAAGGTGAAGATATTCTAGATCAGAGTAGCCAACCTAGCGCAAATGCTGGTAAGGAACCCAAACCTTTGATTAATTCGGCTGGTGTTGGAAAGAATGGAAATCTTGTGAAATTGCATGTGAACATTGTGGTCTGATCAACCATGAGACAAAAGACTGTAGAAAGATCAGATGTGAGTTATGTGGTTACCTCAATCATAGTGCATACAACTGTAGAGCTTGTATCCCTTGGAACTCTGGGCTAGAACTCTGTGCTGCACAAGTAGAAGATTAGAGCTTCTTCTATATAGAGGAAAACATTGATCCAAGCATGGCCAAGTAGAGGGAATGCATTGGGCTGGTGAACATTGTTATGGGAAAGGCTATAGCTAGACAAGTTGAGCAACAGATGAGCTATCCGAGAGAGCTCTCGCAATGGAGTTGGAATGCTAGATACATTGATGAGAACAAATATGTCATGAGGTTTCCAAGTGCTCACTCTTTGAAGGAATGGGGCAAGATCGAGGTATTGCAATGAATGATGTGGATGCTTATATGAAGATTGGTCCATGGAATGCTAGTATGGGAGCTCAAGGAGGTTTACAAACTTGACTCATTCGTGAGTGGGAGGTATCCTAGTTGACCGTAGATCTTTGAGAACTATTGCTCAAAGCCGGGTGGATTAGTTGGGAAAGTTTGAGAGTTTGATGAAGCAACTGTTGGTATTTATTATATGAACACAATAAAGATAAAGATATCCGCAGTTTATAGATAGAAATACGTTGTAGCACTTCATCAAAGATAAACTCCCGGTTTTAATATCGAACCCAAGGGAACAAGTAGGTGAATATAACTAAGATCTAACTTAACCCAAACTTCACAATCAAGGTACTTAAGAAACTAGCGTGATAAAGGAGATTCCTCAAGAAAATCTAATTCAAACACTCATAAGCGTTGTTTCATATTGTTCTATCTAGGACGGAATTCTAATAGGGTAAGGCAAAATTACTCTACTAAGAACGCACAATGTCCGGCCGTTTCCTTTGACGAGAGGTGGGCTATAGAGGATTCAATGAAGCTATAAAGAGTCACGTTCACGATGCTACCACCCGATTCCCGACAAATAGGGGCATTCACATATAACCCTAGTCTAAGCACCATGCTCACACTAGAAATTACTCCCCTTAATCAAGTAATGACCAAGATTAAAGTACTCAAAAGAGAGTTGCAAACAAGGAGAACAATATAAAAACCAATGCTTACTTTAATAAGAAGTTGACTCACTAGAGAATCTCGGAGCAAGCTCCTCTCGCGAAAAGAACTTGATCCCGCAATACACCGAGAGAAGATCCGACCGGCCGAGAGCTCCTCTAATCTACTCATTACTAGATCTAATCTATTTCAAATCATAGACTAATTCTAAGAATTAGTCTAATGCTGATTGCTAATCTTATCCTTGGTAGCTAATTGAAATTGCTCTATGGCTCTGACATAAGGATAATGTGGATACAGGATCACCAAAGAACTCTATTGAGTTGTTCGCGGGGTTCTATCCTAGCCCAAGGCCACAAACAACTCCCCGAGAAGGCAATGGAAGCATAGCTATGGTGACTTCGTTGTAATTAGGATAGAACACTTGTCGGAGGTTACCTTGTTTAGAGTTCGGGTGTTCGGTTCCTCTACGGACAACCCTCTCTCTCGTCCGACTAGGATCGTAGCGAGTTCCTTGGCCCCTTAGACTATAAAAGGTGGCCAAGGAACACCTCGTAGAGAGGAGGACAGAAGAGCATAGAACACAAGCTTGGCCACGACCGCGTTGTAAGCTTCATAGCCGATTCTCGGCTAACCCCATCAATCAAAAAACAGCTCACGCCGACCGGACGTAAGGTCTTTACTCGATCCTTGATCGAGGGCCCGAACCAAAGATAAAAACCCCGCTCTCAATGTCACCGCGCGAACAAACCGCAGGGCTCCGTGTTCATCGAGGCCCGAACAAACTGCCCTTTCACCCCGTGGCAGGCTTTCGGGTCGTAAAACATCGATAGGCGGGCGCGCCCGGGGCTCGTCAAATTTCAGCACGAGTCCGGCGGACCACGACATCATGGGCTCTCCAAATGAAGAAGACAATCATCTACGGATCATGGGCTTGCGAGATCGACGACGACGGCAAGACTTCGAAGCTACGCCATCGAGGAATCCAGACCGAAGAGCTAGAACTCGCCGAGAAGCTCCGGAACCGACGCTTAAAGGCCTCCGAAGACGGAGAACAAGTTTGAAACCCGCCCCGAGTCGCACACGTATGACCCAAACCCGAAACCAACTTGGAGAAGGTAGACAACTAGGGCTCAAGTGTGAACTCCGAAAGCAACTCGAAGAACGACTCCTACTCCGACTCGATAAGGGAACTACTCCAACTCGAAACTTTTTTCACCAAGTGTATCTCGATTCGGGAAAGAAGGTGAATTCGATACAACCCCGACACCAAATCCGCATTACCTTTTCGCTTCCTACGTGATTACGCAACTCGACGCTCGCTCAATGATTCAAGGAGCGCCAAGACAACTCAAGAGAAGACCGAAATTCCTTTGCGGGGGATGCGCACAAAGAGGGCCTCATCTTGACAAGAACCCCGTGGAGTGCATCATCCATCGCCAAGAACCCTCAACGAGCCAATCGTCGCAACGGCAGATGATCGAAAGACCAAATGACGGCCGCAAGTTCTACACTAGACGGAAGGAGTGGTGGCCCAAGGCCACGTCGGCCAAAGAAATCTTCATGGTGGCAACAACTCGCGCCCGCTTTAACCGCCCGTGATGCCCCCGACATTAGATCCACCGACGAAGGCCCGCCTAACATCTCTACGACGAAAGAACCCTTGAAGACGAAGGAGAGCTCCAACGCCAAGAAACGCTAAAGAGAAACAAGCTAAAGGGAGGACGCCGAATAAGGGAAAACATACGCCTACAAGCCATGAACAAATATCGAGCCGATCTACACGAGTACAAGAGGCTAAAACCAAAGAGAAGTCAAGACGATCAAAGAGCAACCCGAGAGGCTACAAGGGTTGATCGACCGCCTCAAGACTGCTATGCACCTAAATGACGAGGAGAGGCTCATCAAGGAGGCCTTGCGTAAGGCCACCCGTGAAAGAGATCCCTTAACATCACGCCAGGCCAAGGGCAAACGGCTCATGCTCCAAGAAGTCAATCCAACATATCGACCTACCGAACTCATCCAAGAGGAGGAAGAACCTCGGAAGGACTTGAAGAAAGGACGACGGAAGCTACGACAGATTTCCTTGCTTCGCGGAAAGATTGCAAGAGGTCAAGTTACCCCCAAAGTTCAAAAACTTCGAACCACTAAATACGATGGGAAAACAGAGCCAAGACAATGGCTCGTAGTCTACTCGCAATCCATTGAGTCTGGTCCGAGGAGATGATGATGCAAAAGCCGCCTTCTTCCCATGGCCCTAGAGGCTCTACCGCTCCAATGGTTCGACAAGATCGAAGAGGGCTCAATCCGATATCGGGAAGACTTGCGTAAAGCATTCTCAAAGAACCCGCAGAATCATCACCCATCCTATTACTCAAGCCGAAATGAAAAAGCCTCAAGTAGAAGCCAGGAGAATCCTTTGAGAGATTACTACCGAAGATTTGGGGAGATGAGATCCCAAGTACACGATATCACCGAAAGGGAAGTGATAGACGCCATCGCAATGGAATTTTCTCAAGATGGCGCCTCGGATTTCTACAAAGACAATCCAAGGACAAACGAAAGGTTCAAGCTTACCGTTGAGAAGATGATCGAGCTGAAGAAAGAACCCGAGATCGCTTTCCGTAAAGAAAGAACTCGTAAGGCCCAAGAAAGAGCGTAACAACCCTCAACAAAGAAAAGAAGCAAGGACGATACAACACCGTCGCGATGGCGGAGAAGTCGAAGAAACCTTACAAACAAAGGTTCAACAACAACAACAACGGGCGATAGAAATGGCAATATCAAGCTAGAAGACCTACCTTGCATCTATCACCACCCCGAGCTCAAAGACACGCCGGAAATTGTTCCACATTAAAGGAAAAGTACAAGGAGGAAACAACTCTGCTCGTAAGGGGAACAATCAAGAAAACAGAGAAGAAGCCAAATAAGAGCCAAAGACAGAGATTTCCGTAAAGCAACAAGATCTATGAACGTCATATTCTCCTCGAGTACCCGGATCAAAGAGCAAAAAGACAAGATAAGCTAGCACTCCGATCAATCATGGCAGTAGAACCCACAACACCACGGTACCTCAATTGGTCCCAATACCCGATTCAGTTCACCAGGGAAGATCAATGGACGAGTGTGGGCAACGCTGGCCTATACCCTTTGGTACTCGAACCTACAATAGCCAGGAGTAACCGTCACCAAGGTATTGATCGATGGAGGAGCAGGATCAACATCATATTCTCGAGAGACACTTTGACAAGATGGGACTAGACCTCTCCCCATAATCGCTCCTTCCAAAGACTCCCTTCTATGGGATAGTACCCGACGAGCAGCCATACCAATTGACAAGTCACCTTGCCGGTGGACGTTCGGATCTCCATCCAACTACCGGGAAGAGTACATCAAATTCGGGCGGCGGATCTCGAGTCACCATATCACGCCATCATGGGAAGACCGCTATTGCAAAAATTCATGGCTATTCCACACTACCCGTATCTCCTACTAAAGATGCCGGCACCATTTGGGGTCCTCTACATCAAAGGAGACCTCAAAAAGGCTTTCGAGTGTGACGTACAAGCCGTGGAGATTGCAAACAAGACAGAGAGCTCTTGGAGAAGAAGGAACTCAACCAAATGGCGAAGAGACAAATCCGGAAGAACTCGAGATACCGGCCAAGAAGCAAGCAATACTGATCCCACCGGAAGAAGCCGACGTCAAGCACATCAACCTACGCACAAAGGATCCATCCAAGACGGCGATCATCGCCGCCCACCTATCTCCAAAATAGGAATCTTCGCTCACCCGCCTTCCTAAGGCAACACAAAGAAATATTCGCCGAAAACTTGCGGACATGCCCGTGTCCCAAGCCGGGCCGAGCACGTAAACCGACATCAATATGGGATCCAAACCCATCAAGCAAAGACTAAGGAGGTTCTCACCAGAAAAGAAAGAAGCTATCAAGAAGGAGATCGCGAAACTACTCACAGCAGGGTTCATCAGAGAGATCCTACATCCTGACTAGCTAGCCAACCCAGCCTCCGGGTACGTAAGAAGAACACCCTGATCGGGCGCATGTGTGGGACTACACAGACCTAAACAAGCACTGCCCAAAGGACCCTTTCGGGCTACCAAGGATTGACCAAATAGTGGACTCCACGGCGGGATCGAATCTACTATCATTCTTGGATCGCTACTCGTGATACCACCAGATCGCGATCGAAGAAAGAAGATCGAGCAAGACCTCTTTTATCACACCCTTCGTGCCTATTGCTACAAAACAATGTCCTTCGATTGAAAAACACCGGAGCAACGTATCAAAGAGCGATACAGACTTGTTTGGGAGAGCGGTTGGCAAAAATGCCGAAGCATACGTGAGACGACGTAGTGGTGAAAACAAGAGAACCGTAAACTCGATTCAAGACCCGGACTTTCAAGAACCTCAACAAATGGAAATGGAAGTTCAACCCAACCAAATGCGTCTTTGGAGTACCATCGGGGCAGCTACCGGGTTTCTTGGTCAAAGAACAGAGGAATTGAAGCCAGCACCAAAGCAAATCAAGGCAATCAACAAAATGACACAACCCGGAAGCGTCAAGGATGTCCGAGAAGCTCACGAGGGTGCATGGCAAAGACTCAACGATTCATATCCAAGCTTGGAGAAAAAAGGGCTACCCTTCTTCAAACTCATCAAGACCAAAGGAGAGTTCAAATGGACGATGATGCGGACAAGGCGTTTGAAGAACTCAAACAATACCTAACGTCACCCCCTCCCTAACACCTCCAAAGGACCAAGAAGAACTTCTACTCTACATAGCAACAACAAATACGGTGGGTCGGTTCAAAGAATCATCGTGGAAAGAGAAGAGCCCGAGCAACTCAAAGAAAGTTCAGAGGCCGGTTACTACGTGAGCGAGGTTCTATCCGAGTCTAAAGCTCGATACCCTCACGCACAAAAAAACTACTCTACTCCATACCGATCATGTCAAGGAAGCTACGACAATACTTCCTTGACCACAAGATCACAAAGGGTAACTCGACTCACCACTAGGCGACATCCCGAGGAACGGGAGATTCAACAGTAGAATATCAAAGTGGGCAAGAGAACTCAAGCATTGAATCTAGAATTCACCCCAAGAAGAGCAATCAAATCCCGGGCACTACCAGATTTCATCGCAGAATGGACAGAACTCCAACAACCCATATCCGCATCAAGAAACATTGGAACATGTACTTGATGGATCGTTGAAGCTAGGGGTAGCAGGAGCCGGATTTTATTCATATCTCTAGAAGGAAGACAACTCAAGTACGTCTTTGCAAATCATGTGGCAAGCTACAAACAACGAGGCTGAATATGAAGCACTCATCCATGGCCTCAAGATAGCAAGAACTCGAAAATCAAGAGACTACAAGTATATGGCGACTCCATTTGTCGCCAACCAAGTCAACAAAGATTGGGACTGCACAAAGGACAACATGGGCCTCTATTGCGCGTATAATGCCAGCTGAAAAGAACTTCCAAGGCCCGAAATCCTACACGTGCTCGAGAGATGCGAACGCGGCGCCAGACGTGCTAGCCAAACTCGGATCCGACAGAGCACAAGTCCCACCAGAGTATTCTTCAAGAGCTCTTGAAACCATCCATCAAGGAGAACCCGAAGATCTACAACATGGAGCAATCAGCCCTAAATTGCGTAATGATAATCTCTCCGATAGGTCACGTAACAACCCCCGGATCAAAGACATCATTAACTTCATCAAGAACAAGACGCTACCCAATGACAAAGCCGAAGCTACAAGGACCTTGAGAAGAAGCAAGAACTATGTGCTCATCGGAGACAAGCTCTACAAGAGAGCAAAGATCATCGAGTACTACTCAAATGCATAAGCTCAAGAAGGAAAGGACATCCTACAAGAAATCCACTCGATGCCGTGGAAACCACGCAGCGTCAAGAACCCTCATGGGAAAAGCATTCGAAACCGTGATACTCACCGCCAACAGCTCTCAAAGATGCGTAAGAACTCGTCCGAAGATGCAAAAGGATGCCGATGTTCGCAAGACAAGCGCATGTGCCGACCACAACTTAATCTGCATACCACCATCATGGCCTTTTTCGTGGGGGTTGGATCAAGTCGGACCACTCAAAAGAGCCAAAGGAGGATACGAGTACATCTACGCCGCCATCGACAAGTTCACCAAATGGATAGAATACAAGCCATTGGTCACCTTCACTCCACCAAAAGCGCCGAAGTTCATCCAAGAGATCATGCACGATTCGGGATGCCCAACAGATCATCAACGACCTCGGATCACCGTTCACAAAGGCAGCTAGACCAAGATTGGGCACAAGATTGTGGCATACGGATAGACTATGCTTCGTGGCACATCCTGAAGCTAATCGGACAAGTTGAAAGAGCAAACGGACTCATCCTTGCCGGATTAAAGCTAAGACTATATGAAGAACTCAAAGACTACGGAGCAAAATGGATCGAAGAACTTCCAAAAGTCGCCCGGGGCCTAAGAACTCAAATCGCCAGATCAACAAGGCTACTCACCCTTCTTCCTAACCTACAGATCGAAGCCGTTCTACCGGCAGACCTCATATGGAGCTCTCCAAGGATCGAGCAATTTGAAGAAGGGGAAGGAGAAACGCATAAGAAGATTAGAAATCGACTGTGCAGAAGAAGTCAGATCAAATGCAATCCTCCAGAACGCAAGATATCTACAAGGACTAAGAAGGCATTATGACAAGAGCACACGTCCAAGAAACCTCAACCCAGGAGACCAAGTACTCAAGAGAAATCAAAGACGGAAGGCAAGCACAAATTGCTTAGCCTATGGGAAGGACCATACATCGTCAAAAAGAGTACCGGGGACCAGGAACCTATGAACCGATGACCATGCAAGGAGAAGAAATCAAAACTCCCGCACATAAGCCAATTCGTAAGGTTCTATCCATGATCAGAGGAACTCAAGGCGACAGAGAAGCAGCAGAACGCGAAAACAACTCTCTAACACCTCAAGAAGAAGAAGACCAAGCCCGAGAAGAACTCGACCAATCAACAAGGTCACCAAATACGCGGCTACCAAGTGACTTCAACAAAAACAAGTCAAGCTGCATGCCTCCCGAGGGAGATGAACAAATAGCCGAATTGGCGCTTCACGGAAAGAAGTCGACCAAAAGAAGGCAACACCGACCACGTTAACGGAGGTCAAATTCCAAGGGTGGAACCACGCGACGCCCTGCTCGAATAGCGCCCATACCTTAAATCCTAGCTGAGAAGATCATGAACTTCGACTCTTGAGAAAAGAGGACGTTGGGATCGGGCCCGCCTAGGTGGCGAGAGGCCATCGAGGGTCCGTAAAGTGCCATTATGTCCAATGACGGCGGACGGCCTTTCGAATCCGGGCGTGAACGGTGTAGTGTTGTGAAATAGAAACCCATCGCCTCACACAAGTCTCTCGAAAGCACAAAGCAGCCCAAACCAGGCAAGGTGGATTGCAAAGTGTTATGAAATAGGAACCCAACCATTTTGACCTTCAGTCCAGCGATGCACTTAAATAGGCCCTGACCGAGAACCTTACAAGGGACGTCATGTGAATAGTCTACATGGACAAGATGGGAGAGCCCTAGCCCAAAAGCGGCAACCCTGAGTTAGAACAACTCTTTCTGGAGCACGACTCCACCAAATTACACTAGCATGTCTAAGAAAAGACACCGCTAGAGGGCCTAAAAGGAGAAACCGAACGGCCTGGAGAAACCCTCCGAACAATCGTGACAAGTCTCAAAGAGAAGACAGAAGTCACATGCCAGAGGAAAAGAACCCTGGCAACCTAGGGGACGCCCCAACCACCATCAGCAAGTCTATAGAAAAGACGAGCTGAAACTTCAGAAGAACAACCCTGAAGACCAGGAGCAAGACTCCACCAACATCAGCTAGTCTATAGAAAAGACGAGCTAAAACTTCGAAGAACAACCCTCAAGACCGTGAGGAGCAAGACTCCACCAACATCGCCAAGTCTACGAAAAGACGAAATAAACTCGTAAGAACAACCCTCAAGACCAGGGAGCAAGACTCCACCAACATCGCAAAGTCTACGAAAAGACGAGATAAAAACTTCGGAAGAACAACCCTAAAGACCGGGAGCAAGATTCCACCAACATCGGCTAGTCTACGTAAAAGATGAGTTGAAACTTCGTAAGAACAACCCCAAGACCAGAACAAGACTCCATCACCTCTCGCCTAATCTACAAGAAAGATGAGCCGACACTCCGGTAAAAAACAACTCTGAAATTCAAGAGCAAGTCTCCAATCATCATGACAAGCCTAGAGAAAGAAGATAGAAGTCATTTGTCGAAGGAGATAAACACCGACAAAATGGAGCGCACCTCTACAACTATCCTCACCCAAATCCACAAAAAGGCGGGCCGATACTTCGGGAAAACAACCTTGGAACTCGGGAGGAAAAACTTCGAATTACGCGTTCACCAAGTCTACGAGAAAAGGCAAGCCGATTCCTTGAAGAAAGAACTCGGAATCAAGCAAGACTCCAACCTACTACGGCAAAGACCCATGAACAAAGTTAGCCGACGCCGCAAGGAAGAAAACAACCTAAAAGGCGCACAAGGACAAGATCTTATGCTATCTCCAAAGCAGGTCTATGAGAAGACAAGGCGACAAGTCGGGAAAACAACCCCCGACGACTCGAAGCAAGACTTCAACACTATCTACAGCCAAGTCTACAGAAAGGCGAGCTGAATCATCAGACGAAACAAAACTGATGTCATAGAGCATGACTCCAAACAACTCGGCACAAATCTACAAGAAGGAGATAAGAGCCGGGAGCCTAAGGAAGAACCCTAAAGGCACAATCGCAGCAAGTCATCCAAGGAAAACAACCCGGATGACCACTTCAAAAGCAAGCAGAAGAAAAAACTGCAACAAGACTGCACGAAGGCAGAACAGAATTATACAAGAAGTACAAATACAAGATGACAGTTGGAAAAGAAGAAGAGCTCTTTATTCAACATCTGGAGGATTACAAATTACATGGGAAACAACTCCCTACAAGATACAAAGAAGACTCAGATGCACGGGGGAGCCCAACAAGAACTCCCACGTACAAGATACAAAGAAGACCCCAGCTCAACAACTCAAGAGTACTTCCAAGAAGGCAAGTAGGAGCCCGTGTCCAAGAGCGACGAAGATAGAGCGCCAGGACCTGTTTCCAAACTCCACCAAGCTGACTTCAACCGCCAAGGAGAAGATCCCTCCAAATCACGACTAAGAAGTCAAGTCCCTTGCACGGAATTTAAAGCACCAAAGAGCTAAGAAGACCACGGAGGAATCGGCATCCGCACGTATACCGTAAGCCCGAAGAACCCGTGGTTACAGGGAACCAACGGACCATAGAGTTCCAAAGCCGCCGCCTAGGAAAGAACCCTCGCGGCAGACAACACCACGAAAAGGAGCAAAGTACCACAAGAGCACACCCACGGCCAGCCTCAAGACTCAAAGGCCGAATCGGAGAAAGATAACCGTGGATACAGATCACCAAAGAACTCTACCGAAGTTGTACAGCGGGGGTTCTATCCAAGCCTCACGGCCACAAACAACTCCCTTAAGGCAATGGAAGCATAGCTACGGTGACTTCGCTTGTAACTAGGATAGAACACTAGTCGTTACCTTGTAAAGGGTTTGGGTGTTCGCCTCCTCTACGGACCACCCTCATCAGATCCGACTAGGATCGTAGCGAGTTCCTTGGCCCCTTGGACTATAAAAGGCGGCCAAGGAACACCTCATAGAGGGGCGAGTACACACGCACGCAGAACACGAAGCTTGGCTACGACCAAAAGGCAGAAGCTTCACGGCCGATTCTGGCCAACCCCATCAATCAAAAAATGTAATACGCCCACCGACGTAAAGGTCTTTAATCGATCCTTGATCGAGGGCCCCAACCAAAGATAAAAACCCCGCCTCCATGTCACCAAGCGCGAACAAACCGGCCGGGCCAGTGTCGCCGAGGTTCCCGAACAAAACAAGCCTCGTTCACCCCGTGGCGCCTCTGGTCGTCGAACATCGACAACCGCGCGCCCGTAGGGGCTCGTCGAATTTCAGCACGAGAGTCCTGGCGGACCACGACATCATGAGTTCATCGACGAGAAAGACGATCATCTTCGGTTCATGGGCTTGCGAGATCGATGACGATGACGAAACTCGAAGCCGCACCATCAAGGATTCCGAGACCGAAGAACCAGAAGTTGTCGAGAAGCTCCAAAGAATCGACGATTGCCCGAAGCCGCCGAAGACGGAGAACAAACTCGAAGCTTGCTCGAACCAACACCTAAGGGCCCAAACCCAAAACTAGCTCGGGAAGGTAGACAACCGTGGCTCGAAAGTACGAACTCCGAAGCAACTCAAAGTACGACTCCAACTCCGAAGCTTGATAAGGGAAGCTACTCCAACTCGAAACTTTTTTCAACCAATACCTTCCAACTCGGAGAAAGGAGGCGAAGTTCGATATAACCCCGGACACCAGTCCGTTTACCTTTCAATTTCCCACGGGATTACACAACACACGGACACGCCAGTATTCAAGGAGCGCCATGACAACTCAAGAGAAGATTGAGATTCCTTTAGAGGGCGCGCAAAGAGGGCTCATATTGACAAGAACCCCGGAGGAGTGCATCATCCATCGCCAAGAACCCTCAACCGGCCGATCGTCAAACCAACGGGGACAAACAGGGGAGGTCCATCATCATAAGGTCCATCCCAGCGGAAGGAGTGGCGACCTAAACCTACAAACCGCAAAGGAAGTCTTCATGGTGGCTACAAACCGCACTCCGCTTAACCGGCCCGTAGGCCCCCGACATCGTCCACCGACGAAGGCCTATCCAACATCTCGGTGGGCTAAAGAACCCTCGACGACGAAGGAGAACACCAACGCCAAGAAAGGCTAAATAAAAGAAACAAGTCAAGGGAGGATGCCGGATCGTATGGCGAATGCCGCATGCAAGCTCGAACAAATATCAAGCCGATCTACACGAATACGAGAGGTCAAATCTGAAGAGAAGTTGAGGACGATCGAGGGCAACCCGAGAGAATACAAGGGTTGATTGACCGCTGAAGATCGCTACGCACCAATGACGCGGAGAGACTCATCAAGGAGGCATTACGTAAGGTCAGTCCGAGAAAGAGACCCCGTGACGCCACAAATAAAGGCAAAATGTACCTCTCATGTTCCAAGAAGTCGATCTAATGTCTTTGAAAGGTCAAGGCCGAGGGTTCCAACAACTCTAGGCCACCTCTGAGGGATGGCAGACAAGCACCGTGAGACCCCCAAGGGAAAGCCCCCCACCAAGACTAAGCCGACGAGAAGAAGTCGCAGAATCAACATATCGACCCACCGAACTCATCCAAGAGGAGGAAGAACCTCGAGGATTTGAAGAAAGAACTACGTAAAAGCTACGACAGTTTCCTTGCTTCAGAAAGATTGCAAGAAGTCAAGCTACCCCCAAAGTTCAAGCCTTCAAACCATTCAAAAATACGATGGGAAAAACAGAGCCCGCACAATGGCTCGTGAGTCTACTCACAATCCATTGAGTCGGGCCGGAGGAGATGATGACGCAAAAGCCGTTTTCTTTCCCATGGCCCTAGAGGCTCTACCGCCCAATGGTTCGACAAGATAGAAGAGGGCTCAATCCGATATCGGGAAGACTTACGAAAAGCATTCTCAGCAACTTCAGGAATCATCACCCATCCTATTACTCAGCCGAGTTAAAAGACTCAAGCGTAGCCCGTGAGAATCCCCGAGAGACTACTACCGAAGATTCGGGGAGATGAGATCCCAAGTGCACGACATCACCGAAAGGGAAGTGATAGACGCCTTCAAGAACGGGATTTTCTCAAGATGGCGCTTCTCGATTTCTACAAGGACAACCCGAGGACAAACGACCACTCAAGCTTACTTGTTGAGAAGATGATCGAGCCGAAGAAAGAACCCGGTGATCGCTTTCCGAGAAGAAAGAACTCGAGGCCCCAAGAAGGATCGTAACAACTCTCAACAAAGAAAAGAAGCGAGGACCGCATAATACCGCCGCGAATGGCGGAGAAATCAAAGAAACCTTACAAAATGAGGTTCAACAACAACAACAATGGCGGCGGAGTGAAATGTAAGCAACATCAAGCTAGAAGATCTACCCCGCATCTACAACCCCGAGCTCCGACACGCCGAAACCGCACTAACGCTCCAGAGAAGTACAAGGGAGGAAACAACTCGGGCTTTCGGAAAGGGAAACAATCAAGAAAACAGAGAAGAAGCCATTGAAGAGCCAAAGACAGGGGGATTTCGAAAGCAACGAGATCCTTGAACGTCATATTCTCGGGAGTACCGGATCAAAGAGCAAGAGACAAGACAAGCTAGCACTGATCAATCATGGCAAAGAAACCCGCGCAGCATCAGCTACCTCAATTGGTCCCAATACCCGATTCGCCAACACGGGAGGATCAATGGACAAGTGTGGGCAACGCCGACCTATATCCTTTGGTACTAGAACCCACAATAGCCGGGTGACCGCTACCAAGGTATTGATCGACGGAGGAGCCGGGTTGAACATCATATTCTCGAAACACCGACAAGATGGGACTGGACCTCTCTCGACTTATCGCTCCTTCGAAAGCACTCCTTTCTATGGAATAGTACCCGACGAAAGCAAATTTTCCAAATGGACAAGTCACACTTGCCGGTTGTTGGCGGTCATTATCAAGCATTTAATACCACCAACTCAGGTTCATTCCAAGGAAATAAACAATCTCATGGTGCATATGCATTTATTTCTAACCTAGTTCCACTTGTATTGGAAGAAAACATGTTTTTTGGGGTATAAAAGTGGAAAACAAACAAATACGCCTAATCAACAATGAAAGCACAAAACCGTGGATTGCGCCTTGTCAAGGGGAGGGCCAACCGGAATCGGGCAAAAACGGGCCGATGCACCTATGGGACAATGAACCAAAGTGGGCCAAGAGGCGGCCTTGAAAAGCCCTGCTCAAGCCGGGCAAACACAGGCGGCCGGCCCCCTGCGGCGGCCGGCGAGACACGCGGCCCGATCCCGCCGCGGCTTTCACGACTTTCACATGCCAAAATGTTGGGCGTGAAAAAGATGGTGCAAAGTTGTTTGGCGCCCGGTTTTCTCCGCCAAAAGTGCCTAAATTTTGGCCTCACTTCATGTATAAATAGGGGGCATACCCCCCTCTAGGGACATCAAGACACAACCATTCACTCACTCATTTTCACTCACACACTCCACTCCATCACTCACACTTAGTACACATTGGAGTAGAGGAAAGGAGCCAAGTTAGAATTAGAAGGGAGTGAGAGAGGAGGAAGTGTGGAGAAGAGGAGTAGCGACCCCTACGCCTCGAGGCGATTTTGAGTTCGAACCCGTCGGCTCCGTCTCCTTGATTGTACCTCTACTGGATCATCCCTACTTTTGTTTGAGTAAGAGATCCGTGTTCTATTTACAGCAATTATCTTCGAAGTTTAAATTATTACTTTAATTATACGTTCACCGGTTCGTTGTTTACCATATCGGTAGATGCTCTAGTAGAGGACTCCCGATGAAGACGGATGCTCCCCGCCAACGCTAGAGTACGTGATAAGTAGTGTAGACGTGGTGTCTAAACTACAAGTCACCCCTCGTTTACCAATCAGTCCCACGGTAGTGAGGTAGGCGGTGGTGGTGACAGCCCTGTTTGACCTTAGTATTCCTCCACGTCCGGTTGTGCGGTAGATGCGGAGGCGGACCCTTCCGGCGGACCGGGGGAGAGCGGTGGCTACGTGAACGTATAAAAAGAAGTAATTTGGCTTTTTAGGGATAATCCACTGTAGTAGAAACTCACTACCCGTTCACCCTTTCCATCTTCATCCCGGTAGCTAGTCGAGCCCGACTTAACACCCATTCCCTCGTGGAAATCGATACCACGAACACTTCCCGGTGAAGTGCTACAACGGTATTTCCGTGTGCTATGGACTATTCTGCTTACGCTAAGAAACACCAACAAGCATTTCTGGCGCCGTTCTTGTCGTGAACGGTTGTCGTTATAGTCTTCGAACCTAGTCTACCCGTGTATCCTACATTATCCATTTCCACCCCGCCATTAAAACAAAAATCTAAAAAAATTATGGAGCACTCAACTATTGCAAAACTGGCGCTTTCCGGTGGCAGCTCTTAGAACGCCCATCTTCTTCGAAGCCCATCACGGCTTCGAGTTATGAGTTCATACGGCCTCATCGGCCATGGTTCGATCCGATCCTTCTCGGGTTATGATTATGAGAATCCATACCATCACCCGAGGAGTTTGAGCAACTACGCGGCTTGCCTCACCATTGAAGGCATGTCACAAGACACGTTGAGGTGGAAGCTATTCCCTTTCTCACTTGAGGAGAGAAGGCTAAAACAATGGGTTCGACCACAACGTAGGGAAGGTAGCGGTGATTGGGAGGAATTGCGGGCAAGGTTTTGCCAAGCTTTCTTCCCTATATCCCGAATTGCTTCCCTCCGGCCAAGAGATACTGCTTCCAACAAGGGGAGAAGGAGTCGCTAGGTGCAGCACGGGGCCAGATTCTCAATTTTAACAAGGTCCGTCCGTAACTATCCATTCCCGACCATGTGCCGCTTCAGCATTTCGGGCCGGGTTTGACTAAAAGAGTCCTCCTTGATTTAGACACGCCCGCGGGAGGGTCGCTTACACACAAAACCACGAGGAAGGGGAAGCCCTTTTAGACCGAGTCTTGCAAACGATGCCGAGAGAGGGACCCGGTACTAAATTGGGAAAAGTGCCATTTCATGGTCCGAGGGGCATTGTCCCTTGGACACCTAGTGTCCAGAGAGAGGAATTGAGGTAGATAAAGCAAAAATTGAAGTAATTGAAAAAGCGCCTCCCCCTCAGCGAATGTAAAAGGAATCAAGTAGCTTTCTAGGCCACGCAGATTTTATAGATGGTTCATAAAAGATTTTTCACAAACTTCTAGACCGTTAACAAGCACCTTAGCTAAGGATGTACCTTTTAAGTTCAGCGATGAGTGCATGAAAGCTTTTCTCACCATTAAGAAAGCACTCATCTCAAAGCACCAATCATTCAACCACCGGATTGGTCGTTTGCCTTTTTTGAAATCATGTGTGATGCTAGTGATTACGCCGTTGGTGCGGTCCTTGGCCAAACCAAAGATAAAAGCATCACGCGATACGCCTATGCTAGCAAAACGCTAAATGGAGCTCAATTAAATTACGCCACAACTGAAAAAGAGCTCCTAGTCCATGCGTGTTTGCTATTGATAAGTTTAGGTCTTACTTAGTGGGATCCAAAGTGATTGTCTACACCGATCATGCGGCATTGAAATACTTGCTCACTAAGAAAAGACGCTAAACCCGGACTAATAAGATGGATTCTCTTACTCCAAGAATTTGATTTAGAAATTAAAGACAAGAAAGGAGTAGAGAACAGCATTGCCGGATCATTTGTCGCGTTTGCAATTCACTAACATGCGGGGAGTTACCTATTAATGATTTCCCTACAGCGACGACATGCTCCTCAAGGTGGAGGGCGTAACCCCATGGTATGCGAGATATTGTGAATTACATGGTTTTGAGGTTACGTACCACCCGGCGAATCAAGGCACAAGTTACAAGTTGAGAGTCGCCGCCACGTGGGATGATCCGTACCTATACCGGTATGTCTTGACGGCATGCTAAGGAGATGTGTACCCACCCGAGAGAGGGACAACAAATCATCGAAAAATGCCATGCGGCCCGTACGGAGGCCATTATGGAGTACATCGCACTCAAGCCAAAATTTGGCGGTGTGGTTTCTTACGGCCAACGATGTACCAAGACACAAAAGAATTCATCGAAAGATGCCAAAAGTGTCACCCGCAAGGAGGAATTACGTCAAGAAATGCAATGCCCCTCAACTACAATCTCCAAGTGGAAGTCTTGATGTTTGGGGTATTGACTTCATGGGACCTTTTCCAAAGTCCCATGATAGTGAATACATCCTCATCGCAGTCGACCACGTGTCCAAGTGGGTCAAAGCTCGCATGCCCCACCGTGATGCCAAACATGCCGAAAAATGTTCCATGAGATCATTTTTCCAAGGTTTGGAACACCAAGGATGGTCATAAGTGATGGAGGATCACACTTCATAGACCGAATCCTTTCGAGCTTTCTTACGAGAGCTGGGATCTAAGCACAATATAGCCACACCTTACCATCCTCAGACAAGCGGCCAAGCAGAAACGTCAAACAAACAAATCAAAAACATTCTGCAGAAAACTGTCAATGCAATGGGGAAGGGCTGGAAAGACAAGCTACCCGATGCACTCACGGGCATACAGGGGGACGGCTTATAAAACCCCCATCGACATGACACCATTCCAACCGGTCTATGGAAAAAGTTGCCACTTGCCCGGTAGAACTTCGAACATCGAGCCTCTTGGGCAATCAAGACATGGAACATGGACCTTAAGCTAGCCGGAAAAAATAGACAAAAACAATTAACCGAGCTAGAGGAATGGAGGGAGAAGGCGTATCCGCGGTGCCAAGCTATACAAAGAAAGAACAAAAAGATGGCACGACCACCGAATCCAACAGAAAACTTTCCACGAAGGAGACAAGGTACTACTCTTTAACTCTCGTGTGAAGCTTTTCGGTGGAGGGAAGCTGCGGAGCAAATGGAAAGGGCCATACACCGTCGTCGGCGTCGCACCCCATGGCGCAATCTCCATCGTGAGACGACTCGGGTAATTTATCAAAGGTAAGTGGCCAACGCTTAAAAGTTTTCCTCGAGCCTTCTCCAAATAAATATATAGAGAAAATAATGTTGGTAGATTTTGAACAATATAAAAATAACTCAACAATTGCTACCAACATATTGGAAAGAAAACACAATAAAAATATTAAATACAAAAACACATAACCATTTCCTTTCTTTTTTTTTTCTATTTTATTTTTTCCTAAATAAGAAAACATCACCTAAAAGCGGGGTTTTTCACCGATGCACGCTGTGGGGCGAGAATTGGATAAGATAAAGATGAAGGGAAAAAAAGTCGCGCCGAGACACGCGTTCTCCGGGCGGCCGGCGCGACCGGGCGGCCCCCCCTTTATGCCCCTTGCCTCCATTCTTCTCGCGCGGCTTGATCCCACCGAGCCTATCCAAATGCTGCGGTGCACGGTCACGGTTTATCGCCAAACACTATAAATTGAGCTCTAATTCCCCATGGAAAATCACACCAAGCCATCTCTCTTCTCCCTCATTTTTTTACTTGCTCAACCTACCCTAAGGCCAGCTACAACACAAGCCCCGCCAATAACTCTCCCATTGGAGCAAAGACCTGTTTTGTAGCGAAAGCCCCCTAGTTACCCCGAGTCCAATCCAAAGAAGATCACAACACAAACAAAAGAAAGGCCGGTTCTAGCACATCTTCCAACTACCCGAGGCGGTCATTTTTTATCTACGGGTATGAAAAGCCGAGGGGGGGATACACCAAAGGGCTTATCGCAAACCTCATGTCGAAAGGTTCATTAGGCCACCTTTTGGCGAAAGGTTTAGTTAGGACACCTCAAGTCACTAGGACTACGAGATAGTGACGGTGAAGAAAGCGAGCACCACCGCCATCCTTGCTAGAAAAATTTGAGGCCCTAAAAGACCTTTACCGGGAGGCCATAGAGGAATTAGACACATTGCGCACAAAAAACGACACCTCACCCAGGCGACATGGAGATTTAGGAATTTAAGTTTAACAATAGGGTGGCAAAATTAGCAAAAATAGGCGGAGTGTCATACACTCGAGTAAAAATTACTTGATTGCTTCGGGCTTTTTTTAAAATTCCTCGCATTTATTTTCATTTATTTACTTTGTTTTTGTGCGAAGATCAATAAAGTTTGTCTTTGAATATTTCATTGTACACTTGTTTCTCTATGTATTCTCTTTAACTACGTGAAAAGAAACAAGTGTGGGGAGATAAAATTCATAATGACCTACTTAAAAACATAGACAAACTTTATCCTTTACGTCAATCTATTAAAAAAAAGAGCCACACATTATCTGAATTTTTGTGCTTTGAGAGATAGCATGACTACTTGAATTTCTCCTTCTGTACAAATAAGACTTGGTTTTTCTGTTAAAAAAAAATATCATGTTCCTAGGATAATCAAAACCTGAATTAGTATTCAAACAAAATAGCTACTTCCTTATTCATTGTATATCATCAAATTCAAAGATTAAATGTTTGAGAAAGTTTCATGATCCCAAGATCAAAACACATGTGCACAAATAAATTGGTGATCTAAAATATGATGAAACCTTTATGCTTCAAAGACATGGGCTATGCTAGAAATGGGCACATTCCCCCATATAAACAAAAACAATGGATGCGTCGATGCCCGCCTATCTAAAAAAGAAGAAATAATGGACAAGTGTCCGAGGGCGAGTAGAGCCCACTTCTCCAAAAAAAAGAGAGAAGAAATAATGGATAAGTGTCAGAGGGCGAGAAGAGCCCACTTCTCCAAAAAAAAAAAAGCGACAAGCCCATGACTCTTTAAAAGCAAAGAGGCATCATAACTAAAAAGAACATTTCTCATATGCACATCTTTGATCTAGGAATATGACACTTCCCTCCATTAATCTAGAATTTGACTTGACATTTCATACAAGGAAGTAAGCAATTTTGTTGGTACTCTCAAGTTTGATTAAACCGGGAACATAGCACAAATTCTTTTCAAAAAAAAAAAATTTTTTTGAAAAAAAAAACCAAGTCTCTTTGTGCGGTGTAAGTAGAAAGAAAGAACTCACCGCTTATCTCCATCGCATACGATCATTCAAGATAATGTGGTAGAACACTTTGAATTTTGACAAAAGGAAAACAACCTCACAAAAGTTCGACTTTACTTTCGAGGGCGAGTAAAAGCCAAGTGTGGGGAGTTGTTGGCGGTCATTATCAAGCATTTAATACCACCAACTCAGGTTCATTCCAAGGGAAATAAACAATCTCATGGTGCATATGCATTTATTTCTAACCTAGTTCCACTTGTATTGGAAGAAAACATGTTTTGCGGTATAAAAGTGGAAACAAGTACCAATACGCCTAATCAACAATGAAAGCACAAAACCGAGTTGCGCCTTGTCAAGGGAGGGCCAACAGTCCGAATCGGGCAAAAAGCGGGCGATGCACCTATGGGACAATGAACCAAAAGTGGGCCAAGAGGCGGCGCTTGTGAAAGCGCTCAAGCGGGCCAAACACAGGCGGCCGGCCCCTGCGGCGGCCGGCGCGAGCACGGCTCCGATCCCGCCCGCGGCTTCGGCGACTTTCACATGCCGAAATGTTGAGGCGGGAAAAGATGGTGCAAAAGTTGTTTGGCGCCGGTTTTTCTCCCGCCAAAGTGCCTAAATTTTGGCCTCACTTCATGTATAAATAGGGGGCATACCCCCCCCACTAGGGACATCAAGACACAACCATTCACTCACTCATTTTCACTCACAAACTCCACTCCATCACTCACACTTAGTACACATTGGACTAGAGAGAAAGGAGCCAAGTTAGAATTAGAAGGGAGTGAGAGAGGGAGGAAGTGTGGAGAAGAGGAGTAGCGACCCCTTGTCGCCGAAACCTAATTTCTAAACCTATCGGCTCCCTCTCAGCTTTTATTCAAAATCTATCAAGATCATCCTATGGGTTTGAGTAAAAAGAGATCCGTGTTCTATTTTAAACAATTATCTTGAGTTTAAATTTAGTACTTTAATTATAAAGTCACCGGTTAGTTTTGTTTACCATATCGGTAGATGCTCTAGTAGAGGACTCTAATGAATTTGAAGAAAAATGCTCTGGCCAGTTTGTAGATCTTGATAAGTAGTGTAGGCGTGGTGTCTAAACTACAAGTCACCCTCGTTTACCAATAAAAGTCCAATTTTAGTGAGGTTCAAAATTGGTGACAGCCACCTGTTTGACCTTAGTATTCCTCCACGGCCGGTTGTGCGGTAGTCTCCAGGCGGACCCTTGTAGATCTTGGGAAATTAAGGCTACGTGAGCGTTAAGAAAAAAAGTAATTTGGCTTTAGGATAATCATGTAGTAGTAGAAACTCACTACCCGTTCACCCTTTCCATCTTCATCCTGGTAGCTAGTCGAGCGACTTAACACCCGTTCCCGCCCGTGGGAAATCGATACCACGAACACTTCCGGGTGAAGTGCTACAGGTATTTCCGTGACCGCTGCGGACTATTACCGCCCCGCTAAGAAACACCAACACCGGTTACATTTGGATCACCATCAAATTACCGGACAGAGTACATCAAGTTTGAAGTGGCAGATCTCGAGTCACCATACCACGCCATTATGGGAAGACCTGCTATTGCAAAATTCATGGCTATCCCACACTACCCCGTATCTTCTACTAAAGATGCCAACACCTTTTGGGGTTCTTTCCATCAAAGGAGACCTCAAGAAAGCTTTTCGAGTGTGACGTACAAGCGTGTGGAAATCGCAAACAAGACAGGGGAGCTCTTGGAGAAAAGGAACTCAACCAGATTGCGAGAGGATACAAATCGGAAGAACTCGAGATACCGGCCAAGAAGCAAGCAATTACGATTCCACGGAAGAGGCCGGCGTCAAGCACATTGATCTACAAGCGGGCGATCCTTCCAAAATGGCGATCATCAGTGCCCACCTATCTCCAAAATAGGAATTCGCGCTCACCAGCTTCCTAAGGCAACACAAAGATATATTTGCCTGGAAACCGCGGACATGCCCTGGCGTACCAAGGGAGCTGGCTGAGCACAGAATTGACATCAATATGGGATCCAAACCCATCAAGCAAAGACTAAGGAGGTTTTCACCAGAAAAGAAGGAAGCCATCAAAAAGGAGATTGCAAAATTACTCGCAGCAGGATTCATCAGAGAAATCCTACATCTGGGCCGGCTAGCCAACCCGATTCAAGTTCATTTTCAGAAGAACACCTCAGATTGGTGAATGTGTGTGGACTACACAATCTGAATAAGCATTTTCCCAAGGACCCCGTATACCAAGGATTGACCAAATAGTGGACTCCAAAAATTCTGATCAGCTCTACTATCATTCTTGGATTGCTACTGTCTATCACATTGCCTTGAAGAAAGAAGATGAAAGCAAGACCGCTTTCATCACCCCCTTCGGTTACCCTCTTTAATTACAAAATAATGTCCTTGATTGAAGAACACCGAACAACGTATCAAAAATCGTCTGAAACTTGTTTGGGAGAGCAGATTTTATGACAAAAATGCTATCTGTTACGTAAACGGCGTGGTGGTGAAGACTAGAGAACCAGAAAATATTCAAGATTTCAGAGACTTTCAAGAACCTCAACAAGTGGAAGTGGAAGCTCAACCCAACAAAATGCGTCTTTGGAGTGCCTTCGGGTTTTTTCTTTGGGATTCTTGGTTGACAACGAGAGGCATTGAAGCCACACCAAGCGGATCAAGGCCATCAACGAGATGACACAACCCGATGATGTCAAGGACGTCCAGAAGCTCAACAAGTGCATTTGCGGCATTCAACTTCATATCCAAGCTTGGAGAGAAAGGGCTACCATTCTTCAAACTCATCAAGACAAAAGGAGAATTTAAATGGATGGCAGGTCAAAGCGTTTGAAGAACTCAAGCGTATTATTTAGTATAGTGAGCTCCGGTCCTAACACCTCCAAAGGATCAAGAAGAACTCTTGCTATACATAGCGGCAACAAATTAGAGTGGTCGATCGGCAATCATCATTGGAAGAGAAGAGCCCGAGCAACCTAACAAGGTCCAGAGGCCGGTTTTTACGTGGCGAAGTTCTATTTTAGTCCAAGGCTTTATATCCTCCGCATACAAAAACTACTCTATACCATACTGATCACATCAAGGAAGCTACGACACTACTTCGATAGTCACAAGATAACAGGGTAACTAACTCACCTTGATAACCGACATCACGAGCAAATTCAACGAGGCCGCATATCAAAATGGGCGCTAAACTTAGTTATTAAATCTAGAGTTCACCCCAAAAGAGCAATCAAATCCCTTATGATAGCCAGGACTTCATAGCGAGTGGATGGAGCTCCAACAACCCATATCCGATGACATCAAGAAACATTGGAACATGTACTTGATGGATCGTTGAAGCTAGGAGGAGTCTTAGTGGGTTTTATTCATATCTCGATTAAGGAAGACAACTCAAGTACGTCTTTGCGAGATCATGTGGCAAGCTACAAACAACGAGAGAGCGAGTCTTGGATCCATGGCCTCAAGATAGCAAGAACTCGGGAATCAAGAGACTACAAGTATCTGGCGACTCCGCGGTTGTCATCAATCAAGTCAACAAGGGCTGGGACTGCACAAAAAGGACAATATGGGCCTCTATTGCGTGTTACCCAAAGTGGGTTAAAGAACTTCCAAGGCCTTGAGATCCTACGTGCTCGGAGATGCGAACGGCGGCGGTTCCGTTGCTATCCAAAAAGGGATATATGCAAGCCCAAGTCCCACCGATGTATTCGTGGAAGAGCTCTCCCGAACCTTCTATCAAGGAGAACCCCAGAAGAAGACAATATGGAGCAATCGGCTCTAAATGGAGTAATGATAATCTCTCCAAACTCGAAGAGCAACTCCACTAAATGATCGAAGACATCATAAACTTCATCAAGAACAAGACACTACCTAGAAGACAAAATTTTTATTGGAACCAAGATCTTGAGAAGAAGCAAGAACTACATGCTCATCAAAGACAAGCTTTATAAGAGAAAAGGATCCTTGTACTACTCAAATGCATAAGCTTGAATCCTAGGAAAGGACATCCTCCAAGAAATCCACTATTTTTCTTTGTGGGAACCACGCAGCGTCAAGAACTCGTGGGAAAAACATTCGTTGCAGGGATACCATGCGGCCAAGCAGCCCTCAAAGATGCGAGAAGAACTTCGTCGGAAAATGCAAAGGATGCGGATGTTGAGCAAGACAAGCGCATGTGCCCGGCACACAATATGTAATACCACCATCATGGCCTTTCATACTTTGGGATTTTGGATCAAGTCGGACCACTCAAATGGAGCCAAGGGAGGATATGAGTACATCTACGACTTAGCCATCGACAAATTCACCAAGTGGATAGAATACAAGCCATTGGTCACCTTCATTCAACCAAAACGGATCGAGTTCATCCAAGAGATCATGCACAGATTTGGGATGCCCAGGTGATCATCATGACCTCGGATCACCGTTCACGGTAGCGAGAATTAGAACATTGGGCACAAGATTGTGGCATACGGATAGACTACGCATCCGTAGCACACATCAAGACTAACGGACAAGTCAAAAAAGAGCAAACGGACTCATCCTTGCCATCACTAAAGCCAAGACTATATGAAGAACTCAAAGACTCGGAGCCAAGTGGGTAGAAGAACTCCCAAAAGTTGTGCGGGGCCTAAGAACTCAAATCGGCGGAGAACAACGGGCTACTCACCCTTCTTCCCGACCTATGGATCATCCTCTTGGTCCCTACCAAGAGACCTCATATGGAGCTCTCCAAGGATCGAGCAATTTGAAGAAGGAGAAGGAGAACAAACAAGAAGACTAGAAATCGACCGCGTGTAGAAGAAGTCGAGCAAGCGCCATCCTCCGTAGAGCGTAAGATATACGCAAGGACTCGAGAAGGCACTATGACAAGAGCACACGTCCAAGAAAAAGTCAACCCGGGAGATCAAGTACTCAAGAGAAATCAAAAGGACGGAAGGCAAGCACAAACTTTGCCTCAGCCCATGGGAAGGACCTTATATCGTCAAAGGAGTGCTACGGGACCGGGGAACCTACAAGTTGATGACAATGCAAGGAGAAGAAATCAAAAACTCTTGGCACATAAACCAGCTCGTAGAAGGTTCTATCCATAATCGAGGAACTCAAGGCAACAAGAGAGAAGCGAGCATAATAACAACTCCCCGATACTTCAAGAAGAAAGAAGATCAAGCCCGAGAAGAACTCTTGACCATCCAAAGAGGTCACAAAATTTCGCGACCACCGGGCACTTCAACAAAAACAAGCAGCCTACGGTGAAGCTGCATGCCTCCCTACGGGGAGAAGAACAAAACAACTTCGAATTGGCACCGCGCAAGAAGAAGTCGACCAAAAAGAAGGCAAACCCGACCACGAGCGGAGGTCAAAATTCCAAGGGTGGAACCACGCGAAGTCCTAGCTCGGAATAGCGTCCACACCTTAAATCCTAGCGGAAGATCGTGAACCGACTCTTAAAAAAGAGGGCGTTGGGATCGGCCCGTCTAGGTCGCGAGAGCCATCGAGGGTCGAAAAGTGCCACTATGTCCAATGACGCGGCGGGGCGGCCTTTCGAATCGGGCGTGAAACGGTGTAGTGTTGTGAAATAGAAACCCATCGTCTCACACAAGTCTCTCGAAAAGCGAGCAGCCCAAACCGGGCAAGGTGGATTGTAGTGTTATGAAATAGGAACCCAACCATCTTGACCTTCAGTCCGCCATGCACTTAAATGGGCGGGGCGAGAACCCTTCAAGGGACGTCATGTGATAGTCCAGCTGGACTGCATGGGAGAGCCCTAGCCCAAAAGAGGCAACCCCGGAAGTTAGAACAACTCTTTTGGAGCTCGACTCCACCAAAATACACTAGCAAGTTCAAGAAAGGACAAATGCTAGAGGGCCTAAAAGGAGAAACCTAACGGCCTAGAGTAACCCTCCTAACAATCGTGACAAGTCTCGGAAAGAAGACGCCAAGTCACATGCGAGGAAAACAACCCCGCAAAACGGGGGGCGCCCAACAACCATCGGCAAGTCTACAAAGCAAAGACAAGCCGATTCTTGAAAAAGAACAACTCGAAAACCAGGAGCAAGACTCCACAACTACCTTGAAAAGTCTACGAAAAGAACAATGAATCTTCGAAGAACAACTCAAAGACCGGGAGCAAGACTCCATAACTACCTTGGCAAGTCTACGAAAAGGGCAAGCTGATTCTTGAAGAACAACTCAAGACCGGGAGCAAGACTCCACAACTATCTTCAAAAGTCTACGGAAAGGACAAGTGAATCTTCGGAAGAACAACTCAAAGACCGGGAGCAAGACTCCACAACTACTCTCGGCAAACCTACGAAAGGATGAGGCGAATGTTCGAGGAAGAACAACTCAAAGACCGGGAGCAAGCCTCTAAAACTATTATCGGCAAATCTACAGAGAAGAGGAGGCGATACTCCCGAAAAGAAGAACTCGAAATTCAAGAACAAGCCTCCAATCATCATGACAAGTCTCGGGAAGAAGACGAGAAGTCATTTGTCGGAAAAAACAATCGACAAACCGTAGCAAGAGTGCGCGCAAATATCTCCAACCAAGTCTACGAAAAAGGCGGGTTGACACTCTAGGAAAGACAATACTCGATTTTTCGAGGAGAACTTTAGGACTATCACCAACCAAGTCTACGGAAATAGGCAAAGGCTGATCCTTGAGGAAGAAAGAACTCGAAGCACGATGCAAAGCTCCAATATACTACGGCAAGACCTGTGAGCGGACTAGCCGGCACGTCAAGGAGAAACAACCCAAAGACGCACAAGGACAAGAACCTACGCTACCCTCGGCGGATCTACAAGAAGACAAAGCTGACCGGTCGGAGAACAACCCCGGCAACTCGAAGCAAGACTTCAACACTATGAACAAAGAAAAGTCTGAAGGGCAAGCCGGGTCATCAACCGAACAACGATGTCACTACGAGGGACCGCAAAATAACTCATCGCGAACCTACATGAAGAACATAAGAGCCGGAAGCCTAAAGAAGAACTCTAAAGGCGCAATCGCTTCAAGTCATCCAAAAAGAAGAACTTGGAAGACAACAAAGAATGACAAGTAGAGGACTACAAAGCGCAACAAATCCGCGACGAAGGCGGTCAGTCATACAAAAAGTACAAGTACAAGGCGGATAAAGGGACAGATCTCTTTATTCAACATCTTGAAGATTACAAGCTACATGGGAAACAACTCCTACAAGATACAAAGAAGACTTAGATGCACGGGGAGCCCAACAAGAACTCCAGCGTACAAGATACAAAGAAGATCCGGGGACTATAACCCTAAAGAGTACAATCTTTGCAGGCGAGGAAGAATCCGGCACCCAACGGCGAAGAAGATGGAGCGCTCGGACCTGTATCTGAACCCCAAGAGCCTGAGTATCAACAACCCAGGGCTACTTCGAAGTCAAGACCCTTGCGCCCAAGTCCATAAACACCTGGAGCTCGAAGAATCCCGACGACGGCAGCGAATGAGCCCCAAGATCAAGATAAGCGACCTGACGAAGAAAAGAACCCTCTGCAGAAGGCTCCGGAGTTCACCATGTCGCAGCAGGATGAAAAGAGCCCGAAGGGGGCGCTCAACTCCACAAAGAGTAGAAGGAAGCGCCTCAAAGAGCACCATCTTCAACAATTCCTCAAAAGGCACAACCTTCCTCGAAGACGAGGCGGCGACCAATGCCGGTTGAGAAGCGTGCATATGTCTACCCAAGTAGCAAGGAGGCACACCAAAAGGGATCAAGAGGGGAACCAAGAAGAACCCTACCTAACCCACACCAAGAAAAACGAAGGAGGAGGAGAGGAGATCATCTTAGGTCACAAGACATCCCGCACTCACCCTTCAAACTTTCCCCGTGGAACTACTGCGGGAATAGCCTGCCGCTATTCCCGATCACAAGACATCCCTCACTCACAGAAGAACCCTAGAAAGGCTAAAGAAGACGCCCGGGGGCTCATCCAACTCACTCAAAGGCACCGCCATGAATCCGAAGCTTCGAAACGAAGCTTTTTCTACGAGAAGGGAGACTGCCTAGAGGAAGAAGAAGCGAGAAGAAAGAAGATACTGATCATCACAAAGCAAAACGGGCCACATTTATAGGCCCGGAACCAGGGACGCCTATAGACCAAGTCCACGGAAGATGAGGCAACCACCAAAAAGGAGCGGTCACCTCAAATCACGCGAGGAAGGAATTTATGGCAATGACTACCATGCACCGCGTTTCCCGAAAAAAAAGAGCGCGATAAAAAATGAAGAACCTCCTAAGACTCCCGTGGACTCTTAGCACGGAAAAAGAGAAATACGGTCAAAATCCCGAAAAAATGAAGAACCTCTAAGCGCTCCATCCGCAAAAGAGCTCTTAGGCGCTCGGGGCTACGAGGATACCCGGGCAAGATTTTTTACTCGAGGAGCCCCGACGACGAGAAGAACTCGAAGACGGAGGAGAAGAACTCAAAGACCTTCCAGCTCTTTGTGCCAAAAAGCAAGAAGCTCGGGGGCTACACCCTACGGGTGCACTTTTTCAAAATTGCACTCCGTAAAGATGATCTTGAAGACCATATCAAGGCCTCACCTGAGAAGAGCAAGACAACCCTCAAGACTCGACCTTGAGATGCTCGGGGGCTTGTGGATACAGGATCACCAAAGAACTCTACCGAGTTGTACGCAGGGTTCTATCAAAGCTGCGGCCACAAACAACTCCCGGAAGGCAATGGAAGCATAGCTACGGTGACTTTTGTTGTAACTAGGATAGAACACTAGTCGGGGTTACCTTGTAAAGGGTTTGGGTGTTCGGTTCCTCTACCTGACGACCCTCTCTCAGATCCAACTAGGATCGTAGCGAGTTCCTTGGCCCCTTGGACTATAAAAGGCGGCCAAGGAACACCTCGTAGAGGGGCGAAGTACGCGCGTGCTGGGAACACGAGCTTGGCTACGACCAAGCGCTATAAGGTTCACGGCCCGATTCTGGCCAACCCCATCAATCAAAAACAGGCTCACGCCGGCGGACGTAAAGGTCTTTACTCGATCCTTGATCGAGGGCCCGAACCCGATATAAAACCCCGCTCTCCATGTCACCGCAACAAACCGCCGGGGCTCCCAGGTTCGTCGAGGCCCGAACAAATCTGCCTAAGTTCACCCCCCGCGGGCTCTCGGTCGTAAAACATCGACAATAACCCCCTTAAACTAGGCAAAGAAAAGCTATCCTCTCCAAGAAACTCGAGCCGATGGACATTGTGAGGATCAAACTAGCCGACCAAGAAAGCACCTTAGCCCTCCTCAAGCTAAGGAGCAACTGGAAGTAGTCTGCCACACCCATCATCGGAGGCCAACGAAGTGGGATAGGACGACGGAGCGATGGAAAACTCGATCTCAGAAGATCGCGTCCCAATGACAAGGCATCCCTTTCCCGCCGCTAGCCACGCCCAAGAGTGGAGCCGCCGCCGGAGTAGTCCCCTTCTACTCCGTTTCACAAGACATCCCTCACTCGCGAAGAACCTCGAAAGGCTAAAAAGACTCCCGGGGGCTGATCCAACTCACTCAATCGGCACCGCCATGGATCGAAACTTCGAAAGAAACTTTTTCTACAAGAGGAGGGATAGTCCAAGAAGAAGAAGAAGCAGAGAAGAAGAAAAGACGCTCTGGTTCATCAACGAGCAAGACGGGCCATATTTATAGGCGGAACCGGCATGCCTATGGACCAGGTCCACGAAGACGAGGCAACCCGGCAAGAAAGGAGCGGTCACCTCAAATCACGCATATGGAATTTATGGCAATGACTGCCACGCACTGACGTTTCCCAAAAAAAAGAGCGCTTGAAAAGCGCCTTTGTGACTCCCGTGGATCGCATCGAAAAAAGAGAAACGGTTAAAATCCCAGGAAAATAAAGAACCTCCAAGAGCTCTATCTACAAAAAGAACTCTTAGAAGCTCGGGGGCTACAGGATACCCAGGACATGATTTTTTCAAAAGAACTCCGACGACGAGAAGAATTCGAAGACGGAGGAGAAGAACTCATAGACCTTCCAGCTTTTTGTGCCAAAAAGCAAGAAGCTCGGGGGCTACACCCTACGGGTGCACTTTTTTCAACAGAAGTGCACACCGCATGAAGACAACAAGGACCGCATCAAGGCCGCACCCGAGAAGAGTAGACAACTCTCATGACTCAAAACCCGAGATGCTCGGGGGCTAGCGGAACAAGGCACTCCTTTCAAGAAAGAAGAGCTCCGACGAGAAGAACTCGAAGACGGAGGAGAAGAACTCAAAGACCTTCCAGCTCTTTGTGCCAAAAAGCAAGAAGCTCGGGGGCTACACCCTATGGGTGCACTTTTTTCAAAATTGCACTCCGTATGATGATCTTGAAGACCATATCAAGGCCTCACCCGAAGAGCAAGACAACTCTCATGGCTCGACCTTGAGATGCTCGGGGGCTTGTGGATCTGAGGATCACCAAAGAACTCTACGAGTTGTTCGCGGGGTTCTATCCTAGCCTGCGGCCACAAAACAACTCCCCGAAGGCAATGGAAGCATAGCTACGGTGACTTCATTTGTAATTAGGATAGAACACTAGTCGGGTTACCTTGTTTAGAGTTCGGGTGTTCGGTTCCTCTACGGACAACCCTCTCTGTATCCGACTAGGATCGTAGCGAGTTCCTTGGCCCCTTAGACTATAAAAGGCGGCCAAGGAACACCTCGAAGAGGAGCACGTAAGAGCATAGAACACAAGCTTGGCCATGACCAGGCGTTGTAAGCTTCATAGCCGATTCTCGGCTAACCCCATCAATCAAAAAACAGGCTCACGCCGACCGGGCGTAAAGGTCTTTACTCGATCCTTGATCGAGGGCCCGAACCGATATAAAAACCCCGCTCTCAATGTCACCAGCAACAAAACTGCCGGGCTCCGGGTTCATCGAGGCCCGAACAAAGCGCCCGGTTCACCCCGTGGCGGGCTCTCGGTCGTAAAACATCGACAGATAATGACTTGGGGTTTCGGGGGGTAGCCACGCCCCTTCTTTATAGCCTTGAGGATGGATGTGAGTCGTTGGATCAAACCGACTTAAATGGATCTACCGAAGTGAATTCTAGGGTTCCCATAGGTCGGTGGAGGAAGGTTCCAAAAAGCCCGACACGAAGTTTCTCGAAAGGTGTCAGGCGGCACGGGGGTGCCTCGCCCCACCTAGTGACGGTTGGGTCCCGACCTTTGCGAGCTGCCTTCTCTTCTCATTTACACCCGGAATTTATACCAATCGCCTTGATTTAGCCCTTTTCTTCCGTTTCTCTATTTTCACTCTTTTTAAACTTTGTTTTTCTTTTTTTTCTGGAGTTCTCCTACAAAACGAGTGTGCACCAAAACTCATGGAAATATTTAGTAATAATAATATTTTAGTAACATTCATCCCATGTTTAATAGCTTTCCATATATATAAAAGTGGTCAATAACTACCATCAACAACTACGGATACAAGGTGAGTATGTGAGAGTTAAGCTTGCTTGCGAGACATTCTCAAAGTCCTAAGCAATGCAAAAGCATATTTAGGTCTGCATAGACACATCTTTTCCTTTGAAAAAAGAGGAACAAGAAGAGCTGAGAGGGAAATCTTTGCCGGTGGTGTTTCAATGATTGATAAAGGCCCTCCAAGAAAGAAATTGAGGCCGGAGGACCCAAGCTCAAGCAAATGTCGGATGGGCGGTGCAAGTAAAAGTGGTGGGAATCTATCACCATGGGGGTCAAGTCGGGAAAAACATAATCGGGTGGATCAATGCTCCAAGGGGGAAGATGTCATGGAGCAATAGTAATATGAGAAAGTAAATGTTGATACCTTGGCTAAGAAGTTTGTTATCGAGTTAAACTCTAATGTCAACTTGAAGACAGATCCCAAAGTGCTTACGAAATTACCAAAGAGTCTACCGTTATGGTGATTTGTGAGAAGCAAGTCGTTGGCAAAGTACGGTGTGCAAGTACTAATCTTGTTATTGAACCGTGCGAAGCAAGAGTTGACATACCTAATCACTGCTATGAAACGAGGAAGGCGGTGATTCTTTCTATGAAAAAACTTAAAGAAATTGGAGTTCTTAAGGAAAGCAGAAGGGACATAACTTTAGCTGCTATGATGCACTCTCTCAAGAAAGTGTGATCACTAAAGTTGACAAGCAAGATGAAATGCTAATCAACAAGAATGATAATGTTTCTCGATATTGTTTTTTGGGAAGTCAAGCCTCACTGTCAATAAGGAAAAGCAAAAATCAATTGATTCTTGTCAAAACCGAAGACATGGAGCTAGATGGACAAGGAGAAATAAGGAGGAGTGAAAGACTAAAAAAAGATCTTCTGAAGACCACACAAGAGAAGAATGAAGAAATGGCAAAGAAAAGAAGCTTGAAAGGTAACTCAAAAAAACCAAGTCTTATTACTGATCCGATTAAGTTTGTGTTGCATGATTTTGCTAAGAATGTAGGTGTTTCTATTCCCGATAATGATTTTTCTACTTTCAATATTATCAAAGATATGGAAACTATTAGGAATAACTTATATATCAAAAATATTAAAAATAAAAATGATGCAAGTACAATTGAGATTGTTGAATTTAATCCAAATAGTGTTGTTTTTACTAATGAAAATGAAAGTATGGGAAGTGATGATGAAAAAGAGTTGGCGGTTTATCAGAAAAAAAGCCAGGAAAAATTATCTAGCAAAAAAAGAAAGTTAAGTTCTCCCCAAGTGAAAAAAAGCAGGATCTAGAAATATTAGGATCGCATTGATTCCAAGAGCATCAAGTCTCTTGTGGACCTGAAAAAAAAAAAAAATGATAAGTGGCATAATTTGGAATTGTAGAGGCATAAAAAAAAGGTGTCTCTACCTTCTTCAAAAGACCTGATATATGAGTATAAATTTCACTTTATAGGCTTACGAAAACCATGATTGAGGATTGCTCGATTCTATTTTGAGATCCTTTGATTATAATTAAGAACATTTGGGGATGTAGAATGCATCTAGAGGAAAATCTGGTCAAATTTTTAGTAGGCATTTTACTAGAAAGATTTGACACTTTGGATCCTTTAAACAAGGTGATTAAATTATTCAGATGAATCTGTGGGACAAACTCATTAAAAAGAAAATGGAATTTGATGGTTGTGTATGGTGCTGCTCAAGAAGAAAATAAACCTGAGTTTTTAGTTGAGTTATCTAATTTTTGTGCAAATTCTAGTGAACCTTACTTGATTGGTGGGGACTTCAACATAATAAGATATTCTTATGAAAGAAGTTCTCTGAGTGGTGTGCATAGATGCACCCACTTTTTTTAATACTTTAATTCATATCTATGAATTAAGAGAAATTGTTGATGTCTAAGGGGCTATTCACTTGGACTAATAACCAAGATCCTCCAACACTAGAAAACTTGATAGAATTTTGATGACAAAAAGAATGGGAAGACTTGTTTCCTCAAACAAAGGGTCAAAAAATTACCTAGACAAATTTCAGATCATAACCCATTGATTCTTTTTTCCGGTACCATAAGCGAGGATACCACATATTCAATTCTCTTTTGATCCGAATGGGCTAAAAAATCCAGAGTTTTATGTAAAAGTTGAGGAAATTTGGAATAGGCCTTGCGAGCCAAGTCTGTGATGGATAAGATACACCAAAAAAATCAAGTTGATAAAGCAATACTTTAAAGGATGGGGTTCAATGTACAAGGTGAATGGAAAAAACAAAGAAAGGAATTTCAGAGGAACTTTCAGAGCTAGAAGAAATAGAAGAAAATGAGGGTTTAAAACAGGATCACAAATAGATAGAAAAGTATGGTTGTTACTTGAGAATTATAAAAGCCTTGAAAGGGAAGAAATTTATTGGCATGAAAGAAGTCATGAAACATGGCTTCTTAAGGGAGATAATAACACTGCTTTTTTTCCATAAATGTGCTAGTGGAAGAAAAAGAAAAGAAATACCATTTTTACTTTGGAAGATGAAGGTCCGATAATTGAAGGAAATGATAACCTCTTGAAACATGCAACAGAATATTATGCAGATTTATTTGGACCCCAATTGAATATGATGTGAATATTGAGGAAGATTTTTGGGATGATATTCCAAAAGTGAATGAAAATGATAATGCATTTTTATGTAGACCATTCACTGAAGTGGAGATTAAAGGGGCTTTAGATCCGATGGAAACTAATAAAGCAACATGACCAAACAGATTCCTATTGAATTTTACCAACACTATTGGAATATTATCAAAAAAGATATTCTACAACTATTTGAGGAATTTCATAAACACCAAATTGATATAAGCGAGGGTAAATTATGGGATCATCACATTACTACCTAAAGTAACGATGCCTCAAAAATTCAGCAATATAGACCCATTTGTTTGTTAAATTGTCTATATAAGCTTGTTACCAAGACTCTCACAAAGTAAGGTTGGAAGCTGTAGGGGACAAATTGATCCATAATACTCAAACTGCATTTATGAAAAATAGAAACATCATATCCGGTATTGCCTGTTTACATGAGATTCTTCATGAGACTAAAAGGAGAAAAAGAGATTGGAGTTATCTTAAAATTAGATTTTGAGAAAGCTTATGATAAGGTGAATTGGAAACTTTTATTCACTTGCCTAGAAAAAAAGAGAATTCCATGATAAATGGTGTTAATGGATTAAAGAGGTAGTTTCGGGAGGGACAAGTTAATGTTAAGATAAACAACAAAATTGGCCCATACATTAAAAAGTTTCAAAGGGGTCGAGACAAGAAGATCCTTTATCTCCAATTCTATTCAATTTTGTTGTTGATCGTTTGACCTTATCTCCAATTCTATTCAATTTTGTTGCTGACTATTTGACTCGAATGGTACATAAGGCTCTCAAACTATGGTTTAATAGTTGGGCTCATAAGCCATATAATACGAAATGGGGTTGCTTTGTTACAATATGTAGATGATACAATTGTATTTTTGAAACATGATCTACAAAATGTAGAGAATATGAAACTTCTTTTATACCTTTTGAAATGTTGGCTGGTTTAAAGATTAATTTTAACAAAAGTGAAGTTATTATGATTAATGACAATGAGGAATGGGGAGAAATATGCTGATATCTTTAATTGCCAAGTGGGATTATTTTCCCATTAGGTACCTTAGGTACCAGAAATCCTAGTAGAGGTTGAAAGTTAGTGACCGGATGCCCCTAATTGAAAAAGGTGATAAGAAGTTGGATATTTGGAAAGGTGGTCTTCTCTCTATGGCTAGGAGGAACGTACTTATTAGTTCAAGTTTGAATAACACAACAATCTATCACATGTCTGTATATTTGTTTCCTAAAACAACAATTGATAAGTTGGATAAATAGACAAGGACTTTCTTTTTGGCAAGGGGAAGCATGAAGAGAAAAATATCACTTGATTAGGTGGGAAATTATTTGTAAAAGAAAAAAAGAAAGGTGACCTAGGGATCAAAGACTTGAGAAAAATGAATATTAGTATGTTTTGTAAGTGGTGGTGGAAATTAGAAAAGGAAAATGGTCTGTGGCGGGGAGATCATTAGATACAAATACTTATAAAACAAAAATATTCACACAATTAAACATAAGTTAGATGATTCACCTATGTGGGCTGATTTACTCAAGGTGAGAGACATTTATATACAAGGAAGAGGTGTTGTTATAGGAAATGGAAGCCTCACTAGATTTTGGAAGGACCCTTGGTTATATGAAGTCCCTTTGAGTAGAGCTTGTCCAGACCTTTTGAATTAGCTGATAACAAAAATATGATTGTTAGTGATTTTAGGAATGGAACTGCAGCTTACTTTTAGAAGATGGCTGGGTGGAGTTTATAAGAAACAATGGGATAAGATTTTAGCTGATATTGTTTTGTTTCCTTTTACTTGATTTGACCGATAAGGTTATGTGGAACAATGGGTCAAAGAAAATTTTCTATGTGAAATCTCTATATGAAATATTGTCAGTTTCTAACTCTGGTTTTGATTATAAGTTTATTTGGAGACGTAAATGTCCTGAAAAGATTAAGATTTTTCTATGGCTTCTGTCTAATGATGCTGTGTTAACTAAAGAAAACCTGGTAAAAAGAAATTGGGAGGGAGATGAAAGTTGCATGTTTTGTAATGATTTTGAAACAACTAATCATCTATTTTTCCAATGTCCTTTAGATAGAGTCATTTGGTCTATGATTGCTTTTAGTGTGGGTCCAAATAACATTCCTTTGAATATGAGACAATATTGGAGTTGGTGTAAAAATGGTTGCCTAATGCTAGTCAATTTTATACTTTGGGTATTGGAGCTGTTTGTTAGGCTATTTGGAAGTGTCATAATAGAGCTATTTTTGATAAAAAGTTGGTTAAAAATCCAATTGAGATAATATGCCAAGCGCATGCTTACATGATATACTTTAGATGTGTTTGTATGTTGAGGAAGATAGAATGTGGTGGGAAGCAAGTGCTAATACTATGTTAAACATCGCAAAAGGTATTCTAGCAAAACAAATTAACAGGGAGATCGATTATCTGCTGTTACAAGATGAAGACTAGGAGATGCGAGAAGCATGAAGACTATCGAAGAATCGAAAAAGTAAACATCATCCAAGGAGGCTCGTGTGGTCAAGAAGCTCAAGTGCATCTTGTATTAGGTCTTTTGTTGAAGTAGTAATCGATTATCGATAGTTTGTTTTTGTGATGCTTAGGACTTGAAGACTTTGGTCTGTTATGGTGTGGGGAAAACTTGAAACCGTCGGGTTGGTTAGGCTTCATGTTGAGAAGTTGTTACTCTTGTTCTTTGGCATCCCTGTGTTGGGAATATGCCCTAGAGATAATCATAGAGATGATTGTATCACCTTGCATCCATGATATATTATGTGTTCATGAATATCCATTAAAGACAACTTGTATCGATTGGCAATTATGTGAATTGTTTGTGAGACTCTTTACTTGTATGGTTATTCTATAATTGTCCTCGGTCGGAGTTCATGTGAGGACACACATGAATATTAGATCAGACACATATTGGTTGATGACTATGTTTCACAAGTCATAGACATGGAGATGTCAAACTAATAGTGTGGGCACATGTATGACATGGGGCTGGATTGACCCGACATGAGATGTTACTATTATTGTCTCTTTACACATCATGTACGTTATGTCCTTAGACCGGAGATTGTCGTATGTACTCAAGATGTGAAACGACCTACTTAGGGACTATCAAACGTTACTCCGTAATTGGGTTGCTATAAAGGTGGTCTTCGGGTTTGTCAGGAAGCATGCTGTGAGGCGTAGTCAATCAAGATGGAATTGCCCCTCTCCATAAGAGAGAGAGATATCACTGGACCACTCGAATGATTGGATCAAGAAATGCATGGCCGTGCTTGGGTTAAGTGTTAACCCACGAGGTGGACCAAATATCGTGTGGCAAGGGAATAACATGTATGTGAGTTTGTGGTGGTTCGTCTGATATGATCATTGCGTACACATGGGAGTTGACATGTCTTGCTAGAGGCCGCTATCAGCTATTGGTCGAGTAGGAGTACTCGGGCCATGTCTATGTGTGCGTGAGCCCATAGGGTCGCACGCTTAAGGGGAAGAAGGCCTAATTCGGATCTGATCCAATTAGACGAGGCTTAGGGTTACTAATGGGCCTCCAGCTCGGGAGCCTGTTAGGGACGCCTATATATATGAGAGGTGGGCATGGGGCTAGGTTAATCCACGCCACTTTGGCAGCTGCCGCCACCCACGCCCTCGCCTCTTGCTCCTCGCGGACCTAGCAGTCCGGAGGCGCATCGCTTCCTCCCTGTACGTGTTGGATACCTCGGAGGTGCTGCATCCGGAGCACAAGGACGATCCGCACGTGGAGGACGGACATGAGCAATCGCTGACGGCACCCGCCGCTACGCGCATCTTCGTTGAGGGTCGACACTTCCGCCGCACCTGCGTCTAGTGGTAATCCCGTGATCTTTAACTAGCAGTAGATCCTTGGTTTATGGGTAGAAAATTTTTGTTTTCTGGCTAGTGTAGCGATCCCATATTCCTTCATCCCGCCACACCGTCTTATGCTTCTGTGTAAAACTCTAAAAAATGTTGTGTATTTCTGTTCCTGGTTAATGGAAATGGGTATCCCAGTTGGAAAAAATCTTGAAGGTCTCAAACTCACTCTTGAAGCCATAGAGCTTGGCACTTTTGACAACCTTGGTGCCCTCATATGTTTCACTAAGCCTTGTCCACACTTTACTAGCAAACTCCAGGTCCTTGATGCCCTCAAAGATCTTTGCATCAATGCCATTGTAGATGATATTGAGAGCCATCTGATTGCATGTTCTATTGGCACGATCATCATCGGTGAGGTTGGTGGGGTCAATGATCATAAAGTCATTCTCGGTGACCTCCAACACTCTCTCATGAATAGAACTGAGGTACACTATCATCTTTCTCTTCCAGTGATCAAAAGAACCCATGCCATCAAAGAACGGAGGCTTTCCCCCAACATGGTTGAACACTATGTTTGCCATTCTTACACCGAAGGGTGTTAATCCTTGCTAGAAACGGTGACCACGGCTCCGATACCACTTGTAAGGTCCTAAATGGCTAGAGGGGGGGGGGGGGTGAATAGCCTAATAAAATTTCTACAAAACACTAGAACAATTTGTTAGATAATAACAAAGCGATAAACGTGGTTACACTAGCTCTACTTGTCGGCAAGCCACCTAGTGTCAATTCTAGTGAATTATGTCTCTAAATCACTCAAGGGACTGTGTCACTACTTGATTAACTAGGTGAGCAAGCTAGATTACTCTAAACAAGTCTAAGCAACCTATTCAACTAACCAAGTCTACACAAGGACAATATATGAATAAAGGTAATGCAAGGTAGAGAGGAGGTTTTATACCGAATTGTCGAGGCTATGAACCAATCACCGGGAGACAATCAATCATCACAAATGATGAAGACAATGATTTGTTCACCCAGAGTTCACTTGAGCACCATCAAGCTACGTCTCCGGTTGTGTCGACCATCTCAATGATGGATCAAGGTGGCGCGCACGCCTTGCCTTACTAGGCCCTCTTGATTCTCGCGATTGAGTGGTAACTCAACAACAAGAGCAATCCACTAGAGTATCAATTCGGCACTCCTCCGGGGAAGATCACAAACCCCTCACAATATCACCGGAGGTGGGCAAGAACAAACACCTTCTCTTCCCAACGCCTCCACAATCACTGAGCCGGTCTAGGAGTGGTGCTCTCCAAGAGCAACAAGAAATCCACCAGCAACAATGACCCTCAAGTGCCTCTAAATGCAACTCACAAAGCAATGCACTTGCATCTCCTCAAATCTCTCAAGAATGTGCTCACAAGAAATGGGAGAGAGTGGGAGAGGGTTGGCTCAGCTCACAAAGTGTTAGGATCAATCAAAATGTCCAAGAGAGGTAGCACAAGCCGGCCAAACACATATATATAGCCCCCCATAGAAATAGAGCTGTTGTGGGGGGGGGGGGGACACGAATTTGTGCGCTGCGCCGGATTCACCAAACGCGGCTGCCGGACACGTCTGGTGCCGTTGTGCGTGTTTAAACCAGCAGTGTCCATTGGCGTCTGGCGCTGAGATGTACATGGCGTCCGACACGCATCCAACACAGTGTATGGCATGGCATCCCCGCGCAGGGCTCTCTAGACTACGGCCGGTGCTCATAGACGTGTCTGTACTGCGTCTGGCGCATAGTTGCGCACACGCCCGAGGCACTCGTCAGCACGGCATCGGACGCTAGGATGCCAAACCCTGGCATCCAGCGCAAACCCGCCGGACGCACCTCCAGCGTCTGGCGTGATGTTTCTTCGCTGAAAGTCATCGTTTATTCGTCGCCTTCGCTTCGACATGCTACCCAACAACTATACCAACTTGAGCACAAGGGTTAGCATGTTTTCACCACCAAGTTGCATCCGGCGCAATAGAAAATAGACATTTCATTTTCTCAAAAGTGCTGAATACCCATCTCAACCCTACAAACACCACCGCCTTCGCAAATGTGCTAACACCACAACGTGTACATCACCATGTGTTTGTGTGTTAGCATTTTCACAATCAATTTTAAAGGTTGGGTTAGCTCTCTAGGTTAGAATGCATGCATATGATTGTTGAACCTAGAGGCACATAAGGATAAATATTCCTGAGGTTTTCCCCTCTTTATAGTCCGACTATCAATCCTAAATCACTCACACCCTCTATGGTGTCTTGAGTGTGAAATCAAAATGGCCCTAATGGTATACCTTCACCTTGAGCCCATTTTGATCACCTCGATCGCATTTCCACTTCATATGAGCACTTGATCATCTTTTGGATCACCTCAATCCATCCACCATGACCACCATGCTCCACCATTGGCTTGACCAATCTCCAATCTAATCATACACTTAGCATAGAGAGATTAGTCCTAAGGATATCACTAATTAGCCAAAACCAAATTAGAGATCTTCAGCAGTGCCCTTGCCTTTTGCTGGTACAACTCTACCAGTTTTTGTAGCTGTGGATGGTGGCATTGGTCTTGCAGTAGGGCAGTTTGACATGATGAAGCTTGAATCAGGTAGACCAACTAGTTCGACCCTCCTTGATGCATCGTGTGAAGCCTGTTACATGGTCAACCAGTTAGAGCAATAGGCATATGCAAAAAGACACTAAGCAGTTAGAGCAAAGACACTAAGTAGTTAGAGCAACAACCTGTTAAATGCAAGTCACCTCTGCATCTAGCCTTGCTATCATGGTATCTCCTACCAGCTGTGAAAAAGAGACCTGGCTATCCACTGTTAGCTATGGCAAAAGGGGCTCGCTTTCTCCTACCAGCATAGAAAATGGTTCCACTGTTTCTTCATCATAATGCATGGGTGAGCTCCTACACAATTCTAGTAAGCAAAAGCACAAAGCCCCTAAGCTCATTAGATGCACAATGGACAAGGCAACACACGCCTAACCCAAAGGCTCAAATTACCTAGCTACACAAGCTAAGCAAAGTAACTAAACAAGCTACACAAGCTAAGCAAAGTAACTAAACAAGCTACATAAGATAGATAGTTACAACTATACTAGTCAACCACAAGCACAATATATATGAATGTAAGAACGAAGCTTGTGATCAAGAGAATGCAAACCACCGCGAAGTGTGGTCACAAGATGACATCGGTAATTTTTTACCGAGGTCTCGGGAAGCTTGCCAACTTCCCCCTACTCCTCGTTGTGTCGACCGACACCTTGGTGGTTCCACAGTTTGGCGAATCACCCAGTGATGATCCACAAGCTTAATGGCCAGTGCCAAATCCCACAGTGGGAGCTTGATCCAATCCCTCACACAGTGTGAGTCCTTGAGCCAATCCCTCAGAGGGTACCGTGTGAACCCACACGCAAGTGTGGTACCTCAATGACACGCTCCACTAGAGTTGCTCTTCATGATCCCCGCGAGGTGAGCACGAACCTCTCACAATCTCTTCTCTAGAGCACCGCACAATCTTCTATGCGTGCCTCGACGGAGCCTCTTGCCACCAAGCCATCTAGGAGGTGGCAACCTCCAAGAGAAACAAACACACCGGCTTGCAACACGATCATCTAGTGCCACACGATGCAATCTCTCAAAGCAATCACACTAGAATCGCTCACTCACTCAATTGGATGAACACTATCAAGTTAGAGTGAGTAGAGGGCTCTCCAAGCACCACTATACCAGCCACCAAGGCTCAAGTGTGCTAACCAACCTCCCAAGGCCGGCCAAACAAGTATATATAGGCTCCCCATCAAAATAGAGCCGTTGGGGACGAATTCTCACTTTTCTCTACAGCGCCGGACGCGCCAGGCGCTACCGCCGGACGCGCCAGGCGCCGTACAAAACAGCCCCGAGCAAACTAGCCGTTGGCACGCTTTTCTACAGCGCCGGATGCACCAGGCGCAGGCGCAGCCCCGGACGCGGTCCAGAGAGGGTGTAAACCAACCGACCCACCGGACGCAAAACAACAAGCTCCGGACGCGTCCTACACTAGTCTCGGCATCCCGGCCGTTGTCAGCCCGACCAACGCCCGATGAAACGTTCATAACTCTTTCATCCGAACTCCGTTTTCGATGATCTTGGACTCTATGGAAAACTAACTCAGAAGGCTACACAACCCACATGGTTACTTGATCCAAAGCTCAATGGATCGAAGCAGTATTCCACTCCAAAGTCAGTCCAATTGTCCAAGAAACACCGAAACACCTTCTCCTTTGTAAATGTGCCAACACCACCAAGTGTACATTTTCATGTGCAAGTGTGTTAGTATTTTCACAATCATTTTCAAAGGATTTTCTCTTGCTCTTACTATGCCACTCGATCCTAACACATCGCAAAGTTAGATCGCACAAGTGGCACTAGATGACCGATATGCAAACAAGTTTGCCCCTCTTGATAGTACGGCCATCTATCCTAAACCCGGTCATAAACTTCTTTAAGCATCTATGACCAACGAAATGAAATGTCTTATAGGTTATACCTTTGCCTTGAGCATTTCTATTCCGCTCCATCTTCAAGTGCCGATGCAACACATGCACCAACACGATCAAGAATGATATGATCCATTTCATATCATCACATGACCTTCTTGGTCCATCGATCTTGACCTCGCTTACTCTTCACCGTTGCGTCGGTCCGTCGGCGGCAAGTCTTGCCCAAGCTTCACCGCCTCGCGGTCCATGACTTCAAAGCCTCGACTTGCCATTCACACTTGCAACCGGTCCATCAAGCCAAGCCAAGCCTTGTCTTGATCTTCTCCACCTTGGTCACATGACTCCATGTCATGTCTCATATGCAATAAGGTCGTTCATTGCATCATCACATGTGAACTAATCTCCTGTGTATTATCTCAATCACACATTATTAGTTCACCTAATGTTGACACTCAATTACCAAAAACCACAAGGGACCTCTCAATCTCTCCCTTTTTGGTAATTGATGGCAACACTACAAAGATATGGAATTGAAGATTAACTCACACTTGGTAGTGGTAACTCCCCCTATATGTGTGCCCAATTGATTTGAATTTAAGGTTTGCACACATACATAGATATAAAACTTTTAGGAGGGTTAACACTACAAAGTGATGCTAAGGTGTATGGGTGTAACACCCGGTTTTAAGAACAAAACCAGATGAAGCTATATGTGAGCCCTGGAAATTAAATCTCACATATAGTTTACAAATGAATGGTAATCAATTCACAATGCTTAAAATAAAACAAACCTAACAAGAAAGACATAACCTCAAATAGCGTGCATAAATGGAAAGACTCTTTGTTCTTCTTCGATGTAGGCTCCACAGGAACGATTGACCGGTTGATCACAAGCCTAACTTTCTCCCCGAGGTGTGGGAAAATAGCAAGAGTGAGTCCATGTCGAACTCCGCAAATATAGCTAGGCAATATCTACCCCAAAACCCATGATCATTATAACATAAATAATGAATGGCATGAAACGATAAGTCATGAACAATTTAATAAGCATGTATAGCCAACAATTATAAACATCAAATTAATTATCAACATAATAAGCATGTGATTCTATTCATAAATGTCTCCAAGGCCGCTCATGACCGCAAACACGGGGTTGTTATAACAGCTTTTAACTCACAAGAGAGGTGTACACTTTCACTACGGGTCATGGTTTCCACCCGAGTAGGTTCATGACTCCCCAAACAAATGAAAACCATATAAAGTCGTTCAAAGGCCCTCCTAAAAATATTAAGTGGACAACAGAGCTACAACCCCGTTTCTCCCAGTTCTGGCAAACCACCAATAAAGTTAGGTAAAACCATTGAACAACTAGAGTCAGAGCCATGTGACCCCCATAGCTGTACTGTATATCCCGGATGATCACAAATGAATGAGTCCTTATGGAGAGCGAAGAGCTTTATAAACAAAACATAGCTCTTTCGCCCTATGAACCATGTTATCAACAATTCATATTCAACGTTCATTGCATAAACATTAAGCAAACCATAAGATCATGGTTTAAAGATAGCATATCCCGTAACTATACTTGCCTTAAATATTGATCCTTTCTTCAAGTCCACTGCTTTCCCAAAAACACCTTCTTCATCAACTTCTTATAGAGCACGGTCTTCTTCGAGATCAACAACATAAAGCTCACCAATCTACTCGATTCCAATCAAGAACACACAAACACATGGATCCAATCATGCATGGCAAACAAGACTACCATTAGAACAGTACACCAACAGTGAGAAAACAGTTTAAAAAGTACATAAAACTATTCTACACGTTACTACAATCACACAGACGTAAAAGATCACCGAAATCGAGCTAAAACGAGATATGAATTTTACAAGTTTATTAGTAACAAAATAATTAACTAAATTCAAATACAAAATTTAAAAGTTTGAAACCTGAACAACAGTGATACTAACATGTAGATTACGAAATTACGAATCTAACGAAAGTTGAACGGATCGATTTGGATTTAAAACAAAGAAGTTATTAAGATTTAAATCAGGATGGCAGTTCTGTAAATAAACCGAAACTGATTTCAAATAAAATAAATGAAATTCGAACTAAATCTGATATGAGGACTGACAACAAAAATATGAAGAAAGCCGAGGACTCTTTAGAAAAACTGCCAATGAAAGGATACCTTCTAATCTTGACCCTTGATCTAGAATTGGATGGCTTAGGGTGATGGATGTGTATGTGTATTTAGATTGTATTCCTAGATTTATTTTTCTCAAGGAAACCGGCAAGAAAATCATGTGATGTCATCAAATGATGTCACGTCATGCAAGCTAACAAGGAGGCCATGGCTAGCGTTGGAGCTTTGCTGGAGTTCGAACGTACACGCCTCAGTTTTCGGTTTTGTGATGAGAACATGCATTCTGAGAGGAACGATTGGAAAACTCACCTAGTGTGTTTTGGCAGAAGAAAACTTGATGGCAATGTGAGGGCTTAGCAGGGTGGCTCGACAACTTTCTGTAGAGAGTTCGATCGGTTTTGGCGTGAGCAAACAGAATGAAAAAGATAAATAGATGAAGGCATCAAAAGCTTTGTAACCACGATGCATAACTTCGGTAGCAGGTTGCGACCGCAGCAAGACAGCAGTCGACGTTCTCCATTGGTGCTTTTCGGCAAGATGCAAAACGGCGGCACAGAACAGCTAGGGCTAGGGCAGTGGTTTTGCAGTGGTTACGAGCTTGAGGTGAGGCGACGACAAGGGTTGTGGCTGCTATGCTCTGGATGAAGGCGGTGCTGGTGTTTAGGGTTAGAAGAAACACGAAGCGGCGACATGGCAACATGAGGGCTCCGGGCGCTGCGGATGTTGCGAGGAGATTGGGAACGGTGACAGGGCGTGGTGCGTAGCTTATATAGGCCAAAGATGCTCCAAGGATGGAAAGAAAGGAGATCGAGGGGAATACGGCAGTTAGACAAAGGAAAGCGGGAGCTTGGTTTTCCTTCGTGAGGAAGATGATGGCAACGCGGTGCGGCGGGTCCTGCGGAGTCAGCTTCGAGACCGGCTCGAACACGATGAAGGACAACGACGCGGACAACGTGGATGGAAGCGTCATCAATTCTAGGAGGAAAGCGGCGTGCTGCAAGCGTGAGCATCACCAGGCTGAGTCAAGGCACTACGGCCCAAAAGCAGGAAGGCATGAATGAACGGGCCAAGAAGAATTGGAAATAGCCACGCAGGCCATGTTCATGCTAACAGGCCACTCGGCTAGAAATAAAGAGAGGAGATAAAAGAAATCTTTTTTTAATCAACGCAAATTTCAAATAACTTTTCAAACAAATTTGATATCTTTTTCTGTTTCAAGCAAAACCGACCACCACAAAGAAATGAGTATGCCACTACTACAGAATTGTCTATCACTGCCGGGCTCCAACCCCCTTCACCGCGAAAAACTGAACCGCGCAAACCATAGCGTAGTGATGTGGGATTTGAAACACTACCGGGTCAAAACACCGGCGGTGATGCGAGGAGAGACTGCCAGTTTGATATCGAACCTGCAGCAAGACCGTCACCGAACACCGCCGGGTGTTTCACGACCCGGCAAAGCATTTTTGATCCAAGCAATGCGGGTTCGAAGTCAGCCGGCAGAGTTGATATTGGGAGCACCGTCGGGCTTTAACGAACCGACAGAACTGTGGGGATAACACTATCGGGTTAGACTGAGCCGACAAAGTGTATCGAAGATCTAACAATGGCGGCTTATTTTGAACAAAAATTCTAAATTTGACAAAAATTTATAGAAAGAACAAATATTATTTACTTACCAATAGTACAATACTAGTGTGGTATCTAATTGTTGTGTACTTCAGCTTTTCTCTTTATAAAGATCATTTAGACCCATTAAAGATTATCTTATTTGGAGCATGCATTGTTGCAAAGTGTTGCTTTGCATATGTAGGAGTAGATGCTTCACGCAAAAGTTGGGTCTTGGTTATCTGTTCTTAAGGGGATATAGATGTGAATAAAATTCATTATCTGTTCTTTGTTTTTGTTACATATATAACTTTATTTCATTCACATTAGATTTGGATATATCTCATTGAATTTTCTCACAATATGCAAAAGATATTTCATTGACGAAACCGTCTTTATTGCAACCGTCTTTATTATGTTCGATGAAGGGTAAAAAATGGGAACTCAAAGGTATCGAAGAGACAATCAAGATTCATATCAAAATGTAAATACAAATGATAAGAAATTTGATTGCATATATTTCCATAACAAAGACCTTACATTACATATATTTCCATAGCAAAGACCTTACATAGAACTAAATATATGGTAACAAAGACCAATTCACGATAGGTCAATGCTACAATCAAAGTGTACAAACACATTAAAATTTAACCACCTCAGGTAAGTCTCTTGTAGCATCTCCTCGGATCGAAGAAGTGGCGAGGCTGCTACGTGCACTCATTGAGGAGGTTGGAGGATGAGATTCACCGAGCTTCATCTTCAGCCCAAACTTGACCATTGGACCGAGGATGAAATCACAAGAAACTAGGTCCAATGGTCATTGTTTTTCCATGGATGCACCATATGATTCGGATACTATATGCCCATGTGCCCGGGATATTGGCTGAACACTAGCACCCCAAAGCACAAGAACTCCTGACTCTTAATATGAGTCTAGAGTTCGATCTTGAATCATGGCACCCACGTAAGCCGCATGCCCCTGTCTCTCCTTCATCGGTAAGACTCTTCTAGCACCTTTTCTATAAACCATTTTCTTGGACTAGGCATATTCAGATGTGAAGGGCTTTCTCCCAAAGAAAGGCCATATGTATGTGGAACTCGAAAGTACCGCTAGCAAAGAAGATCGAGGACGAAGAACAAGGAAAATAAGGAGAAAAAGATTTCCTAGATCCAAAACCCATGACACTAAAATTCAAAACTAAGCCCTCTCAGATTTTGAGGAGAGGGTTAGGAACTACCGGACGAACCAAGAATGCAAGAACAGAGGAGGAGAAATCGGGTGCAAAACACAGCGTCCCCCCTTGCCGCTTAAATAGGCGAGATGGCGTGGTTGAGTCGATTGCCGCTGTAATGGAGGACGGGTAGTAGCGCTCGCGCAGCATTGGTGCAAAGGTCGGCCCGGTCGAGTTGAGAACCGTGGCAGCGTTGAATTTTTGAAATCACCGCCGGGTCTAAGTTTTCACCCTGCAGCGATGTGGAATACCACCGCGTAAAGATCTGCACCGGCGGTGATCTACACATCACCGCCGGGTGTGAAACTACACCCGGCAGTGATTTAACCGACATTGATTTAACCCGGCCGACGCCGCAGTACCGGTGCCACGTGCTTTTTCTCATCGATTCGAGAGACACTATCGGTTTCCTAACCGGCAGTGAATGCTACCGCAACGCGTTCTCCAAGCGAAGCGGCATGCATGCAAAGACAAAGCCACCGTGAACACGCTAAGTGAACGTGGATAAATACAAAGATTTGTGGTAAAAAAAGAAAAAAATAGTGATGGCTATCCGCTGGGCGGTACAAAGTTTGATTCTATAATTAGCCCGGCGGTGTTGTGGACGTGCTATGGCTTGTTGAGTGTGTCATTTTCGTGCTCCAGCCGGCCAGAAGTCTCTCGTCTCCCTCCCTCCCTCCCTCCCGCTCCCTCACCCGTCGGCATCGAAGGTACGTGTGGTTGATCTTGTAGCAATGGTAAAACGCAAGCAGAAGCATGCATTCCTTGTTTCAAAATAACAATGCTAAACTCGATCATCGTTCTTGAAAAAATGGTCAAAAACTCCGCTTGTTGGGGATCGAACCGCTGATTTCGGATTGGGTGTTGGGAAACGCCGTGCTAGCCGAGGAAGCGGCCATTGGAAACGCGCGCAAAACGCGTAGCCGGGTTGGCCTTTCGTGGGGAGACGGGCCGATCACGACGGCCATTGGATGAGCCGGTCGTCTTGCGGCGCCGTTGATCGCTTTCATGGCGCCGCGTCTTGGGAATGACAATGGACCGCATGCATTCCATGGCTTGCTACTATATAACAACGCCTCGATTTGGTACCATCTCCATCGCTAATTAGCCTCTCTCTTTCCATAAACCCCGTGCAGCTAGCTTCTTCTTCATCGACGAGATGGCCGGCGTCTACACCAACGAGGAGCTTGTCTTCACCGTGGGCGCCTCCACGACGCCCTCCGGAAGCTCACCGGCCGGCCGGAAGAAGTCGGCCCGCCAACGGTGGGTTGGCCGTTGGTGGAGAAGGAAAACTTCTACGCCTTCAAGGTCGAGGCCATGGCCGACATCCTCGCTAGGGGGATACCGCCAGCCGGGCGGAGCTCCGTGCAGCCACCGGCGGAAACGCGGCCGGGCGGGCGCGCGGCCGGCGGCGGGGGCCGGGCCGGCGGCGACGCAGGGCCTAGCGGCCGGGCGGCGGAGGCGATGGCGGCGGGCGCGGGCGGCGAGAGGCGATGGCGGCCGCCGCTTTTTTTATTTTTTTTGTTTTGTAAAATATATTATCTAGTAATATATAATGACTCCAAAGTCATTTTTAATTCATCTCGCTCGCTTTCTATCGTTTGTTTTTACTGTTCCTTCTTCATTCAACCCCCGCGAGCTATCGGTTCCTTTTGCTTCCCCTCCCAAATCGCTATCGGTTCTAATTCAACCCTACCGTGTCAATCTTCAAATCACTTTCGGTTCTAATTCAAACCCGTGAGTGATCGGTGTCCATCAAGACCACACCGGGGGAACGATTCAACCCGGTGGTGATCTAAGTCTTCACCGCCGGAATTGGTCGAATCCGTGGAGTTTCGAAGTTTCTAGCGCCGAACGGTTCATCACTGCCGGGGCGAGGATCAACACCGCCGGTGGATTAAATTCCGGCAAAGGATGCCGGTGGTAGTGATGAATGAATCTGTAGTAGTGTGCACCAGCATGAATGCTCAAACATGTTTCTACTTCCTATGATAATTTTAATTTAATGAAAAATATTATTTACCTATATTTCATGAGCACAAAAAATCCAAAATAAATCATTTTCTTCTCTATTTTTAAAAGAGGCAAAATTTGGGGTGTTACAATGGGATAAACCTTTGAAGCGTGATACCAATCGGAGTTGCAAATTTGAAGTTCATCCTTAGCATCATCCATGTAACTAGACATACATCAAAACTCAAGATACCATGTGAGATGAACACTATAAGCAATGGCTCTTGATCCATGTGAAACATATATATGTCTAGCTACAACCTATGCATGCTAGTTACCATATCATCAATCAAGTTCTATGACTAGCATACACCACACAAGCATTGCATATAAAATTGAAATACTTATGCAATTGCAAGCAAGCACATGAATATGCACATGTCAAATGCAATCAATCAAGTTCATGAGCTTGCTTCCCCAACTTGTGTGCTTCTCTTTTGTCCAAGAATTTTGATCCTCCTCTAATCTTCAATCTTGCTACCTCTTGTTCTATGTCCATATTCTCATCCCCTTTGTCATATATCCAAAGACACTTACATATCTTTTGTCCAACTTCTCCCCTTTGTCATCAATTTCCATAAAGGGTATGCCTCTATTGATACAAAGGGTGCGACTAGGGATAGATGGTTGATTGTTGAATCTTCATTTTTGATGGACACCACCATATGTTGGAATGACACCACTTGTAACTACCACATGTGGAAGCATGAAGACCACCTAGAAATGCCACATGTAGGTCACTTGTAGGATCCTTGACCTTGATACCTTGAGGTGGGGCACCTCCCCCTATGTCAAAGCATATGTCAAACCATTGAACAATTTGAGCTCTTGTTGGCGAGGATAGCTTTCTTGAATTGAATTGATCACTTAAAGTTGAGGATCACTTGTGGAACCACCATTGATACACTAAGTATCACTTGAGTGAGCAAGAATACCACGTGAATGAAAGATACCACGTGTAGGAATATGATATATTTTGAAATGTGGATGCCACTAGAAAAGATTTGTCAATTGTGACCAATTCTTGAACTATATTGTTTCCATGAGCTTCTTTCTCTTTGACTTGATCTAGATCACATGCACAAATAATCTAACTCGATTTGAACCAATGACAAGCTTGTTCACACCTCATGCTAAGGGTTATCTTGACAATGTTGAGATAAGGAATTTGAATGCTCATTCTCTAGATCAAATACTTGGGATCACTAGCTCATGAACAAATTCATATACAAACCACTAGATCATATAATCATTCAAGCAATAGTGGTAGCAATGAATTTTAAAACTTTCATTTATCATGCATGATCCTATAAAGCATGTACTATATGCACTAACCGCATACTAGTAAGGGATGAAATGATCATGCACATTACAATGATACCTTTGCTATCTTGGAGTAGAGAATAGTCAATATGATTTCAATTTCCCTCCGCAATAGAAATGTGAAGTCCAATTATATAGCTTGGTGAAGACCAAATATACCAATATGAATACCATGCTTTACCCATATGAAGTGAGAACCACTAAAGATCAAGTGCACTTCTTGTTGTGGTTGGCTTGCTTCTATTGAACTTTGCTTGCATGAGAGAATACCACTTGAATCTTGCATGAAATATCTCTCTATTTGGGTGTTGCTTGCTTTTCTAGATCAACCCATTAGATTGCATCAACTAAGCATCTCCAATAATTCCTAGATTGTCACTTCCATGTTAGCCATCCAAGCACGGTGCTCGGTTTACCTACGTATATGCATGCCCTCAAATGGGAGAAGTGACCTCTCTCCAAGAACCATTCTTGATACTCACTTGAATTGACTTTGGTTGATTGATCCACATGATAGACTTATCATGATAGGTAACCTTGAATCTCCTTTAAGTCCTTTTCTTTCTACCAAAGATATCCAATGATCATTTGAACTCATTACTTGCTCTCCATCTTGAGCTTGGTCTTGATCTTCAACTAGAGTACTAGATGTGTACAAAGTACACTCTCCCAAAATCAATGGCCTTTGTACTCATGTTTGTCATGCTTCTAACTCACTTCAAAACCAAACCTAGGTGCCTCAAACACTTATAAACAAGATTTCAACTTGAGGACCTTTCAATCAAAGTGAATCTTGATTAATCCAATAATTGTCACTTTTCTATCAGATTTTGTACATCTCAAAAGAATAGTCCATAACACTCAATGTACATGTTGAAATAACACGAAATTTGGTGGAGATGTTCAACACTAGGTCATATAGCATCCATAAAAATTTGAGCTTCAAAGTCCTTATGGATTGCTACCAGATTTCACACCTTTCCACACTACCACATGCTGAAAACTGCTGCAACATATCTCACAAATTCCACTCCAAAACCGAAGTATCCCTTGTTCTATCATCATGAAATTTCTACAGCATCTTTTAACATAAGTATAGAGCATGCATATCAAATTTTAAACCATTCTAATAAGATTTGATCATCCAAATATGGCTAAGATCACAGCTCACTCAAATTTTGCACTAGTGGACAGATTTGAGCAACTAAGCTATGCTTCATCAATATGAATCAAACTTGATACTAACTTGTTTGAATACTTTCATAAGACATATATCCATTGAACCCACTTACTAAAGGCCATCTCATGATCATATCCATTCAAACCAACTCAAATTTGATTACTAAGAATTTAATCCATTCAAGCATCTCATAGCAACCAATATATGCATATATATCCAATTCAATCAACTCATATGCACCCAAATATGTGTGATCACTTAGGAATATACCTTTGTAGCTCATGATCATCAAATAGCAAGCTTCAACACAAATATTTGCAAGCCATCAAATAATTCCAATGAATCACCACAACTAGAACTATAGCACTTGTATGTTGTAGCACTTGGACTTCACTTGTCTTGACTTAGCATTGGCATAAGAATGGCACTAGTCTTCATTATTTGACTCAATGAAATGATGAACAATATGAACTCAATTGAATCAAGCCTCCAATGCCATGGTACCTACACACATTCATCCACTTTTTGATGGTACCCAAACTAGGGGACATGAATGAGCCATGTGTCCCCTTTCCCGGCATAAGTAGCATCTTCTCTTTTGTTGAGCCTTCTCTACCTCGCTCAATTGATGCTTCTCATTGCCTTGCTTCAACTTGTTTGCTTGAGCCTTCTTCTTAAGCTTGTTTGGACAACCCGAAGCTAGGTGGCCCAATTTATCACAACTATGGCACTTGATGTGAGCCAAATATTTCTTCTCAATTTGATTCTTGCTCATCATCTTGGCATCTTGGATATGAGTTGCACTATGTAAAAAAGGCTAATAACCACCCGGTGAGCCCGTGAGACGCCGCTAATAACGAAGCGTCGTGTGTTGTGACATTACCGACGCGCTGGCCGGGTGAGCGTCGATAATAGGCGTCGGATGGTCCCACAAGACCAATACACGTCGGTAATAGGAGGTCATTACGCATATCGTGTTCATGTAACGATCCGCTTTCTTAATCCGCACGCGTTTTTCGTTGGCACTGCACGCGCGGCTACGCGGACGCTTTTTGAAACCGAAAGTGTCTATAGAATTCAACGTATCTCGCACACGCCGTTTCATCACAAAGCGCATTTTGAGACCGATCGACCGTGGATGCAACCCTAATTTAGACGCGTTTTTGCTTACGGACACCTTTTCGCGCCGCCGTGCATCGTTACGAGTATTACGGGCGTCGCGTTGATTCACGGACTTCGGCGTGGTCGAGAACCGTCCGTGTTGCTTGACACCGTTACAGACGCGTGCCGCGGATAACGGCGCTTGGAACATACAAAGGTCCATAACGGTCACTTAAATTAAAGTCGCGTTTATTCTCGGACAAGTTGTGTTAGGAGGTGTCTGTACATGTCGCAACCACTACCGACGCCCAGCGTTTACTTTCGGGCGAGTTGTGTTAGGAGGTGTCCGTACATGTCGCAAACCACTACCGACACGCCGTTTATTTTCGGGACGAGTTGTGTTAGCGGTGTGTCCGTACATGTCGCGCCTCCTACCCACGCGGCGCATATAGTTTCGGGCGAGTTGTGTTAGCGGGTGTGCGTACATGTCGCATCCACTACCGACGCCAGCGTTTGTTTTCGGGCGAGATGTGTTAGCGGTGTCTATACATGTCGCAACCGCTACCGACGTGCGGTCATTTATAGGCGTGTGTTGTCGCCCGGTATGCGGCTTTATTTCTTTGGTATTGCGGACACGTATGTCGGTGAACAGGCGCCGTAGGTGCGTGGTGCTCAGAATCGCGCGATGTTACGATCGTGCGTTCTTTGCCGTAGTCCACGGAGGTGTCGTGGTGTCCGAAGCGTTGCGCATACATGTCGCGAGTAGACGCTCGGCGGTGCACGCGCGCTGTATTTGTCTCGAGTCTTACATGGTCGCTCGCCCCGCTAGAGACGATGGATGTTGACACGCGTGCGTACCCGAATGAATTTGGCCGGGCCTCGCATCCGGTTTTGAGCGGGCCTCCGCCGCTCCGGCGAAAAAAAAAAAAGCCTTCCTTTGGGCCTAAATTTGGACTCGCATGTTAGGCCCGTTCTCTTGTGGTACAACGAAATGGGCCGTTTTCCGGCCGTGTAGGTTATAACATCGCGGACATATTATTATTTATATTATATATATATATATAATGCGTTGCCACACACTTCAACACCGTCTCTCTTTTGGTGGTGGCGGCACACCGCAGGGGGTGGGGGCGTGGCGGAGGAGCGCGACGCATAGGGGCGGCAGCTATATATTTGTTGATGATTGATTTGCTACGCTCATTTGCTATATAGTACTCCTTCCGTCTCAAAATAATTCATCATGTTGACTTTAAGACATCATGTTTGACCACTGTCTTATTCAAATTATTTATATAATTTAGGAAATAAATAAATTATTATTAAAATATCTCTAATAATAAAATAAGTCACATCAAATTGGATGATGTTTATATAAAAATTTGAATAAGACGAGCGGTCAAACATGACATCTTAAAGTCAACATGATGAATTATTTTGAGACGGAGGGAGTACACTCAGATTTGGATCGCCTCCTTGGTGTCGGTTATGCTTTTTAACCTGCGCCCGACGCGACGAGGCTCCAAGTTGGAAGTTGTTCCTCTGTTGGATGCAGCGGAGGATCTTCTCTTTCGAGCAAGTCCTCCCAAGCAAATGCAAAGGAGAAGCACATCGTCCACGGCATCTAGAGGCGGCATAGTTTCTCGGTTGAATGGAGGCTAGGGTTTTTTCCTTACCCCATACATGCTTCCCAAGAAGCAATCTCAACCGTTGAATCCAACCGAGATCAACGGTGCACAAGCTACTTGGGCTTGTCGCTGGTTTGGGCGCTTTGTTGGGCTCCAAATTCATCCTCCATCTAGAAGGATAGCCCAACAAAATCATTCCTCATCATCCACAAACTCACAAAGACGAGGCTTTACGCCTTGCTTCATTTCATTGTAATCCAATCCACAAGCATCTGCTAATCCAATCCACAAGCATCCGCAATTCAAAGATAAGTAGCCTCCCGGTTTTGCGGTGCTTGTCCTCAAAAATGGGGAAACAAAAAAAAAACTTCCGAATGACCCTTCCATTCCAGTCTTGATTCATTGCCATGATAAAGCTCAATCCGCATTAATAGAATGCATCGATAACACTAGCCATCACACAACCAAAGTAATCACTACGGATGTGTACACAAAGAAATCAGTTCCACACCACAAGCAGTCATCTTGAAAGCAAAGTTTCAATAAACCATAAAATTGCACTATCAACCGTGCAGCGAGTGCCACAGTAAACAAACAAGTTCTGTCATTAGTCTTACGAAGTCAGCATCTCAATTTTTAAAATATGACAAAGGAAAAAGATGACAAGCACTATGTAAAAAAGGCTAATAACCACCAGTGAGCCCGGAGACGTCGCTAATAACGAAGCGTCTCAGTTGTGACATTACCGATCGCGCGGTGCGGGCGAAGTCGATAATAGGCGTCGGATGGTCCCACGGGGACCAATACGGCGTCGATAATCGGAGGTCATTACGGACGCGTGTTCATGTGACGCCGCGTCTGTTTTCTTAATCCGCACATGTTTTCCTTGGTCGGGCACGGACGCAGCGGCTACGGCGGACGCTTTTGAAACCGAGTGTCGCGAGAATTCAACGATATCTCGGACGCCGCGTTTCATCACAAAGCGCATTTTTGAGACCGGTCACTATGGATGCAACCCCTAATTCGCACGCGTTTTTGCTTACGTACACCTTTTCGGCGCCCCCGTCATGCGCTACGACGAGTATTACGTGACGCGCGTGGATTCCACGAACTCGTGGGTCGATACCCGTCCGTGTTGCTTGACACCCGATACGCCACGCGTGCCGCAGATACCGGCACGCTTGGAACAATACAAGGGTCCGTAACGTACGTAAATTAAAGTCGGCGTTTATTTTTCGGGCGAGTTGTGTTAGGAGGTGTGCGTACATGTCCCAACCACCACCGACGCGTTTATTTTCAGGCGAGTTGTGTTATCGGTGTGTCTATACATGTCGCAACCACTATCGACGCCGCGTTTATTTTCGAGGACGAGTTGTGTTAGGAGGTGTCCGTACATGTCGCCACCACTACCGATTTGGATCGCGTTTATTTTTGAGCGAGTTGTGTTAGCGGGTAATACGTATATGTCGCGGCTCCTCACCGAAGCGCGCGTATAGTTTCGGGGCGAGTTGTGTTATCGGGTGTGCGTACATGTCTCGTGTCCACTACCGGCGGCGTGCGTATAGTTTCGGGCGAGATGTGTAGCGGTGTATGTACATCGCGAACCGCTCTGAGCAAACCTAGCGGGCCATTTGACGAATATATGTCTTGTCGCCCGGTTTATGCATATCTTTGTTTTGGGTATTGCGGACACGTATCTTGACGTAAATTACGAGGCGCTTCAATTTCGGTTATTTTTGCGGCGTGCTGTAGTGTCCCGAGCGTTGTAGACACATGTCGGTGGCGGGCGCTCGGCGGTGCAGCGCGTATTTGTCTCGAGTCTTACGATCGCCCGTCACGCTAGAGATGATGGATGTTGACACAAGTTGTAACAAGGGAGAAGGTGTCAAGGCGTAGCTACGCATCCGGTTTGAGCGGGCCTCCGCCGCTCCGGCGATGATGAAGCGTGCCTTCCTTTGGGCTGAATTTGGACCTGCATGTTAGGCCCGTTCTCTTGTGGTACAACGAATCCCATGCCGTTTTCCGCATGCGTGGGTTATAACAGTTGCGGACATATTGCCACACACTTCAACACCGTCTCTCTCTTTTGGTGGTGGCGGACAAGATCTTGAGCGGATGTCGGTGTGGAGAGGGGCGGGGCAGCGGAGAGCACGACGCCTGGGGATTGCCTGTGGTTGGTTTGTGCTCCGCTGATATCGAGCTCTCCTCCTTTGTCACCGCGTTCCTCTCAGGCATTATATTATATTGGTGCTTGTGCTTTTCGGAGCGGAACGGCGACGCAAGAAGATGGCGGGCCCGCGTGCTCCGGCCGCTATCTTCGTGTCGGCGTGCTCCGCCCGGCCTGCGGATTTCGCGGTGGCCGGGCCGTGCTCCGCCCGGCTCTGCGGGGGGTCGCCGGTACGGTGGTCGGCCGATCTACGAACGTAGGTGAGCAAACCTAGCTACAGACGCTTCTAATTTCTTCTTTTTAAGAAAAGGGAATATATTAAGATCCCGAAAACGCATCGATTAATGCATATGGCTGAGATAGAATAGTGCATCTAGTTGTTGGCAGCAATATCTTGACTTAAATTGGTGAGGATTTCTTCAATTTCCACCCTCTTTATTTTTGTAGACGATGGGGATCGAAGCCCTTTGGATGTACCAGGTGAGACGCGATAGTAATGAGTACTTACATGGGTTGCAATCTTTCCTAGGCTGCTGCGGAGGCCCGTGTCTTGTGCGCGACCCGGCGGCCGGGCGGGTATGTGGTGCCCATGTGTCGACCGCGAGAACCGGGTGCAATACTCGAGTTCGTTTTTCAGGGCCAAGCGCACCTAATCCTTCGAGGTTTCATGCCCGGGTACACAAGTTGGAACAAGCATGGAGAAGGTGTCAACGACAACGACCAAGACCAAGCGCGGGATCCAAACCGATGCCGGTGGTGAGGCGGCAACAATTGGGGATGAGGAAATAATTGATGATGATGAAGTAGCGAGCTTGCTACCAAGTCGCCGCGCAACACTCCCATTACCTGTCCAATTGGAGCTTTTGCATAGTTCGCGGTACTCTAGGGTGCAGCCATCGTCGTCGCCAAGTCGCCTTCGATCTCCCGCAAAAATCGCCGGGCATCGGCGCGATGTCGTCGGCCGGCGCCGGTGTTACCTCCAGAGAGCACAAGAGCAAGGACATACTTGGCGGCCTTATGCTCATATGGCGGCGGCGCCGCAAAGATCTTGAGCGTAGGCGTCGCGGCGGTGCAATGGCCACCGATGAAGACGGTATACATGCCGGCTTTGAAGCACGCCTCCGGTTGCCAACGCGGCGAGCGAGATCCGGTTGGCGATAAGACTCTCCCGATAGCATCGCGCGTTTCGTAGTGGAAGGTCTCCTATTTATGCCCCCATTATCGCGGTACAGCACCTTGTCAAGTCGATGCTCCATGCCCCACTAGGGGGTGATCGCACGCCGCTCTCATCTGTGAATAGCTATCCAAAAATAGACCCGCGAAATGTGGAGGGCCTCTATGGGATCCGGCATGAGACCTTGGCGACACGACCGCAATCTCTACAAGCATGTCAACCGAGGTTTTCCATGGCGCGAGACGCATGCGGGAAGCTCGAAGCCGGCTCTAGGATGTTTTTGGTTTTTCAAAAATTTCCTAGTTTAGAGAGAGGTGATCACAAAAAGATGTTTTCAATGATGCGGTGCGTAGCCCAATGGCACTACGGCGGCGAGGTCGAGCGATCCAACAACATATATAGAGGCACCTTGCGGAAAGCGGTGTCGAAGGAAATGGGCGGGGGCGCCCTTTCAATCAACCATAGTAGTACGATTGCTATCCCAGAATCTTGCATGATATCTCATAAATGTTTTCAAACTTAGCACTTCTCTATCCCTAGCTTGTCACCGCGTTTCCGAGAAACAAATGAGAAAAGGCAATTATATATTAAAATATATAAATATTTATGCTAAGTAATTAGCATTATCGACATTAAAAGATATCACTTTACGATAAAAAAAATAGTCTAAGATCATCATATGCCACTGTTGACACATGTTATAGAATAAATTTTATAAGTTAAATAATGTCATGAAATAAGGGCACAAGTCAAAAGACCAAACATAAGTCTAGGGGTTTAACTAACATAATTCCATGAGTTTTGGTGATTCCAAAGGACTTTCCCCCCGCCTAACTACCACATGACTGGGACTTGATAAATAGATAAACACTAGAGAAAAGATGGAGATCACCCACATTCGGCAATATATAATCAAGGCATAAACACATTATCAATAAGAATATAATAATTATAAAGATCAGACAAGACTTAAAGAGTACTTTAGTAGTGTGAATACAAGAGAGAAGTCAACTCAACCCGAAAAGTGGACTAAAACATTCTAGAAGATACCTAGATGGGTATGAGGACATGAGAAAAGACGGGGGTCACCGGTTCTTCTATATAGTACTTGGCATGAACGCCAACCCTGATCAAACCGACCTTCAAAGAATGTTTAGTCGTCGAAACCCACCTAGGAAGGGGAGGCTAGCTTCTAGAATGCCACCTGGCATGCCACCCCCCGCCTTTTCTCATGTCCTCCTCGTATCTTCTAGAATGTTTTAGTCCACTTTTCGGGTTGAGTTGCTTCACGGTTAAGTCTTGTCTTCATATGCCTTGTATATTCCGAACTTTCTCCATCTTTCTCTCAGAATTATCTATCAAGTCCCCGAAAGTCACGTATCACCAAAACTCATGGAATTATGTTAGTTAAACCCCTAGACTTATGTTTGGTCTTTGACTTGTGCCCTTATTTCATGTTATTTAACTTATAAAATTATGCTATAACAGTGTCAACAAAAACTTCAAAAGTTTTTCTAGTGCTTCTTTCCAAATTTTCTTTAGTTTGGAAGGGTATTAGCCAAAACTTAGACAGTGTTACTCCTATTAAGTTGGTATTGTTTCTGACTTTACTAGTTAGAAAGGGTGCTAGCCAAAAAAATCCTATAAACACATCATATAAGGAAATAAGAGAGATCCCTTTACATCACCTAATGCATTGAGAACCCATTATCACATACTCAAACAGGTCCAACCATGTTCTCTATTTTGTTTTGATCTTATGCAGGGAAAAAAGATATGTATGAATAAGAACCTTCCGAAAAAATTTTATTGAAGATCCCGAAAAATTAATGAGGCAGCCGTAGCAAAACTCGCACAAACTCCAAAGACCTACATCATCATCATCATCATCATCATCCGAGACACCAAGACCTATCGAATCGGAAGTTAATCAAGTTACTAAAGACTTGACATCTCAATTTGAAGCTATGGCAACCAAGACACTTCGTGAATTTTCAGCTCCTACCACGGACAACATTCTTGTTGGGCCGAAGGTAGAGGTTGGAGACAAAGGCTTTGAGCTTAAGCCAGGGCTCATCAATATGGTGCAAGCTAGTCAATTTTGTGGAAAGGCACATGAAGATGCTAGTGCTCATCTCCAACACTTCTTGGAGATCTGCAGTACATTTACTATGAAGGACGTATCCGAAGATGCAATCTTGCTCCGCCTCTTTCCATTCTCACTATTGGGAAGGGCCAAGCAATGGTTCTATGCTACAAAAGATAAGAATACTACATGGGATATATGTTCCACAGCCTTTCTTGCTAAGTTCTTTCCTGTGGGCAAGACAAATGCCTTAAGAGGGAAGATATCCAATTTTCAACAACAGCATGATGAATCAGTCCCTGAAGCATGGGAGCGTTTTCAAGATTATATTTCAGAATGTCCACACCATGGGATGGAGAAGTGGCTGTTGATGCAGACTTTCTATCATGGGCTTGTTCCCAGTGCTCGTGAAACTATGGATGCTGCAGCTGGTGGTGCTTTCTTATCACTTACACTAACTCGTGCCACAGAACTTGTGGAGAAAATGGCTTCCAACCAAGGTTGGAGTGAAGAGCGTCAATCTCGCAAGAGGGGAATGCACCAGCTTAAAGAAGTGGATATGCTATCTGCCAAGATGGACCTTATAATGAAGAAGCTAGAGGATAGAGATCCTCAACCCAAGGCAGTTATGCAAATTCAAGACTCTCGCATGACGTGTGAAGAATGTGGAAACTTAGGCCACACTGGCAGGAATTGCCCAGAGATCCTGGAGGACATCAACTTCATCAATAATAATAATAATTTCCGTCCTCAATAGAATCAAGGTTGGAACCAACAGAGGCCCAACTATCAAAGCAATTACCAAGGTAACAATCCAGGTAACAATTTTAATACTTATCAACCTTCTTTAAGAGACCTTGTTGTTAACCAAGGTAAGACCATGGAGAATCTGTCTAGAAAGATAGCAACTAATGATAAAGCTCTTGAACTTATCAATACTCATTTAGAAAGCTTTTCTTCAAATATAAAGAATCAAAGACAAATTTAATAAGATGATAGAATCTCAGATTTCTCAGTTATCTATTCCACTAACCACACTAGGTAAGATTCCGGGCAGCCTAAGAATTAGAAACCGCAAACCTTGTTGATATTTATAATGCGTCGTCATTACTATAGAGACCTCGGAAAGTCGTTGGTTGGATGACTCAATGCCACCTAAAAAGGAAGATCCGGAAGGCCAGTCATTACAATCAAGATTGGACAACACACATTCGACAATGCTCTCTCGTGATTTTGGCTCAAGCGTCAACATACTACCAAAGGTAATTTATGAAAAGATTTATAGTGAACTGCTTTGGAAAAACGAATATGTGCTTGCAGCTTGCTTGATCAATCATTCTCGTTATCCCGAGGGGATCCTTGAAGACGTGTGTGTGGGAATCGAGGCTCGTATGTGCCGCCAGACTTCAAGCAGCTTGTAGACACCTAAGAAATGAAAGAGCAACAATCATACTTGGTAGACCATTCTTATGCTCAAATTAAAGCCGTCATCTACGCAGATAGTGCGAAGATTGTTTTCAATATCAAAGGGAAGAGGGAGAAATTCACTTTCAAGAACAAGGTACAAAACTCTCTTACTTATTCCTAGAATTCCAATCGTTATGTTCTAGAACCAAAGATGGAAAGCTACAATCGTAATGTAAGGAGGAATCGTAATCGTAACAAGAACAAGACAACACAAACCTACAAAGGTAATGGTAGTAAATAAAACAACATCTTATAATGACCATTTACTTCAATCTCCAATGCTTCGTCAAAGAAGATGATCCGTACTCCTACTATTCATTGCTCAATTAATCGATTGGAATTTCTATAATACATATTGCGATATCGATCCGGTGTTAATCTAATGGCAAAATCAACATATGAATTATTATTTGGAAAATTACCGTTGCAACCAACATATGTGCAGATTATGCATGGCAAACCAATCCTATAGAGTTCCTGAAGGAATTGCCAAGAACGTACCAGTCAAGATTATGGACCACTATGTTCTCACTGACTTTTTAGTCATGGACATGGGAAAGGAAGAAGATCCTCCACTAGTGCTTGGGAGACCGTTCCTCAACACTACTCATGCAATCATCTACATCCATACAGGAGAGATTCATTTCCAATTTCCTAAAGAGAAGGTACGTGTTTACTTTAATAGTTATAATGAATATACAAATCCTGGGGGCGAAGGGCAGCTCGTCACGCCATAATAGACGATGGATCAAGAATCTAGAAGATGATAAGGTAAGTGAAGAAGTTAAAGCTCTTACACCTAATACATCTACGGAGAAAGAAGAATCAACTACTCCAAAGAAGAGTACATCATCCAAAAGATGGAGGAAGAAAAAAAGACATCTCCCAGAACATCATCAGACGAGACCATAGAATCATCAGTGCCACCGATTGTGACAACTGATGTGCCATGGGAGTAAAGATAAGAACCTGAAGTCTTGTTCGGAGGACTCTAAACACCGAATCCTCGCCGAAAGGTAAGTCGGTAAGTTATCTATATTTAATTTCTTGCATTGCATATTTTCTTTCCATATCATGTTTATCTTTTTTAGTATCATATATATGCATTTGAAAACAACAAAAATATTTTATCTTTTGTTTTGTGAAAACCTTTAAGCCCCATGCTAATATCCTTGAGGCTTAACACCTCTAGGCTATTTGCTGTGGTGGCATAAAAAATATATATAAAAAAAAAAAAGATGCATCAGTATTTTATCTTATCTTGCATATAAAAACAAAATAAAAATTTGAAAAATAAAAATCTAAAAATATTTCCCAGGCAACCTAAAGCATTGTGGCTAACCTCTAATGCTTAACCAAGTTCCACTAGCTTTGTTGTCTATTTGAGATTAATAGATTTCAAGAAGAGAAGAGATATGTTAGGCACCATTCTTTGTTGCCAACTACCTCAACTTCTACATCATTAAAGATTACACTCCAATCTAGCTTGGGGGAGTGCAACCCCAGCTTATCCGTATAAGTATCTTACTATCTATCTATATTATTATTATTAGTTAAATATTTTTGTTTGCTAGAAAGTTTGTTAAGAGTCTAAGAAGTCTTTTGTTAGAGTGTGAATAAAAGGATCAAGAGAGAGTGCAGACTAAAGTTTACTTTGCTCAACTAAAAGGAACCTTAAAATCTGCCAACATGGAGATGATGAATAGTTGCTCCGTTGTTATACTTTTCTAGTACCTAGCTTTCAAGCTTAATTTCTCTTGAGCTCCATTTGCAAAAGTTACTATGATATTTACTCTAAACCTGAAACCTATGGGTTGCAAATGCTTGCTCTAAGGTCTAGGTAATTGACGGATATGATATATGATAGTCTGAGCTGCTATTTGATCTTACTCCTAGTGACATTAGATTTCTGGAGATTTATATTTTGAAAATTGAAAATGCACATGATAAGTTCCTGTGTGACAAGAGTGTGAACCTCCTACCACAGCCATATATACATGCTATTTAAATTAGGAAAACCTTTTGATAAAAAAAATATATATATAGGTCTGCTTGCTTTGCATTGAGTTTGTTCAATCTTTGTCGACCCTTAGAAACTTGTCATGCTGATCATGTACACTCCACTCATTCCACTACACTCCACTCTACTTGACTATATTCACATATGCTATTTTTATCCTGGAAGTACGCATCCATCACATATACACCCACTATATATATACACCCATCCACTCATTCATTGCTAGCCAACATCTTACAAAAAGCTCCATTATATTTATACCTCTCAAAAGTTATTACAAAAGAGATCTAGGTTGTAGATTAAAAAGAGAGAGAGAGAAAAAGAAAAAGAGAAAAAAGAGAAAGGGAGATGAAAAATGGACAAAAGTCCTACGGGCGAGTAGAGCCTACCTCCCTAAACGAAAGAGATGAAAAATGAACAAGTGTTCGAGGGCGAGTAGAGCCCACATCTCTAAAATAATAAAGATGAAAAATGGACAAGTGTCCGAGGGTGAGTAGAACCCACATCTTTAAAGAGAGGAAATAATGGACACAAGTCCAAGGGTGAGTAGAACCCACCTCTCTAAATAAATAAAGAAAGAAAAAGATACAACCCAGGTTCTCTACAAAATTTCCAAAAGAGAGAAGATTTTCCAAGGAGCAAAAGTAAGATTTCCCTCATCTATTCTATTCACTACATACTTTACTACATCCCATACCATTTATATTCTATCCACCATACACATGCACCAATTGATCAGTGTGACTTGTATCTTTGGATCCATTGCTTGAATTTACAATATATGCTTAGTAAGTAAATAAATTATTTTCTCCTACCTATGAGCTCCATATATATAAGCTGTAGATATAAGGTGAGAGAGAAGAAGGCATAGTGTGCTATTACCTTAGCTAAAAATACTACATACTATAAGAGAAAGGTAACACTATCTTATTGCCTTAGAGAGGATCCACAAATGACACAAATAAGAGATTAGAGAGAGTCATACTGAGGAACTTTGAGTTTTATTTGAAAAATCAGCAAAAACTCCAGAAGGATAGTTGATCAAAAGAGTTTGAGATTTAGTGTTCGACTTGATTGTTCTATCTTTCAATTACCCAAGATTGAAGAAAAAGATATAAGCCCCAAAAGGTAAAGAGGTAATTGAGTAAGTTAAAGTTTTGAAAAGACTATCTTAATCTGGAGAGAAATTTTGTTTGAAAGCATGTGTACTTTAAATGTGTGATAGCGTTGCAGCAACTCCTGATCCAAGTAAGTAGTTAATATAATATTTTGTCCTGCTAAGAGACTAGCAAGAGGTAAGCTTGGGGGAGCTTGTTGACACCTGTTATAGCACAATTTTATAAGTTAAATAACATGAAATAAGGGCACAAGTCAAAGACCAAACATAAGTCTAGGGGTTTAACTAACATAATTCCATGAGTTTTGGTATTCTGTGACTTTCCAGGGACTTGATAGAAAATTACAGAGAAAGATGGAGAAAGTTCCAGAATATACAAGGCATATGAAGACAAGACTTAACCGTGAAGCAACTCAACCCGAAAAGTGGACTAAAACATTCTAGAAGATACCAGAGGACATGAGAAAAGACGGGAAGCAGAGGTGGCATGCCACCCTGGCGGCCGCCAGTGCCAACTAGGCCGGCCGCCAGGTGGGCCACCCCTGTCAGCCTCCCCTTCCTAGGTCGGTTTACTACCGACATTGAGGTTGTTTCTACACCGTTGCTGAAGGTCGGTTTGATCCAAGGGTTGACGTTCATCGCCAAGTACTATATAAGAAGACCAGCTGACCCCAGGGCAGAGAAGAATTTCATTATCATACTCATTCATCAACTCATACCCATCTAGTCCAGCCAAGTCTAGACCTAAGCCCTAGTTCATACTAGAAGTAATTAGCTATCTAGCTAGTTCTAGTTGAAGATCAAGTTCATCTTGAGTTCCTGATTAGTCAAGAAGTAGCAAGGATCATCATTCTTGAGACTTCTCTCTTGTATTCAATCTGTAAGTACTCTTATATTTACAATACAATTGTTATGGCTTTGATCTTTATAATTATTATATTCTTATTGATATGTGTTTATGCTTGCTATGATTATATGTTTAGTTTAGTAAGATTGCTTTATATTTTATGTATGGAATTGTATAGCATCCATATAGATGATCACTATGTGGGTGATAAGCAATGTGTAAACGTGGTGTTTATACAACGCTTATCCGCAATTGCACCCTACATTCCGGGCCGTGTGTAGATCGCGGGAGTGACAGACTGTTGAGTCCTTTGGAATCCACCCTCCGAATGTAGGACACGCCGAGTTTATTATTACGGTAATGACTAAGTTTCGTCCTTGGTTGTTATTGGTAATGCTTGCCATGTATAGAAGTAATTCAACCTTGCCATGATAGCTAGATGTATTGCACTAATTGTAGTATTCATTGACATATATGATTGGTTTACTCCCGGTGAAGTGCTACAATTGGTATTTCTATCTCAGGCGCTTGCATATCATGTTCATTCTTTTATCAAGGCCAATCAAGAATACCATGCCCCGCATTTCTTAGAGCGTTATTGCTAGGGTGACAGACTAGTGTATAGGTAATGCCTAGAAATGAGTGGTATACCTTGAGTACATATCCTGGTGAGATTAACTCGAGTATTGATAGTGATACTATGTTACATCCCACTACTAACACCGCCTAACTCCGCTTTGTTGGATCATGAGGTTAATCCCATATCCAAGCTAACATGACTAGATAGATATCCCATATATATTTCTTTTTCGCCTTCCTAATTGGGATCGTGTAAGAAATATCAACAGCGCGCTATAAGCGCCCGAAATAGCACGCTAATAGCGGCCAAAAACACACTGTCATGATGCCAAATAGCGCTATTGCACGCTATAGCGCTAATAGCGCCGCTATTGTGTTTTGACCAATCTCCGCTAAATTTTATAGCCCGCGATTTTTAGATCATTAAGTCTAGTTTTTAATAATTTTATTTTAAGATTTAAATGTTGCACGTATTTTCGAAAATTTGAGTCAAACTTGTGGCACGCATCCCACCTACGACAAGCTTTAAGGGATGGAGGGAGTACATCTCAAATCAAAAGGTTGTAAACTGTACAAAGTTTCATGGATATCTGAGAACTACAATCGTTATATTGGTGGTTTGTCTAACTGAGGTCACTTAAAACATTTAAATATCAATTTTCAATCTTTTTGAAATTGAGACGTAATTTTCCTTTACAAGATAATGTCAAATAAAAAAAACTTTTAAGCTACTCCTCTCGTCCCATGGAGTTCGTCCGTTTTTGACTTTTGAACTTCATGTTTGACCATCCGTCTTATTCAAAATATTTATGCAAATCATAAAATAAATTAATCAATATTCAAGTAGCTTCATTGATAAAATAAGTTGTAACAAAATAAATTATATTTATGCAAAAAATTTGAATAAGACGGAGCATCGAAAATGATGGCACGGAATCCAGGGTGACAAACTCGGTGGGACGGAGGGAGTAGACAGTTTCATAACTTAGCAAGATCGACAATTCTTATTTATACCCGAGCAAAACTAACTCGCCCGCGGGCCCGGCTAGAGCCGACGTGTTTTTGGCCCGCCCACGAACCTTATTGGACAGGGCCTGGACAAAGTTCTTGAAGCCCCTAAATTTTCTTTGGCCCGACCCACATCGAAATATTACTTTTTTAGCTATTTTATTTGTAGTGGAAAATGCGTTGGTAGCCGCCGCCCGGCCCTAAAAATCTAGGTGTGACTTCCCCCCGGGGACGCCATGGGCGTGGATTTTTTGGTCCGAATAACCGGTTTTTTTTTCCCCCTAAGACGAAAAACGCCAGTATATTCTTTATTTTGGTCAAGCTTTCCCCATTTGACATAGTGCTAGTGACATTGTTCACAAATCTTCGAAATCTCTCTCGTTGTTTCATCAACTCTATGAGACATGTGTAAATCTTGTGATGAACAAAGTTATTTGCGACGCCGCCGGATGAAGAAATGACCAATATAAAAGATGTACATATTAAGAAGTTATACAATTTTTATGTTCATGAATTCTTCTACTGAAATCATTAGATGCTCCAAAAATGTTGTTTGAAATTGTAATTTTTGAAATTCAAAATTCAAATGTTATCAATAAAACATGACAAAAGTAATAGCAAGAAGAATACAATAGGTTTATACAACATTATTTTTTACGAAATTTTAGAAAGAAAAACCATCACATTTGGAGTTATTATGTGGGAGAAAGACTAGTCACAAGTTTTCGCCCACAGATTAAAAAGAAAAATTAGAGTTCCGGCAGAAGTCGAAAGGGCGGCGAGATCGGTGCCGTGGCCTTCCACGAACACGGCAGACATGCCTACTCTGAAGCACGCCTCGGTTGCCGGCCTCGACGAGCTTGGCGATGAGACTTCCGTGGCAGGTACGCCCCCGACCCCTAGCCATAGCCATAGCCGCCGACGTCGACACCGCCCGGCCGCAAAGACCGGTCGATGGAATGCTCCGTTCCAAGATGGCGCCCGCGTCACGCGTTTCGTGTCCGTGCACGATGGCCGTGAGATTGACCCGCCGTCGGCGGGCATCGCTTACGGCGACGACAACGGCGCCGTGGGCGCTGTGGTGGCGGGGTGCCGAGCACGGCGGGGTCGTCGGCGAGGACGGCGAGAGGGCGGGCCGGCACGCATCGAACCGGCGGCGCCGTCTGCGGGCGGCGCTCTCTCTCTCGCGCTGAAAGTTTCATGAGGTGCCGCTCATGGAAAGATTCCTCTAGAAAAATTCATGAGGTTCATTCATGATTCTTTGTTCTTCCCGCGAGGAAAAAAATTATTCCATGAGGTATGAGCTCATGGATTTTTTCCTCTCTGTTTCACTGAAACCAAAGAGCAAGAACCTTTCCTGTAAAAATTCCTTTGGCCCTAAGTTTGTTCGAAAGTTTTCACCATTTAGATCGAGGTAGCTATACATAAGATCAATGGATCGACCAACACGCTCAAAATTCCCGCGTAATAGAGGGCCGATGAACTCCCCGACACTCGTTGCGGATCCTACACTCCGCTGCGAAAACGCTCCACGACTCCGATTGCAGGCATCCGGCTTCATGCCCGCAAAGATTCGGCTCTGCACCGATGCCCATCATGGCGAGGCACCATTTGGGCTATAAGGCGGGTTGGCGGCAACTCTTGTATCAAATGCGCCACCAAGTAGAACGACCCTAAAAATCCCATGCCTGTCGGGGGGCCGAGTACAATTGATGTTCTTCACGCCCCAGCCGTCGCCGGGGTGGTCGCCGATCTCCCCGCAACACCGCCGGTGCATAGTCGTCGGGCGGCGCACCCGGTTTCATGCCCTCGACGCGGCGGCGCTGGCGGCATCTCGAGCCGCGGCGTGATTGTCTGCGTGACCTTCGACGAAGACGGCATACATGCCGCCCTGAAGCACGCCCGGGTTGCCGACGGCGGCGAGCTTGGTGACAAGACTCTTTGATACTGAAGCGATACCAACCGCGCCCGCGCGGTGATCGAAACATCCCCGGTCGGCGGGATGCTCCGTCCCCACCAGGGGGTCGCCGCCAAGCTCATATCCGAAAAAAATTCCGCAGATTGTAGAGGTCCTCCATGGGATCCGCCGAGACCTTGGCGACACGAATCGCAATCTCTCGCAAGCATGTCACGCGGAAGGTTTTCCATGGCGCGAGGCGGCGGGCGCCAAGGGGCTTTTTTCGTGGAAGCTCGAGCGAAGAGTGGTCGCCGTCACCGGGCGGGGGAGGTGAACAGCACCAGCGCTCAGTTGGTGAGTAGCAAATGCGGGTGCGTCATCGCGTGGCCCGATTTAAATGAGCGACATGGGTGCACTCCGGCGGAGGTGTCGAGCCACGGACATGAACCGTGGAACAAAGTTCAAGGAAATGGGCGATCGAACTATCCCAATGCGCGCGTCTATACGATAAATGTTTTCAAACTGTTTGATTTTCCATGACAAGATGATCTCAAATTAAAATGTTATAAACTACAAAGTTTCATGGATATTTGAGAACTACAATCGTTATGTTGGGGGCTTGTCTATCCGAAGTCACTAAAAACATTTAAATTTCAATTTACATTTTTTTCTTGAATTTTTTATAACCATTTTTTCTTGAGATTGATCGAGACACTAAGAGTTTCATAACTTAGCAAGATCTACAATTACGGTTGTTTCCCCCATCCGACATAGTGCTAGTGACATTGTTCACGAATCTTAGAAATCTCTCTTCTACTTTCATAAACTCTATGACGGTGTAAATCTTGTGGATAGTGTTACCGCGACATCATCATATGAAGAAATGACAACTTTTATGTTCATGACTTCTCCTGCTGAAATCATTTTAGGTGCTCGAAAAATGTTGTTTGAAGTTGTAATTTTTGAAATTCAAACTTCAAATGTTGTCGATGAAACATGACAAGAGTAATAGAAGTAAGAAAACAATCTCTTGATAGAGCATGATTTTACAAAATTTTAGAAAGAAAAACCATCAACACTTGGAGTTACTATGAGGGAGAGAAAGACTAGCTAGTCACAAGTTTTGACCACAGTTAAAAAGAAAAATTAGGGTTCTTGATCCCTTAAGGTCTCCGACATGGCGGCGCACCGGCATGCGCAGATGTCGGGTCTCTCTAGCGACCATCACCGTGTCATCAACAATGATATCTTACCGGCGACTTTTCGAGCCTGTGTCAAAAAAAATTTAATAAATATTATTCGTCTTATTTTCACTACGGAGTACTAATAATTAATCCGACGCTTCTGCGACAAGGAACCAGAAGTGTTCAAGTCCGGCCGGCTCTGCCTCTGCCGGCCGCGCGCGTCCCCGTAAAAAGTACTGGAAAAGGTTTTGGTCAAAACTTTTTTGGGAATATAAGTGTCATCTGCACCTGCACTACAGACTCCTTTTTTCCAACACGGGTCTGTAGAATCATAATCATACATACCTCAACACTGTGTACAGTAGGTGTACTGTACATCAGGGGTCACGTATGGAGTCATTTCACATGCCTGTTCGATCGATCGGGAGAGAATGAGGTGAGTGTTCGATGCCAAATTTGTTTCAACACAAGGCCAAAATTTGGCTCTTTAGAACAAATCAAGCTGAATTGTTGAGCCACAATGCACAAACTAGCAATACAGGTTCAATACAGATTCTTGAAGAGCTGGAGCATTCCAAATTTGAACAACTTTTTGATAATATAACAACATTACGGAGAACAGGTTGTTTTGCTAGCGCCTGATTTTGGCTGATTTAATAGTATTCCGTGAGACATAACAAGCTGAAACAAGATGAAGCAAGAGCACACGAACATTGTCAAAGAGAGGAAGCAAGACCTAAGCTACGAAGACATTATATGGACGTCCCTCGGGTCTAGACTCGAGTAGGGACGATGACACCCCTTGAGGAGCTTGGCGGATTATAATCTCCAAATGGGTCTCAAGCGCTAGCCATGGCCATGACCAGGGGCTCGAGACCTACACGGGAGATTATAGTCCCCACGGCCGTGAGCCCCACTCGTCGAAGTCCACCGAAAGGGTCTCGGCAAAAACTTGAGTCCGACCAGGAAAAATGCTCAACTCGGCGAGGAGGGGGGATGCCCGGCGACCTCCAAAGAAGCGAAGCCAAACTTTAAAATAGAAACTATATGTAAGAACCAAATTATTGAGCAATATAGGAGGAGTCACATAAATTTGTAAGACAACAGACTGCTCCTAGCGTTAGCGCTAGATCCGTGCTAGATGCTAATTCAGTGTCACTCAAGACTTGTCTCCGAGGAGACATGCATTCCACACGACACTTAACTCCAAGGAGTTGGCAAAAAGCAACACGAGAAAATGTGCTTTTCTTGCCACATTTTCTTCGACCTCCTCCCCCATATACTTTTATAATCTCCAGCATAGGTCTTTGTGGTTGTACAAGCTATAGCATGAATCACACAAATATTCAAGACAAAACAAAACCTTTTAGAGCCAATAAAAACTTCAAAAAAAAAAAGTGCATTTCGTAGATCTCAGCGGTGTTTACCCAAGAAGATGTGCTTCTTTTGCGACATTTTCTTCGGCCTCCTTCCCAACCCAACACTAGCTAAAACAAGAGATCGAGCGGCCGGACTTCAGAGACCACATGAAGACGAGATCCGAACGGCCGGGACTCGATCCAGATCTGCAACCACCAAAAAAGAAAAACTTCTCAGATTTGTCTGCTTCAAAACCACATGAAAAACCATATCTAGGATGTGATAAAGAGCACCACCGCCCAGATGGAGACGGCTAAGGCGGTATGCACCACGTGGTCGGACCGCCTGCACTAGGTTTGGTTGAGATGAGTTTGGAAAGTCGGACGGAGAAAGAGGTGAGAATGTACAATGTGAGAAGAGATGTAGTATAGGAGAAGGAAGAGACGAGAGACTAGCGAGAGAAAACCTCGCCCATAGTAGCACTATAAAGGAATCCGAGGTGGCAAATCAGTGGAGTGTTCGATGCGTGCACCATGGTCCCACCGGTTAATGTAAAAGGGCGATCAGAACTTGTGTGCTATTTCGAAATTTCAAACATTGTTTGGAGTAATAGGACTATGAGAGAATTAGAATTTGGCCCTGAAAAAGTTTGTCTTACGAATCTGGCATCATTTCTTTTGAATTTGGGAATCGGCCTCAAAACAAAAATTTATTAGGAATCGCCCTTCGTCACTTTTTGGAAAATATGCATGGTTATGACTAACAAAACATCCAAGTTTTCATCACGCATGTGATCGATAGATCGATCAATCCCAATTTAAAACTTGCTCATAATGCCCACACAACACCACAAAAAGAAACTTTCACACTCCTTGCGGATCCTACACTTCAAATGTTGTCCATGAAACATGACAAGAGTAATAGAGAAGTAAGAAAACAATCTCTTGATAGAGCATGATTTTATGTCACACCCAAAATTTAAGAACAAATATGGATGTATAAAAACCTTATGTGTGCCCTGGAATGTCACACACATAAGCTGACAAATCGATAATATATCATCTCGCTTAAATACAATTCAAATAAATATTCATAACAAGTCTTAATCAAATAGTAACAGTAGCTATGAAGACACACGAGCGGAAACTCCAACACGTGGACTGGTTGACTGGTGGACACCAAGCCAAGTACTTGTCACGGTAGTCATCACTCAAGTCCTCATTCCAGCCTTGATCTATTGATGGTAATTTAGCAAGGGTAAGTACAAACGCATTTTAGCAAGAATAGCAAGGCAATATCTACCCAAACTTCATGATCATTATAGCATAAATAATGTAAAACATGTAACAATAAACCATGAATAATTTAGCAACAAAAGTCATCATCTTTAATGTAAAGGTTCCAGGTCCGCCCGTGACCTTGGGCAAGGCTAGTATACTAGTTTTTCAAACTCGCTAGAGAGGTGTACACTTTCACTACGAGTCGTGATTCCCGAATGCATGGGTTTATAAGGTCCATGCACCAGCAACCACTAAGAAGCTCCCCAAAGGTTCGTCTAACAAGTTGGGGCAGCTAAGTCGTCGGACATAGAACCCACCCTTCCTATGTGGCACATAACTCTCAGCCTATACTCACATATTAACGGGATAGGGGCATACTACATCCAATTCGGCAATTCCTCCAAGTTGCTAGAAAAATGATCTCTAGGGACCTAATGTCGAGCCATATAACCCCCATAGTCTGTCTTGTAATACCCGGATCTCTGTCACAGACAAATCCTAATGTTGTCGAACAATTCATTTTTAACGTTCATTGTATAGACATTAAGTAAGCTATAAGATCATGATTTAAAGCTAGCATATTCCAAAACTAAACTTGCCTTGATTATCAAAGTCCTGTTGCTCCTGCTGGTCTTGCTCGTAGAAGTACTCTTGGCCACTCCCGAATTGCTCACCGACTATACTCGATCACCAAGCAACATCACACATTCGATCATGCAGTCAAACACAAAGCAAACATAGAACTTATAAGATAACAGTACACCAACAGCAATAAAACAGTTTAAAAAGTTTATAAAACTATTCTACACGTCGCTACGATCACGTCGATATAAAGATCATCGAAATCGGACTTAAGACGTGGAAGTTACGAGCATTTGAAAACCCGTGACAATTCTGTAAATAACAGGAACTGGATTTCGAAATAAAATAAATAATTTCTGATTTTGAACTAAACCAGGATCTCGAACATGATTACGAGGGTTCTTTATAGCAAAATAACAGCTGAAAGGCATCAGCCATTCCTGGCCATTGGATTCGAGTTGGATGGACCAGATTAAACAAGGAGAAGTCCAAGTGGCGTTGCCGGTCCAGAGAAGAACGACGGACGACAACGTCCATTGCCGGCAATGGCAAACTCGCCGGTGAGACTAGAAGCTGGCCCTAGAGGCCATGGTTTCCCATGAAACCTGTGCCGTTCAAAAGAAGAGATCAAAGGCAACTCACCAAGATGAATTTCGCGAGTAGAACAGTCCGAGGACGGCGTACTGGTGACGAAGGTGGACTGCTCTAGCCTGCTCATAACAGCAACGCGGGATGAACAAAATCACACGACGAAAAGCAACCCAAGGTGTTCGGAAAGTCAAGGCAAAAGCTATTTCTCTGACTTACTGCGTTGGCAAGGCAACAAGCACGACGAACAGCTCCGGCAGCAGCTTCAATGGCGGCTAGGGCTGCAGGCACAGTTGTTTTCGACTCAAGGCGGCGCTTGCGAGTAGATCGAAAAGGACGCGGCGCTGTGGCGGCTACGTACTTATAGGGCCAAGGCGTCGCGGATTTGCCAAGATGCGATGGGAACCGAGGCTGGTTTGATGATGCGGTCCGGCTCGGTTACGAACACACGGAGCGACTCGATGGAAAGAACGATGCTGACAGGGACCGCAGTCAACATCGATGGGAAGGTAAAATAGCAGCGCTGCTGCATCTTGCTGATTGCTCATTTGGGCCAGTGTCCACGACGGCCCAGGAGAAAAGAAAAGAAATGATTAGGCCACAACGAAAAGAAAAATAAATGGCCAGCAGCCAAGGACGTGCGCCATTCCAGAAGCTAGGAACCAGCGAGCTAAGCCAAAAGAAATACCCCTCGGGCTGGAGAAACATGGATACAGGCCGGCGTACAGCTTCTAGGCCAGAAAGAAAACAACCAGGCCACCGGCCAAAATATCAGCTACAGAGGAACGATGGACAAAAACAATTTGTAAATCTATAACCCCTATATAGAAGGAGACCACTAGAGGACTTCTCTGAACATGCAGATAGGACACATAGGCATCCATCGTGGCATCATATGGGTCCCACAACTCCTAACCTTTCACTAAGCAAGTTCCATCCTGCTGCATGCCCGCATGCGTCATGTCGAGTTGTCGTCTCCTGTCCCTGCCGCTTCTCCTGCATGCCCACCACAAATTCATTACCTCGAAAGTTGCCAGCTGCTAAAACGGAAGTTGATTATTTCCGGAGTTTCTGTCCACTCGAGTTGAATGATGCAACCGAATGAAGAGAACGGTGCATGACTCACGTGAGTATCTTCCACTACATATGTCTGCTCATCTCCCAAATAAACCTACGCACAGCGCACATGAATCATCCACGTCGCTTCCTCTTCATCTCCAACCAGTTGCAAAAGCTCCCCTATATATAGTGTCGCTCCACCGCTTACGACGAACCGCGCTAGCCTGCATGCTTGAAACAGCAGATAGCAGTACCATTCAGTTTCTATGAAGCCATGCGCGAGTGCACCTTGCGGCGGCACCCCGGCACGGCGTCCACGGCCGCCTTCGCCCTGATCATCGTGTCGAAGGCCGCCCCGGCCAGGAAATGGTTGATGCTGTGGTCCTTTCTCTGCCATGTTGTTCACACCATCACCGGCCGCTGGTAGGAGAGGGCCGACAACCGCCACCGTCGGGGCTGTCACGCGAGGGCAGATCGATCGTATATACGTACCTCGCTACTGCCAGGGGTACGTGGGTGGTTCGACGCCACCGGTCCCTGCACCGCGCCGTCAGGCCTCGCGGTCGCCGTTGGGCCTCGCTGTCGCCGGCCGACCGTTGGGCCTTGCGCCGGAAGCCATCAGTAGACCCACTCCACGTGCGTCGCCCATCGGCAGGCCGGCCACTGCATCCGCTGCCCGCTCCACGAGATCCGTCTCTCGCCGTTGCGTGGTGCCACTGCCTGATCATGCATGTAGCGCTGTACGTTCTTTGAGGCAATAAGCAGGTTCATGGATTTAATCTTAGTTGCATGAGGTTCATCATCGGTCCTCACCAAGATTGTTGATATTCATTCATTTCTATATCTAGCTGCTTATACATTCAGCAAACGCAAGTCGTTGCACCAAGCCGTTGTTGGATGCATGTGGCCTGGACGGCCTGGACGATGCGCCAAGAACGCACGGCTTAATACTACTGACATGTTAATCAGCCGATTCTTTCACTTTTGCCTGTCTAAATCATTCTTGCCCAGTACTTTGATGATTCTATTGTTGACTTTTGGACACGGTTGAAATTCAAGGATCCTGAGCCTGCACCATGTTTCTAACCTTCAGTTTGAATCTTCTTCAAAGCAAATTGTGATAAAAATTATTAGTTATTAAAATTCAGACCTCAAAAAGTCCTCTAAATACCCGTGGCACGCGCGGGAATCCTTCTTAGTTGTATAAACAGATTTGAGAAAAGCTTTTGCAAAAGAATTTGAACACCTTTCCAGTTTCAGCAAAAACTAGCCATAATGGAAATAATAATGCTCCAGCATGAATGCAAATACATGTGTCTAGCCTTATAGTTGCTTTTAATTTTATAAATTTTATTTATTTGCTAAATTCAATGCATCACATAAAAGCTTAAATAAATCAATTTGCCTATTTTAAAAACATGCAAAATTTCGGGTGTTACATTTTACAAATTTTTAGAAAAGAAAAAACCATATCACACTTGGAGTTACTATGAGGGAGAGAAAAGACTATAGCTAGTCACAAGTTTTGACCACATATTAAAAAGAAAAATTAGGGTTCTTGATCCCTGAAGGTCTCCAACATGGCGGCACACCGGCATGCGCGGATATCACCAGAGATGAGGTCTCTCTAGCGATGGAACGTCCATCACCGTGTCATCGGCAATGATATCTTACCGGCATCTTTTTCGAAAGCACAGGTCTATAACATACCGTCTTGTTGTCTTGTACTGCAGCATGCTTTCAAATTCAGTATATACTATATTGGACAGATTTCAGTTGCAATCGCCACTCTATTCACTCATCATTCTAGCAACATGTATTATACGAAGTATATCACAATTCACAACTATTAAAACACATCTCAGTTTTTCATCATGAGGCACACACCCTCCATCCCACAAATAAGTGCACTTCTTATTTGACCGCTTAGTCTTATTCAAAAATTTTTAATAAATATTATTTGTTTTGTTACGACTTGTTCAATCATTAGAGATATTTTCCTCATGATGTATTTCTTCTATTATTTGCTTAAAAAATTAAATAAGACGAATGGTCAAACAAGAATTGTAAAAAGTCAAAGATGATTTATGGGACGGAGGGTGTACCCATCACGTAGTACACACCAAAAGCTATCAAATTAAAGTTTGTTCGATCGAGATCACCATCTAGAGGCCGAAGAACCTCTGACACTCGTTGCGGATCCTACACTCCTCGCTACAGAACACGCACCGCCACACCGTTTGCAAATCGATCACGGCGACGGCCCGCACCATCATCCTCCTTTCTGCACTGATGCCCGTCATGGCGAGGCACCATTTGGGCTATAGGGCGGGTTATGCGCCACTAAATCCGGGTATATGCGTCGCCAAGTCGCCCACCCTAAAAATTACATGCCTGTTGGTGGGGCGAACAGTTGATGTTCTTCCACGGCCCAAATTCGCCGTGTGGTCGCCTTCGATCTCCAACACTTTCCGCACACTCGCGTCATTTGCGGCACCGGTGTTGGCCCCGTAGAGCACAAAAGCAAGAACATATTTGGCGGTTTCATGTCCTGACGGCCGGCGGCATCTGCAGCATCTCGAGCAGCGTGATGGTGCGCGATAGACGGCCGGCATATATGCCGGCCCCGGCACGCTCGGGTTGCCGCGGCGGCGAGCTTGACAAGACTCTCGCGATCCTCGGCGATACCCACCGCTGGCCGGTACAGAAACATCCGGCCCGGCGGGATGCTCCGCCCCACCGAGGGGTCGCCGCGACGCCGCTTTCATATCCGAAACAGGTGGCCCGCAGATTGTGGAGGTCCTCCATGGGATCGAGACCATGGCGCAATCGCAATCTGCAAAGCATGTTACGCCGGAAGGTTTTCCATGGCGCGACGCGGGCTTTTTTGGTGCAAGCTCGGGCTTAGCTATTTTTTTGTGCGGCGAAGAGTGGTCGATGTCACCGGCGGGCGGCGTGAAGATCGAGCAGCCGGCGCTGAGGTGAGCAGCTATCTTTGCGGAGTGCGTAGCCCGCAGGGGAGACGGACATAACCCGCGCGGAACACACCGGGGGAAAACCGCCACGCCCTAATAATTTCTCAAACTTGCATCGCGTATCCTTTGTGTATCCTACACACACTCTCGAAGTCTCGCCAAGAGAGGGATGCTCGTCCCACCATGGCGTCGCCGCACGCCTTTGCCATCGCTTTAGAGGTCATCCATGGGATCCTCTGCGTCCTTGGCACGCGGATGGCAACCAATGCAACCACCAAGCACCTCGGTGGAAGCCGCCGCATGGTGCACGGCGAGACGCACGCGCGGCGCCGCCGGCGGTGGTCGTGCGTGGAAGGCGACGCGTGAAGCTAGCGGCAACGACGAGATAGATGTAGCCGGGCGTTGAAGTGAGTTCGCCCCAAATTGCGCGCAAATGCGAGAGAGGTAGCGAACCCACGCAGTCGACGAACGTTTTTTACTCACGCATTTTCGAGCGCTGGTGCGTAGCGGATGGCATATTAATCACGGTGATAATATAATATATAGTCCATGAATTTTCATCATATAATCTATGAGTTTCCAACATAATAATAGCCAAGTGCCAACAGAATTGATGATAACATGTGCTAAGATACACATAAATAAAAGTTCGTTTTTGACTTCTACAATCTACGTTTGACCATCCGTCTCATTTAAATTTCTTATGCAAATAATAAGATAAACAAATCATTATGAAAGTAAACGATAAAATAAGTCATAACTAAATAACTAAAATTTCTTAAAACTTTTTGAATAAGACGAACGGTCAAATCTAGATTATAGAAGTCAAAAAACGTACTTTTATTTGTGGGACGGAAGTCATAATAAAGCAATAAAAGCTACGTAGATTTTTTGCCATTTTTTTTTAATGATGAAGTAACGGGTCGCGCAAGCTATTTTTGGCTTAGTAGGAATAGCGGAAAATAGCGGCGCTATGGCTATTAAAGTTTATAGCGGCGCAATAAGCGCTATATATATGACCGACAGACGGGGCGGCCCACCACGCGCCTTCTCCGGTGCGCAATTTGAAGTGGCGCTATTTAGTATTTCCTCCCTTTTCCTTGTGCCCGCTCCCCCCCCCCAACTTTCCACGATTTTTACGCGCCGAGCTTTAGCGAAACTCAAAAACCCTCAACCGCCTCCTCACAGGCGATCCATTTCATATCTCATCCGCCTATACTAACGGACGATCTATTTCATTCCTCATCTGCCCCCTCACGGGTGATTCTAGGGTTTCCAAATCATCGGCCCCCCGTCACGCCCGACGCATCCGCGCCATTCTAGCCGACGCCGCCTCCGCCCGCGACCTCCTCCTCCGACGGCGTCTTCCTCCACCGGCGATTCTAGGGTTTGATATGTAGCCCATCAATCTTGTGCATGCCTATTACATAAACTATTCTTGAACTACATTTTGTTGATTCCACTATTCTTGAGCTATTTTTTTTTTTTTGGGGGGTGATCTGTTCCCTTGAGAGCCTGTTCGCTTGTTTAATATTATTCTCTCGAGAGAATAAGCTGAAACAAGCTGGAAAAGCACAAGCGAGCAGGCTTGACTAGTCCTCATAGAGACATAGACGCCTATTACGGAATTGAACTATATAATTTTATCCCGATATTTTTTTTGACCGAGACTGCTACTATAACTATAAAATAACCGCAAATACTTTTAACGCTTAATTTTCTTTATATACATGAATATACGTGCTCAAGAACAATGACGCTACTGTCAGAGTACTTCAACTATCTTGTCTTATAGGAATGTCCTTATTAAAACAACTGTTACCAAAAGTACTTTCCTAACTACATTTTTTTTGTTTTTACGCCTCGGTGGTTTGTGTAGTCCTCATAGACCGCCTATTACAGAATTGAACTATATAATATTAGGCCCCCCGCTAATTTTCGAGCGACTGAAATTTTCAAATCTATTCAAGCGACAAAGCTAGCTACTTCAGTGATTTGCATCCAAAGCAGTGAGGCATCAACGCATCATCAGGCGGAAAAGAGATAGAGAGCACGCAGCGGTCGCCTCAATTTTTCTCGTAAGCCTATAAGTGAGGAAAGGTGATAATTTTATCCTCGATGGATATAGAGTTGTAGATACTTGAACAATACACCCGACCGCTACAATAATGTTATTATCTGTGTTTTTGTCATAGGACACCGCAACTACTGCCGCTTGTTTTCTTTATAGATGAATATGCGTGCTCAACAAACACAAGCGCTCAGAGAGTACAACTATATACCTTGTCTTACAAAATTGATCCTATTAAACGAATCGCTTGCTAAACTACGCTTTGTTTATATTCCTCTATTTCTAAACTGCATTTTTTTTGTTCTCTGCCTCTTTGGTTTGTTTAGTCCTCATAGACTGCCTATTACAGAATTGAACTGTTATAATTTTATCCTCAGATGGATATGTCGAGTTGTAGATACTGAACCCGACAGCAGAAAGTGCTACTATAATGTTGTTATCTCGTGTGTTTTTCGTCATAGGACACCGCAAATACTGCTGTTTGCCAAGTCTCGTAAGATGTTTGTCAAGTTAAATCAAACCCCATCTCCAACGGTTTGGCATTTTTTACTTGGCAAAACCCAAATTAGTGGTCGCATGCGCCATGCATGGGAGTGAAGCGTGCAACAAGACGCTTTTTTGCCAAGTTGAGATTCACTTGGCAAATATGTGCGGCTTGGACCCTCAAATGCCAAGTCTCACCAATTTGCCAACCCAAATGCCAAACCATTGGAGAGGACAATTCATAGATTTTGGCATAAATATGGAATGCCAAGCCCAAATGCCAAACCGCTGGAGTTGCTCTAATACTATCTTGTCTTAAAAAAAAATTGCCTATTACATGAACGGTTACTGAACTACAGTTGCTTGTAGATACTGAACCTGACACCTGACTGCTACTATAATGTAGTTATCTCAGGTGTTTTTTGTCGTCATAGGAAACCGCAAATACCGCTGCTTAATTTTCCTAATACATGAATATACGTGCTCAAGAAGACAAGAACAATGACCGCTTCAGAGTACTTCAACTATCTTGTCTTACAGAATGTCCTTATTAAAACAACTATTACTAAAAGTACAGTTTGATTATATATTCCCTCTATTCCCGAACTACATTTTTTTTTGTTTTCGCCTTGTGGTGGTTTGTGTAGTCCTCATAGACCCTATTACGTAATTGAACTGTATAATATTAGGCCCCGCTAATTTTCAAAAGCGATAGAGAAATTTTCAAATCTGCTCAGCGACAAAGCTACTTTACGTGATTTTGATCCAACAAACTAGCAACAACACATCATCAAAGCGGGAAGAAACGAGCACGAAACAAAGGTAGCCTGAATTTTTAAATGAACACCACCTATTAAATGAGGTGCCTTGGGATAGTTGATTATGCGGCACTCTCCAAAGGTTGGGCGAAGAAAGGAGGACAGTGAATTGGCCGCCCAAGGAATCCGTAATCCTTGGGACAAATATCCACGTAACCTTGCTCGGGATTTTTGCGTGCATTGAGCATACCGCGCGTGTCGGTGACAAGGCTGAAATTGTTTGGACCTCGTGAAGAGGCTCGGTCTTTTTCTCGATATAGTTTTAGAGAAGGCAGCCCGGCCCTTCTCGATGTCATTGGTGTAAGGGAAAGATATGAGCGCATGGAGATGTTACTATAGAGGGGCGGGCATCCGGTCGTCCAAATTTTGTCGCAGTTGAAGGGAAGGGAAAAGGCACCGCAATTAAGAAGAGAGACACACAGCTTAGGAAGAAGAACAAGGCACGGCGTGTTTCGGTTGGTGGGAAGACTTGTTGGTCCGACGCGTGTGCGTAAAGACTAGATGCGAAAGAAAGAGGGAGGCGACGACACAAGCGGTTAAGCACAAAGCTTCTTGCTGCATGAACTTAAGGCTAAGGTGGAGGCGATGGAATCACGATATCAATTTTCGCCGCCAACATCTCTAGTCCCAGAGGTGATCTGCGCAGAGCAAAGGCACCTTAGCCATTGTCGCCGACCTGATCTTTGCAGCTTGAGATAGAATTGAGGCCAAAGCGGTTAGAGCAGAGCACAGAGTTGCAATAGATGAGCTCGGGGGACCCGAGAGTGGCTTGTGCCCTTCGGTTCATACTGCCCAACCCTAACTACCAAAGATGGATCTCCAATGCTATCACCCGAAGAGCTTCAAAAGGCAGGGGCCTTCTTGTGCTGCTCTTCATGAGTGGTACATGCAAAGAAGCGACCACAAACAGGCAAAATGTGGCGTTCTTCGTAGTGCCTGCGAAAGAGGTTTTTTGCGTGACACGGGCGAAGAGGTGCGATCAATGTGGGTTTCGACGATTTGTTTGACCTCATGGCACTGGAAGTATTGGATGTGTCCATCCTTCGCCGCATGACACCGTGGAGTATAATTTCTTCTATTCTCGCACTCACTTGGGATGCCTCTTCATCTATTTGCTTGCTAAATTTGCTTTGCATGCCTCTATTCCTAGATGCCTGCTTTCGGGGAAGCTAGGGGCCATGTCTTTGTCGGTTGGCTTTCTTGATCCTGAACCATTGACCTTCGAAGGGGGGAGAAAGCGGCGGGCCCGGCAAAGATGGGCGTTACATATCTAGAATGGGGCCTAAGGAAACATCTTGACAAGGATTTTATCATGTTCGCGCATAACCCCCGGTGGACACCGGATTGTTGTTTGTCATTGCTATCAAGTGGAGCAGGGGTTTATTTCGTTGACTCGCGCCCAAATTTTGAATTCGAATACTCATCCGTTGAAAACCGCAATAAAACAAAGAGTGTTTCCTAACCTACAATCGACCCAAGCATTCTTTTCTTAATTATGTTACTAAAAAATAAAAAAAGAATGTGACATTTTGCATTTTACTCATGTGTAGGCTTCTTGAGCGTGTTTTCAATCCCACGGCTAAGGAGGTGACGAGGACACAAAAGTTTTTAGTTAACCCCAAATATACGAAAAAGTAAGTAGTGCTTCACTTGAAGTTGTGCGCTTATGCTTTCCATTCAATGAATAACCACTTTGTGTTGTTGATATATTAGGCAATTTCAGTTAATTTCATAAAAAGTAAACCATGACGAACTGAGCAGCTAGATTAAGCATGTGTACGATTGTACTAGCATAACACAAAAGCATATCAAGATCATAGCATGATTCAACATCATATAGCATAACATGATCATAACAACTAGTGCAAACATGTGTATCATACTAGCATGACTTAGCATCATATAACAAAGCATAGCTGTCCCAAAGCAAAGTAAGTTCTGCCTGTATCGTACGGTTGATTTAGTCAAAATAGTCTGTTTACAAGACCTCCATGACACCTTTTGCTCTTCACCTTTTACTACAAACCCATCAGGCTGATCCATGTAAATCTCCTCATCCAACTCTCCATTAAGAAAAGCTGTCTTCACATCCATTTGATGAATGATCAGACCATATGAGGCAGCCAAGGATAGTAGTGTTCGAATAGTGGTCATTTTAAAGTAGTCTAATGCTAATGCCTCGGCTTTAGTTTTCAGCAAGTAAATATAGCAAAATCTAGAAGCATCATGAATCAACGTCATCAAATATCTCTTTCCACACACCATTCATCTCACATAGATCGAATGTATGAGTTCTAGAGGTGCCAAGTGTCTTTCCTCCACCGCCTTGTGAGGCTTTCGAGGTTGCTTAGATTGCACACAATTATGACACTTAGAACCTTTGGTAATGGTGAAATCTAGAATTAGCTACAAGCTAGATAGATGTGACACCAAAATTCACATGACATAAATGAGAATGCCAAACACTTTCGAATTATCATTAATTGTGCCACATATCCGATTCAATCGACTTATTACAAAAAATCGCCAAACTTAGGCGAAACAAACCTCCGCAACCATAGCCTTCACCAATAAATTGTCCATGCTTAGACATAACTACTTTATTGGACTCCAACACTACCTTAAACACATAGAAATATTAGCACCTGTATCAACCCACCAACTTGGTGATTGAAACACCGATAGTACGGTAGGAACATTCTCGTACTCATCATCGGATTGCTAATAGTCACGAGGTTGACGTTCTTATTTTTGGTGGTAGTTGTTAATTTAGCATTGGAAGATTTATTCCTACCTTTGGTCTTGCCATTTGGGTTTTCCTGCACCAAATTCGTGCGAAATGGCTCTGGTTTCCCCTTCTCAATAGTGTTCTTTGCCCGAATCTTTTCCTCAACATCAAGAGATGCTATCGGGTTTTCAACTGATATTTTCTAGCTCTTCTATGAAGAAGGCAACTTAGCATTAATGCATACGGCTACAAAGTCGCTCGGGTATGACACACTTAAGGAGTTCAAGTTCTTTTGCCATGTCTTTGAATCTCATGAGCTTGCTTGACTATAGATCGGTTAGCAACCATCTTGTAGTCATGAAAGCTCTCCATAATCTACTACTTAGAATATATATCCGATGGTTGCATTCGGTTGATAGTGTTGCCCCCGGAATCTTCTCTCTCCAGAGATATTTCCCTCGTGGCAAGCCAACAATAATCCAAAACATTTTAGCTCTCAGAGCGAGCATGGCCTTAACTCGCCGCCTCTTAAAATTTGCACTAGAAATTTTTTTTTAGCCTCAAAGACGTCGTTGAAAAAAGCCATAGTTAAATCAAGAAAAAAGGCTATAATAAGGTTTTTGGATTGTTGAGATATTAGGCAATTTCTAGATTAATTTCATAAAAATAAATCATGACGAACTGAAAATTTAGATTAAACATGTGAAGCATACTAGCATAACACAAAAGCATATCAAGATCATAGCATGATTCAACATGATCATAACAACTAGTGTAAACATGTGTATCATACTAGCATGACTTAGCATCGTATAACAAAGCATATCATGATCTAAAAGCATATAGCGAAGCATGACATGATCCAATAGTATATAAGAAAGCATGATCATGGCAACCGATGTAAACATAGCGGTTCACCGGGCATTGAACATGATGAACAATAAGATTAGAACACGATGTAATACCCGCCGATGTAGAAGTACTTGGTGGTGTTGATGCAGGCGACGATCACGCAAGCTTAGTCGATGAGTGTTCCTTGTTGATGATCCCGCGCGGCAAGCCTTATGACGACGGGATGATGCACTCGATGAAGAGAAACCGTCGTGGAAGATTTGGGAGCAGTCACACGAAGAGCGCTTCCAAAAACCTTATTCGACGGACGGGATGGAGAGACTATGTGCGAGAGGGAAAAGGAAAATATTATTTTTACTACTTTAGGATTTTCTAATTGGAAGGGCTGGCCTGATGCAAGTGGTGCAAGTGGTCTACCGCTTTCAGAACCGGAAGGTCCCGTTCAAGCAACGACCTCCGCATATTGCACATGGCGCGGGTAAGGCTTGGCGCTAAAATACCCTTCCCGGACCTCGCACAAGTCGCGGGAGCCTACGGCGCTGGGGGCACCCTGGGTTCTTCAATGTTTCTTCTTTTCTTGTGGAATTTTGTCGGAAGGTCGCAACGACATCTTTTTGTCCTGTCTATTCCACAACTCAATAGAACAAGGGTAATCCTACTAAAGCTATTGATATACTAAATTAGTAGACATCAAGATCATTATTAAAATCTTATTGCCAAATGCTTCCTAACAATCGGCGCAAAAAAGCTTGTTGGTATTTATTAAGTGCTAAAAGAATATGAAGGATTCTGCAAGCGCACAGAACACCTACCATTGTAGCTTTTCCCTAGGATGAGTATTCTAGAGTATCATATCCACGAGGGAAGCGTTGGCTAAAAAGATTCTAATAAGTCACAATCATGTATCTACTAACTTAGCAAACCACTAAACTTCCCTTTAGGATTTTCTAATTGAAACTCCCAATTATAGTTGTGGTGTTGTGTCTAATCCCAAAGCAAGCTTGGTACAAATATATAGGGAGGAAAACTCCCTACCTCCACATCAACCGCCAGTATGATACTAATTGATATCGCACCTCGCACCTTTACTCATGGGTTTGAAACAATAAAGCCCATTAGGGAACACAACTATTGGGCCTTTGAGATTTATCATAATTTCTTCATATGAATTTTAGGAGAACTATTCATCATATATAAATTCTAGCATGTGTTTCATATGTTTGCGCAAAGGCTTGCAAAAACCGATAAAGTGATAACAAGACATGTTGGTTAATTTTTCTTTCTTTCTAGTTAATTTTCAACTTTAGCCTTAAAGATTTTAAGGAGTCTAATAATGCCTCATCTTTATAGTGTTGGAGTCCAATAAAGTAGTTATGTCTAAGCATGGACAATTTATTGGTGAAGGCTATGGTTGCGGAGGTTTGTTTCGTCCTAAGTTTGGCGATTTTTTGTAATAAGTCGTGAATCAGATTTGTGACACAATTAATGATAATTCGAGTGTTTGGCATTCACGTTTGTGTCATGTGAAGTTTGGTGTCACATCTATCTAGCTTGCGCTTAATTCTAGATGTGAATTTTGGTGAGCTTGCGCTTAATTCTAGATTTCACCATTACCAAAGGTTCTAAGTGTCATAATTATGTGCAATCTAAGCAACCTCGAAAGCCTCACAAGGCGGTGGAGAGAGAGGCTTTTGGCACCTCTAGAACTCATACATTCTGATCTATGTGAGATGAATGGTGTGTGGAAAGAGATATTTCATGTCATTAATTGATGATGCTTCTAGATTTTGCTATATTTACTTGCTGGGTAAACTTCGGATCTACGTATGTTTGCGATATATTTTTTTGAGAATATATGTTTGCGGATATTGGAAACATAGATATTGGGCCTTTGAGATTTATCAGAATTTCTTCATATGATTGCAGTGCCTGTTGCAAACTGATAACAAGACATGTGGGTTCTACACGGTGCACCACTTGATGGCTGCGATGAAACAAGTTCATTTGGATCGTCACGAGGTAACTCGAAGTGCAGCTCCATCTTGTGCCTACCTTTGTTTGGCAATATAGACCATGTGTACACAAACTCTTACGCCTACCTTTCTTTGTATTAGGATTTTGACTTGACGGAGATTCCATCAATTTGGAGGATATTAGAGAGAAGATGGCCAAGTTTCTTATGGAACATGTCATCAGCCCTGAAGGCGAGCATTTCGTTTTGTAAACCGTGAGTTGATTCTGTTTCCCTTGCTGCATGACGATCAGGTGGATACATGCATGTGAACTGTGTTACTGTTTCCCTTGCTGCATGACGATCAAAGCTGGATACATGCATGTGAACTGTGTTATTTGTGTTGTGAACATTCTGTGGCATGCCCTGAAGAACCGAGTACATCTGTGTGAACAATCTGAGATACACCTGAATTTGCAATGCTGCTGCCGTCTGCCATTTGTTTGTGATCGGACCTGTCCATCTGTATTATTTGTGTTTGCCGGTGTCTACCATTTTCAATTTCTGCATAGTTGAAAAGGTTCATTATCTATGTACGGACCACGGTACCGCCGATGCGCGCCTGTAGGTTTCGTACTAAATGTCTATCGCATAACCGAAGAAACGTCTGAAACACCGAACAAGCGTCTGAAAATACGTAACGTTCACGATCGTCTTGAGAATCAAAACGGTCGTCTATAAAAACGACTAAATCCCACAAACGTGGTTACGAAAGAACGTCTGTAATAGCTGGAAAGGAACGCATACGAGCTTACTAAAACGCGTCTGTAGCTCGTGTGTTACTTCGACACTCATTGCGAACAACCGCCTATAACACGGGGGCACATTGCGGACGATCGTTTTTAAACATGCGATCAGTAGTTCAATGCGAAGTTACGGTCGAATCGACCCACGGAAGCGTCCGAAAGTGCATTAAGGTTCACGCGGCGGTAGTACAAATCAAGCGTCTCGTGAACTGGAGTGTAGTTACGGTCGGCGATCTAACTGCGTCTCGAGCTCAGAGGCGACACGGACCGCGTGTACCACGGCGTCAGTACGTGCGAAGATATCACGATCGGTTTGCGTTCCACACGGTCGTATTTGAATAACGGTTTATAGACCCTTATAGTGATCGGGTGTCACGTGAATGGATAACGATTAGAGGCGCGCGATGCGTACAAGCCGCCCGTCGTGTGCGTTAGTGGCACGAGGCGCCTTCTTGTGTATCGCGTGGCGCAATTCCGCTTCTACGCATCGCTCGCGGCTTCGTGCGTCACTACTTTTGGACGCGATGCGGTCGACATCGATGACCGGTCTATGGCGTTTTCAGAGGTACGATCGCATCTTAGACAATCATGTCAGAGATACTGTAGATCACAGTCGAGCAAATCTCCGGGACACGAGACGTTCCACGGCGTGTGTAACAAGGGCTCACTACAGACGGGGAAGTTTGAGACGCACGAAATCCCGTCAGTATTAAAGCTCATTGCGACGCCGCTACGGACAGTGCAGCAGAAGTCGACATTTAGAGACCTAATGGGGCAGACGCTGCGCGCGCGATCAGATGCCCTCAACGCGCGATCAGAGAGGCCTTTTTTACATAGTGAAGGTAGACGTTCACACAATCAAATTTGACACATGAGTAGAAGTTCCATCCATTGTTTTAGACCAAAGGTATTCACCGGCTTTATTGAAAGCTTAACGAACACCCATAGCCTTGCCCCGGGGTTACCGGTTTTACAAGACAAAAGCACTCAGTAGTGTCGCACCGGACCGAACTCAACTTCTACCATAACTCTACTTCATAATACCACTAAACGAGTTCAAATGATAACTCGACCAACATTTTTTCGCGGCACGATGGCACACAGCTCAAAAGTTTAACCTCCTATGCGGCTCGAAGGCACGCAACACAAAGACAAGTTTTCTTATTTTGCGGCACGAAGGCACGCGGCAGACAGCCCAACCAAGACTCATCACACCTCCTATGCTTCTACGGACATTCAGCCGAATGCCAAAAGAACCGATCACGGAGCACTTGAGGACAAAAGCTGAATCATCTCTTCGCCACCGGCTTCATCTTGGTCTTCAAGAGTGGCTTCGGGTCTTGATCAGCCAGTATCGTCTTGTAGATAATCCCTTTAGGAGAGGACACCAACTTCTTGTTGATGTCCATGTTGTTCGCGTGTCTTCCATATGGTCCACATCGCCCCTTGCATCATGCTTGCGGACTTCTTTGCTTTAGCTTTGTCTTCCACCCCGACCTCGGTATCCTTAACTCTATTAGTGTGTCTTGTTGTCTGCGCAGACCGGCTTCAACACCTTCGTATCTCCAGGTTGGTCTTCTACATCTTTATTGGTTGAAGTCATATTGTCTACCTCTTTGCTAACCGCTTCAAGAATAACTTCATTGCCAATGTCTTTTGTCTGCTTTGTAATTCCTCTTCGGTGTCCACAAACCCTAGGATAGCAAGGTCTGAATCCTTGGTGGGTATCGGGGTTGTGGACCCCGCTCGTAATCAGGTACCCATACATTCCACAATATCTGCATCTTCTCCCACCTTACTTGGTATTGCTTCCCGATTCCCACTATTTTCAATTTCATATCCCAATATCTCTAAAAAGTCATTGTTACTTTCTTTCCATGATTAGATGTTCCAAAGAGCCTGATCCGATTCTTTTGGAGGTGATTGGTTGGAAGCAAAATTGAATTCACGGGATTCGAGCTCATCTTCATCTGTTACCTCATCATCTTCTAGATCAAAGTCATCATCATCGGGTTGGTTGGGAGGTACTTGTGGCGCTTTTATCAAAGTAAAACCAGTGAATTTTCCTCCCTTTGGTATTTATGAACACTTCGAGGCACCTTTGATCTCATAGGGATTCTTGCAAGAGATTTGTATCCACACCGATTTCCATTTTAGTGATGATTTGTGCACTTTTTCTAGAGCCCCCACCAATTTTGCTAGTTCAAGTACAAAGAAAACTCTGTTCTTGCAATATCGGGTATACCATAGGCTTTAATCCAAACTGTTTTCAAGGTTTGAAAAGACTCGATCTCCATCATACTCCTCTACCACAACAACAACATCCGAGGTAATGAATTTGATTTGTTTCATCTTAACAAGCGATTTTAGGACAGCTTTAGAAGGCATATTCACCACAAATTCACTGTTGGATAGCCTTCTAACATCCCAATTCCACTCTCGAGTCAGCTCTATATCTCAATTCGGTCGAACTCTAGTTCCATCCATTGTAAACTCTCGACAATGTACAATATACGACACAAAGAGTTTACAAGCAATGTTGGTCATAATGCTTTCGGTCACACACAACGCATGCTCATAAAGATCAACAATACTCCTATCATGCATATCCTTGATGTGCACAAGGTCAAGGTGGAGACCGGCACAAGGGCGAAAATGCTACTTTTATGTCCTTGGAAGCACCGAACATTACAGTTTAAACTCATTTGTCGTTGCCAATATTCATAATCGCATTTCTCACGCCCGTCCAAAATACTATTTTCTCGAACTTTGGCATTTTGAATAAAGAAGTTGACAAATTCCACATCTCTCTTCCTGCCTTGTAATCTAACAAAGTACTAGTTTCTTAAGGTGGCTTTGAAGACAATCAAGATGATCAAGGGCATAATGGTGCTTCACCCTTTTTGACTGGCCTTCAAAGAGACCCGCAAAAATGAAACAAACAAAAAATGTCTGAGTTGAACACCGCAAAACGTAGTGACAACGATTGCACAATTTGACTAAATGAACATTTATTCGCAGACATAATTCGGATTACACATAAACAATTCAATTCATAAATATCATGAAATATCAGCTACATTTGAGCGTGTAAAAAAATCTCATCAAGCAATATAAGCTAGAAACTAAATGTGGAATGTAAGGTACTTATAAATTTTTGATCCAAATGTTAGTTACCTTCACATAGAGCTTTTGGAGGCGGGGAAACAATTCGAAGACTAACAAAGATCATTAATGTCGAGATGGCATGGACACAACCAAAACTTTAATAGCTCCCATCGATATGGGAATGCCGTAGGTATAGACATCTACAAAGCAAAACTTTGGTTATACGTATTGACATAATGTATAAATAATAAAGTAAATCAAGTAATGGTATGGTGAACTTACACACTACACACCTTACAAATACCAAACTCAAATGTCGTAGGGCTGAATTCGAGGGCCCCCCAAGAACTGAAGCTTTGGAGCCATTTGGATGCGAACGTGCAGCCAGGCGGGGCTCAATGTAAGTCGGGGGGCGAGTAATGGTGGCGTTCAATGAATAGCTTTTCTAAAAGAGGAGCATCCTCAATCACCACTTCTTTCGAATTTGCTCGGACTCGTAATATTCTTCGTCGGAAAGACCAAACGACCTAAGTGTACAATTAGTTATGCGGATGCAAGAAAGTCCGACATTTTTGGACAAAGGTACCAAACTCGTAGTATAGGGCATTTGGAGAGGAGCGTATGGAGCATTTTGTCCCCGATAGCCATGCTACCGGATGGTAACCTCTTTCATATTGGCGAAATGTAAACTATCTAAATCAGCACCGGGAAACTTGGCATACTCATGGTGTAGTCTAGGTCTAGGTCTATCATCCGCGATGGTGAGAGAGCAAAGGGAGGAGGATAACAGAAATTGGGCGGCTCCGGCACCGTGATATGTGAATGCGTTCCAAAGCTCGAGATGCTCAAGGCTATCGATTTAGGGGATTGAAGCCAGACACAGAGATCCGGATAGATGTTGTCTATGCTTTGACAACCAAAGCACGGCCGGCGGAAATTACCCGAATGATTGAGATGATCCGAGATACGATCGTACGGCACGTCAAATATAGGGTGGCGCTGCGCTTGATGACCTTGATGTCGCCGTCGCAGAGGTTGAGAGGAGAGTTCCGCCATAGGGGCGCCACCGGGTGGATAATACTTGCGTCCCGGCGCCGGTCGGGGTAGGAGGGAGATGATGGTGGTGAGAATGTCGTCCGGGAGGTTGCTTGATAAGATCGGAGCTAGCGGGCGAGGTTTGAAGCTGGTTTTGATGGATCTGGCGGATGACTCGCCATTTCCGGCGAACCTAGGTTTCTTCATACTAGATCTATCTATTTGCGAAAACGCGGCGTTTCTTTCTTGACAGCTCTAGTAGTACAAAGACTAGGTTTCTCGGTAGAAACCGGCGGTGGCGGCGATATTTTTGCAACATCACGAACGCGGGTCGTCCGATTTGATCGGACCGCTAAAGGTCGTCTGATTCTTAAGCAGCCAAGAGCCTCCGGCTAAGAATGCACAGCCCAAGTTGGCCCGTGCACCTTGAACTATTCACAATAGGCGTTGGTATTGTTAGGTCCACTCCCCACGCAGCGAGTGGAGTTGGGATGCGATACGCACAAGATGGTCCCATGGGCAACAAGTTCAATTCAATATAATAATATATACGTATTTTACAATCGCCTCGTATCCGGCCGACGTCTGAAGCATATGTATGTGTGGTCAACATTTTGTACGAACAAGCTACTAGCATCATATATTTTATCAAATTGAGCAAGCGGTCATCGAGTTTGCATCGATCATCACACATACTTTTAATACTAGCTTAGCTAGATAGTACATCATCACCAAAAGTGGTCAAGATAGCATAAGATCGATCACATTTATTAGTGTGGTGTCAACATTGGACGAATGGCACCCCACCACTGTCCGAACACGGTACCTTCTCAGCCTTTTAATTCTTCATTCACGTACGTACTCAACAAAGCCAGACTCAACGACAAATCAGGAAGACTTGATCGAGCCTTTGCATCATGAGCCTCTCCTTCTTAGCCTTCCCTTTGTTGAGATCCTCAATAGCCCCGAAACTTCCCGAGCTTCCGCATGATGGGTTTCACAACCACCACCTCCGGGCACTACATATATATATGCAAGAAACAATTATATCGCGGGGTCGGATGAGATCGTGTCAACAAAAAAACAAATCGGAATCCTCAAATTAAATCACGCGTAAACTCGCAAATGGATGAAGAAAAGTGAACTATGCCAAAATCGGTGGCTAGAGAACTACTACGTACCATTCCGCGAGAACTATATATATGCCAAAATAGCTATTGGTTTCCACAATTTTAAGTTTTAAACAAGTATATATATATACGTGAAGATGGCGGGATGGAAGACGAGAAGTGCTTTCGGGAAAAGGAGATCCAAAAATCATGAGGATACTTGCTAAGTTTCGGTGCTCCACGGGTAGAGGGCTTAGTCTACTTTTGGTGTTTGATGTTACCGTTTGAACTAGCGTGCCGTTGTCGATTGTTGCGTGATATATGGGTTCAAGGGAGGTTACGTTGTGTTCGATTCGGTTTTTTAGCTTAGTAGAGTCTCTTAGGCATGTCCTCGCGTTTTTGTAGCTTCTCTTACGTAAAACTTCTAATGAATGCTTGTGTTTCCGTAATCAAAAGTAATGGAAATGGGGTCATCCCCGAGTGGAAAAAGTTTTTAAACGAGGCATTATTACCGCGCCAACGACGAGCTCGCTTCCTTCTCCTTGGGCATCGCCTCGCCCGCCCGACTTCCTCACCGCTTGCCTCGGCGCCGCTGGCCGAGGACTTCTTCTTCGCCCTCGCTCCGCCCGGCTTTCCCGGCGCTAGCCGCCTCAACGACGCCGCGCTGCCGGGAGGCGAAGTACAAACACTCGGCAACGGTAGCGGCGTCCGCGCCGCCGCATCGGCACATGTTGTGCCTCGGTGGGGTGGCGCCTCAACTCGGTCACTGCCGGCGCACGCAACCTCCAACGCCATCGCCGCATGCCGCTTCCGCCTCTCCATCATCGGCGTCGCTAGGGTTTGATGCATCTGGTGGCCACTGGAGCTTCTAGTCTTCCACGAGAGACAAGGACGGACAGCAAAGACGATGCCTAGCTTGTTGTACCCGTGGAGGTGGCGGGACGCCCTTGTTGAACCTTGGTGGTGTCGTCACCTCCGTCTTCACCTCCGTCGACACGCCCGGGGGCGAGGAAACCGAGGGCGAACCTCCCGTCTTTGGGTCCTCTCCACAGGCCACTTCATCTTCGATGGTAGCGGGGGGAGGGGAGAGGGCGGGGAGGGAACGGAGCGGTGGCGCGCGTGGCGGCGGAAAGAGGCTAGGAGCGCCTTGGCGGCGACGCATGGCGGGGAAGTGAAGGAGTTGAAGCGAGTGGAGGGAAGAGGGGGAGTGAAGGAGTTGAAGCGAAGCGTATAGGCTACGACGCGGGTATTTTACAGTCGCATGTATCCAACACGGGTCTGAAGTATAAAAAAATGTCAAGAGTTATTGAACCCTAATCCTCTCGGTCCCGAAAAATTGGGATAGACGGCACGCAGCGCTACAAGGGTCAAAATTGGCGCGGCGTGCAATTTGGTCAAATTAGATTTTAAAAAGTCAAAGAATTGCGTTTTTTTTGTTGGACACCTCAAACAAATCTCAACCCCGTCACGTCCTAGGTTAGATTCGAGTCCCCATCTCCCATAGAACAATATTTTACATGAACAAATCGTGACAACCTCGACATGTTTGAACAATATTACAAGCATGAATAAATATATATTCTTTTTTCTTAGAACCAATATATATATATATATATATTCTTTTTTTTTAGAAGAATAAATACATATTCTAGGAGGCGCCACGGATGGGGTGCGGCGGCAAAATGACCGCCAACCGCGAAAGGGAGGAGGGAAGGGTTTTTCCGACGGCGTCCGCCACACCTTTTGTTTTTTCTCGAAGGGAGGGGAAGAGTTCAGGCTTTGCCCCCTCCCCGCGTCGGGGTTCACTTCACTCTTCTGTCTGTTCCTCTTCCGCACCCCTCATCTTGTACCACTCCTACTTGTGAGCACGATGGAGGGTGGTTCTACTGGCTGGGAGCCGTAGCCGGGGGTGCGGGCCGTCACCGCACCTCGGCTCCCCGCCCGCCGCCGCGGGACCGACCCTCGGGTTGTGGCTCCGCGCCTCCACGTGCTCCGGCTCCGTCTCCTCCTCTTCCCGCTCTGCTGGAGCTCCTTCTCCAGACCTCTCGTCGCATCCATGCCGCTATTAAGTAGTATGCGGAGCTTCGTCGCATCCAGCGGGAGAAGGCCGCCTCCCTACTCGCCGGTGAGTCGCTTGATTGCCCTTGTGCTTACGCCGGTTTTCCTAATCCTATTCTTTGCTTGCGTGCAACGCGTACCCGGGAGTTGGAGGCGATTCTGCAGGCGGACCTCAGCGGGGTGGAGGGGTTCCCCGAATGTCACACCTGGTTTTCCAAAGAATACCAAGTGCTAACTATATGTGTGCCCAGGAAGTCCACACGACACATATAGAGACAAATATGGAGAATATCAAGAACAATGCTTTATTATATATCGAATATAGTTACAACAAGACTTACAACTATTACAAAGCATAGCAGGAACTATTCTATATCTACTCTTCGGGTCTCCATACTCCACAGGGACGGTTGACTGGGGGAAACACTCGCCTAGTACTCATGGACTCCTTTGGAAAACACATCTCTTGATCCACCATCCGGTACCCATCCGGGGATTTTCATTGGTGATACAACAAGCGTCGGCTCACCATGCTCGGCAAGTATAACATGAGGGATGCAAAGCTCAAAAGGCTAGACACGGCCGAACCTGCGGTAAGCATTTTTAGTTTGTCATATTTTATTAATTTAAACCCGAGTAACTATGTTATGCTTAAGCTCCCAAGGTGAGAAGTATAATTATTATTATCAAGATTACTCATCATCCCAAACCATCCATAGAACCATCTATCTCGAAAAGGATCCAGCCGCCAGGACCGTGAGCACGGCCGATATATCGGTTTGATCAAACTCGCACGAGAGGTGTACACTTTCACCATGAGCTGTGATTTACCCTTTGCCCGAGGTGATCAGCCTCTTGACCCGCTACCAAGGAAGGTCGGCGGGGTTCACTATGAAGTGTTTCAAAGGTTCGCCTAACAAGTTAGTGGCCGCTAGGTTTCCGTGGCAAGTGTGTATAGGTGCAACCCTCGAGAGGCACATGTAGTCGCGATCTGCACACACCAAGTAGGGGCGCCGCTATATACCCCAAGGCACACCCCTTTTTAGCCTTTTGGTAACCACTAACAAGCTAGAAAAGGTCCTCATACTTGACCAAAGCTAGTGCCATGTAGCACTCATGATTGTACTGTAAGTCCCGGGTTGTCGCTTTACGATTCATCCCCCTACGGAGGGCGTACTAGAGCACCCATAAAGGCCCAATGCTCTAGACCCCCGATATCCATGTTGCTAAAAAGCATCCTTTTAACATTGATTCCATATATCATTAATCAAGATTAACATTATCTTTGGTGATTGCAGGCTAAGCGTAACTATCCATATGCATAACCCAAAGGTAACAAGGAATACAGGATATCAAGTACTAGGTGAAGTCCTTAGCATCATATTAGACACATGCATATGAAAGTGATTAATGGTTATTGGGTAAACAAGGGGACTCATGTTACACTTGCCTCAAACGAAGTTCAAACTTGTCCAACTCTCCTTCGGATCATCCTTGTATAGCCTCTTCTAACGATCGCAACAATCTTCACAATCATCATCATAGAAAACCTAGAAGCAATACACCAATCAATATATATAAAACAAGACATAAAGGTTTAAGACACGTGGGGCTCTAGCTACGTTCGTTGAGCCAAAAAACAACTAAAACAGAGACACACTTTAAAAGATATGCAAGATCAAAGGTAGAGGCAAGGAGGATTCAAAGAATGATAGGAATGGAGAAAACATGATGGATACAGGCTAACTTGGAAGATAGATAGTGTATGGAGCATGTTGTGGCATAAGGACATGATATTTTGACCATCGGTTAGGGAAACGGGAAACGCGATTGTAATATCCGGATGGCTGCTTTGTTATTTTTAGAAGAGGGAGAGAGGATGAAGAATGACTGATACACTTTAGGGAGGAGATTAAGAAGGAAAAATAAGCATTGAAGGCTGTTACTTTTGCATGAGAGAAGAGAATTATGCAAGGGAAAGAGAGAGTGTCTTTGATCAAATGAAATAGAGGGAGGAGCATGTTTATTTTCTTCATGCAATTGAAGATGAGATAAGTGGAGCTAAGTGATTAGAAGGAGTATTTTGTGTTCTTTGCTATTTGCTTGAGAGAAAGAGGGAGGGGGAGACAACAAGATATTATTGTATTTTGCATGAGAGGAAACGAGAATGCACAAGAGAAAAGAGAGAAGGGAGATGCTCGGCTGCCCTTGCATGCACTTTTTAGAAGTGAAATTGATGGAGTCATGGAGATTATATAGAAATTATGCTTGCATGTGGAAGAGAGGGAAGAGGCGTGTCACTAGAAATTGGATGGTGGGAATTATGTGTGACTGTTATCCTTGCATGAGAATGGTTGGGCATGGGCAGCAGGAGGAGGTGGTGACTGCCATGCCATTGATGCCCGGTAATTTGTGGTGCTATTACTCACACACTTAGGGAGGGAGTGATAATAGAGATTGATGAGGGAGCATGTATATTCTTGCCGTTTTGCATGAGGAAGAGAACATAATGCACCATAGGGAAGAGATATGTTGTTGTTTTCTATAAGCTATTGAAGAGGAGGCGAGAGGAGTATGCGATTAAGGAGGAGTATATATTATGTATTGCTATTATTTTTGCATGAAGTGGGTGGGCAACAGCTGCCACACAAGGAGAAGCGGTCTTTGTTTTTCTTGTGAGAGAGGGAGGAGATCGACTATGTGGTGTGGGAGAAAGAGAGCAATGTTGTACTTGATTTGTGCTTGACCCAAAGCAAGAGGAACATAGAAAGCACTAAGTCCAATTGTCGACAAAGAGAAGGAAGAGAAAGATAAAATGTGGATTAGCTAGGATTTAAGTAGGATGTCGGCAATGATGAGATTGGGATCAAACCCTAAGCGCATCTTGAAAACATTTAAATTCATTTTCAAACATAAACACTATGCGAAGGCATGAATGCAACAAACCCATTAAATTGAATTGCAAAAAATTTTAGAAACCCACACTTTTCCACTATCTAAAATATGAGCAAGTTAACTAAAGTTTATAAATTTTAGGAAATAATAAAATCATTTGTTGTTATTTAGTATTTTCTAAGTCACATCCCAAGATAGAAATTTTTGGGGTGTGACACGAAAAGGGCAAACACTTTGGCGAACTACGCAAATCTCCTCGAAGGTTAAGTTTTTCCTATGGCAAATGTTTAACAACAAGCTACAAGTTACACGTCTTTGCTCAAAAGAGGGTGGAAGGGATCCGGAAAGTGTTGTCCTGGATGATGGTCTTGAGTTTATTGATCATGTTTTTCAACCGTCATGTGGCGAGATTTATTTGGCAAATGGTTAAAGAGATTTGGCGAGATAGAACCTCCCAATTCATTGGATGACTTTACTAATAGATGGTTGCGTAGCGAGGTAGGGTCATTACCAACTAGAGTTGTGTTTTTGTTTTTGCTAGCCTTGCATGGGCTTTGGATTAACAGGGAATAAAATGGCTATTGAAAAGAAATATACCAACTCACCCACTGATGTTGTATATCTTGCAATATCTTTTATGCAGCGGTGGATGATCCTACTCAAGAATAAAGACAGGGGAGCACGTCGAGCATGTGAAGGAGGAGATTCTAAGGTAAGTCGGGTCAAGGCTTTCGTTCCAATAAATTTAGTTTCAACTGATGTAATAGAGCTTTAGACCTTGAGGTTATGTAGTGGGCTGGAAATATTTCTTTGTCTTTCTTTTGCTTAATCTTGTAACGGTAACCCCGTGAGTATTATCTTGTCTTTGTCTTTCGCTTTCTTAAAAGCTGAGTTTAATGAAACTCTTTTCAAAAAAAAAAAAAAAAGATCTCTTCGATCACTTCCACTAGAAACTCGCATTTCTATAAATAATAACCCGCCCCTTCTTCCGGGGTTCAAAAAACAATACAGGTTCTTGGATCAGTAGATATATCTCCAATTCTTGGATCGGTGGATATATCTCCAAATTAAACCAATAAATAGAGAAGATATCATTCTTGGATCGGTAGATATATCTCAATTCTCTAGATATTTTTCTTAAGTAGCACCATTAGATCATACCCGAGGATTGTAAAAAATACCCGCCGTTCTGTCCTTTGCCGAGGCCGCACAAACTAGCAATACAGGTTCGATAGAGATTTAATTTTACAACAATGTAAGAGTGAAGCCGCTAGAAACCCGTTGGACAACCTCTAGGTCGCTTGGAGGCGGCCATGAGCTGGACGAGAGATGGCGGGGGCCGTGGAACCGCAGTTCATGGACACAATACAACCTCCTCACCTTCACATTAAGGCCCTTTGATGATCCAACAACGGTTGAAGAATCGCTCACCCTTTCAGTCTTGTCGAGTTCTTCTCAATTCTTGATGATGTAGTAATGGGGTCATCCTCGGTAGCTGAAAATCGCCATAACATGCACAAATGAGATCTCTTTATTCACTTGCATTCTACCTTTACCTTCGTCGGTCACCTTATGCCTCGCAAACTTCCATCAAACTAGCCCGAACATTCGGATTACGTTTCTTGAGCCCCGATTCAGCCTTTCCATTCCCTTTGTCATATTTACAAAGTTCCGTCTACGCACTCAAATTCAACTCTTTCCTTCCATCGGTTTGATTAACTCAACTACTTCAACAGACTTTGCTATTGCCACAACACCCAGATTCAAAACTGAATTACGCTCCTTTGTTGCGCTTCAGTTAACTCACCTACTTCGATAAGCTTGTTGTTGCTATAAAACCCGGACTTCGCGGAGAAATCATTGGTTTGAAGCTCAACATCACCAATGATCTCAGCACTCAAATACTCACGGCTCAACGGTTCGGGTTCGTGTTGTGATAATCCGAATCTTGCTCTTCCAAAAAGCGTGACAGGCGGCTCAACTCGATCTCAAAATCAACCATCGCTTCTTCTGCGGCCTCTTCTACTACCCGACCGCCATCATCGAGCCAAATTCATCAACACAAGAATTGAACACTTCCTCGCCCTTCTCGGCAGCTCTGCTGCCGGGCGGCTTTACCAAGCGGCGAGCCGGCGATAGACATTCCATCGATATCCCGAAAGCAACTTCCATAGGGGATCATCGGGGCCAAACGGGGCGGAGCAAAGGCTTCCCGGCGTAGGCGAGGTCCACCGCCTTGTACGGCGGCGTGGTGGAGAATGACCCATTTGGGCTTGAGGATCCCTAGCGCTGCTCCAGCTCGTCCCCGTGGCGAGTGCATCGACAAGCGACGCGTGCGGACCCGAATTCGTCGCGCGACGCCCACCCGTCGGCCTCGGCCGACGATGTGTTGGCGGCGCCTCCTCCGATGGCGGTGGATCGTAGTTGTGGTTGTACCCCGCGTGGAAGGCCAGATGATGAGGGGCTCGCTGGTGCGCGCGCGGCGCGCCTAGCGAGGACCTCCGTGGCCTTTCTCCGACCCGCCAAGAACGACGGGATGACATGGAAGCGGGTGGAAGCGGCGTCATCGTCATCGAGGATCTCCGGCGTGGCGTGTGTGAGCGTCCGTGGCGGTTGAAGTTTCTCTCCCTGTCGACATAGATCTTGGACCCGAACGCCTTGACACCCCTACGAGGGGATCCCTCCTGCCCTAGCATGTCGCGCAGACGAGGTACACCGCCGGCGTGCGGGTGCTTCGTGACGCTTGCTTGATCACCCGGGGATGGAGTCTTCTTCTTACGGGAACCGCAGAGCGCACCGCGCTGGGTGCAGTCGAGGAAGAGGTAGTCGATGCGGTGGGCGAGGTGCGCGGCGCTAGGGCGCCGAGGCGGTCGGGAGTCGCGCGCCGCCAGTGTGCGGGCGCGCCCGAGGGGGCCCTCGACAGGAACATCACGGCGCCGTCCCATGTTAAAAGGAATGGATGAGAATGGTCGGTTATCCGAATCGACGAGGGGACATGAGGAAAGAGGAGGGACGGCGAATGACTTTGGCAAAGGGTTGGCGTCCGAGCGCAGTGGATTTACCAAGTCACCGCCGGTCCGACGCCGGCGCCGCGGTCGCTAACGCTCAGCTCGACGAACGCCGCGGTCGAAGCGGGAGAAGATGCGGAGGGTGATGAGGATGGTGAAGGGAGGCGTAGACCGGGAGACGGCGCAGGTGGCGGGCGATGCCGGCGCAGGTGGTCCCGATGGGCGTGCGTGAGGAAGCGGTGGCGCCAGACGATGCCGGGGTCCACGTGTCCACCACGAACGGTAGCCCACGGGGCATCTCGATCGGCATCTCGGCTGCTCGTCTCGTCTCGTCCCCGCCAGGCCTTCTCCGACGAAGCGATCCGATCCACCGATTGATTGGATTGGCGCCCGCACTCGACCGAATTTCAATTTTGAGCGAGGGCGGGAGGAGAGTGGAGAAAGCAAGAGTAGTTTTTTTTCGTTTCACTTCGGCGGGGGACACTACACCGAATAAGTTATTGTAGTGAGCGTGGGTTGGAATTCAAAATGTATTCAAATCGAGAAAATTTGCCAAATTTTGTATAGATAAATTCTCCCCTTAAGTTATTTATTTCAAGATTCTTGGAGAGCTAGAGCATTCCAAATTCGAACAAAATTTTAATAGTATCATGCGAGATGAGAATAAGATGAAGCAAGAACAAGCAAACATTGTCAAAGAAAGAAAGACCTAAGCTAGGAAGACAAATATGGACGTCCCACGGGTCCGGACTTCGAATATGGATGACAACACCGTCGAGACGCTTGCGGCCCTCGGCGGATTCTAATCTCCAACGTAGGTCTTAAGCGCTAGCCATGGCCATGACTAGGGCTCGAGACCTACACGGGAGATTATAGTCCTACGCCACGAGCCCCTCTCTTAATGAGTACCTATTACAACTACTCGCTCTCAGATATTCACTTGGACCGCACCACACCTTGGGCCAACAACACAAGATCTATTATCTTCAAATTGCTCCGGCGGGATAGATAGATGTGTATATGATCTTCTCTTTGATCCTTTTAAAATCTCCCACGTAGTTCTTTGTGGTTGTACCTAGGATCAACCCGAAAAAGGGTATTTAAGACAACACAATTTGTGTACAAGTTAGATACCGTGTGTCACATAAATTTGTAATGACAAGATACGTGTTCACTTGGACCTCACATTGCCGAGCTCATCTATCATCTTGACTAGTTTCCGTGCTCTGCAGCGTAGCAGTTCAACTAGCTAGATTTTGCTTCTCGGACCCCAACCTTTCCGGTATGAAGTCGCTGGCGCTTGACATTCTGATGTGGAAGAGGACACGTGGAGGTCCTGGACACTGTTAAATGAGCAGAGAGGCAGCCATAGCCAAAGCCATAGCCAAAACAACAACAACCACCCCACACAAGCTGAACAGCGCACATCACCCTGCATCCGGCCAGCCTAGTTCAACGGGATGCATGCAACCAAACAGCCTATTTATAATCTCCCGCATAGGTCTTTGTGATTGTACCTAGAATCAATCGGAAAAAAGTATTTAAGACAGATAGCATGAGGATATGCAAGACAAAACAAAACCCTTTGGATCAGATTTTGGATTCTCAAAACCTTGATTAGCTAGATTTCTAGAATCTAGATTTTAGACAAAATCAATGTTGTGTTTGGATATCTGATTCTAGAAAAAGATTTTATGGTTGTAGGCATGTGGATGGGCAAAATTAGGTATAATCGCTCTTGGGCTGATTACGATTTTTACAATCCTGGCTATCGATTCTAGAATCTAAGGCCCGTAGGTCTTTACCCAACAAGATGTGCTTCTCTTCCGACATTTTCTTCGGCGGACGCCCCAACACCAGAGATCTGAGCGGCCGGGACTTCGCAGACGACGGCGTCAGCAATCCTGTCGAACGTCGCGATAAACGCCTCGTTCTCCGCCGTGCTCCCACGCCGGCCGGGATCCCCGGTCAGGCAGTCAAGACGATGACACGACCTCGCCGTAGCCGCCACCGGACCGCCACCAGGGCCACGGAGGCCCCGCGATGGACCCCAGATCTGCAACCACCAAAAAAAAACAAAACTTTTGTATTTGCTGTTTCAAAAACCACACGAAGAATCATATCTAGCTCCATGGGTGTGATAAAGAGGTGCACCTGCCAAGGATGGAGACGCGAGGCGCCGAGGACGAGGGCGCGAGGCGGACCCCTGTGTCGGACCGATCTCTACTCTTTGTTGGGTGAGAAGAGTTTGGAAGTCAGCAGAAGAGGCGAGAAGAGGGGTACTACTACTAGGGGTACTATGGGAGATGGGAGAAGGAAGTGACGAGAGACAATGAGAGACAGACACCATGGCCCCACGGGCACCTGGTTTCTCGACGCAAGTTTGCGGTGGCGATCAGAATTTGTGTACTACTACAGTAGTACTAGTATTTCAATTTGAAACAGACTTAGGCTTTTGGCGCACTCCCAGCATTAAAAATAGAAATCGGTTTTTTTTTGAAGGGATAGCGAGGAGCCGAGGACATTACGCCGTGCTCGCCCGAATTTCAATTTTGAGCGAGGGCGGGAGGAGAGTGGAGAAAGCGAGAGTAGTTTGTTTCATTTCACTTCCAAAGCAGGGGCACTTGTTCCCGTACCGAATGAGTTTTGTAGTGAGTGTGGGGCTAGTGGTAAAATAGTTGGAAAAGCACCGTTAGAACTCCCAGTAGCACTTTCGTTTGTATTTGGTAAACATTGTCCAATCATGGACTAAATAGGCTCAAAAGATTTGCCTCACATTTACAACAAAACTGTAATTAGTTATTTTTAACCAACATTTACTTGCTCCGAACATATGTTTTTTTTGTGTATTTAATGTGATGTGATGGAGAGAGTCTAAAAATTTGAAAGTTGGCTTAGAAATAGTATTTGCCAACTAAACGTGGCTTAGGTTGGACTTCAAAATGTATTCAAATCGGGAAATTTGCCAAATTTTGTATAGTTACATACTCCCTCTATCTTAAGTTATTTGTTTCAAGATTCTTGAGAGCTAGAGCATTCCAAATCTGAACAAATTTTTGATAATAATATTGCAGAGACGGTGTGTTCGCTAACATCATTTTGGCCGATTTAGTAGTATATATCCTATGAGACAAAATAAGATGAAACAAGATGAAGCAAGAACAAGCAAACATTGCTGAAGAAAGAAAAAGCACCCTAAGCTACGAAGACAAATATGGACGTCCCCTGGTCCGCACTTCGAATAGGGATAACAACACCCACTCTGCTCGTTTGGACTACCGGCTTATCGGCCATTCAACAAGATTTTCTCTCACAAAGATCGGCCAGTCAGCAGTACCTTTCTCTCGAACAAATCAGCACCGGCCAACCAAAGATCGGCCAAACGAACAGGGCGGACCGTTGAGACGCTTGCGGCTCGGCGGGATTATAATCCCCAAATACAGTCTTAAACCCGGCCATGTGCATGACCCCTTGAGACTTACACGGAGATTATAGTCCTACGGCCGCGAGCCCCTCTCGTCGATGTTTCTCGTCGATGTTAACGGGGACAATGAGTACCAACTACAACCGATATACTACTATTGACTTGGACTGGACCGCCCGGCGGAAGGAGGCACACCAACTCGGCACACCAACTCTACCAGTTGCTGTGGTTTGATCGTTTTGAGCACCGTAATGCTTTGTGGAGAGTCTTAGCATCCAGTTTTACACCCTGAAAAATAGAATAGCCAACAAAAATAATGCTTCCTAGCAGTTTTCACGTATACATTTAACAAGAAATGACATAGCATCTACAAGAGTTTGCTAAACTTGTTTGCCATCCTTGGATTTTTGCAAAAATGAAAAAAAACCACTTGGCTTATCTTATTTCAGCTTATTCTCTCACGAATACTATTCAATCAGCCAAAATCAATTAACAGATTCGATATATATTTAGTAGTAGTATTGTTGTAGGCTTTTTGGCGGCACTCCTGCACTCCTCGAAATAAAAATAGAAATCGTTTTTTTTTTTTTTTTTTTTTTTTTTTGTGAAGGGTCGAGCGAGTAGCCGGTATGTGGCCTGGGGCCCCGGGAGATACCGTATGCCGTGCACGCGAATCCTTTGAGTACAATAGGGCCCACGCTACCATCGTTGTTCCGTCCATCGTTGGTGCAGCCGCCAAGCAGTTGTCATCTCGCACCGCGACGATCCTCCTGAGAACTCCTTTTTTCCATTTTTTCCATCGGCACGGGTTTGTAGAAGGCGTTGACTACAATGACCAGCCTGTAGGGTCACATATTGAGTCATTTGACAGCCTGCTCGATGCATTATGGGAGAAGGAAGAGACAAGAGACGATAGAGAGAGAGAAGAGACAGAGTTTTGGCCAAGCTCCTCGTGGTTCCATTTGATCTAGGGTCGCCAAATTTGTTTCACACAAGGCCACAAGGTCAACATGTGTAGAGCCCGCTCGGCCGGGCCGTCCCGGCCGGGCCGATGTTGTGAGAGAAAGTACGCTGGCCGGCGTACCGGGCCGGGTGATGCCGTGAGAGAAAAAATCGGGCCGACCGGGCCGGGCCGATAAGCCGCGACTCCTTCCGCCTCAAAATATGCCAAATTTGATCTAGAGCCGCATGTCGCACCGCCCTCGCCACGCGCACCGACGTCCGGGGAAGGTGCGCCGCCACAACTTTGGAGGAGCGCGACCCTCGCCCGGCGCCGCCCGCCCGTGAGATTTCACAGAGAAACGGGATGGAGAAACGGAACCCGCGTTTCCGCAGCGGGGGTTCGCTCCGTCCGCGAGAGGCGGACGGACGACGGAGCTGACCCGCATCCTCAGCGAATATTCCTCTCATGGGTTGGCTCCGTTCCTTCCTTCCCGCATCCAAACACCCGAAAAAGAGGTTCAACCCCAACCCAAATTTCGCACCACAAAGATCTTGTATTATCTTCAAATTGCTCCAAACCATAGACAGATGGATATGATATTCTCTTTAATCCTTTTATAGGGCATGTTTGGCGGGGGCTTCTTCTTGGCTCCGGCTCCTCCGGAGGAGCCCTACCAAACGGGTGCGGGAGGAGGAGCCGTTTGGAGCCGTTTTTAGTGGAAAAGGAGGAGCCGGAGCCATTTTGGAGGAGCCCCAATTTCGAGCTTCTCCAAAACGGCTACCGGCTCCTCTAGTGAAGCCCCTTCTGAGAAGCCCTGCCAAACACACCTATAATCTCCGCCTAGTTCTTTGTGGTTGTACACGATCAACCCGACAAAAGGTATTTAAGACAACACAATTTTTGTACAAGTTAGATAGAATGAGTCACATAAATTTGTAAGACGACACAACAGACTAGTTCCTAGCGTTCGCGCTTAGATCCGGTGTTGGGTCTGCCTCCAAGGTCATCCACATCCACAAAGATGATGAGGTTGGTAAGACATATGACGAGGCCACCCAAGGTGTGGGCAGGAGTGTAACCATCGAAGTTTTTCATCCGTTTTTTCCCTAGAAAAAAATATGACAGGGAGTTGCTTAGTAGAGTAGCCAACAAGATATAACTATGACAGAGCTGCTAAACCATTGCTTCCTCGGCAGCTTCAGTTACACAATTAACGAAATTATGAAATTTAACCCGTTATTTGTGTGCCGCTAGAAATATGACCCGAATTCGCATGCCTTATGAAATATGACCAATGTCGCATCTAATTCTTATGAAATCTGGATTTTTCAGATTTTCGGATTTTCTCAGAATCTTTTAGGAATTTCTTTAACTTCCTCTATATATCCTGGTCATCACCCTTCTTTACAAAGACTCTCCCGCACTCATTCCTTCTTTATATCTCTAATACTCTATACCAACTATTATTAGTGCCCTTGTAAAAAAAAAAAAAAATTATTAGTGCGCCTACTTATAATTTTATCTAAACATATCCATGTGATATCTAGTTTTGAAGAATTTATTAAAACAAATTTAATGGTGTAATCGGAATTTAATTTAGACTTTTGGTTTGTCGGTTATAACATTTTTTAGGTATTTTTAAATTGTGGGGCTCACGGCGACCATGCTCTTTCTCTCTCGTCGGCTCCGCCTCCTCCGTGAGCTCGTCCGACGTGGCTCCGCTATGCGTGCTTGGAAACCGCGAGACAAAAATTTTCACTATAATTTAATCCAACGCTTCGCGCGACAAGGAACCGAAGCGTTCACGCTGTAACGGCCGGCCGGCTCTCGCCTCCCGCCGGCCGCGCGAGTCCCCGTAAAAGTACAAAGATTGTTGGAAAAGGTTTCGTCAAAACAAATTTACGGTGTTATCGAAATTTAATTTAGATTTTTGGTTTGTCGGTTAAAACATTTTTTAGGTATTTTAAATTGTGGGGCCCGCCGATGGCCTCTCGCCTAGGAGTAGTACTAATCCGACGCTTGTGCGAGAAAAACCGAAGCGTCACGTTGCCACGGCCGGCCGTCTGTGCCTGCTCGCCGCCGCGCGAGGGGTGTACTTGTACATCGTGGGTCACGATGGAGTCATTTCACATGCCTGTTCGACGATCGAGAGAGAGCATGAGGTGAGCGTTCGATGCCAAATTTGTTTCAACACAACTACACAAGGCCACAATTTGCCTCTTTACGGAACAAAATCAAGCTGAATTCATTTGTTGAGCCACAATGCACAAACTAGCAATACAGGTTTAATACGATTCGAGTAGGGAGCATCCGCTTAGAAGGCGCCTCCTCCCCGTCCCGCACTTCGAAAGTACGCATAACAACACCGTCGAGACGCTTGCGGCCCTCGGCAGATTATAATCTCTAGCGCAAGTCTTAAGCTCTAGCCATGGGCATGATTAAGGCTCGAGACCTACATCGAGATTATAGTCCTACGGTCGCGAGCCCCTCTCGTCAATGTTAGCAGGGATAATGAGTATCTAACCGCTATCGCTACTATTCACTTGCACCGCACCACACCCTCGTGCTCACAACGCAAAATCTATTATCTTCAAATTACTCCGGCAAGATGGATGAGTGGGAGGGCGCGGCCAAGGCGAGCCGCCATTCCAATCAAAAGCAGGCGGGCTAAGGCATAGGATGCACAACATGCTGTTGATATTTCTTACACGATCCCAAATAGGAAGGCGAAAAGAAATATATATGGGATATCTATCTAATCATGTTAGCTTGGATATGGGATTAACCTCATGATCCAACAAAGCGGAGTTAGGGCGGTGTTAGTAGTGGGATGTAAACTTAGCATCACTATCCATAGTGGAGTTAATCTCACCAGATATGTACTCAAGGTATACCACTCATTTCTAGGCATTACCTATACACTAGTCCGTCACCCTAGCAATAACGCTCAAAGAAATACGGGCATGGTACTCTTGATTGGCCTTGATAAAAGAATAAACATGATATCTCGCAGTTTACGATAGAAATACCAATTGTAGCACTTCACCGGGAGTAATCCGGGTATCGTATTTATATTTTACCACAGGGAAGGAGTCTATGGAAAGTAGAGAGAAAGGATATCTAATGATTTATATTGTGATTTAGTTATGAGATCCACCTTACAAAGTATTGTAATGCAGTAGCCATATACATCTAACATTACTCAACAGATAAGTCATAGGATAAAGATAATTATATAATTGATAAATACCCAAGTCTAAGGTCATCATATGCCACTAGTATCATACGAGCTATTAACATGTTATAGAAAGAATAGAATGAATATTCCTAAGATACTCCTAATCATATATGTCAAATGAATACTACAATTAGTGCAATACATCTAGCTATCATGGCAAGGTTGGATTACTTCTACACATGGCAAGCATTACCAATAATAACCAAGGACGAAACTTGATCATTACCGTAATAATAAACTCGACTAGTCCTACATTCGAGGGTGGATTCCAAAGGACTCAACAGACCTGTCACTCCCGCGATCTACCACACGGCCCGAATGTAGGGTGCAATTGCAGATAAACGTTGTATAAACACCACGTTTACACATTGCTTATCACCCACATAGTGATCATCTATATGGATGCTATACAATTCCATGCATAAAATATAAAGCAATCTTACTAAACTAAACATATAATCATAGCAAGCATAAACACGTATCAATAAGAATATAATAATTATAAAGATCAAAGCCATAACAATTGTATTCTAAATATAAGAGTACTTACAGATTGAATACACGAGAGAAGTCTCAAGAACGATGATCCTTGCTACTTCTTGACTATCGAACTCAAGATGAACTTGATCTTCAACTAGAACTAGCTAGATAGCTAATTACTTCTAGTATGAACTAGGGCTTAGGTCTAGACTTGGCCGGACTAGATGGGTATGAGTTGATGAATGAGTATGATAATGAAATTGTTATCACCCGGGTCACCGGTCTTCTTATATAGTACTTGGTGATGAACGTCCAACCCTTGGATCAAACCGACCTTCAACAACGGTGTAGATACAACCTCAATGTCGGTAGTAAACCGACATAAAAATGTGAGGTCGACCGGGCCGACCCCCACTGGGCGGCCGGCCTACATGGCAATCGGGCCACCACCGGGTGGAGTGCCACCTCGGCTTCTCGCTTTGTTCCGGTGTTCTCTCGGTATCTTCTAGAATGTTTTAGTCCACTTTTCGGGTTGAGTTACTTCACGGTCAAGTCTTGTCTTCATATGTCTTGTATATTCCTAACTTTCTCCATTCTTCTCGGCATTTATCTATCAAGTCCCCGAAAGTCACGTAATACCAAAACTTCATTGGAATTATGTTAGTTAGACCCCTAGACTTATGTTTGGTCTTTAACTTGAGCCCTTATTTCATGTTAATTGACTTATAAAATTATGCTATAACAGGGTGTCAACACATGCACATGATGAACAAATGCCTCACTTATGAGGCCGAGACCACCGAGATAGCCTGCAAAAAGGAAAATAGAAGAGAGGTGGAAAAGGATCTCCAAGCGAAGAAGATGTGCTTTTCTTGCGACATTTTCTTCGCCTCCTCCCCATCCTTTTATAATCTCCCCGCGAGGTCTTTGTGTTTTTGTACCTAGGATGAATCGAAAAAAAGGTATAAGACAACAAAATTATTGAGCAATGTTGTACTACAAGCTAGATAGCAAACCTTTTAGAGCCATTCAAAAACCCTTCAAAAAAAGTAAGGATAATGCACTTTACAATCTAGATTTCGGTGCTTACCCAAGAAGATGTGCTTCTCTTGCGACATTTTTTCGGCCTCCGCCCAAAACACCCGAGAGATCGAGCGGCCAAGACTTCACGATCTACGACGGCGTCGGCAATCCCGGCGAGGCAGACCCGCGGTCGGACCGCTCTCTACTCTTGTTTGGTTGAGATGAGTTTGGAATGTCGACGAAGAGGTGAGAAGTAACTAGTACTAGGTGTAGCATGGGAGAAGGAAGAGACGAGAGACTCGAGAGAAAAACTGCCCATAGCACTATATATGGAGCATACCGTATGAGGGAATCCGAGGTGGCAAATCAGAGTGTTTGATGCGCATACACCATGGTCCCACGGTTAATTTAGCCCCCGCAAAAGTTTGTAACTTGTTTGGAGTAAATTTAGCCCCCGACAAAAGTTTGTCTTAGAATCGCATCATTTTTTTGAATTTGGGAATCCGCCTCAAAACGAAAATTTGTTAGGAATCCGGCCTTTCGTCATTTTTGGAAAATATGCATGGTTACGACTAACAAAACATCCAAGTTTTCATCACGCATGTGATCGATAGATCGATCAATCCCAATTCAAAAACTTGCTCATAGTGCCCACACAACACCGGTTTCTCGATTCATACATATACTTTATATCCTTTGTGTGGGCCCACTTGTAATTTTATCTAAATATATCCATGTGATATCTTGTTTTGAAGAATTAATTGAAACAAATTTAATGGCGTGTCGAACTTAATTTAGATTTTTGGTTTGTCGGCTTATAACATTTTTAGGTATTTTAAATTGTGGGGCCCGCCGGTGGCTTCCCTCTCATCTAGGAGTAGTACTAATCCGACGCTTGTGCGAGAAGGAACCGTAAGTGTTCACGCGTTACCACGGGGCCACGGCCGGCCGGCTTGCCTCTGCCTGGCCGCTACGAGTCCCCTCGTAGTATTTGTTGGAAAAGGTTTTGGTCAAAACTTTTTTGGGAATATAAAAACTCGTCGCTCCGCCCACCCTTGGTGCAGGCCGCGCAGTGTCATCCGCACCGCACTACTGCACTTTTTTCCAAAGACAGTGCGTAGAATCGTAATCATGACATGCCTTAACACTGCGTAGAGTAGGTGTACCGCACGGGTCACGTATGGTGTCATTTCACATGCCCGCTTCGATCGATCGAGAGAGAGAGAGAGAGAGAGAAAATCTGCTTTCAACACAAGGCCAAAATTTGCTTCTTTTACTTTAACAAATCAAGCTAAATTCGCTTGTTGAGCCACAATGCACAAACTAGCAATACAGGTTCGCTTGTTCGATACAGAAGCAAGACCTAAGCTACAAGACATATATGGACGACGACACCCTCGAGGAGCTTAGCGGCCGGATTATAATCTCCCAAATTGTGCAGTCTTAAGCGCTAGCCATGTCCATGACCAGGGCTCGAGACCTACACGGGAGATTATAGTCCTACGGCGGTGAGCCCCACTCGTCAAAAGTCAACTCAAGAAACAAGCAAGAGTTTTGAGTCTCGCCCTCGAAAGCCGTGGTGTCGATTAGAGGAGAACAATATGCTCACTTTTTTCTGCACATCGTTCTTCCTCATCCTTTGATAATCTCCCCAGCGTAGATCTCGTGGTTTGTAGAAGGCAAAGATGAGTCACAAAGATATGCAAGACAAACACAAAAAAACTTTTAGATCCATTCAGAAAAACACTTCAAGAAAGGAAGGATAATGCACTTTAGAATCTAGACTTCGGTGCTTACCCAAGCGGTTGTTGACATCTCTAACACGATCCACATCTAGGACGGCGCTAGAAATGTATAAATGGTATCTATCTAATAAGTTAGCTTGGATGTGGAGTTAATCTCACATTCCAATAAAAAAGTCGACGGAGAGTTAATAAAGTTAGACGGAATTAGTTATGGTTTATAACTTTCGAACATTATCGATGGTGGAGTTAATCTCACCACGATAGGCACAAAAAGTCGTACCACACATTCTAGCATTGCCTACGAAACTAGTCCTGTCACCCTAGCTCACAACGCTAAAAGAAATGCGTGAACGGATATTCTTATATGACACTTGAAACTCTTGCAATGATAATATAATTCGGTATCTACAAGCCGCCATGCATAGAATTACCCAATTGTAGCACTTCACCGTGAGTCTATCCGTGTATCGTATTTATATTCTACCGAAAAGGAGAAGGGTAGGCTATGGGTAGGTTGATGATTTAATGTTGATTCACTTGCAAAGGGTGTAATGTAGAGTAAACCATATGCATCATACTAAACTCAAACTAGGTAAGTCACAAGGTAAAGATAAATAATGATAAATAATAATAATGATAATGATAATAACATTCCAAGTCAAAGATAATGGTATGCCACTAGTTGGTGTCATAACCAAGCTAAATATCATAGTATAGGTAGACTAGGATGGAATATTCCTAAGTTACTCCTACTTACATGCCAATGCATACTACAATTAGTGCAATACATCTAGTCATCATCGTATGAAAGCATTATATCTACACATGGTGAATATTACTAAGGAAGATTAGGAACAAAACCAACCTACCATAGTAACAAAGTTCAACTAGCCCTATATTCGGGGGTGGACTCCAAAGGACTCAATGGGAGTATCACATCCATGATCTACCACACTTAGGCAAACGTTGTATATACACCATGTTTACACATTGTCGACCACCCACATAGTAGCTCTCTACATGAGCTATACGACTCCATGCTTGAATATAAAGACAAACATACTAAACTAAATATATAATCATAATAAGCATGGAAACATATAAATAAGAATATAATCATTAAATAGAATAAAGTCATAGCAATTGTATTCTAACTGAATACTTACAATGATGAATACAAGAGAGAAGCCACGAGAAGCTCTTGCTTCCGCTACTTCTTGACAATCGAAATTCAAGACAATACTTGACTTCCTCTAGAACTAGCCTAGATAGCTATTGCTCGGTTATGGTGGAACTAGGGCTTAGGGTCTTGACTTGGAGTTGGATGACTTCAATGAATGAGAGAATGAATTAGGGTTTCACACCCGTGGGTCGTGGGTCTTGTTATATAGCCCCGTGAGGATGCACGACATGTTCCCTTGGATCAAACCGACCTTGATGGATGGACTAGATTGCTCCTCATAGGCGGTGCTGAACCGACCTTGAATGGGAGGTCACGAGGGGCCCCACCCGGGCCCGCCGCTCGCCTGGCGGGTTATGCCGCCGGCTCGCTCGCCAGTGGGCCCCACCTTCCTTCCCGGTGCTCTCCGGTCTCTTCCGAATGTTCTAGTGTAGGTTCCACGTTGGGTTACGTTACGGATACGCCTTTTATGGAGTAAGGCTTGCAATCTCTTGGGCATTTTCTCGCTTAATCCCTAAAAATATATAAATCACCAAAACTAGTGGAATCATGTTAGTCAAGCCCCTATACTATGTTAATATTCATTTTAAGCCCTTATTTTTGTTTTAAAAACCTCTATATTTTTGCTATAAGGTATACCAACAAGCTCCCCAAGCTTACCTAGTGCTAGTCCCTAGCAAGATCATGTTGTTGGATCGGGAGTTGCCGCAACGCTTTCACACCTCAAAAGTACACATGCTTTCAAACAAAATTTCATCTCTCGGATAAACTATTTCAACCTTTTAACTTACCCATATTACCTTTAATCATGGAGCTTGTAGCTTTTTCTTGTGATCTTGGGCAATTGAAAGATAGAACAATCAAGTCAAGCACTAGGTCTCAAACTCTTTGTTCAACCATCATTCCGAGAGTTTTTGCTGATTTTCAAAAATAAAACTCAAAGTTCCTTCAAGATGACCCTTTCAAGTCTCTCATATGTGGTACTTGGTGGATCCTCTCTAAGGCAATAAGGTTGTTTTGCCTTTCTCTCATAGTATGTGGTATTTTTGGACTAAGGCAAAGGGACACTATGCCTTCTTCTCTCTCACCCTATATCTAAAGCTTATATCCGAGTTCATAGGTGGGGAGAAAACTAAATTTACTTGCTAAGCATATATTGTAAGCTCAAACAATGGATCCTGTAACACCCCAAATTTTGCAACTTTCCAAAATAGATTAAATTGATTTATTTATGCATTTTGTGGTCATGCAAATATAGGAAAATAAATATTTTGTCAAATTAAAATAGAACATAAGGCCTAGCTACATGTTTGTGCACTCATGCTGCTGCATTTGATTTTATGTGATGAGTGGTTTTGGCCAAATTTGAAAATGTATTCAAATTCATTTGAAAAGTGCCTTTGAAAATTTCTCAAAATAAAAGAAAAGGTATTTTTCCTTCTCCTTGTTTCCTTCCTGCCATTTTGGCCGTCGGCCTGCCTCCTTTGCATTGGGCATTTTTCCTTCCTTGGCGTGTTTCTCTTGGGAAACTTCTACCGGCCCAGTCCAGCAGGGATTTTCTTCTCATCGCTATCGACCACGGACCTGCACGCCCAGCGCGTATATAAGCCAGGCCGTAGCGTTCCGTTTCCCTTTTCCCAACCCTAGCGCCGCATCGCCGCCACCATCGCGATCTCGCCGAGCTCAGGCTGTAGTGGCTGCCGGCGTACACGACGCCTGCTGCCGGACTCTGCAGAAACCATAGCCGCCATTGTTGGTTCCGCTGGAGCCGATTTGCCACAGCCCAGCCGTCACCTCGCCGACGCTGTAAGTTCGTTTCGAGCCACGCTGAGGTCTCGCGAAGTTGTTGTGTTGTTTTTCCTTTCGATTTTGCTCTGCCTTGCTCACCTCGGATCACTGGTACATGCAGCGTCGCCGCCGTCCGCTCAGTTGGGCTGTACGCTGTCCTCAAGCCGTTCCCGTTGTCATCTTTGGACTAGGTGAGATCTCCTTTCGCCTCCTTGTTCGATTAGATCAAACCACGTCCAAATAAAACATGCACCACGGAGCTTAATCCCGTTCGTGCTACTCACGCCGGCGAGCTCTTGCAGTCACTCATGGAGGACCGGCCGTGTGCCACCGCCATCGGCATCGATGCCGGATTGTCCAGCAACACCGCTCACTCATAGCTGATGAACGAGCAGCTCCGTACGCTCCTCACCCCACGCATGCACAAGAATGTAGCCGCGTCGAAGCATCGACCATGCATCGTGCGTGTCTTGACCTGCGATACACTCGTTATCCTAGCTGATCGAATTGCTACTACTGCTAGCTTGACGTCACGGATGACATCACATGTTTTCCTTTGCCGTTTTCCTTTAGAAGAATAAATCACAAAATACAATAGAAATACACATGTATCTTGAGCCATCCATCCTTGAATCTATGGTTCAGATTAAAACATACCCCTTCATCTAAACTTTGCTAAAGAGACCCTAAGCTCTACCAGTATCTAATCATGGTCTTTTCAGCAATTAAAAATCAGATTTAATTATTTTATTTCGAAAAATCAAGTTTCACTTGTTTACAGTTTTCCCACCATCTTGTTTTGGTCATAAAATCCACGATTTAGCTCGATTCGATCCGCTCAAGTTATGCTAGGTTCGTTACAAAGTTTTCTACATGTTTATAAATCTTTTAATCATGTTTTTAACTAATAAAATTTATGTCTTGTTTTAATCTCTTAAATGCTTTAGAAAACTTGTAAAATGCGATCTTCTCCGTTATAGCTCGTTTTCAGCGATCTTTACGCTCTGGTGATCGTAGTGAGACGTAGATTTATTTTATAAACCTCTTATCTTGTTTTTCTTACTGTTGATGTAATGTTCTAATATAGTTCTATTGTTTTCTTAGTGTATGATTGCTCGGATGGTTGTGTGGTGTGTTGTGACGATGTCCATCCGGTGAGTTGTACGTTGGTGGCCTAGAAGGAGTTAGTGATCAAGTACACCGTGAGCAGTTGGCGAAAGATCAGGAATTATTTGAAGATCAAGATCCTCAAGAGTTCTCTGAAAAGCTTGAACAAGAAGAAGGAATCTGGAGACTAAGGCAAGTATAGTTTTGGGATATATTAACTTTAAAACCATGATCATATGACTTGACTAATGTTTATACACTAGACGTTAAATGTGAATTGTTTAGCAACATGTGGACTTGTCTCAGATTAGCGCCTCCGAAAAACAAAGATAACCGTGAGGGCTAATGGGCTCGTTTTTAGTTCGTATGAGGACCTTGTTTAACTTGTTAGTGGTTACCAAAGGCGTTAGGGTAAAATGTGATCGTGGATCCCCGTGGAGGGTTGTATCACACGGGGCCGCCGCACTGGGACCGCCATGCGGTGTGTCGCACGGATTGACGGAAGATACCTAGCGGCCCTAGCATGTTAGGTGAACCTTTGAAAGACTTCATAGTGAACCCCCGCCCGCCCTAGGAAGAGGGTTAAGGGGCCGATCACCCCGGCGAAAGGGCAATTCACGGCTCACGGTGAAAGTGTACACCTCTCAAGCAGAGTAAATCGTATATCGCCCGTGCTCACGGGCCATGAGCGCCTTGGAACCTTTGCATTAAGATGATGACCTATGCTTGTTTAATGTACCATAATTTATCGCTTATGCTCTACATTATGTTATAATGATCATGGGTTATGGGTTACATGTTGCCTTGCTATTCTTGCCGAAGTTCGACATGGACTCATCCTTGCAATTTCCCACTCAAACCGGGAAGATTGCTTGAGTGCTAGAGGTTTGAAGAAGTCGCTTGTGATCAACCGGTCGGTTAGTCCCCGTGGGAGTGGAGGCTTCATCCCGTGATCGGAAAGTGTCTTTCCGTTGTTCACGCTTTGAGGTTATCTTTTTATATTAAGTTCGTTATTTATTAAGCATTATGTTTTGATATTACCTTTAATTGTGACTATATGTGATTTGACTTCCGGGCTCACATATGGTGTGTATCTGGTTTTGTCCTTAAAACTGGGTATTACATCCAAAGTTACGAGTCACACTAACGCATGTGCATGATGGAATGAAATGATGGTAGGTGTGAATGGAATAAATGTGATGAGAAAAGTTTAATTCTTTTCTAGCTCTCCTGAAAATCATCTCTCTTTTATACTTGAAACACTTGAGAGAACCTCGGGTTGCACTTCTTCTTTTTTTCTTTTATGGAGAGCCGGGCATCTAGGTACCCATTGTTTTCAGCCGACACGTGTCCATTTTTAACTCTCCTTTATTCTCTTTTTTTTTTTTTTTAGGGAGGTAGGCTCTACTCGCCTCGTAGGACACTTTGTCCATTTTTCTCCTCTCTTTTTTTTTTTTAATAACAACCCAAGTCTCTTTTTGCAATAAACCTTTTTGGAGATAGACTAGAGCTTTATGAGATTGTTGACTGAATGGAATATTTTTGGTTGCTCTTCTCCCAGGACAGGAGTGGAACATATTTGGTGGATGTATAATGGGAATGTATGGTGGATGCGTACTTCCAGGATAGAAGCAGCATATATATATGAGTGGAGTCTAGTGGAATGGAATATTTGTGGTGGATGAATAGATGGAGTGTACATCAAAGCATGACAAGTTTCTAAGGGTCGACAAAGGTTGAACGAACTCAATGCAGAGCAAGCAGCCTATATAAAAAGGGTTTTCCTAATCTATGGAGCATGTATATATGGTCGTGGTAGGGATTTCAACACTACACATACGGAACTTATCATGTATATTTTTATAATTTTCAAAAGATAAATCTCCAGAAATCTAGTGTCACTAGGAGCAAGAGAAATAGCAGCTCAAAACTTTCATATATCATATCCATCAATTACCTAGACTCTAGAGCAAGCATTTGCAATCCACAGATTTCAAGTTTAGAGTAAACCTCAAGTCAAAACAGCTTTACATTTAAGCTTCGAGAGAAATTAAGCTTGAAAGCTAGGTACTTGAAAGACATTACGACGGAGCAACTATTCATCATCTCTTTTATTATTTAATTGAGCAAAAGCATAAAGGTGTACACTCTCTCTTGATCATTTTATTTATTCTATAACAAAGACTCTTTAAAGACTATATAGACTTACTCTAAAACAAACTAAAGCAAACTAAGCAAACCAAATATCTAGCTAATAATAATAGTAGTAGTAGTAGGGATACTTATCGGGATAATCGGGGTGCTCTCCCCAAGCTAGATTGGAATGTCGGGTTGATAATGTGGAAGTTGAGGTAGATGGTGACAATAGTGTCGGCTCATCATGTCTCTTTTCTCCTTTGAAATCCTGCTAAACTCAAATAGACAACAAAGCTAGTGGAACTTGATTAAGAGTTAGAGTTTAGCCACATTGCTTCTGCCGCCTGGGGTCTTAGCGAGAAAAAATATATTTTTTGATTTTCTTGTTTTGTATGCAAAAGAAGATAAAGAACTTATGAATGCATTTTTATTTTATTTTTATGCCACCACAATAAAGTATCTCTGAAGGTGTTAAGCCTTAGATTTACTCACATGGGGCTTTAGACTTTTTAAACATGCAAAGCACTAAACATTTTTATTGTCTTTTCTAATGCAATTTGAAAAGGGAAATATGTTATGCAAACCGATAAAAGTAAATATGCAATGCTGGGAATTAAATATTGATAACTTAACGAATTACCTTCCAAATGAAGGTTAGGGGATTAAAGTCCTCCTAACAAGACTTTCTTGTTTTTGCTCTTTACTCCTGTGGTATATCAAGTAGTCACGATTGGGGGTTCTAGTGATTTGATCGATATTTCTTCCGCTGGTGTAATGGAGTCACCACTTTCTCACCCCATTGCTCCTTGTTGTCCGGCGGTAGGTTCTTCTACTTCTTTTGAGGATGATTCGGTGCAAGGGACTTTACCTTTTGACTTTTAATTTTTTTTCTGCCTTCTTCTAGTAAGGAGAAAACTTGTTGGTCTCTGTTCCACCAATACTCATTGCATGCTTCTTCATAATCTTCCCATGATTCTCCTAGTTCTTTAGAGAACTCACTCACTTGTGACAAACCGCCTTTCTGGTGAAAGTTGAGCAAGCTTTTCCTTAATGTATGTTGAATCTTCCTTTACTTTCATATTCAATGCCTTCATGGCTTTTTTGTGTGCTTTGATATGATGCCCCATTATTGAATCTGCTGGTACCTTGGTGTGATTTTCTGGATTCATGATCCATTTCCTCTCGTTGACGGCGCCTTCGTGGCCGACTTTGTTCTTCTTTGGCGGTTCATAAGTAGTATAATCAAGTAAAAATACAAGCGTTACCTTCTCTTTAGGGAACCGGAAGTGGATCTCCCCGTTCTCATGTAGATGATGGCGCATGTAGTGTTGAGGAATGGGCTCCCCCAAGACTATTGGTGGATCCTGTTCTTCTCCCATGTCCATGACTAAAAAGTCGGTTGGACATAGTGATCATTTATCTTCACCGGTACATCTTTTGCAATTCCTTCCGGGTATCGGAAAGACCGGTCCGCCATCTGCAGCTGTAAATATGTTGGGTGCAAAGGCATTTTACCAAATATCATTTCATATGTTACCTTTCCCATTAAGTTGATGCCGAGCCCGTGTCACAATAAGTGTTATAGAAATTACATTGGTTAATAGAACAATGTATGGTAGGGACTCTGGATCATCTAAATTTTGTAGCATTGGGGATTTAAGTAAATGGTCATTTTCTAAGCGCACTGATTAATCATCATTACCTTTGTAGTAGGTTGTGCCTTCTTATTTCTATTCTTGTTTTTCTTGGGTTTAACCATCGGCTCTACTAGCGTCTCATAAATGTATGGTGTTCTTGGTTGAGCAGAGAGGAAAGTTTCTTGTTCCCGAAATAAAATGTCCTCCTTCTCCCTAGACATCAAAAAAATCTTTGCACTGTGGGCATAGAGGATTGCCTTGGTTGTGTTCAAGAATGGTCGCCCAATATAATTGGAGCCTTCTCATCTTCCCCTGTTTCAATTCTTCGCAAAATCCGCAGCACATATGCATTTCCAAAACTAATGCAAACATCTCTAAGTATACCCATTGGGTAGCATAGTGATCGGGTCTGCAAGCCGCAAGCACATAGATGTATATAATAATGACCTACCATGAATTTTCTCATAAATTACCTTAGGCATTAGGTTGACGCTTGAGCCAAAGTCACAAAGTGCATTCTTGAATTCATGTGGTCCTATCCGATGGTGATGATCGGTCTCCCCTGGATCTCCTTTCTTAGGTGGTAGAGAGTCATCTAGCCAATCACTCTGAGGTAGTCCGTGTGGAAGTGACCGCATTATATATATCGACAAGATTTACGGTTTCTACTTCCTTCCGGTTGGCCCCAAGATCTCACCCGTAAGGTTAGTTCCATAGAATTTGCCAATCTAGAAAGCCGATCCTCTATCATTTTATTAAAGCTATGTTGATTTTTAATTACTTGAAGAAAAACTATCCATTCTATTATTTATGGTTTCTAACATTTTATCATTGGAAACTAATTTTCTAGATAAATTTTCCATAGCTTTTCCTTGGGTCAAAACTAAATCTCTTAAAGAAGGTTGATTAAAATTAGTAAAGTTATTACCTTGATAATTACCTTGGAAGTTACCTTGGAAGCTTGGCCTCTGTTGGTTCCATCCAAGATTCTGTGGAGGACGGTAGTTGTTGTTATTGATATAATGTATCTCCTCTTTATTCCCTGGGCAATTCTTGCCCCATGTGGCCGATGTTGCCACATTCCTCACAAGTCATGCGAGAGTCGAATTGCATGACAAATTTTGACTCGGATCTCTATCCTCAAGTTTCTTCATTATAAGGTCCATTTTGGCGACAAAGATGTCTACCTCTTTTTTCGGTGGTGCGTTCCAATTTGTTCTCTTGCGGGTTGGGCGATCTTCATTCCAACCGTGGTTGGAAGCCATCTTTCCACAAGTTCTATAGCTTTGGAAATTGTAAGTGAAAGGAAAGCACCTCCTGGCCGCCGCATCCATTGTCTCACGCGTACTCGTAGTGAGCCCATGATAGAAAGTCCGCATGATTAACCACTTCTCCATCCCATGATGTGGACATTCCGAGATGTATTCTTGGAAGCGCCCCACGCAGCGGGACGATTCATCGTGTTGTTGTTGAAAATTTGAAATCTTTCCCCTCAAGGCATTGGTCTTGCCAATTGGGAAGAATTTTGCTAGGAAGGCAAAGGAGCAAAGTGACCATGATGTATTCTTCTCTTTATTGGCGTAGAACCATTGCCGCTTTCCCCAAAAGTGAGAATGGGAAAAGGCTTAAGTAGGATTGCATCTCTTGGTATGTCTTTGATGGTGAAAGTGCTTGCAAATCTCCGAGAAGTGTTGGAGATGAGCACTAGCATCTTCGTGTGCCTTTCCGCAAAACCGGGTGGCTTGCACCATGTTAATAAGTCCAGGCTTGAGTTCAAACTTCGATCTCCAATCTCAACTTCGGTCCCAAAGTCGCGAACATTGGCCGTAGTTGGAGCGAAAAAACTTCGCGCTGCGTCTTATCGACCATAGCCTCAAACACGGGTGATAGGTCCCGCCGACTCGATCAACGTCCAATCGAGGGTGTTGATGCCCTTCTAAGTTTGGATCTTGCCCTTCCGATTAATACTTACGGATCGCGTCTATATAATTATCCGGACGGTTACTCCAATTCATTCATTTACCCCGCATAAGATCAAAAACAAGTAGTAGACAAACAAGGGTAAGCCTTTGTTTGAGTAGTTGATAATGGGTCCTCGATACATTACGTGATGCAAGTGATATCAATCTATCCATGTATGTGTGTTTAGGTTTGGCTAGCACCCTTCCTTCCCCGCAACGGCCCGAAATGCTTGTTGACATCTCTAACACGATCCACATCTAGGACGGCGCTAGAAATGTATAAATGGTATCTATCTAATAAGTTAGCTTGGATGTGGAGTTAATCTCACATTCCAATAAAAAGTCGATCGGAGAGTTAATAAAGTTAGACGGAATTAGTTATGGTTTATAACTTAGAACATTATCGATGGTGGAGTTAATCTCACCACGATAGGCACAAAAGCTGTACCACACATTCTAGCATTGCCTATGAAACTAGTCTCATCACCCTAGCTCACAACGCTAAAGAAATGCGTGAACGGATATTCTTATATGACGCTTGAAACTCTTGCAATGATAATATAATTCTGGTATCTACAAAGCGCACGCATAGAATTACCCAATTGTAGCACTTCACCGTGAGTCTATCCGTGTATCGTATTTATATTCTACCAAAAAGGAGAGGGGTAGGCTATGGGTAGGTTGATGATTTAATGTTGATTCACTTGCGGTGGTGTAATGTAGAGTAAACCATATGCATCATACTAAACTCAAACTAGGTAAGTCACAAGGTAAAGATAAATAATGATAAATAATAATAATGATAATGATAATAACATTCCAAGTCAAAGATAATGGTATGCCACTAGTTGGTGTCATAATCAAGCTAAATATCATAGTATAGGTAGACTAGGATGGAATATTCCTAAGTTACTCCTACTTACATGCCAATGCATACTACAATTAGTGCAATACATCTAGTCATCATCGTATGAAAGCATTATATCTACACATGGTGAATATTACTAAGGAAGATTAGGAACAAAACCAACCTACCATAGTAACAAAGTTCAACTAGCCCTATATTTCGGGTGGACTCCAAAGGACTCAATGGGAGTATCACATCCACGATCTACCACACTTCCTGAAATATAGGGTGATGTCGCAGGCAAACGTTGTATAAACACCACGTTTACACATTGTCGACCACCCACATAGTAGCTCTCTACATGAGCGCTATACGACTCCATGCTTGAATATAAAGACAAACATACTAAACTAAATATATAATCATAATAAGCATGAAAACATATAAATAAGAATATAATCATTAAATAGAATAAAGTCATAGCAATTGTATTCTAACTAAATACTTACAATGATGAATACAAGAGAGAAGCCACGAAAGCTCTTGCTTCCGCTACTTCTTGACGATCGAATTCAAGACAATACTTGACTTCCTCTAGAACTAGCCTAGATAGCTATTGCTCTAGTTATGGTGGAACTAGGGCTTAGGGTCTTGACTTGGAGTTGGATGACTTGAATGAATGAGAGAATGAATTAGGGTTTCACCCGGGGGTCGTGGGTCTTGTTATATAGCCCTAGAGGATGCACGATGACCCTTGGATCAAACCGACCTTGATGGATGGACTAGATTGCTCCTCATAGGCGGTCTGAACCGACCTTGAATGGGAGGTGACGGGGGGCCCCACCGAGGGCGGCCGCCACTGGCTCTGGTGGGCCCCACCTTCCTTCGGTGCTCTCTGGTCTCTTCGAAATGTTCTAGTGTAGGTTCCACGTTGGGTTACGTTACGGATACGCCTTTTATGGCGTAAGGCTTGCAATCTCTTGGGCATTTTTCACGTTTTAATCCCCGAAAAATATATAAAATCACCAAAACTAGTGGAATCATGTTAGTCAAGCCCCTATACTATATTAATATTCATTTTAAGCCCTTATTTTCGTTTTAAAAACCTCTATATTTTATGCTATAAGGTATACCAACACGGATGTGCTTCTCTTTTACGACATTTTCTTCGGCCTCCTTCCTAACCCAACACTAGAGATCGAGGCGGCTAGGGACTTCGAGAGACCACATGAAGTCGAGATCCGAACGGCCGACTTTCATCCGGATCCGCAACCATACAAAAAAAAAAAAAAAAACTCATGTATTTGCTTTGTTTCAAAAACCACATGAAAAACCATATCTAGCTTGGTGTTTGCATGGATGTGATAAAGAGGTGCACCTGCCCGGGGGGTGGAGACGAAGGCGAAGGTGAGGCCGACCCCGTGTAGAGAGCGGTGTAAGTTGTGTGCTCCCAAGAGTACTACTAGTAGGTGTGTAGTATGGGAGAAGGAAGAGACGAGAGATCGAGGAGAGAACCGCCCATAGTATATGGAGCATTTGAGGGAATCCGAGGTGGCAAATGTAGAGTGTTCGATGCGCACACCATGGTCCCACCTTAATGTAAAAGGGGACTATAACTTGTGTACTAGTGCTAGTATTTCAAATGTTAAACATTGTTTGGAGTAATAGGACTTTGGGAGAATTAGGAATTTGGCCCCGGAGAAAGTTTGTCTTAGAAATCCGGCATCATTTTTTTTTATTTGGGAATCGGCCTCCAATCAAAACGAAAAATTGTTAGGAATCTAGCCTTTCGTCACTTTTGAAAATTCATAACTAGAGTTTGGTAACTCCAATTTTTTTGTGCACCTTGAGATGTCTAGTTTTTATTAAAAAATATGAAATGGCCATATTTTGTAGAATTATTTAATTTTCATAAAACGTAATATGTTGGTGTTAAAAATAAATAATTCTACAAAACATGGCCAGTTCCATTTTTTTAATAAAAACTAGCCATCTCAAGGAGCACAAGTTTTTATTAAGTTTTGACCTCACCGTAGAATGCATTGACAACACTAGCATTCACACAACCAAAGTAATCACTACTTAATGTGTACAAGGTGAATGCCCAAGGTAACGCCTCGCGGCAAATAAGTTTCCTCGGTGACGGCGCCCATCGCCGCGGCGTTTTTTCCGCCCTTCGACAAAGTTTTGGCGGCTCTGTCAACCCAAACCTACGAGAGATTTGTGTATCCATGCTCCCGGCTTTCGTGGGGCTCCAATCAGCGAGGAGGACCGAGCCCGGATTGAGGGGAGTTTCGCAATAATGCCGCCTGCAGTAGTCTCCTTTGATCCTCAAACTCTTATCGGTGAATTCCTTGAGGATTAGTTTGTACTCCCTCGGTTCCAAATTGTAGTTCACTTTGTTTTTCTAGATCCATTTCTTTTAGTATGTATCTAGACATAATGTATAACTAGATGCATAACAAAACCAATGTATCTAGAAAAGCCAAAGTGAACTATAATTTGGAACTGAGGAGTACCCAGATGAAACTTTGAATAAAGTACTTGGTCTCTGCATTTGTGCTTCTTCACCGTATTTGTTCGTTTTCTTTCTTTCTTCAAACGCGTACTACCTTCCGGCTCCCCCAGCAATTCTATCGTTGTTTCGTCTTTTTATTGTTGTTTCGTGACCTATTACTTGATATACCCTCTCCGTTTCCACAATACTTGCAATTCTTTGACTCATATAAATCGTGTTTGACTGCTTTCGTCTTATTCAAATTTTTATGTAAATTATAAAACAAAGAAAACGCCATTACAATATCTTTAGTGATGTAATAAGTCATAACAAAAGTGGTAATATTTATTAAAAAAAAGTTGAATAAGACGAGAGGTCAAACACGCTTTATATATGAGTCAAAGAATTGCAAGTATTGTGGAACTGAGGGTATTTTAATTTCAAGACAAGCTACGCACGAGTACAAGCCATCGCTGCCGGGTCGTGTTGCCGGCCTCTTGCCCTTCTTCTTGACAACGAACGCCGGCCCTCGCTCTTGCCCTCTAGTGTAGCCGGCCCGTGCACTTGAAGTGTCTGATGTAGCGACGACAGCCCGAACGGAGGCAACAACCGACACTTCTGCGACAAGGAACCGTAAGCGTTTGGCCGGGCCGCCCGAGTCCCCGTAAAAGTAAGGTTTTGGCAATATAAAAATGATCGTTAGTACACATGTACGGTACTCTCGGACTATTCCCGTGACACGTCTTTGATCATATCCACGCCCTTTCCATGCGAATCCTTTGCGTATGCTTCACACCTCGCTATAGTTAGTACAATTGGAGCCACGCCTGCCACCGCCGTTCCGGCCCAATCCTTGGTGCAGGCCGTGCGATCACCTCCACGTGGGATGGCCGGTGCCCTCCCGCGACGGGCATGAGGGCACGTACAATGGGGATGCTAAACATTGAAGGCATAGTAAAACTTTTTCTACTTTACTACAATGGTGTAGTAGGTGCTTCATTAACTGAATAACTAGTCAACAATACTATAATTAGCTTGTCACGGTAGGATTTCCTTCAAGCCCGGGCACAAGCATCGGACGCTTAATTAGGGCAAATATGCCGCGCACAAGCGCCCGTGAGCCAAACGTCAAAAAATCGCATGCGGTGCCGCTACAAGCGCAAGCGTCTTTCTTCATACTAAACTATCCCAATGTGTGTAGTATGTGTAATCTACTAAATATTTTCAAACTGTTACATGTTTCTCCATGACAAGATGATCCCAAATATAAAGGCCCCTCCGTTTCAAATTATAGCTCCTTTGACTTTTTTTTTACCCTAAGTTTGACCAATCGTCTTATTCAAAAAATTTGTACAAAAAGAGTCAAATTTAAGTCATTCTTAAATACCATTTGTTAATAAATCAAGCCACAACAAAAGAAGAAGATATTTTGCACAAAAAATTTCATGGATATTTGGGAACTACAGTCTTTATATTGGTAGTTTGTCTGAGGTCATCCAAAAAATTTAAATTTCCATTTTTTAAAAATTCAGACCTAGTTTTCCATTACAAGATAATGCCAAAAATAAAAAAGTTTTAAACTAGAAAGTTTCATAACCTAGCAAGATCTACAATTAAATCTCAATTTGGTTCTTTGTTTCCCCATCGACATCCATGCTAGTGATTGTTCACGAATCTTAATTATACACCATCGCAAAACATGAATATATTGTACCATTGTCACTCTGTTCATTCATCATTTCGTATGCAATTAATCAAACATCCACGCAAAGCACATGAATTAGAGTAACACAACACCATCCTGCACAAAATATAACACAAGATTACAACTAATTAAAACATCTCACCGGTGTTCATCATCGCATGCTACTCGTGAGGATCAATCAAACATCAACCAATCCATGCATGCACACAACCAAAAGCTAGCAAAAGCTGTTCGATCTAGATGATCTAGCTAGAGCAAATGACACACATATATATTAGACATACATTGCATGAGAGCATCATCGCCTGGCGTGCTTATTTCAACCTTGCAACGAGGAAGAACATAGTACACTTCGGCCGCGGATCCTACACTCCTCATTTGCAGTACACCCACCGCAGCCGCCACACTAATCCCGGCTGCAAGTGTTGTCTTCTAATCTCCACTTGTGCGCCCCCGGCGAGGCACCGTTGGGCGAGAAGGACGCGATGCCGCCACACCGATACGGCACCAGCAAATCATCGCGCCAACACTTCCAATGCCTCGTCTGCGCTCACTGCTCAGTTCACGTTCGTCTGGTAGTCGAGGCAAAGATCGCCGCCGTGTCGCGCTCGATCTCCCGCAACACCTCTCGCACTGCCGTTATCGGCGGCAGCTGCGTTCCTCCTATAGAGCGGAAGAGCGTGAACATACCGGGGCGAGTGCATGCCCCAAGTCGGCGACTAGTTTCGGCGATGTCGAGAGGCGGCGAACGCGGTGTCGCGGCCTTCCACGAACACGCGCATGCTCATGCACTTTTAAGCACGCCTCCGGGTTCGACCTTGGCGAAGCTCGGTGATGAGACTCGCGATGCACTCAGCTGAGTAGTACGCCAACCCGCAATACGACACACCGGTCAAGACCCGGTCTAGTGGGATGCTCCGTCCCCACCAAGGGGTCGCGCCGCGCCGCCACGAACACGCAACAGTGGCCCGCAGATTGAAGAGCTCATCCATAGGATCATCCGAGTGCATGGCGACGCGCATCGCAAGCTCCACAAGAATGTCCGGCGGAAGGTTCTCGCAGCATGGCTTGAGGCCGAGCGCGGCGGGGCTTTTGCCGAACCTCGAGGCCGAGCGCGGGGGAGGTGAACAAAGAACCGCAGACGCCGCCTGAGCTCGGAGAGCAAAGGTAATAATACCGGGTGGCCGGGTGCGTCCCCACCGTAGGGACGTAGTCTTTTTTAGAGCGGGCCGTGAGGCCTCGCGACTACGACATGACCCGTATGTTAGTACAGCGTAATGAATGACAACACTTTTTGATAGAGCGCGCCTCTAACATTTACACCTTGCATGGGTGCATCCTTTGCGTATCGTGTGGTGGAGAGCTCGCGGCGCTACCACACGTGCACCATCGGGGTGCAGCCGCGTTGTCATCATATTATCGCGATGCGATGCCCGTCTCTATCGGCGAGGCACCGCACGAGGGCAAGGATCGACTCTATTCTATCTGCACCAGCTGCATGCGTTACCCCGAATACTTCCCCGATTTGGCTTGATCGCCTCCAACACGGTATTCGCCGATATCGACTCCTCGCCGAAGACGCCCGCGTTCGCTTCGGCGGAGCAGCCTCGCGGCCTCGTCGCGTGGACGACCGCGTCATACGCTAGGCATGCCACTGGGACTCCGGCGTGCGCCCGGTCACACAAGAAATGAGGTCTAGCCCGGCCGTCTAGCGGCGGCCACTACAGATACTCACCAACCTCGTCCCAGCGGGGACATGTCGGAGAGGGGTTGCCGTCGCGGACAACGCGGCGTACTTAAGGCGGCGCCCTGAACAGGCGGACACGGTAGCGTTCTAGCGCAACGTCAAGGGACATGCATAGCCGTGAGAATCGCAAACATGAACATAACAAGAATTACATCCGGATAACATGATAACGCAAAACACCATCGACATACATAAACATGGTTTTAAGCCCATTATTCTACCGGGGCACGACTAGTAGTTCTAGAACGAGGCTCGGGATAAGGTCGGGAGGGTCCCGTCGCCCACCACCGCGCCCGTGACCGGTGAACGCTGCCGACGAGAGCGCCGTGCTCCTCGACAACCATGATCCGGGAACAATGGCTCCACCGAGGTGAGGTCGTGGCCGGATTGCACTGTGCGACCCGCCCCGCCGACGGACGTATTTCATGCCGCCGCCGTGGTGCGCGACCTCCCTTCGCCACAGCGACGATGTCCCGCAGACGAAGCTCCATGTGGTTTCGCCCACGGCGTTCAAGGTCAGCGTCGATTGGCATTCTTGCCGGCCAGCAAGTTCTCCACGCCGCGCCGGTCTTTGGCAGAATCAAGGAAAACCGTAGACGCCGAAAGTCGCGGTTTGATCAAGCAAGAAAATAATTTCCTATCAAAAAACCCCACCCCCCAACCATGGCGTCGGACTGCGAGTCGAAAGCACGCATATCGGCCACCTCGATACGACTGTTCGAAAGCAACATTCTGCGCCCCCATGCACGCGTTGAGCTCTCTAAGCAAACGACTGGCGTGGCGATCCAATGTAGGCGTCGGGTCCCCCGAGCTCGCAGGAGGCGATAGTCGGATTGATGACGCCCATTGATGATACCCTCCCGAGATGCTCGGCCGTCTCCCTAGGCGTAATAGGATCGTTACTCCCATGATGAACATAACCTAATTAGAAACGGATCAATCTTACCCCAGGGGTGGCGAGACGGTGGCGCTGCGGCGGCGGTTCACCGATGGCTCCCTCCCGGCCGACGCTGCCGGTGGGCCGCCCTCGCCCTCGCCGGCCATTGGATCTTCCGTGGGAGCCGAGACCTCGGCGACACGAATCGCGAGCTTGCAAAGCATGTCGCGGAAGTTTTTTTTTTGGTGCGGCACGGCGGAGCTTTTTGAGGTGGAAACTAGCTCGGAGCGCGCCGCTTATAGTATGTTTTGTGCCGCGAAGACTTGGTGAGCAGCAATAATGCGGTGCGGTCCCGGTGGTCTGGGGCGTGGGGCGGTGCACTCCGGCGGAGGTGTCGAGCCAAATGGACGTATCTAACTATCCCAATGCGCTGCGTCAGAAGATAGAACGCGTCGAAGGAAATGAGCGACGCCTTTTCTTCGACGAAACTATCCCAAATGCGCCGTTCTAAGCTAAATGTTTTCAAACTATTACATATGTTTCTCCATGACAAGATGATGCCAAATCAAAAACGTTTTATACTTTGCAAAAGTTTCATGGATAATTGAGAACTACGCACAATCGTCTTGGGTGGTGGTTTGTCTATCCGAGGTCACTTGAAACATTTAAATTTCAATTTCCATTTTTTGAAATTGAGACCTAGATTTTCCTTTTTTACAAGGTAATGTCAAACCAAAAAAAGTTTTCAACTAGAGAGTTATTACGCTTCGAACCGCAAGATCTACATTTTAATTTGGTTGTTTCCCTATCCGACATAGTGTTAGACATTGTTCACAAATCTTAGAGATGTCTCTCGTAGTTTCATATAAACTCTATGTGGATGTGTAAATCTTGTGAACAATGTTACCATGATGTCGTCCTATGAAGATGACCGGTGTAAAAGGTGTGCATCATAAGAAGTTGTACAACTTTTATATGTTCATGACTTCTTCAATAAAATCATTAGATGCTCCAAAAATGTTGTTTGAAGTTGTAATTTTGAAATTCAAATTTCAAATGTTATTGATGAAACATGACAAATAGTAATAGAAGTAATAATAATACAATCGCCGATAGAGCATGATTTTTTAAAAAATAGAAAGAAAAACCATCAATTTTGGAGTTACTATGAGGGAGAAAGACTAGTTACAAGTTTTGACCGAGGAGATTAAAAAGGAAAATTAGAGTTCTCTTGAGCCCCTGTACACTACCTGTTTTTAAATAGCCCGCTATAGCCTTTCGAGGCGTGGTGCCGCTATTTCTGTTCATGTAAGTACAATTTAAGCCGCCCGCTATAGCCCGCTATTAGCTCCGCTATAGTCGTTTTAGAGGTAAACCGGCTCCTTAGCCCGCTATTTAAAACTACCGCGTTCGATGGTGGGAATTCCAAGCGGTTGCGTTGACGCCGCTGTTCGATCGTAGGGAAGTGGAGCAACCGGCTAACTCACTATTTAAGCACACACTCGATCATGGCGTTCATCCTTTCCAGTTCTCTAAGCCAGGCCACATTCTCTTTGCAATCATCATGCCATGGTCGCCTCAGGCTCGATCCAACAAGCGCACCCGGGGGAGGAGATGGAGGCGGCGGAGGGCAAGGGCAAGGATCCGGTGGTGGAGGCGCCGCGGTCACCCTGGTCCGACTCCGACGACGACTTCGACTCCTACGCCCCGCCCTCTCCTAAGCGGGACCGCATGGAGGTTCGGCCTCCCGGCTAGAGCAGCGGTAGATGAGCTGGTGCCGACGGCGCGCTATCGAGGTAATCGAGGGGATTTCACCCTCGATCGTCTCCCGCCGCCTTTATGAAGTCAAGGAGGGCGGGCGGACGGCCATGGTCTTCTTCCAAGGGTGGATCGACCTCTGGATGAAAAAGATCAACCACTACGCCCCAAAGGTGGAAGAGTTGGCGATCATCCTCAAGGCCTTGGCCAAGAAGGACAACGCCGGCGAGGAGGAGGAGGAGGAGGAGGATCGACAACGACGCAGGACTAGGCCGGCGGCCTTCCTCTTTTTTTAATCATTTTTAATATATGTTCTGTTTTTTTGTTTGTATATATTAACAAAATATATATTATATTAAATTTGATTTGAATCTTAACTTGTTCAATGTAAAATTTGTCAAAAACAAACAATTAATTAACCGCTCGGTTGTGCTTTGGAAAATACGATTAAGTCGTTGAGTACCGAGGAGACGGCCATTGGGGCGCAGCGGTCGCCGGTTATGTTTTTCGAAAGCAACCGTGTTTTGGAACGCCACATTATACCCCACCCCGCCCCTCCCGTTATCCAACACTAACTTCTCTTTCGTGCCCCTCTCACGGGAAAGCCGGACTCGCCGCCCACGATCGTCGACATGGCCGCCACCGGAGGAGATGAAGTTCGCTGTGGAGTGCCTCCACACCCGCCCTCACCAAAGCTGAACGGCCTCGCCGATGATGTTGGCCCCGCCAAAGGTGAATCTGCCCCTCGAGGAGAGGGCCAACTTCTACGCCTCCGGATCGAATCTACGGCCGATACCCTCGCGAGGGGATACCGCCAAACCGGAGGAGGCGGCCAGAAGGCGGCCCGCCAGAAGCCGGCCAAGCGGGCGGCCAAGAAGGCCAAGAAGGCGACCCTAGGTTCTCTTCTTTTTTTTATGTTAATTTATCTTGTCCGATTTGTGTGGATGTGTGTAAAAAGATACAATGATCCGTGTGGTTAATTTGCTAAGGAATCGGTTGTTGGTTAATCGTTGCATGGCAATCTCTTTATCTTTAGCTAATTTGGGTTATCTTGTTTCCTTGTATCGGTTTAATTAATATGATGCGTGTCAATCTTTTTCTATCATTTGCGTTCTCTTGTTCCTCGTCTTAGAAACCGCTACCAACGGTGAATCACCCCTTTGAGGAGAAGTCCATCATGGCGCGACACACGGGAGATGATGTCTCTAGCGGCGGGAGGGCCGAACACCGTGATCCCCGTAACCTAGCGTTCCTCTCTATGCTATCGGATGAGCGGGTTTGAATGGGCTCGCCCCTACCCCGCGAAACTCGACGCCGACGTTGGTGGGCGGGGTGCGTGTGAAGCGGGGGCGACACTCTCCGGCCCCGAGGACAAGCCGAGGTTTACATGGGCCGGGATATGGAGGCATCGGGAGTGCGGGCGTAAACGGTTTTCAAAACTTCGAGGCGGGGGACGGGTCACTGAGGGGTTGTTGCCGTCGTGGTGACGCTAGCTTCGAACGCGGCCGCCGGGCGCGGTGAACCGGCAGACATGGCGGCGTTCCAAAGATGACCTCAACGGGCAGAATAGCGCCCACCAGTTTTAGCGAGCCTCGAGGTGGCAAGGTAAGAAAGAAGGGAGAGAGTTCAGCCCGAGGAGGCGGCTAACTATAGCCATATGCCGCCGGGGTGCTCGCGGGGCGCCATGGGCTGCGCGTGGCCACGCTTGGCGAGAATTAATGGTAGACACCAAAAGTATGAGCATTATAACACACCTGATTATATTACAACTAATTAAAACTTCTCGGTCTTCGCTCCATCCGGATCTACGCTTTCTTGAACATCAACTGCTAGGTAAGGATCGAACATATGCACACCATATATGCATCACCTACGACGCTGCGTGCACACTTCCAAAAGCTACCAAAAGTTGTTATATCTAGCTAGGCGCCACCGCAGAATCGTGAGCAACTCCCCGCATTGGAAGAACGGTACACTCATGCCCACAAGCCATCAACGAAGAACAAAGTAGACTCGTCGCCGATCCCGCACCGCTGCGCAGCGGTACACTCCCCACGGTTGACTTCACGCTCGACTCAGAGCATCCGGCAATGTCGCCCACAGCCGCACGCTGCATCGAAGATGCCCCGTGTTGGCGCATTCCGGCGGTTGGGCGAGCAGCGGGAGACGACGGAGAAACCGAAAACCCGCCGGATACGGGCGCCACCATCAACTTCGTCGCTCAACACCGCTATTGCACGTGGCGGCGAGGCGTGCCGCTATGCTCGGTGCCCCCACGCCATTTTGCCGTCACAGCGTCGCCTTCGATCCCCCGCAACATCTTTTCAGTGCGATGTCGTCATCATCGGCGCCGGTGTTCATCCTATAGAGAGCAAGGGCGTGTCTGCGTGCTGGCAGTTCATGCCCGCATTGGGCGGCGCGCGGCATGTCGGCGAGGGCGCGGCGTGCCGCGGCCATCGATGAAAACGGCGCATGAGCAGGCTGCTGCGAGGAAGCATGCCTCCGGGTTGCCGGCGATGGCGTTGGTGGCGGGGTATGCCATTCCGCTACGTTGGAAAACCCGCTCGATGGGATGCTCCGTCCCACCATGGCGTGCCGCCCACCTCGCCATCTTACAGGTGCGGTGCGTAATGGTGAGGTCGTCCATGGGATCCTCGCCTCACTTGGCGGCGGATGGCAACCAATGCAAGCATCTCCGGCGAAGGAAGCCGCTGCATGGTGCGCTGGCGAGGATTCCAGCGCCGGCGGGTGGTGGTGATGCGTGGAAGGCAACGCGTGAAGCTAAGCTTATAAGCGGCGGCTTGGCGGCATTTAGATAGATGTAGGCCCCGGGCGGGAAGTGAGGAGCGCTCAATTGCGCGGTGCGAGAAGGTGGCGGACCGACGTCGTGGGAGAGTAGACTCGGCCAAAGATGCACACACACTTTATTACTCACGCGCTTTTTAGTATCGCATGTGTAGACTAGTTGCGAACCCACGCTCGACAAACGTGGAGTACTCCCTCCGTCCAACCAAAAAAAAAACGCAATTCTTTGACCTTTCAAATCTAATTTGACCATTCGCTTTTATTTGAATAATGTATATAAATATTATCAATTTTGTTATGACTTATTAGATCATTTAAGATATTATAACAATAGCTAATTTATTTTGGAATTTACACAAATATGTTGAGCAAGACGAATAGTCAAATTAGATTTTGAAAAGGTCAAAAATTACATTTTTTTTTTTGGTTGGACTGAGGGAGTATCACTCACGCCTTTACACAAAGATGGGTCTCAGAATCGGATGGCATATTAACCACGTGTGGATCCACTCCACTCAATTGACTTTTCACGGTGCAAAATCTTGACACCAAGCATTGCAGACCGACGCTTGTGATATTCGCAAATACCACAATAATAACATTGCATCGGGCATTATTACATGTTTACAAACATCGTAAACACATCCAATGATAACACGGACAATAGACGTAATAATAAACACATTCGTCTTCCACATCAAGTCCTCCTCCAAAGATCTGCTCCAAGTTTTTCTTCTTGGTGTCACCACTTGGACCGCCCATCGAAGCTTCTTCTTCATCCAAAGACCAGCTCCTCTTTCCAATTCAAGGGCGAACACCTATGATGCCAAGATCCTTCAAGACCTCGGCGTCTCGAGCTCACCGGGGAGAAGGGACGTAAGAGAGCGAGAGATGGAATGAATCGCGAGAGGCGTAAGCAGAGATACGTATGAGAGCAAACGTAGGTAGTAGATACTTACTCCCTCTGTCCCTAAAAGACCGTCACCGTGGGATGCGTGCCATAAGTAAGTTTGACTCAATTTGTAGAAAATACGTGCAACATTTAAATTATCAAATAAATTTGTTAAAAAACTAGACTTGAAGATCTTTTCGATAATGCTAATTACTTAGCACAAATGTTTTTATATTTTAATATATAATTGTCGGCATTTATGTCTCCGGTAAGCGGTGACAATCTTTTAGGGACGGAGGAGTATATATATACATTATACATACATAGGGGCCGGTCCAGCACTATGACCCTAACAGGGGCGGCCCCACCATGCGCCCGGTTGCGGTTTGAAGTGGCTTATTTTTTTTTCACGAGGAATACTATTCAATCGGCCAAAATCAACCCGAACAGACTTATTATACGTTTTACTTGTGCCCGCCCAATTATTCGCTACGATTTTTACGCCAAGACTTTACAAAACTCAAAAAAAATTTTACCCGCCCTCGTCACGAGGCGGGCGATTCATTTCGATCGGGGGTGTTTGGTTCCTAGCCACACTCCTCACGGGCGACTCTAGGGTTTCCGGCCGCCTCATCGGCCACCGCCACACCCCGACGCATCCGCGCCATTCAAGCCGCGCGCTTCCGCCCGGCGACCTCCTTCTCCGATGCGACTTCTTCCTCCACCAGGCCGGCCGGCCATTCTAGGGTTTTCATATCTAGCCCATCAATCTTGTCCGTGCCTCTACGTTATTGAACTACCGGTTTGTTAGATTCCACTATTCCCCGAACTACCTTTTTTTTTTTTTCCGTGATCTGTGCCTCTGAGCCTGTTCGCTTGTGTTTAATATATAGTATTCTCATGCGTGAGAGAGAAATAAGTCAAAACAAGATGAAGCAAGCACAAGCGAACAGTCGACTAGTCCTCACATACCGCCTATTACGCATGTAATTGAACTATAATTTTATCCTCATAATATGGATATAATTGAGTTGTACATACTTGAACTTGACACCTCACCGCTACCGGGCCCGACCGCTACTATATATAACTATAATGTTGTTGTTATCCACGCTACTTATTTTCTTTATAGATGAATATGCGTGCTCAAGTAAACACGACGCCTGTAGAGTACTACCTTTTTTGGTGATTCACATTGCCGAGAGCTCGTTTCGCTTGTTTAATAGTATCCTGTGAGAGAATAAGTTTGAAACAAGATGAAGCAAAATTGCAAGAACAAGCGAAACAAAGCTCGTCAACTCCTCATAGACTGCCTATTACGTAATTGAATCAGTATAATCAGATCCCGAGATGGATGTATTGAGTTGTACATACTTGAACCCTACACTGCTACTACATTAATGTTGTTACCTTTGTGTTTTTGTTTTAGGAGACCGCAACTACTTACGCTTATTTTCTTTATAGATGAATATACATGCTCAAGAACAATGATCGCCCTATTAAATGAAATGTTACTAAACCGCAGCTTTGTCTATACTATTCTATTCCCCGAACTACATTTAATTTATTTTGTGTTCTCGTGACTCGTGGGTTACCGTAGTCCTAATAGACGCCTATTGCGTAATTGAATCAGATAATATTAGCCTCACATGGATACTTCGGGTGATTTCCATCCAAAAACCGGCATCAACGCAGCAGCATCCTCCGTCGCCTCAATTTTTCGACGCCACGGGTGAGTGAGGAAAGGTGATAATTTCCCGCTTATTTTCTTCATAGATGAATACACAAGCTCGAGAACACTAACCGCTGCTGTCGAAGTACTACTATCTTGTCTTACAAAATTTTTCCCCGCTAAATGAACTCTGCTAAACTAAAGTTTGTTTGTATTCCTCTATTCCCAACTACTTCCTCCGCTTTCAATTTGTAAGTCGCTTTGACTTTTTTTGGTACATCCATTTAGCTATGTATCTAGATACAAGTTGATACCTCTTATAGCATAAAATATATAGGGTTTTTAAAACTAAAATAAGGGCTTAAAATGAATATCAACATAGTATAGGGGCTTTTTACGACATAATTCCATGAGTTTTGGTGATTTATATATTTTTAGGGATTAAAATGTAAAAACGCCCATGAGTTTGCAAGCCCTACGACATAAAAAGACGTATCCGGTGAAGCAATCCAACTTGAAACCCACGTAAGAACATTCCGTAAAGACACCGTAAGGCACCACGACCCACGTGATGGGGCCCAGCGCCGCGGCCACCTTCTAGGGCGGCCGCCCTCCTCGTCCCACCCGCCGCTGACCATCTTGTTAGGTCGTTTCACAACCGCCATTAAGAAGAGATCTACACCGCTGCTCAAGGCCTGGTTTGATCCAAAGATCGGCCGTGCACGCCTAGGGCTATATAACAAGACCCCCGCCTCTGTGGTGAAACCCTAATTCATTCCATTCATATCTCTTGACCTCGTTGGTCTTGGAGGTGTCCCAATGTGAGGATAACCTCTCCACTAGAGAATTAGGGCTAGACTCTCCAATGTAGTAGATTAGCAACTAGAGAGTTAGGGAGAGCGGAGCGTGCTCCAGCCTCGAGATGTCTTCGTGGTTTGGTATGTCTTGTATCCTTCCTTTGTAAGACATTATGATTTATTATATATTTATCTTCTCTATTTACTTTCTTTCATATATTTGGTTAAGTATAGTTGTTATACTATTGCATGGGATCTCCGCCGTATTGAGGGCTCTAGTTATTCACGGTAGCTAGAGTTGTAATCAATAGTATAGACTTGGTGTCTAGGCTATAGGTTACCCGAGGTTGCGCCAATTCCACGGTTAGTTGTGGTAGCCCCAGGGGTGACAGCCCTGTCGGGCCGATGTAGTCCACCACGTTCGGGTTGGTGTTTCGTAGAGCTTTTGGCGACCTTCTCCCAACTACCTTCTTCCCGCCTTTCTCGAGTTGGGACGGATCTGCCGCTCCCAAAGTGCATTAGTATGATTGCTATCATAGAACCTAAGTAATAGAGAAGTACATAGGAACCTAGATCTCTCCCCACTGTCCTCTCAACGTGCTACTACACATTTATCATTAGGAATTCTCTTGTGTGATTGATATTATTCATAACTCCTATCATTTACCATTTACCCCCTCACTTTAGTTAGTGGTTTGTTAAGTTAGTAGATACATGATTGTGACTTATTAAGATTCTTTAGCCAACGTTTCCCCTGCAGGATACGATACTCTAGAATACTCATCCTAGGGAAAAGCTACAATGGTAGGTGTTCTGTGGCGCTTGCGTAATCCTTCATATTCTTTTAGCACGTAATAAATACCAACAAGCTTTTTGGCGCCGTTTCTGGGAAGCATTTGGCGATAAGATTTTAATAATGATCTTGATGTCTGCTAATTTAGTGTATCACTAGCTTTAGTAGGATTACCCTTGTTCTCGTTGAGTTGTGGAATAGACAGACAAAAAGATGTCGCTTGCGACCTTCCGACAAGATTCCACGAGGAAAGAAAAGAAGAAACATTGAAGAACCCGTGGTGCCTCGATCATTCAAGATTCATCAATGGAGCCCCGCTATCTCAAGGTATGTGTTTAAATATATTATTCTAACCATATGTAGATTGAAAAAAAAAAGAGAGAAGTCATGAAATCACAAGAATTCAATGCACACATCTCAAGTGTCGTACATAAAAAAGCTGCACATCATGGTAGAATGAGTAACAAAGGTGAGAAAGTCTTGCTCATGGACTATAAATTGATTGAGTAGTTATCATTTAATTTTTTTGCATTGCATTGCATGTTTACTTAAATAATCCATGCATTCACTCCACTTAGTTTATGTTTTCTCATATAGTAGATCCATTGCATGTTTAGTTCTTTGCATACATCCATATCGTTTGCATCGAAAAGAAAAACAAAATAAATAAATAAATAAATAAATCTCTCTCACCATGATCATTCTCCTTCACCTCTAGTTGGATAAATCTCTATAGTGCTTTGATGATACCTTTATCTATTATAGTAATCTTTGGATTGGGAGTACCGATCATACTTCCATAGGCTTTTAAATTAAGCATGGTGCTTAGGTTAAATAGCCTTCCTTAATTGAATTAGACATGGAGACTAGTTTGGTTATTGAACTAAGAATTGCTTGTCCGGACATTGGATATTTTGTTACACTAACCCATGTAGAGAACTCTCAAATCCAATTGGGGTAAGTCAAGAGATGAACTCATATTAGAGATGAAGCAAGGCATATGATGAACTCTAACCTTGTGAAAAAGACACGGCTCAATCATCTTTGATGGAAAAATTGTAAGTATCAAATATCATTCAACTTGTCTTTTGCTATAAGTTACCTTTTGCCTTGATCCATATATTAGAGTGCAGCCATAAACAAAATTGAATACAATCTGTATAAGAATAATCAAAGAACCATCTTTTCACTAGCATAGATGAAATAATATAAATTTTGGCCACAACCCTACTTCAATCTTGTTGTATTCCTTCTGGTATGTGTCCACTAATATTTTGCAGAAAAAAGAGTCTATATTATGTCTATTCGATGAAGAAGAGTGCCATACAACACGATCTCAAAAAGTAATCACTCAAATGTATGGATGGACAAAAGCAATGGGCCACAAGAACATCAAAGACAGTAAGTGTAACACCCCAAATTTTAGCTCTTTTGGAATAGTTTTAAATTGACTTAATTGTGAATTTTTGTGTTCATGAAATGTGGGAAAATTAATATTTTTCATTAAATTAAAATTTCATCGAAGTAGAAACATGTATGTGCATACATGCTTTGGTGCATATTATTTTTTTTGTATTGTTTGGTTTTGGTTTTAACGCAAATTGATTACTAAATTCTTTTACAAAGTAATTTGAAATGAGCTCAAATAAAAGGAAAAGGTTTTCTTTTATCTCTCTCCTTCTTGGATTTTGGCCCGTTGGCACGTGTCTTGGCCGGGCCGTTCTCGCTACCGCCACGGTCGGGTCGCCCCCTCCTCACGCCGTGCTCGAGCCGGACTCGGCCGAGCGAAGGAAATCCATCGCCGCTGGCTTTTGGCGTGATGTCCATGCACACGCCCGGACCCGCAAAGACAACGTCGCCGCCGCGAGATCGATTTCGCGAGTTCGCTGCCCCTCGGCAGCTTGTCAAGGCCGCCTTCTCTTTTTTGGCTCCCATGTGTGCCGCTCCATGCCCTAGCATCTAAATGAGCTCAAGTTCGTGTTTTGCCAACCTCACCTATCGACTGTCGCCTTTATCATTTCGGTAAAGCTTGATTTTGAGCCATGCAAGGTCTTGCGGTTGTCGTGTTGATTCTACCTTCAAATTTGCTTTGTTTTGTTCATCTTGAAGAGCGGTGCATGCAGCGTTGCCGTTGCACGCCGTCCTCAAGCCACATCCGCCTACCCTAACGAACCGCACGCCCTCGCCGCGTGCCTTCATCGCCGCCGTTGAGAAATCCCGGAGGTGAACTCTCCTCAACCATGTATGTCTTCTTGTGTTCCTTCTTCCGACATCGAGCTCCAAATGAGTGAAGCTCCATCGATCGATGGCCATGACACAATGACCGCATCGCATGATCTCAGACGTGTGCTCTAGGCGATCCGATTAGCTTGATGACATCAACCCTAGCTTTGATGACATCATGACAACATCAACATGATTTCTCGCCATTTCCTTGTAGACAAATAAATCTAGAAATACAATGAAAATACATCCATGCATCCCTTCATCCTAGTCCTTCATTGTTGATCGACACCACTCCAAATTAGAAGATAAGCCTTGGCCGATTCTTTGTTTAAGAGTCCCTCTCCTTTTCGGTATTCATGGTCAAAGTCCATCAAATAATTCAAAATCCTGCATTTTATTTATTTATTTATTTTATTCTTGTAAATCTTGTCAATTGCGTATCTCCTCCGTTCTAGCTCCGCTTTTGGTGATCTTTACGCCTGCATGTGATCGTAATGACGTGTAGAATAGTTTTATAAGCTTTTCAAACTGTTTTCCCACCGTTGGTGTACTTGTTCTAATTCTAGTCTTGTTTGCCATGCATGATTGGATCCATGTGTTTGTGTGTTGCCGATTGGAATCGAGTAGATCGGTGAGCTTTTATGTTGTTGATCTCGAAGAAGACCGTGATCTATAAGAAGTTGATGAAGAAGGTGTTTTTGGGAAAGCATTGGACTTGAAGAAAGGATCTATATTTAAGGCAAGTATAGTTTTGGGATATGCTATCTTTAAACCATGATCTTATGGCTTGCTTAATGTTTATGCACCGAACGTTAAATATGAATTGTTGATAACATGGTCCATAGGGCTTAAAGAGCTATGTTTTGTTTATGAAGCTCTTAGCTCTCCATAAGGACTTATTCATTTGTGATCATCCCGATATACAAGATGCCTATGGGGGGCCACATGGCTCGCTCTAGTTGTTCAAAGGTTTTACCTAACTTTGTTGGTGGTTTGCCGTAATTGGGAGAAACGGGTTGTAGCTCATGTTGGCCACTTAATATTTTTTTAGGGCCTTTGAACGGCTTTATATGGTTTTCATTTGTTTGGGGAGTCATGAACCTACTCGTGGAAACCATGACCCGTAGTGAAAGTGTACACCTCTCACAAGCAGAGTTAAAAACAAGTATAACAAAATTGTGTTCGCGGTCATGAACGGCCTTGGAGACATCTATGAATAGAATCACATGCTTATTATGTTGATAATTAACTTGATGTTTATAATCAAGTGGCTATACATGCTTATTAAATTGTTCATGACTTATTGTTTCATGCTATTCATTATTTATGTTATAATGATCATGGGTTTTGGGGGTAGATATTGCCTAGCTATATTTGCGAGTTCGACATGGACTCATGCACTCTGCTATTCCCCACACCTCGGGAAGAAGTTAGGCTTGTGATCAACTAGTCGGGCCGTTCCTCGTGGTGCCTACATCGAAAGAACAGAGAGTCTTTCCATTTGCCGCCCGCTAGCCGAGGTTATGTCTTTCTTGTTAGGTTTGTTTTATTTTAAGCATTGTGAATTGATTACCATTTATTTGTAAACTATATATGAGATTTGACTTCTAGGGCTCACATATGGCTTCATCCGGTTTTGTTCTTAAAACCGTGTGTTACAGTAAGTGTATATAAATCACATATTTGTATACAACTTTTGTCTTATGTTCTAATAAAAAAAAAAAAGCACATGAAGGCTCATGCTAAAAGAAAACAACAACATGTCCTAGGACAAGTTCCCTTCGGGTACTCTCGGGCACTAACCTTGCGCAGAACAAAGGATGAACAACATCTAAGGACATGGTGATTGATTACAACACACGACATTAGGGATGGTTCAAAGATTCACACTTAAAGTGTCGAAAGTGACAGAAGGCTCGAGCTTGGGGAGGTAGGCCAATTCCTCTACAAGATGATCCGACAAATCTCTCCCTCTTCTCAAGCTCCCGACACTCCTGAAACACACCGGTTTGCAATCCCTCTACTCACTATTACTTTGTCTCTAAGTTTGAATGGTTATAAATGTCATACATCAAAATCAAACTTAAGAAATAAAATAAAATAAACCCATTAGAGAAAAAAGTAATGGTGAACAAATTCTAATTAAAATATCCACCCAAAATGTTTTTGTGCATAGAAGATACCTTTAGCTCTATGACAATTCTACCCTTTGTTTAAAATTGTGAACAAATTCTAATTAAAATATCCACCCAAAATGTTTTTGTGCATAGAAGATACCTTTAGCTCTATGACAATTCTACCCTTGTTTAAAATTACTTGTATATTCCTTCTGGTATGTGTTGTCAACTAATACTTCAGGAATAAAATCATGAGAGGAGCAAAAAGGTCCGAAAGCGCAATTTAAAGAACAAGAAAGAAAGGAAGATGCAATAAAGGAGACAAGTGAGGAACAAGATACACAAGAGGCCAAAGAAGAAAAGCTTCGAGCAAGAAGAAAAGGACCACCACAAGGTGTTACGCCGTCACACTCCAATAATAAGGTAACATCTTGAGGTAAGTTGTCATTAATTAAGCTTCACCTTAATTATGGCTTGTTCATAAATAAAGAATCAAACATGTTAGAGTAACAACCTTGCTTGATCTAGCTTTGTTAGCTCAACTTGTTTTGATTCTTTAATTGTTCCTATCACCACTCCCTTGATCTCATAGTCCTAATCATGTAAGCTAGAATGTTGCACACCTTGCTTTGGAAGAAGATAATCATGCCTTTGATATATCATGTATAGACAAGAAAACCCTTCCAAGAGTAAAGGAGTTTGTTTCTATCCGTCGAAAAGTTTTAATCGCAACATTCATGCTCAATCTTATGATCTTGTCACCCAAGTTAGGCCTAACCAAAGCATACAAGAAATCAACTCTATCTTGTTTAATGTGCCTATGGTTTTGGTTCTCGCTGGTGTTTTTCCACCAACAGCCCATGCACTTGATCTCTACCTTCACTTTGCAAGTAGGACACACTTTAAGCAAAAAGGTGGAGAAGTCTATCAGTCTCTCCAAGATTCAACAACTGAATGTCTTACGAGCATGCACACTAAACAAGATGCTACCTACGTCCATCTCCAACTCGCGAGACCAGCAAAGAACATGGGTGATGCCATCCGAGTATGGCTATCAAGATCAAATAATACAATCAAGGAAACAATGAGGTAAGAAGTCTCGCTCGTGAGGACTTAAAACACCGAACCCGCACCAAAAGGTAAGATCGGTAGTTATCCATATTTAGTGCATAGCATATTTACTTCCTTGCATTGCATAATCATTTTTTTCTTTAGCATATTTTCATTACAACACTATCACTACATTAGAAAAGAAAATAAAAATATTTGTTTGTTGCATATAAAAAAAAACACTAAGCCCCATGTGAGTAATTTTGTGGCGTGTAACAACCCATAAGGATATTTACTGTGGTGGCATAAAAATAAAATAAATATGCATGCATCATCATCCTTATCTCGCATAGAAAATAAAAAAATATATATTCAATGCCGCTGAAATATTCCCAGCGCATAAAAAAAAACGTGGCTAACCCTAACGCTTAATCAAGATCCACTAGCTTTGTTGTCTATTTGAGTTCAAGAAGGTCTCAAGGAAGAGAGACATGATACACATGGCGTCCATCATCAAAGAAGATCAGCCCACCATCACTATCTACCTCTACTTCCTACCATCAAGAACAACGAAGACTATGTCAACATCTAGCTTGGGGAGTGCAACCCCATGTATCCGTGATAAGTATTCTTCTATCTTATTTAATATTAGCTAGATTTGTTTGATTTATTTGAAAAGAAATAAAAAGATGCATAACTATGAAAACCAAATAAAAAAGATTTTATCTAGTCTTTATTAAAGAGTCTTTATTAGAGTGTGAGAATAATATAAACTCTCAAGATAATCTCTAGTCATGGAGATGATGAATAGTTGCTCCGCTCCTTTCAAGTACCTACCTTTCAAGCTTAATTTCTCTCGAGCTTTTAAGTGCAACCGCTTTGACTTGAGATTTGCTCAACCTAAAACCTCGTGGGTAGCAAATGCTTGCTCTAAAGTCTAGGTAATTGACGGATATGATATATGAGAGTCTGGGCTACAATTTATCTTACTCCTAGTGATACTAGATTTCTGGAGATTTATCTTTTAAAAATTAAAAGTGCACATGATGAGTTCCTGTATGACGAGTGTTGAGACTCTTACCACAGCCATATATACATGCTCTTTAGATAGGAAAACCCTTTTAGATATATATATAGGTCGCTTACTTTGCATTGAGTTTGGTCAATCTTTGTTGACCCTTAGAAACTTATCATACTGCTACTCATGTACACACGCCACTCCACTCCACTCTATTCCACTTGCACTTATGCTACTTCTACCCTAGAAGTACGCATCCACCAAATAAACACCCACCATAGATCCACCAAAAATGTTCTACTCCTACCCTAGGGGAGACCAACCAAAAATAGTCCCCACACATATCCACTTAGCCAACATCTCATAAAGCTCCTTTATCCTTGTTTCTATCTCTCTATAAGTTTATTGTAAAAGGAGGCTTGGGTTGTATAGTCGAAAAAAAAGAAAGAAGAAAGGGGAGATGAAAAATGGACAAGTGTCCTACGGGCGAGTAGAGCCTACCTCCCTAAAAAAGAAGAATAATAAAGGAGAGTTAAAAAATGGACAAGTGTCCGCAATAAAACAATGGGTACTTAGATGCCCGCCTCTCCATGAAAAAAAAAGAGAAAAAAAATATAGAAAGAGTATACAGCCCAGGTTCTCCCAAATACTTTCAAAGTCCTAAAGAGAGAGATATGTTTCCTACAGGAGCAAAGTAGAATTAGGCTTTCACTTCATTTGCCTCATACACCTACCATCATATTCATTCCACTACACATACACTTGCACATGCAGTATGACTCGTGACTTTGGATCCATTGCTTGACTTTATAATATATGCTTAGTAAGTAGATTTAGTTTTCTCCCACCTATGAACTCCACATATAAGCTTTAGATATAGGGTGAGAGAGAAGAAGGCATAGTGTCCTACTTGCCTTAGTCCAAAAAATACCACATATTAAGAGAGAAAGGCAACACAATATTATTGCCTAAGTGAGGATCCACAAATACTACAAATGAGAGACTTGAAAGGGTCATACTAAGGAACTTTGAGTTTTATTTTGAAAACCTGCAAAAACTCTGGAATGATAGTTGAACAAAGAGTTTGAGACTTGGAGCTTGACTTGATTGTTCTATCTTTCAATTGCCCAAGATTCAAGAAAAGGCTATAAGCTCCATGGTTAAAGGTAATATGGGTGAGTTGAAAGTTGGAATGGTTTATTCTAATCCAGAGGAGAAATTTTGTTTGAAAGCATGTGTACTTTTGAGGCATGAAAGCGTTGCAAAGAACTCCCCGATCCATTGCTAAGTTTGGCTTTGCTAGGGACTAGCAAAGGGTAAGCTTGAGGGAGCTTGTTGATACCTCTTATAGCATAAAATATATAGGGTTTTTAAAACTAAAATAAGGGCTTAAAATGAATATCAACATAGTATAGGGGCTTTACTGACATAATTCCACGAGTTTTGGTGATTTATATATTTTTAGGGATTAAACAGGAAAACACCCATGAGTTTGCAAGCCCTACGACATAAAGACGTATCCGTGAAGCAATCCAACTTGAAACCCACGTAAGAACATTCCGTAAGACACCGTAAGGCACGACCCACGTGGATGGGGCCCACGGCATGGGGCCCAGCGGCCGCGGCCACCTTCTAGGGCGGCCGCCCTCCTCGTCCCACCCGCCGCTGACCATCTTGTTAGGTCGGTTCATAACCGCCATTAAGAAGAGATCTACACCGCTGCTCAAGGTCGGTTTGATCCAAAGGTCGCCGTGCACGCCTAGGGCTATATAACAAGACCCCCGCCCCTTTGTGAAACCCTAATTCATTCCATTCATATCTCTTGACCTGTTGGTCTTGGAGGTGTCCCAATGTGAGGACAACCTCTCCACTAGAGAATTAGGGCTAGACTCTCCAATGTAGTAGATTAGCAACTACGAGGTTAGGGAGAGCGGAGCTGCGCTCCGGCTCGAGATGTCTTCGGGTTTGGGTATGTCTTGTATCCTTCCTTTGTAAGACATTATGATTTATTATATATTTATCTTCTCTATTTACTTTCTTTCATATATTTGGTTAAGTATAGTTGTTATACTATTGCATGGGATCTCCGCCGTATTGAGGGCTCTAGTTATTCACGGTAGCTAGAGTTGTAATCAATAGTATAGACTTGGTGTCTAGGCTATAGGTTACCTGAGGTTGCGCCCAATCCCACGGTTAGTTGTGGTAGCCCCAGGGGTGACAGCCCTGTCAGGCCGATGTAGTCCACCACGTTCGGGTTGGTATTTCGTAGAGCTTTTGGCAGCCTTCTCCCAACTACCTTCTTCCTAGTCTTTCTCGAGAGTTGGGACGGATCTGCTGCTCCAAAGTGCATTAGTATGATTGCTATCATAGAACCTAAGTAATAGAGAAGTACATAGGAACCTAGATCTCTCCCGCTGTCCTCTCAACGTGCTACTACACATTTATCATTAGGAATTCTCTTGTGTGATTGATATTATTCATAACTCCTATCATTTACCATTTACCCCCTCACTTTAGTTAGTGGTTTGTTAAGTTAGTAGATACATAATTGTGACTTATTAAGATTCTTTAGCCAACGTTTCCCTGTGGATACGATACTCTAGAATACTCATCCTAGGGAAAAGCTACAATGGTAGATGTTCTGTGGCGCTTGCGTAATCCTTCATATTCTTTTAGCACGAAATAAATACCAACAATACAATAATATGCCCGGATACATAGCAAAATGGACGAACCAAAAAAAAGTCAAAGTGACTTACAATTTGGAACGGAGGGAGTGCAATTTTTTGTGATCCGTGCCTCTCGTGGATTGTGTAGTCCTCACAGGTCGCCTATTACGTAATTGAATCAGATAATATTAGGGCCTTGCTAATTTCCGGTGACTGAAATTTTCAAATCTGCTCAGCGACGTAGCTACTTCAAAGTGATTTCCATTTTCCGTGCATCAACGCATCATCATCCTGTCGCCTGAATTTTTCATTCGCCGGTAGTGAGGAAAGGTGTTAATTTCGGCCGCTTATTTTCTTCATAGATGAATACACAAGCATGAGAACACCGACGCTGCTCGTCCGAAGTACTACTACTATCTTGTGTTACAAAAATTTTCCTACTAAACTAACTGTTGCTAAACGCCTAAACTACAGCTTTGTTTATATTCCTCTATTCCTAAACTACTTGTAGAGTTTTTGTAAAAGTCGCTTTGACTTTTTTTTAATATATCCATTTAGCTATGTATCTAGATACAATAATATGCCTGGATACATAGCAAAATGGATCTAACCAAAAAAAAGTCAAAGCGACTTACAATTTGGAACGGAGGGAGTGCAATTTTTTTGTGATCTCGTGCCTCGTGGATTGTGTAGTCCTCACGCATTTGCCTATTACGTAATTGAATCAGTATAATATTAGGGCCTTGCTAATTTCCGGTGATCAAATTTTCAAATCTGCTCGAGCGACGAAGCTTTTTTTGTTTTTAGATAATGGATGAGAAAAACATCCGGCCTCTACATCCGAGGATGTACACGTACCAATTATTACAAGTAGTGGATAAAAAGGTAGAGCAAAACAAGTCTCTAAAACAGATAAAGAGAACTAAAGCAAATGATAAATGTGCTTCCACCCTCTATAGGAAACTCCAAAGTAATCACTTCTAGTTTTCTCGCTAATTAGCGAGAGTGTGTTCTTGTCTTGTTCATCACGCCAGAATCGGGCTCAAGCATCGCAACCAATAGGCTCATCCAAAATAACCTTCAAAAACGAGAAAACTTTCATTTTGTTAAAAATAATATCGTTTCGACAAATACAAAATGGCCCAAAGATATAGCCGTGACGCCAACCCAAATCAAGTTTCTAATCCTTTTGTTCTAATTAGTAAGCCATGTACCAAACATATGGCTTATGTAGATCTAGGGTCGGTTTAGGCCAAGTAGCAAAAAAGATGATCCTCCACACCGCTTTTGAATACGGACAATCTTGGAAAAGGTGTTGGATGGTCTCATTCATATTACAACCAACATATTTACGCTTGCTTTCCAGTTTTCCTAGTGAGGAAAGCCGATAATTCTCTTTGCTTATTTACTTCATAGATGAATACACAAGCATGAGAACACCGATCGCTTCTGTCGAGTACTACTACTATCTTGTCTTACGAAAATTTTCCCACCTAAACGAACCGGCCGCTAAACTACGCTTTGTTTATATTCCTCTATTCCTGAACTACTTCCTCTGTTTTAGTTTGTAAGTCGCTTTGACTTTTTGGTACATCCATTTAGCTATGTATCTAGATACAATAATATGCCCGGATACATAGCAAAATGGACGAACCAAAAAAAGTCAAAGCGACTTTACAATTTGGAAACCGAGGAGTGCAATTTTTGTGATCTGTGCCTCTCGTGGATTGTGTAGTCCTCATAGACTTCCTATTACGTAATTGGAGTGTATAATATTAAGGCCTTGCGAATTTCCGTGTGACTGAAATTTTCAAATCTGTTCAGCAACGTAGCTACTTCGCTGATTTCCGTGCATCAACGCATCATCCTGTCGCCTAAATTTATCATTCGCCGGTAGTGAGGAAAGGTGTTAATTCTCGCTACTTATTTTCTTCATAGATGAATACACAAGCTTGAGAACACTTGGATCGCTCTGGCTCGAAAGTACTACTACTATCTTGTGTTACAAAATTTTTTCCTACTAAACTAACCGTTGCTAAACGCCTAAACTACGCTTTGTTTATATTCCTCTATTCCTAAACTACTTCTTCCGTTTAGGTTTGTAAAGAGCTTTGACTTTTTTCGGTACATCCATTTAGCTATGTATCTAGATACAATAATATGCCCGGATACATAACAAAATGGACGGACCAAAAAAGTCAAAGCGACTTACAATTTGGAACGGAGGGAGTGCAATTTTTTGTGATCTCGTGCCTCACAGGATTGTGTAGTCCTCACAGATCGCCTATTACTGTAATTGAATCAGATAATATTAGGGCCTTGCTAATTTCTAGGTGACCGAAAGTTTCAAATCTGCTCAGCGACGTAGCTACTTCCCGCGATTTCCGGGCATCAACGCATCATCCGTGTCGCGAAATTTTCATTCGCCGTAGTGAGGAAAGGTGTTAATTCTGCCGCTATTTTCTTCATAGATGAATACACAAAGCTTGAGAACACCGACGCTCTGTCGAAAGTACTACTATTATCTTGTCTTACAAAAATTTTTCCACTAAACGAATCGTTGCTAAACTACGCTTTGTTTATATTCCTCTATTCTGAACTACTTCCTCCGTTTCAGTTTGTAAATCGCTTTGACTTTTTCGGTACATCCATTTAGCTATGTATCTAGATACAATAATATGCCCGGATACATAGCAAAATGGACGAACCAAAAAAGTCAAAGCGACTTACAATTTGGAACGGAGGGAGTGCAATTTTTTAGTGATCTCAGGCCTCAGTGGATTGTGTAGTCCTTACGGACTACCTATTACGTAATTGAACTCTGTATAATATTAGGGCCTTGCTAATTTCCGTGGTAAAGTTTCAAATCTGTTCAGCGACGTAGCTACTTCGGTGATTTCCGTGCATCAACGCATCATCCGGTGTCGCTAATTTTTCATTCGCCGTAGTGAGGAAAGGTGTTAATTTCGCCGCTTATTTTCTTCATAGATGAATACACAAGCTTGAGAACACCGAACTGCTTTCGTCGAGTACTACTACTATCTTGTCTTACAAAAATTTTCCAACTAAACGAATCGTTGCTAAACTACGGTTTGTTTATATTCCTCTATTCCTGAACTACCTCTGTTCGAGTTTGTAAGTCGCTTTGACTTTTTTTGGTACATCCATTTAGCTATGTATCTAGATACAATAATATGTCCGGATACATAGCAAAATGGACGAACCAAAAAAAGTCAAAGCGACTTACAATTTGGAAACTAAGGGAGTGCAATTTTTATGATCTCGTACCTCTCGTGGATTGTGTACTCCTCATAGACTTCCTATTACGTAATTGAACTGTATAATATTAAGGCCTTGCGAATTTCCGTGTGACCAAATTTTCAAATCTGCTCAGTGACGTAGCTACTTCGTTGATTTCCGTGCATCAACGCATCATCCGATGTCGCCGAATTTTTCATTCGCCGTAGTGAGAAAAAGGTGTTAATTCTCGCTACTTATTTTCTTCATAGATGAATACACAAGCTTGAAAACACCGGATCGCTTTCCGCCGAAAGTACTACTACTATCTTGTGTTATAAAAATTTTCCTACTAAACGAACTGTTGCTAAACGCCTAAACTACGCTTTGTTTATATTCCTCTATTCCTGAACTATTTCTTCCATTTCGGTTTGTAAGTCGCTTTGACTTTTTCGGTACATCCATTTAGCTATGTATCTAGATACAATAATATGCCTGGATACATAGCAAAATGGACGAACCAAAAAAGTCAAAAGCGACTTACAATTTGGAAACGGGGGAGTGCAATTTTTTTTTGTGATCTCAGGCCTCTGTGGATTGTGTAGTCCTCACAGACGCCTATTACGTAATTGAATCAGTATAATATTAGGGACTTGCTAATTTTCGGTGACTGAAAGTTTCAAATCTGTTCGAGGCGACGTAGCTACTTCCGGTGATTTCCGGGCATCAACGCATCATCCGGTGTCGCGAATTTTTCATTCGCCGTAGTGAGGAAAGGTGTTAATTCTCCCCGCTTATTTTCTTCATAGATGAATACACAAGCTTGAGAACACCGACGCTTTCGTCGAGTACTACTACTATCTTGTCTTACAAAAATTTTCCCACTAAACGATCTGTTGCTAAACTACGCTTTGTTTATATTCCTCTATTCCTAAACTACTTTTTCCGTTTCAATTTGTAAGTCGCTTTGACTTTTTTGGTACATCCATTTAGCTATGTATCTAGATACAACAATATGCCTGGATACATAGCAAAATGGACGAACCAAAAAAGTCAAAGCGACTTGCAATTTGGAACGGAGGGAGTGCAATTTTTGTGATCTCGTGCCTCTGTGGGATTGTGTAGTCCTCACAGACGCCTATTACTGAATTGAATCAGATAATATTAGGGCCTTGCTAATTTTCGGTGACCGAAATTTTCAAATCTGCTCGAGCGACGAAGCTTTTTTTTGTTTTTAGATAATGGATGAGAAAAACATCCGGCCTCTACATCCGAGGATGTACACACCCGCCATTACAAGTAGTGGATAAAAAGGTAGAGCAAAACAAGTCTCTAAAAATGATAAAGAGAACTAAAGCAAATGATAAATGTGCTTCCACCCCTCTATAGGGAAACTCCAAAGTAATCACTTCTAGTTTTCTACTAATTAGCGAGTGTGTTCTTGTCTTGTTCATCACGCCGCAATCGGGCTCAAGCATCGCGACCCAATAGGCTCATCTGAAAATAACATTCGACAACGAAAAACTATCATTTTGTTAAAGATAATATCGTTTTGACAGCGCCAAATGGTCCAAAGATATAGTCAGTGGACGCCAACCCAAATCAAGTTTGTAATCCTTTTATTCGATTAGTAAGCCATGTACCAAACATATGGCTTATGTAGATCTAGGCTGGTTTAGGCCAGTAGCATAAAAGATGATCCTCCATACCGTTTTCGAATACGGACAATCTTGGAAAAGGTGTTGGATGGTCTCATTCATATTACAACCAACACATTTCTGCCTTGCTTTCCAGTTTTTCCTAGTGAGGATTGCCAATAATTCTACTGCTTATTTTCTTCATAGATGAATACACAAGCATTAGAACACTGACTGCTCTGTCGAGTACTACTACTATCTTGTCTTACAAAAATTTTCCCACTAAAGGAACTGTTGCTAAACTACGATTTGTTTATATTCCTCTATTCTTGAACTACTTCCTCCGTTTCAGCTTGTAAGTCGTTTTGACTTTTTTGGTACATCCATTTAGCTATGTATCTAGATACAATAATATGCCTGGATACATAGCAAAATGGACGAACCAAAAAAGTCAAAGCGACTTACAATTTGGAAACGGAGGGAGTGCAATTTTTTGTGATCTGTGCCTCTGTGGATTGTGTAGTCCTCACAGACTACCTATTACGTGAGTTGAACTCAGTATAATATTAGGGCCTTGCTAATTTCCAGGTGACTGAAATTTTCAAATCTGTTCCGGCGACGTAGCTCCTTCAGTAATTTCCAGGCATCAATGCATCATCCGGTGTCGCGAATTTTTCATTCGCCAGGTAGTGAGGAAAGGTGTTAATTATGCTGCTTATTTTCTTCATAGATGAATACACAAGCTTGAGAACACTGATTGCTCTGTCGAGTACTACTACTATCTTGTCTTACAAAAATTTTCCCATTAAACGAACTGTTGCTAAACTACAGTTTGTTTGTATTCCTCTATTCATGAACTACTTCCTTCGTTTCGGTTTGTAAGTCGCTTTGACTTTTTTCGGTACATCCATTTAGCTATGTATCTAGATACAATAATATGCTTGGATACATGGCAAAATGGACGAACCAAAAAAGTCAAAGCGACTTTACAATTTAGAAACGGAGGGAGTGCAATTTTTTTGTGATCATTGCCTCTCGTGGATTGTGTAGTCCTCACATCGCCTATTATAGAATTGAATCATAATATTAGGGCCTTGCTAATTTTCGAATGACCGAAATTTTCATATCTGTTCTCAGGCGACGCTTTTTTTGTTTTTAGATAATGGATGAGAAAAACATCCGGCCTCTACATCCGAGGATGTACACAGCTAATTATTACAAGTAGTGGATAAAAAGGTAGAGCAAAACAAGTCTCTAAAACAGATAAAGAGAACTAAAGCAAATGATAAATGTGCTTCCACCCTCTATAGGGAAACTCCAAAATAATCACTTCTAGTTTTACGCTAATTAGCGAGTGTGTTCTTGTCTTGTTCATCACGCTGCCTATCGGGCTCAGCACCACAGCCAATAGACTCATCTGAAAATAACCTTCGACAACGAGAAAACTATCATTTTGTTAAAGATAATATCGTTTCGACAATACAAATGGCCCAAAGATATAGGCGTGACGCCAACCCAACCCAAATCAAGTTTGTAATCCTTTTATTCTCGATTAGTAAGCCATGTACCAAACATATGGCTTATATAGATCTAGGGCTGGTTTAGGCCGTGGCATAAAAGATGATCCTCCATACCATTTTCGAATATAGACAATCTAGGAAAAGGTGTTGGATGGTCTCATTCATATTACGACCAACATATTTACGGCTTCCTTTTCGGTTTTTCGACATTTTATTTGTTCTCTCGCCTCGGTGGTTTGTTTAGTCCTCATAAAAAAGCCATATGTTTGAATTGAACTGTATAATTTTATCCTCACATGGATATTTTCAGTTGTAGATACTGAACTTGACACTTGAGTGTTACTATAATGTTGTTATCTGTGTGGTTTTGTCATAGGAAACTGCAACTACTGCTGCTTATTTTATTTATAGAGATGAATATACGTGCTCAAGATAGAACAATGACTGTACCTTTTCCTCGCCCCTAGAACTGCCGGTGAAGCTTTGTCGTGTGTGCTGGCTGTTGACGACGCTCGAAAATGGTAAGCTGCAGCTATGTGATATACAAACCCTACTTATTGTTAGCTTTTTGCTTAGTGCTAGCTGTTGACTTCTCTGTGTAACCTAAATGTGTCTGATGTAGGTGTCTGATGGCACATTTACAACATCATCTGGCAACGAAACAACTTATTCTCTAGAGGATGGCTGGAGAGCTACATATGAAGAGACAGAGCAAGAGATAGATGATGGTACCACAGGGGGGCAAGAGAGAGATGATGGTACCACAGGGGGGCGTTCGGGATTTTTTACTGGAGAGGGGCAGCCATCTGGCTTTCCGGTGCGAAAGCGGAGGGTCAGGACACACACAAGGTGGCCAGAAGGCAAGATAGTTGTCACGGTGCTCAAGCCGAACGGGTTTCCCACTAAGAAGGTGGCCATGCTAAGAATGAAGAGACTTGCAAGTCTGATTGCTAGAGAAAGGGTCCCCTTGCTCACGCGATTCGATCTCTTCCTTAAGCGCCGCCGCAACAAAGGAATTCTTATTTGAGGACTGTGTCCAGAATTCATTGGAGTTTGTAGGCAACTTAAGGCCCATAGCATGTAAGAAGCTGTGGCAGTCAGTAGGCAAAAGTTTTAGGACCTTCAAAAGCAATCTAGTGCGGAATTACGTCATGAAGGGGTTGGATGCCACGGTGAAGCACCCATACATCACCAAGGACGATTGGGCAGCTTTTGTTGAAGCGAAGAGCAGCAAAGAGGCACTGGCAACAAGTGAGAGATACAAGCGGCTTAGGGAGAAGAACAAGCATGACCACGCTTTGCACGGGGACAGGAGGTTACGAGGCAAAGTTCGAAGTGTGGGAGAAGGAGGACACTTACTTACTCCACAATAGCATCAAGAATCCTTGGCATGAATTTCCAGTGAACCGCGCTCGGCATTTTTTGCGTGCACGGTGCGATGCTGGGCGTGTCGTCGTAATAAGGCCGCAATTGTTTGGTCGGGTGAAGAGTCTCGGTCTTTATCGAGAAGGTTTTAGAGAAGACCGCCGTGCTTCTTCCGAGGGCACCGGTGTAAGGGAAAGAGATATGCTCACGAGGGTCCCGGGCACCCCGTGCGAGCGCATGGGCGTGTGCGTGGTATGTCTAGTATGGCTGGTTGGAAGTTTTGGCCCGCTTTGCGTCGACATGTACAGAAAGAGGAAGTCCCCCGTGCGTTGGCGAAGCATATAGAGAAGAGTTTGGACCTCAACTAGATGAGCTCACGGCTAAGGTGGCGGCGTTGGAATCGGGGAGGACATGGTTCATCGCGCCCAACACCCCTAGCCGTAGGTGGTGTGAAGAGCAACGTCGCGACAAGCCGGTCGGCGGATGCCGCAGCTTGAGATACTTTCCACGTCGGCACTGTTGACATCTCTTATAGCATAAAATATATAGGCTTTTAAAAACTAAAATAAGGGCTTAAAATGAATATCAACATAGTATAAGGGCTTTACTGACATAATTCCATGAGTTTTGGTGATTTATATATTTTTAGGGATTAAACAGGAAAACGCCCAAGAGTTTGCAAGCCCTACGACATAAAGACGTATCCGTGACGTAACCCAACGTGGAACCTACACTAGAACATTCTAAAAGAGACCGAGAGCACCGAAGGAAGGTGGGGCCCACCGCGCAGCCAGCGGCGGCCCACTCAGGGCATGGCGACGGCCGCCCTGGTGGGGCCCCCAGTCAGCCTCCCATTCAAGGTCGGTTCAGCACCACCTATGAGGAGCAATCTAGTCCATTCATCAAGGTCGGTTTGATCCAAGGGCTGTTGTGCATCGCCTAGGGCTATATAAGGAGACCCCCTGCCCCCTGGGTGAAACCCTAATTCATTATCATTCATTATCAATAGGCTGAGGCCCTGAGTCTCCCCCTAGGTCTAGACTAGAACTAGAACTAGATGAGTTAGTATTCAAGAGGGATTAGATCTCATTAGATCTAGTCTTTAGAATAAGAGAGATAGAGAGGGGAAGGAACGTGAGGAGGTGCTTACCTGTCGGTGCTACCTCTACAACTTGTACCTCGGTGGAAGTTAACCTACACTTGGAGTTACTCTGGTAATCTACTTCTTCTTTTAGTAAGCATCATTGTTTATATTGTTCTTCTGATCTGCGGGTCTCTTTTGAGTACTTTAATCTATTGCAATAGATTGGAGTAATATTCGTAGTGTAAGCGTGGTGCTTGGACTCGGGTATCTCGTTAGATTCATCCTATATTCCGGATTGGTGGTAGATCACGACTGTGATAGCCCACTAGTTGGATATGACCAACTAGTTAGGGTGTCGTTGATCCTTTGTAGTCCCCATCCCGTCTGTAGGACTCGTGGGATTTATCTCTAGAAGAATCATCTTTTGTTGGTGTTTCTCCCTATGTGATGTCCCCAGATAGAACAGTAGAAGGCAAGTTTACTACGAGTAAGGATTAGATATCTTAGTAATCATCTCTATACTTTTAACCTTCTTAGGTCTTGTGCTACTCTGGGTTAAGATTAGATCTTAGTCTCCCTCACACGTTTCCCTATGGATACGATATTTAAAACCCTCCCGTGAAGGCTACAACGGTATCCATGCGCTTGCGGATTATTCATCTTCAATATTTACGTGGGCATAACAAATACCAACAAGCTTTTAAGCGCCGTTCTTGGGAAACGATTCTTTGAGTTGACTTTGAATCTACCTTATCCTTGTTTCATATTCTTTTTATTCTTTTATCCCTTTTATTCTTTTGTTTTCTTTTTCATTATGGATTCCACACCTATCTATAAATATCATCAACGCATGCGAAAGCTTTAGGACGCCACAATCTTCAGAACCTATCTTAACATCGTCCTATGAGCTACCCCTTGACTTTATAAACTTGGTTCAGAAACTAGCCTTCTCGGAGAGGGCGAGGCCAACCCATATTCACACCTACAAGAGTTTGAGCTAATTATGGATTGTCTTCGTATAAAAGGCATATCCGATAATACCTTACGTTGGAAGTTCTTTCCGTATTCTTTGACGGAAAAGCTAAACAAAGTGGTATTACCTGAATGTAGAGAAAGTGAATGGAGATTGGGGAACATTGTACACCAATTTTTATCTAAAATTCTTTCCCCACCGATCGAGTGGCCCGCCTTCGAGTAGAAATTCTAACTTTTAAACAACACAAAGAAGAGTCTCTTCTTTGCATCATGGGAACGTTTCAATGTCCTTACCACTACATGCCCAAACCTTGGTATTCTAGAACCAGTCTTTCTTCAACATTTTTATTTAGGTCTTACTAAGGAAGATGCAAATGACCTTAATGCGGCTTCGGGAGGCGCATTCCTCCATCTCGCCTCGCTAGAGAAGCAAGACTTCTCGTGGATAGATTTAGTGGATACTCCACCTCCCCTAGTACTTTTCCCCGAAAAAGGAAGAAGAGGAAATTACGATAGCTAATTCACAACACTTCCAATCCCAAAATTTAGCTATCCACCCCCGAACCATCAACATCCCAAAATCCCCCAAAGAAAGAAAAATTCCACCTTTGAAAGATCCTTTTGAACCTACCCTTAGAGATTATGGGAGAACAATAAATTCTTGTTCATACAAGAGATCTCCAAGTGACTATAATTCAGATTCTTTTAAGGAGATGACTCTTGTTGAACATGCTTATTCTTTTAAAAGACATTGGGAGAAACCCAAGGATGGCATGTCTGATCATGTCATGGAAGGAGAGCAAAGCTATCCAGAAAACCACCTTATCTTCTCCCCTTCTATGCCTAAACAAGATGACCTATTCGAACCTATCTCTAAACTCATCCTTGACCCCGATGAATTCGCATATCCCTACTTCTTTGAGACTCATGATGATCCTGGAAATTCATCGAAACAACCCATGTTTAGGAATCATCAAGACCACCAAGAAGACCAACAACAATGGCTTGAAAGTGTTAATAACATATGTGTCGCAGCCATTGAGTTGATGGACGAAATTTTAGATGAAATCAGCCCGAGAGACACCAACCCAAGGAATCCCTTAGATAACTATGATAAATTAACCTTGGAGGTTGAGAAGGAAGATGGCATCAATGAGCATGAGAGCTGCTTCATAGACACTTCATCTAGTCCATGTTCACATGATGAACTTCCTGAACCACCTAGTCTCTCTATCTTTAGCACTCGCAAGTTCTTCGACCCCCTTATTCGCTCTCCTCCTATAGATTTTGAAAGGGTGGTTGTGGACGTGTTCATCTATCATAAATATTTCAGATCCCGAATCTTGAGACAGATTGAAGTTGGAGGGGAAACCACTTTATCATCATGAATCATAATTCAATGGTTTCCCAAGGACGAGCTTGCTGTCCTAAAATAAGCATTTCTTAAGAAATAACATGAGTGTTTACCTTATTGCTATAAAACCCTTGTGAAATGAACATAGAGATATAAATGAGGAAATATTCCTTCGGGTATTTTTGTCACTAACCATTTCAGATCTGGAACAAGAAGAACGAAGGATAACAATATAAGGTATGTCCAACCAATCATTGTGCAACATTAATTCACATGCATAGAAATATCCCTTGACATGTTGCTACACTACTTGGTTGTCTCTACCTTAACGACATGCTAAAAAAAATTATATATGTTCTTCATCTCTGTTTGAGTAACTCTCTATAAATGCCTTCATGCTACCTTTTGTCTGCTTTAGTATGCTAAGGTTTGGAATAAGTTCATACATCTCTTAAATGAAGCATGGTGCCTAGTTTAGGAATTGTGATCTTACCTCCAAAGGCATTTTAAATTAAGCGTGGTGCTTAGGCTAAAATGCCCTCCTAAGTCAAATTAGACGTGGTGTCTAGGTTGATTTTTGAGCCAATGGTATGTTATTGTGGATATTGGATATTTTGTTGGACTAACCCTCAGAGAAAAGAAGAAACTCTCAAATAAGCTTGGGGGACGTCCCCGAGATGGACTCACAAAGTGAGAAGAAGCAAGATACAAAACCAGAAGACGCCAAGCACATGGATAAAGGAACTTCATGGAATAAAAAGAAGACAAATTAGGAAGAAGCTACATAAGAGGCCAAATAAGGAAAGCTTCTAGCAAAAGGAAAAAGACCACCACAAGTTGTTGAGGTGCCAGCGTGCTCCAACAATAAGGTAACATCTTGAGGTAAGTCGTCAATAAATAAGCTTTCCCTTAATTACGGCATGATCGAAATAAAGAACCAAACATGTTAGAGTAACACCCTAGCTTGATCCAGGTTTCATTAGCTCAACATGTTTTGTTAAGTTGCTCCTAACACCACTCTCTTCTCATAGTCCCAATCATATAAGAAAAAATATTACAACATTCATGTTTCATCTTCTGATCTTGCCACCCCAGTTAAGATTAATCAAAATACATAATACATCAAATACATTTTGTTTAATGTGCCTGAGGTTTTAGAGAAGAATAAATTTTTGGTTCTCATTTGGTGTTTTCCCACCAACAGGCCCATGCACTTGATCTCTACCTTGTCTTTGCAAACAGGACACACTTCGAAAGCAAAAATGTTGAGGAGTCCTGTCACTCCCCAAATTTCTATGAGTGAATGTCCTAAACCACAAAGCGGGCACACGAAACAAGAGGCCGCCAACCCCCACTATCAAATTTTCACTTCGAAGTGTTGGACCAACAATAGAACATGGGTGACACCATCTTCGAAATCACCATCTCGGAGATGCACCTACCAAGATCGATGATGCACTTAAGAAATCAACAAGGTAAGTAGTCTTGTTCAGGGGACTTAAAACACCGAACCCTCGCCGAAGGTAAGATCGATAGTTATCCATATTTAATGCATACCATATTTACTTCCTTGCATTGCATAATCATTTTCCTTTAGCATAACTAAATTTCCGCATTAGCATTGCATTGAAAATTTCTAAAGCCCCATATGAATAATCTTTTGGTGTGTAACAACCCATAACGATATTCATTGTGGCGGCATAAAAATAATTATGCATTCATCTAGTTGCATTTGCATCATAGTTCTTTGCATGCATATAAATTTATAAAACTCCAAAAATATTTTCCTGCTGGAGTTCTGCTTAAAATAATCATGATCCATCTCTAGGCACATGAAGCCTATGTGGCCAACCACTAACGCCTAATCTGTTCCACTAGCTTTGTTGTCTATTTGAGTTCAGAGATTCAAAGGGAGAGAGACATGATAGGATGACACCCTCATCACTGTCTACCTCAACTTCCACATCATCAACCCGACATTCCAATCTAGCTTGGGGAGAGCACCCCCCGTTATCTCGATAAGTATCTTTTTCCTATGTTTTAATATTAGCTAGATATGTTTTCTTTATAAAAAAAAAAGAAATAAAAAGATGTATAACCATGGAAAACCAAATAAAAAGTATAGGCTATATATATATATAATTTTAGTGTGATCTTTAGATATGGGAATAAATAAATAGAAGGAGTGTACCAAAGATTACTTTTCGCAAAAATAAAATGAACTCAAGAAGCTAATTCTCATGCATGGAAATGATGAATAGTTGTTCCGTCATAATTCCTTTCAAGTACCTAGCTTTCAAGCTTACTTTCTCTTGAGCCTTTAATGCAAAACTGTTTTGACTTGAGATTTGCTCAACCTAAAACCCGTGTGTAGCAATTGCTTACTCTAAAGTCTAGGTGATTGACGGATATGATATATGAAAGTTTGAGTCGCTATTTATCTTACTCCTAGTGACACTAGATTTCTAGAGATTTATCTTTTGAAAATTATAAAATGCACATGATAAGTTCTTGTATGACAGAGTGTTGAACCTCCTACCACAGCCATATATATATTGCTCTTTAGCTAGGAAAACCCTTTTCAAAATATATATATATAGGTGCTTACTTTGCATTGAGTTTGGTCAATCTTTGTCGATCCTTAGGAACTTGTCATTCTCACGATCACGTACACTCCACCTCATACCACCTCATCCCACTCTATTCCACTTGCATATATGCTACTTCTACCCTGGAAGTAAGCATCCACCACACACACCCACCATACGCATCCATCATATACCCACCAAAAAAATGTTCCACTCCAATCCTAAGAGAGAACAACCAAAAATATTCCTTACACCCATCAATTCAGCCAACAATCTTATAAAGCTCCATTACTCTTGTCTATCTCTCAAAAGTTATTACAAAAGAGATTTGGGTTGTATTCAAAAAAAAAAGAAAAAAAAAAAAAGGGAGATGAAAAATGGACAAGTGTCCTACGGGCGAGTAGAGCCTACCTCCCTAAAAAAGAGAATAAAGGAGAGTTAAAAAAAATGGACAAGTGTCCGCTATGAAAACAATGGGTACTAGATGCCCCTCTCCATAAAAAAAAAAAGAAAGAAGAAAAAGAAAGAAAGAATATGCAACCCCAAGGTTCTCTCAAGTGTTTCCAAGTTTCAAGAGAGATGATTCTTCAAGGAGCTAAAGTAGAATTAGGCTCTTTCCCCTCATTGCATTCATTACATTCGCCTCATACACCTACCACCATATTCATTCCACTACACCATACACATGCACATGCAGTATGACTTGTGACTTGGGATCCATTGCTTGAACTTATAATATATGCTTAGTAAGTAGATTTAGTTTTCTCCCACCTATAAACTCCACACATAAGCTTTAGATGTAGGGTGAGAGAGAAGAAGGCATAGTGTCCAACTGCCTTAGTCCAAAAATACCACATATTATGAGAGAAAGGCAACACACCATTATTGCCTTAGTAAGGATCCACCAACACCACAAATGAGAGACTTGAAAGGGTCATACTAAAGGAACTTTGAGTTTTATTTTGAAAAATAGCAAAAAAACTCCTGAATGATGGTTGAACAGAGTCCGAGACATGGTGCTTGACTTGATTGTTCTATCTTTCAATTGCCCAAGATCCCAAGAAAAGGCTATAAGCTCCATGGTTAAAGGTAATATGGGTAAGTTAAAGGTTGAAACGGTTTATTCTAATCCAAAGGAGAAATTTTGTTTGAAAGCATGAAAAGCGTTGTAGCAACTCCCGATCCATTCTTGAAGTTTGGCTTTGCTAGGGACTAGCAAAAAGGGTAAGCTTGGGGGAGCTTGTTGACATCTCTTATAGCATAAAATATATAGGCTTTTAAAAACTGAAATAAGGGCTTAAAATGAATATCAACATAGTATAAGGGCTTTTTCTTGACATAATTCCATGAGTTTTGGTGATTTATATATTTTCGAGGGGATTAAACAGAAAACATCCAAGAGTTTGCAAGCCCTACGACATAAAGACGTATCCGTGACGTAACCCAATGTGGAACCTACAATAGAACATTCTAGAAGAGACCGAGAGCACCGGAAGGAAGGTGGGGCCCACCGCGGTAGAGCCAGCGGCGGCCCACTCGGGGCATGGCGGCGGCCGCCACCGTGGGGCCCCCCGTCGCCCTCCCATTCAAGGTCGGTTCAGCACCGCCTATGAGGAGCAATCTAGTCCATCCATCAAGGTCGGTTTGATCCAAGGGGTCGCCGTGCATCGCCTAGGGCTATATAAGGAGACCCCCTCCCCTCAGGTGAAACCCTAATTCATTATCATTCATTATCAATAGGCCGAGGCCCTGAGTCTCCCCCTAGGTCTAGACTAGAACTAGAACTAGATGAGTTAGTATTCAAGAGGGATTAGATCTCATTAGATCTAGTCTTTAGAATAAGAGAGATAGAGAGAGGGAAGGAACATGAGGAGGTGCCGGCCTGTCGGTGCTACCTCTACAACTTGTACCTCGGTGGAAGTTAACCTACACTTGGAGTTACTCTGGTAATCTACTTCTTTTAGTAAGCATCATTGTTTATATTGTTCTTCTGATCTGCGGGTCTCTTTTGAGTACTTTAATCTATTGCAATAGATTGGAGTAATATTCGTAGTGTAACCGTGGTGCTTGGACTCGGGTATCTCGTTAGATTCATCCTATATTCTGGATTGGTGGTAGATCACGACTGTGATAGCCCGCTAGTTGGATATGACCAACTAGTTAGGGTGTCGTTGATCCTTTGTAGTCCCCATCCCGTCTGTAGGACTTGTGGGATTTATCTCTAGAAGAATCATCTTTTGTTGGTGTTTCTCCCTATGTGATGTCCCCAGATAGAACAGTAGAAGGCAAGTTTACTACGAGTAAGGATTAGATATCTTAGTAATCATCTCTATACTTTTAACCTTCTTAGGTCTTGTGCTACTCTGGGTTAAGATTAGATCTTAGTCTCCCTCACATGTTTCCCTATGGATACGATATTTAAAACCCTCCGGTGAAGGCTACAACGGTATCCGTGCGCTTGCGGATTATTCATCTTCAATATTTCTGTGGGCATAACAAATACCAACAGCACCATGTACCCTTGCAGTGAAGACTCGAGGTTATCTAGTTGAGGTAGCAAGGGGAATGGTATACCCGAATCAACTACATCTTAAAGGTCAACCAATACTGGAAGGACATTCTATTGTTTCTATTGATCATGTAACTCCCTGGTTTTGAGGCTACACTCTTTGGATCCGCCGACAAATGTCGAGATTAAGGCTCTTGGACAAAGCTATGTGTAAGATGATCCGGTGGAGCAGAGCCCGTCTTCTTTGTAGCATTCCTAAAGCTCTCTTCTTTTACCGCCCCAAAACCTCCAGTGCCTACTTCTGCCGCCTCAATGAAAGTCAATTTAAAGGACTGTATGACACGCAGCTTAAATGGGAATGACAGCAATGATCAGAGTCCTTCTCAGGCTGCAATGGATGGGAATGCGGCGACCCGCTCGCATGCCAATGACGGTCAGAGTGCCTTGCAGAGTGCATCGGCTAACGATGTGGAAACTGGCTCCTCTCAAGGCAAGGATGACCAGAGTGCCTCGCAGAGCTGCAGGGCTGAGAATGCGGGGAGTGGCTCGCATGACAAGAATGTCCGAGTGCCTCTCGAGTGCGGTGCTAAGAATCAAGCGGGGCTCAACAAATAGGACGGCAAGGTCCAAACAAGCATGTTTCGGGCAAGGTCCAAACAAGAATGTACAGTAAGTAGTGCTTCACCGAGTTCTGCACTCGTACGTGTTTCCATTCGATGAATAACCACTTTGTGTTTCATATGTTTGCGGTGCGGTCAAAACCGATGAAAAGACATGTGGGTACACGCCCCACCACTTCTGGCCGTGATGAAACAAGTTCATCTCGGACCGTCACGAGGTAACTCGAAGTGTAGCTCCATCATGTGCCTACCTTTGTTTGGCAATAAAGACCATGTGTACAACAAACACTTATGCCTACCTTTCTTTGTATTAGGATTTTGATTTGTCCGGAAATTCGATTAATTTGGAGGATATTAGAGAGGAGATCGCCAAGTTTGTTATGGAAGAGATCATCGACCACGGCTCGGCGGTATTCGTTTCGTGAACCGTGAGTTCCTTCTGTTTCCCTTTGCCGCATGACGATCGGTGGATACATGCATTTGAACTGTGTTATTTATGTTGTGAACAATCGTGTGGCGTGCCCTGAACAACCGGCTATGTTCTGCAGGTGAAGAACATTCGAGATACACACGAATTTTCGAGAGATACACATGAATTTTAAGAAATACAAATGAATTTTCCATCTTTGCAGCGCCGTCGCCATTTGTTTGTGATCGGACCTATGTATATGTATTATATACGTATTAATAGTACCAATACCGTGTATATGTATTATACGCACGTCTCAATTTTCTAGAGGCGTCTCTAGTCTCGACACGATCTGGACCCATCTTAACCGGTCTGTAATAACCGAATAAGTACGTACCACACCGCGGCTAACGGCGTCGCCGTGGGTTTCGAATAGTTTTTGTCACGTGAATCCGTGCGTAATATCTAAATAATTAACGACATGTGTTTCCGATGCGTCTGTGAACCACCGTCTGTAGTCCGTCGGTTTAAATCGAGCACCGGTAAACGCGTCTGAAATAGAAACCTTGACGCAGACACGCGAAAGGGACATGCATCTATAATTTCCCGGTAGCTACGGTCGAGCATCCGCTACAAGCGTCTGAAAATGCGGAACGATTACGAAAAAGGAAAAACCACGTCACGTAAACTAAGCGAAAGCTACTGGGCGTGGCGGACAAAACGAACGTCTGTAAAGGGTTGAGGAACTACGGACATGTAATCTACACACACGTCTAAAATGAAGCGAAAAACCACGGACCGGGTTTGGCGTATGTCTATAACCGCGCCCGTATTACGGTCGGTTATCGTCCGCACGGTGCACGTATATTACTAATGCTTTACGTGACGCGTTTCACTAGCGGGCGTGCGTGCGGTTTACGATTCTGGTAGCGTGGCACGCGGTTTTGTAAAATAGTCCGCTGCGGTCGAGCTTCTACGATCGTATCTTTGCTCTTGGCGTCACTACTTTTGGACGCGGATACGACGATTCTGATGCCGTGGGTCTCGTGAGGTTTCCCAAGGTACGCGGTCGCATCTTAGACGGTATGTGCGTAGATCTTGTAGACCACAGTCGAGCAAAACCCTAGGACATAGACGTTCCACGGCGCGTGTGTAACAAGGGCTCACTACGGGCGGGAAGTTTGAGACGCCGCGAAATCCCGTTTGTATTAAAGCCTGTTCTCCAGACTCGCTACGGACGTGTCTGTAAAAGTCGACATTTAGAGACCCTAATGGGCGACGCCAAGCGCCGCTGCTGATCATAGAAGCCCTCAACGCGCGACTGTAGAGGCCTTTTTTTACATAGTGTTGGATGCCTTGCATAAGCTCTTCCACCCCTTCTTGTTTTCTTCTTCATCTTCAAGTCATCAACTTTAGCTTCATGGTTGATCTTGGGGCTTAGGTTGAGGCTTTTCTTGTTGCTTCAACTTGAGCTTTTCTTCATTTGGACAAGCCTTTGCAAGATGTCCCTTTTTATGGCATTGGTAGCACATGAAATAAGATAGCTTCTCCTTTTCTTGTTTCTTGACCTTCTTTGCTATTTTCCTCCCACTTTTGGTCATCTTCTTCTTGATGAACCCAAGACCACTCTTATCATGTAGGCTTCTTGGATTCTTCACTATTTTCTCGAAGAGGACCTTAGAGTTGTAGCACCTCTCTAACCGGTTGTTGTTGGTAAAAGTTAAGCCCACAGAAATATTTATGATTTGTATAATCCGCAAGCGCACGGATACCGGTGAGCACTTCACCTGGGAGATGGGTTTTAAATATCGTATCCACAAGGAGAAAGGTTTACGAATAGTGAAGATATAACTAAGGCCAGAGAATCGCAACAAGGAAGGAAGTTGATAAATCTTTAAGAAGACGGCTATGGTTGTCTAATTGATATTCTTGTAAGGCTTGTGAATATATCTTATGGGAACTTTATTCAAGGAGAAAGACACTAGCAAAGAGTGCAAACTCCTAGCAAATAGGTTCTACCGAGGCCTATCCAACGGGATGCGGAATACAAAGAGTTAACGTAGCTATAAGTCACCTACGTTAGTTACCACAATCCGGAAGGTAGGGTGCATCTACGAGCTATCTAGTCTAAGCACCACGCTCACACTAGGGGTAGCAACCTCAATCCAAGAGCGATAAGAATTGAAGTACTCTAAAAGAGTCGCAAACCACAAGAATAATATAAACAAGTAAACTTACTCAAATAAGAAGTTGATCCACCATAGTTGTCTTAGGATCAAGCTCCAAAGGAGGCTTGATCCCTGAGGTACAAGCGAAGAGGAGACATCGACGGGTTCCGAGCTTCCCTTAACTTCTCCTTCCACTCAATCTCTATCTTTCGAACAAGACTAGATTTAGCTACTCTCGCAGGGAGCTATGAACTAGTCTCTCAACTTGCTAATCTTCTCTCTCAACTAGATCTAGAGCTCTTCTAATTAGAGGCTAGGGCATAGGCTGTTGATCAAGGTTAACTGGATGGAGTAATGAACTAATGAACCATCTTTGCCCTGGCGGGGGCCGGGGGCATGCTTATATAGCCGGGGTCGATGAACCGTAGCCCTTGGATGAAACCGACCTTGATAGATGGACGGGATTGATCCTCAATGGCGCTTAGAACCGACATAGAACAGGAGGGCGACGGGGGCCCACGGGGCGGCCGCCGCCCGGGGCCCGGGGCGGCCGGCGCCCCCCCGACAGGTGGGCCCGGCCCCGGTCTGCGGGCTTCGAGTCTTCTAGGGTCTTCTTACGTGGGTTTCAAGTTGGGTTGTTTCACGGTCACGTCCTTCATCGTATGGGGTGCAAAACTATGGGCTTTTACCTGTGAATCCCTGAAAAATATATAATTCACCAAAACTCATGGAAATTGTTAGTAAAGCCCCTAGTTCTACATAAATATTCATTTATACCCTTATTTCAGTTTTAATTGAGCTATAAAAATATACTATAAGATGTGTCAACAGTTGCTCAAATTCTTCACTTTCTTTTTGAGCTCATCATTCTCCTTTAAAAGGTTAGTCTCACAAGACATAGGAGAAGAACAAGCATCTAATGATGAAGAATATGGCATATTCAATAAATCATCGCAAGAGGTGGATACATGCTTCTTGCCTACATCACAAGGGTTAGCACAAATATGTGATTGATCAATTGACCCAAGTGATGAGCTCTCACTAGTTTTAGATTTTTCATTTGAAAACTTCTTAGTGAGAAAAGCATGGTCTTGTACCAAGTTATCATGAGTAACACTAAGTTCCTCATGAGCCAATTTTAGTTCCTCATGTGAACAAGTAGTGACATAAAGTAGATGCTCTTGTTGTTCACATGTGTTCTTTAGAAGAGTTTTCTTTTTCCAAATTCAAAGATCTAGCTTTCTCATTTTCTAAAGACATGGTCATGCTAGCAAGTCTACTAACAAGCTCATCATAAGAATCATCATGATCAATCACATTGTCATTTGATACCTTGGTGTCACCTAGTGACACAAGACAATATGTTGATGTAGTGGATGGACTTGTAGTAGCATCATCAACCAAGCATGAACCATCAACATTGCTATCAAGTGTGCTTGAGGTAGAATCATCACTTGTATCACTTGAGGCATCGTCATCAACCTTGTCAAGTGAACTTGTGGTAGTCCGATCATCTTCTTCACTTGACCATGAGGTGGAGCTATGTGGCTCATCATCCTCATTAACCACCACCTTTGGTGCCTCATCCTCAAACTTGCCATCATCCTAAGTGGAGGCATCGCCGAAGGTGTGCTTGATGGACTCCCACACCTCATGTGCGGATCCCTCATGGTTCATCTTATCAAAATCTTCAAGTCTCAAAGAATTCATTAGAAAAAGATATGCATGTGCATCAAGCTCATACAATGGTCTTTGAGATTTGGTTAGATTTTTATGGTCCAAGACACCGGTGAGACCACTAGTGACAACCCACCAAACCTTAGGTCCCATGGCACGAAAATGATCAAGCATATGGTGTTTCAACTGTGCAAAGTGTGTGCCATCAAAAATATGTGTCACTCAAACAAGCATCACTAAACCCTCTAGTTTCCATCCTCTCGGGCCGGTTAAGACCACTAAATGAGAGACCACGGCTCTGATACCACGTGAAGGGTCGAGATGGGGACTAGATGGGAGGGGGGTGAATAGTCCATATTAAAAACTAATCGCACCGGCTAGCCAAAACTAATGCGGAATTAAACTTATCGGTCTAGCCAAGACTTCACCCCTCTAACTAATACTCTAAATCACCTCACAAAAGATCCTATAAAATAAGAGTGAGGTGACAAGCCTAGCTTGAGCTCCTAACCATTTCTATTGCAAGGTCACACAAACCTAAGCACTAGTACTTCAAGTATGGGTGAGCTCCTACACAATTCTAGTAAGCAAAAGCACAAAGCCCCTAAGCTCACTAGATGCACAATGGACAAGGCAACACACGCCTAACCCAAAGGCTCAAATTACCTAGCTACACAAGCTAAGCAAAGTAACTAAACAAGCTACACAAGCTAAGCAAAGTAACTAAATAAGCTACACAAGCTAGATAGTTACAACTATACTAGTCAACCACAAGCACAATATATATGAATGTAAGAACGAAGCTTGTGATCAAGAGAATGCAAACCACCGTGAAGTGTGGACACAAGATGACACCGGTGATTTTTTACCGAGGTCTCGGGAAGCTTGCCAACTTCCCCCTACTCCTCGTTGTGTCGACCGACACCTTGGTGGTTCCACGGTTTGGCAAATCACCCAGTGATGATCCACAAGCTTAATGGCCAGTGCCAAATCCCATAGTGGGAGCTTGATCGAATCCCTCACACAGTGTGAGTCCTCGAGCCAATCCCTCGGAGGGTACCGTGTGAACCCACACGCAAGTATGGTACCTCAATGATATGCTCCACTAGAGTTGCTCTTCACGATCCCCACGAGGTGAGCACAAACCTCTCACAATCTCTTCTCCGGAGCACCGCACAATCTTCTATGCGTGCCTCGACGGAGCCTCTTGCCACCAAGCCGTCTAGGAGGTGGCAACCTCCAAGAGAAACAAGCACACCGGCTTGCAACACGATCACCTAGTGCCACACGATGCAATCTCTCAAAGCAATCGCACTAGAATCGCTCACTCACTCAATTGGATGAACACTATCAAGTTAGAGTGAGTAGAGGGCTCTCCAAGCACCACTATACCAGCCACCAAGGCTCAAATGTGCTAACCAACCTCCCAAGGCCGGCCAAACAAGTATATATAGGCTCCCCATCAAAATAGAGCCGTTGGGGATGAATTCACACTTTTCTGTACAGCACCGGACGCGCCAGGCGCCGTACAAAACAGCCCCGAGCAAACTAGCCGTTGGCACGCTTTTCTACAGCGCCGGACGCGCTAGGCGCTGGCGCCGGATGCGCCAGGTGTAGCCCCGGACGCGGTCCAGAGAGGGTGTAAACCAACCGACCCGCTGGACGCAAAACAACAAGCGTCGGACGCGTCCTACGCTAGTCTCAGCGTCCGGCGTTGTTGTTAGCTCGACCAACACCCAATCAAACGTCCATAACTCTTTCATCCGAACTCCGTTTTTGATGATCTTAGACTCTATGGAAAGCTAACTCAGCGGGCTACACAACCCATATGGTTACTTGATCCAAAGCTCAATGGATCGAAGCAGTATTCCACTCCAAATTCAGTCCAATTGTCCGAGAAACACCGAAACACCTTCTCCTTTGCAAATGTGCCAACACCACCAAGTGTACATCTCCATGTGCAAGTGTGTTAGCATTTTCACAATCATTTTCAAAGGATTTTCTCTTGCTCTTACCACGCCACTCGATCCTAACACATCGCAAAGTTAGATCGCACAAGTGGCACTAGATGACCGATATGCAAACAAGTTTGCCCCTCTTGATAGTACGGCCATCTATCCTAAACCCGATCATAAACTTCTCTAAGCACCTATGACCGGCGAAATGAAATGCCCTATAGGTTATACCTTTGCCTTGCGCATTTCTATTCCGCTCCATCTTCAAGTGCCGATACAACACATGCACCAACACGATCAAGAATGATATGATCCATTTCATATCATCACATGACCTTCTTGGTCCATCGATCTTGACCTCACTTGCTCTTCACCGTTGCCTCGGTCCGTTGGCGCCAAGTTTTGCCCAAGCTTCACCACCTCGCGGTCCATGACTTCAAAGCCTCGACTTGCCCTTCACACTTGCAACCGGTCCATCAAGCCAAGCCTTGTCTTGATCTTCACCACCTTGGTCACATGACTCCATGTCATGTCTCATATGCAATAAGCTCCTTCATTGCATCATCACATGTGAACTAATCTCCTGTGCATTATCTCAATCACACATTATTAGTTCACCTAATGTTGACACTCAATTACCAAAAACCACAAGAGACCTTTCAATGAGCCGCTACTGGACCCGCATGTGGCAGCGGCTGGAGCCGCGCTCGGACCGAGGCCAATCGGCTCGCGGGACCCCTCGCATCGCGGGCGTCCCAGAGAGGTGAGGGACGGCCGTGTGTGTAACGGGGCATGCATAAGGGCGCTCCCTCGGACCCTCGCCTGGGGCGCCCGAGAAGGGGGAGGGCGCCAAGGGCAAAGAACAGAGGGCGCAAAGCTTTGGGTGTCACCGCACGACGGCAGCAGGGGCGCGTTGTCTCGCTGCGGTGGCGGGGTTGCTCTCACGCGGAGACGGAAAAAGAAAGGGAAGAGAAAAAGGGAAAAGAAAAAAAGAAATGGAAAAAAGGAAAAAAAAGAGGAAGAAGGAAGGGGGGGGTAAACGCATATTTCCATGGGCCACTCACCCTCACGTTAGCGAGGCTAATCGGGTGTTGGTATTTCTAACGTCACTAACTAGTAATGGCGTTTAGAAAGAATATCGATGTTGCTTTCATAAAACTAAAAGAAATAATTCATTGCATCATAGCATATCCGAAAAGGTTGTCATCCCTATAGTTAAACTACTAATATGCAAGGAATAAAATATTCGTACTATGCCTTAATAACTTCTTAATAAGTAAATAAACAATTATAACTGGGTATCCGCAGTTTACGGATATGAATATACCATTGTAGCATTTTAACCGGGAGTAAGAACCGTGTGTTGAATTTATATTCTACCACGGGGAAAGAAGTCTTCTATCGTGAATTAACTATACATAGGTGCTAAACATCTTAATCATCTCTCGTGTGCAAAGCTTAAGTGTTAAACTTATCAATTAATTAAACAAGGATCAAAGTTCACAATAAAGATAATGATAAAGTTCTTGATAAATAGATTCAACCAAAGTCATATCTAAGTGGGCTAAAATAGAAAGTGTCAAACAAGGGGACGATAGCAATTCATAGGCTAGCTAGCATTAGAAACTCCAATATGTAACTCTAAACTATAAGTTAGGATCTACTCAATTAGTGCAATACATCTAACAATCATTGAAGAAAGACTAATTAAATCCTTACATGAGGACGAGATGTGAAGACTAAGGCCGAAACTTAGAACAACCCGAATAATATCATCCGCTAGGCCTACATACGGGGGATGGATTGCAAAGGACTCAATGGTGCCGTCACCACCACGATCTACCACGACCACCCGGCACATAGGGTGCAAACGCGGTAAATAAGATCTAATCACCACGATTACATCATCTCGCCACTCACCCATGATATCAATAGATGAGCGCTATACGAATCCATGTATGAACATAACAAGAATTCAACTATGCTAAACGTGTAATCAAAGTAAATACTAGAACAAATAATCTCGAATATAAACATGATCAAGATATTCATATTAAGCATGTGTCCGGAACTTGAAGACTACTTACAATGAAGAACTTACAAGAACGAGGCCCCCTTGAGCCGGCCTCCGACGATCCGAGCGGATTTCTCCCTTCCTACTAGTTCTAGTCTTGATTGCTACTCTTCCTAAAGCGATGTTTCTACAGCGTGGGATATGACTTGGATCTTGAAGCGTTGTTGCTGAATTGAGAACTTGATGATCTCGAAAAAGGGGGGTCTAGGGGTCTATATATATGGGTCTTCTTATGTCCCTTCGGCTTGAGCGATGTGGTACTAATCTTTGATTCATCTCGTGCTTCTACCGACGCCCTCGGATCAAACCGACGTTAAACAACCGGTTTAGATTGCGTCTTAGAGGCGGTGGAGGAAGGTTCCGGAGACAGGGCTTGCTTGGCGGCCAAGTAGGGCCGATCGGCCCCATTATTGGGCCGATCGGCCCAGGGGGAGTCCCCCCCTGGGTCCCGTCGTGCGTCGTGGCTTCTGGAGTCTTCTAGATGATGTTTTCTTCGGTTGTCAAGTTTGGTCCACATCGGGATTAATCCGAGCCTTCTAGAGTCTTTCTCGGAGTTGGATCGCGTTGCGTCGCGTAGTCGTATGGCTCGCGAACTCTGCTGTTTTTCTGTTTAGTCCCTGCAATTCAAACATTACCAAAACTGATGGAAATATGTTAGTGACCCCCTATTCTAGGTTGTTATTATTATTTATACCCCTTTCTCATGTTTAATTGATTAATAATTTTATATGATAACAAGTGTCAACAAACTCCCCCAAGCTTACCCTTTGCTAGTCCCTAGCAAAGCTATATGCTATAGTAGGATCAGGAGTTGCTACTACGCTTTCATACCTCGAAATCTTGTGTTACTCAGAAATAAATTCTCCTCTTAACCAGTTGCTCTCTCATACTGTTTACCATGAGGCGTAGCCTTTTCACGAATCATAAGCAAGATAAAACAATCAAGTTAAGTACCATGTCTCAAGTTCTTTGATCAACTATCATCCATAGTATTTTTCAAAAGAAAACTTCGTTATCCTATGTATGACCCTCTTAAGTGGATGGTGGTAATGGAGTTATACAAGTGGCGGAACATACATAGTGGGATGATAGTGGTGAAGTGGGTGAGGATGAAAGGTAGTAAATAGCCTTAGCCTTTTTCTAGTATTTTTCTTCTCAAGCATCTTAGACTATATCTCTCTTTCTAAAAATTGCTAGGACCTGGGCTGTCCATTCTTGGAGAGGTGGGCTTTGCCCCGGACTTGTGTCCATTTTTTCTCTCTCCTTAGAGATGTGGGCCCTACTCACCCTGGACACGTGTCCATTATTCATCTCTAAATATATTTTTATTATTAGGGAGGTAGGCCCTTCTCGCCTAGTATGACTTTTTTGTCCGTTACTCTCCCTCTCTCGTCTCACTTTTCTCTAGATATATATATATTTTTTTTTTTTCGAATGTAGCCCAAATTTTTATAAAAACATTGAGAGAGACATATCCAAAGATTGCAAGAGTTTATTTTTATAATTATATTTATGGCTAGCGGTTTGATGGAGTATGGGGAGGCGTATTTCTGAGTTAGAAGCAAAGATTTAATGGAGTGGGATGATCTTGATGTGAATGATAAACTCTTAAGGGTCATAGCTAAGGAACTCATCATGTAATTTTATAATTTTTAAAGATAAAAACCAGGAGTCAAGTATCTCTAAGATTATGATAAAATGTGCTGACTCAACTTTTCATGTACTTTTATCTTTTAATGCGAAGACTCAGATTAAGCATGTGCTTCCCATGTGTTTTTGGGTTTAGAGCAAATTAAGCATTTAAAGCTTTGGGAGAATTTAAGTCCAAAGTGTAAGTATTTTTTTAAGAGGAATTAGGGCGGAGCAACTATTCATCATCTCCTTAGCATCATCAAGATCATAATTAAAAGAAAGTAATCTAGCAAGTTCCAAAGATTTATTTGACTCTTTAACACTAAGACTTTTAACTAAGACTCATTAACTAAGACTCATTAACTCTAAGCAAATATAACTAGCTAATAAATAAGACATAGGATAGTGATACTTATAGTGGTAAATGGGGATGCCCCCCCAAGCTTGATCTTGAAGTAGTTCTTTGTTCATCCTTGGAGCTTGCTCCTCTTTTTGGGGTCTCCTTTAATGTTCTCCCTGTTAATATTAGTTTTGCACATACCCGAAGGAACAAAATCTTAGGATGTTAATGTGAGCCTTCATGTGCTCACGTCTTTTTGGATTTTTATTATTAAAGGTGTGGACCTTCAGGTGCCCATATTTTTTGAAATTTTTTCTATGCAATAGGGATGCTAATGCAAAAACATATGAGTGCAAAAATTTTGTATTTTTATATTTATGCCACCACAAAGAAGGAGTGCTTGCATGGGGCTTAGGAGACTGATGCAAAGAAACATATTTTTGAGATTTTCTAAGTGTAGGTTTAGAAAAAGTAGATATGCTAAAGGAAACATGCTAATTGAAATATGCTTTGCGAAAAATTAAATATGCAGAGATAAATACCGAGTTACCTCTCGGCGAGAGTTTAAAGCACTTACCCCATGGCGTGGTGTCGCCTATGGGCCCTCGTATAAATGTTGTACCGAAGGTTCCTTCAATGATCTCAAAGGGTGGCGTAGACGAAGTGGCCGAGGAAGTCGATTGTTCAGTTGTTGATGCCGGCCCCCGGGCGTGTACTCTCGTTGCTCTTCTTAGCAGGTAGCAGACTTTCTTTCTTTTCCGGATTGTTTCTTTGGTGGAGACCACTCGGGTGTAGCCTGTGCAGATTCAAGATGGGTAGGAGCTGAGTGTACTTTTCCTTGATGTCTTTTTCTATTCTCTCAATGTGCTCCATCTTCGAGTCCATCTTTTGTTGTAGTCTCTGGAGACGTTTACGGCTCTTGGTCTTTCTTCGGGTCTGTTCATAGTTAGTATAAGTATTGAAGAAACAATATATCTTTTACCTTGAATGCGAAGTGGATCTCGCCTCGGCCCCGATGTAGATGATAGCTCTTGTAGTGTTCGAGAACGGTCTTCCAAGTACTATGGGAGGATCTTGTTCTTCTTCGCCCATGTCCATGACTAAAAGTCGGTGAGGGCGTAGCGGATCCTTGATTTTGACGGGGGGGTTTCGTGCAATACCTTCCGGGACTCGGTATGATTGGTCCGCCATCCGTAGCATTACATAGGTGGAACACAAAGGCGATTACCATATATTAATTGATACGTTACCTTTGACATTAAGTTGATGCGATCCCGTGTCGCGGACAACTTGCCGGAAGTTCCATTGATTGATGGAGCAATGGATTGACGGAACTCGAGTGGTCGCCTAGCTTCTCTAATGGTGGTGGAATGCGCCGAGTCTCTTTGCGTTCATTGATTGATCATCAAGACTCGTTCCACATGTGGTCGAGGTTGACGGTTCTTCTTGTTCTTGCTTCTTCTTTTTTCCTCTTCTCGGCCGGTTTGTGCGTGTACTTGAGGGTGCGGTAGTGGTACGGTTGGAGCGGGGGGAGCTAAGGTCTTGTGTTTGCGGTTGAATCTCTCCCTCCGTCCGTTGGCGGTGAAGGCGACCTTTGCGGTGTCGGCGTAGATGATGGCCTTGGTGGTGGCAAGGAAGGGGGCCCATGGCGTTCTTACCTTTGCCCGTATCCGGGGACCACGCGAAGTCGGTGGCCACATAGAGCTTACCGATGTAAAGACAAACGTCTTCCGGGATGCCTTCGGGATAGCATAGCGGCCCGATCGCAAGTTGTAGGCACATGGTTGTGTATAGTAAATCTGCATCCGGCTCAAGGTTTACCTTAGGCATGATGTTGACACTTGAGCCAAAATCGACGAGCGCGTCGTAGGTGCGGCGCCGATTTCAATGGTGACGACCGGTCTCCCCGGATCTCCTTTCTTGGTGGGCATACCCGGTCGGCGACAATTCAGTCCTCCTCGTGCATCCTTGGTCCGAATACCGCATAGTAGTAAATATCGACAAGGTTTGCAGATTCTAATTCTTCCTACCGTCGGTTTACTGGTTAGGCATAGGGGCGAGATAAAGCCACCCAGACAATTGAGATTCTATCATTTTATTAAAGCTATCTTTGGTTCTTTATTGCGAAGAAAAGCTTTCCATTTTAGTACTAATAGTTTCTAGCATTTTATCATTGGAAGCTAACTTCTTAGACAGATTATCCATGAGTCTACCTTGGTTTTGTACTAACTCTCTTAAAGGTGAGAAATTATTGAAAGAGTTATTACCTTGATAGTTACCGAGTAGTTACCTTGGTAGTTGGGTCTCTGTTGATTCCATCCTTGATTCGGAGGGGCGATCTTGGTTGTTGTTGTTGTTGATGTAATTCACGTCCTCTTCTAGCTCGGGACATTGGCTGCCCGAGTGTCGGTGTTGCCACATTCTTCACATGTCATGCGGGAATCGAAGAGTTGCATGACTTCCTTTTCTCGGGGGCTTTGTCTTCAAGCTTCTTCATAATTAAATCCATTTTGGCGAAAAGATGTCTACCTCTTTCACTGGTGCATTCCTCTTTCTTTCTTGCGGGGTTGACGGTCCTCATTCCAAGCTTGGTTTGATGCCATCTTCTCCACAAGGTCGGTGAGTTTGATTTAGTGTAAGGGACGGGAAAAGCACCTCCGGTCTCACGAGTGTTGTTGTTGAGCCCGTGGTAGAAGGTCCGCATGAGTAGCCGTTCTCCATTCCATGGTGTGGGCATTCGATGATGTAGTCTTGGAAGCGTTCCCACGCCTGCGAACGGATTCATCGTGTTCTTCTTTGAAAACTTGAGATTTTCCCCGTAAGGCGTTGGTTTTGCCTATAGGGAAGAATTTTGCCAGAAAGGCGGTGAGAGCAAAGTGCCCAAGTAGTGAGTTTGTCTTTGTTGGCGTAGAACCACCGCTTCGCTCGTCCCAAGAGTGAGAATGGGAACAAACGGTAGGATTGCATCACTTGAGACATCTTTGATGGTGAAGGTGCCACGAATCTCTAGGAAGTGTTGTAGGTGAGCATTGGCATCTTCATGGGCTTTTCCACGAAATTGGCTAGCTTGTACCATGTTGATGAGTGCGGGCTTGAGCTCAAAAGCTTTGTCTCCCACATCGATCGTCGGCCCGGTGCGGATGTTGGCCGTAGTCGGTCTGCAGTACTCGCGGAGGGTCTTGTTTGCCATGACTTCGAACACGGGTGCTAAGCTTGCAAATGGAGGAGTCTTCCGAGGTAGTGATCTTAGGTTGAGACTTCAACTTGGATCTTGCCTCCTTCAAGAGTTTTTTCTCGGATCGAATCGAAAGTTTTCAGGAAGATTCCTTTTCATACATTACCCTCGAAATAGATAGAAAGAATAATAACGAGGGTAAACTTGTTTAAGCAATTGATAAATTTAATACTTTACAATGCGTGAGAGAGATGTATGCAAGTTAATCCTATTTTTTTATTTTATTGGGCTATAGACTTTCTTTCCCCGGCAACGTTTAGAAAGAATATCGATGTTGCTTCGATAAAACTAAAAGAAATAATTCATTGCGAGTTCATAGCATATCCGAAAAGGTTGTCATCCCTATAGTTAAACTACTAATATGCAAGGAATAAAATATTCGTACTATGCCTTAATAACTTCTTAATAAGTAAATAAACAATTATAATTATCCGCAGCGCACGATATGAATATACCATTGTAGCATTTTAACCGAGGAGTAAGAACCGTGTGTTGAATTTATATTCTACCACGAGGGAAAGAAGTCTTCTATCGTGAATTAACTATACATAGGTGCTAAACATCTTAATCATCTCTCGTGTGCAAAGCTTAAGTGTTAAACTTATCAATTAATTAAACAAGGATCAAAGTTCACAATAAAGATAATGATAAAGTTCTTGATAAATAGATTCAACCAAAGTCATATCTAAGTGGGCTAAAATAGAAAGTGTCAAACAAAGGATCGATAGCAATTCATAGGCTAGCTAGCATTAGAAACTCCAATATGTAACTCTAAACTATAAGTTAGGATCTACTCAATTAGTGCAATACATCTAACAATCATTGAAGAAAGACTAATTAAATCCTTACATGAGGACAGAATCCGTGAAGACTAAGGCCGAAACTTAGAACAACCCGAATAATATCATCCGCTAGGCCTACATACGAGGGATGGATTGCAAAGGACTCAATGGTGCTGTCACCACCACGATCTACCACACGACCCGGCACATAGGGTGCAAACGCAGTAAATAAGATCTAATCACCACGATTACATCATCTCTACCACTCACCCATGATATCAATAGATGAGCGCTATACGAATCCATGTATGAACATAACATAATTCAACTATGCTAAACGTGTAATCAAAGTAAATACTAGAACAAATAATCTCGAATATAAACATGATCAAGATATTCATATTAAGCATGTGTCCGGAACTTGAAGACTACTTACAATGAAGAACTTACAAGAACGAGGCCCTGATCTTGAGCCGGCCTCCGACGATCCGAAGCGGATTTCTCCCTTCCTACTAGTTCTAGTCTTGATTGCTACTCTTCCTAAAGCGATGTTTCTACAAATGGGATATGACTTGGATCTTGAAGCGTTGTTGCTGAATTGAGAACTTGATGATCCGAAAAGGGGGGTCTAGGGGTCTATATATATGGGTCTTCTTATGTCCCGTCGCCTTCAAAGAGCGATGTGGTACTAATCTTTGATTCATCTCGTGCTTCTACCGACGCCCTCGGATCAAACCGACGTTAAACAACCGGTTTAGATTGCGTCTTAGAGCGGTGGAGGAAGGTTCCCGAGACAGGCTTGCTTGGCGGCCAAGTACGGAGGAGTCCCCCGGGTCCCGTCGTGCGTCGTGGCTTCCGGAGTCTTCTAGATGATGTTTTCTTCGGTGTCAAGTTTGGTCCACGCCGGGATTAATCCGAGCCTTCTAGAGTCTTTCTCGGAGTTGGATCGCGTTGCGTCGCGTAGTCGTATGGCTCGCGAACTCGCTATTTTTCTCGTTTAGTCCCCGCAATTCAAACATTACCAAAACTTTGGAAATATGTTAGTGACCCCTATTCTAGGTTGTTATTATTATTTATACCCCTTTCTCATGTTTAATTGATTAATAATTTTATATGATAACAAGTGTCAACAACGGGTTGGGCCACGGTGGCCAATCCACGTCCATGAATTCATGCTGACCAGGATGACTGGGCTTGCAGTGAACCAATAATCAAGTTTGGGGGGGGAGGGGGCGCTAGGTTTCTAGACTCCAAACAGACAGCGGAGTTCGCTCAATGGTGGCCAAAGTGAACTGTGTGTGTGAAGACGCGATGTGGATCCAGACACGAGGCTAAGTGGTAAAGGGAGAATTCTCCAAGATCCAGTTTCTTCATCTCTCCCGGGTCTCTCGAGTGCTACGGTTTGAGAGAGGAAGAAAAGGGGATCTCGGTCACCATCGGTGGAGCCGGCGGTTTTCTCCGCCTCCGATGGCCTGCGCGCCGTCACGAGGTGGTGAAGACCCTCGGTCTCTTGCCGGCTGGTGGTGTAGGTGGTAGGTTTGGTCCTAGCGAGTCTAGGTTTAGGGTTCTCGTCATCGTTGCTGGGGGCGGTGGTGGCGGCGCGGCGTCATTGGAATAAGTCATACGGACTCGTCCCCGTCCCGTCGGTGCTTCTCTCTCCCACCGACAACACGTCCATGGAGGTGGGTCTCCGCTTGGGGAGTCTTGTACAGGTGTCCGCGCCGGATGCCATCTCGTCATCTCGATGTATTGGTGGTGGCGACGGTGCTGTGTGTCAAGGATGCAGTCATGACTGTGAGTATTGATCCTTGGTCGGAGGAGCTCGGGGTGCGTCCCCGACCAATGCGCCTTCATCGACGTCTTCATCCCATCCTCTGGGATGAGTAAGGATGGCAACGGGTCGGGTTCGGATCGGGTGGAGTCTTCGTGCACCCAAACCTGAAGCACAAAATCAAAACCCGAACCCAAAACCGATTCGGGTGGAAATCCATCACCAAACCCGCGGGTACCGGAAACCTGAATGGATACCCGAAACCTGCGGATTACCCGCGGATATATATACATATATTCACATGTATAAACAAGAGACAACAAATAATAAATATTTTCATAAGTCAACTTTGAATAAACTTAATAATTTAAGTAAACAAATTATTATTCACATATTATAAACATAATTTTTAATTCTAAATGATTTATTTCGGGTATCCATTGGATATCCACGGGTGGAATACTAAACCCGAACCTGAACCCGAACCCGAACCCGAAAAGTATGGGTGAAAAATGGTGCCCAAACCCGAACCCGCGGGACCCGAAACCCGCGGATTAGCCGCCCGAACCCGATCTGCCGCCATCCTTAGGGATGAGTGTCATTGTGGCTCGTTTCAAAGCAATCTTGCGATGGGGCTTCTCTAGATCCGGGGTGGCTATGATGTCTTCCTCGACGATGGCGGCGATCGGCTTTGGATCGACAACGGCGGACGACAGAGGCTTCTAGCGAGTTGGGGAATCACACGGTCAGGGACCTCATTGTATTTTGTATTTTTGTTAAGGATCTTTGTGCAAGATGGTTAGCACAACTGTTCTTGTATCCTGCTCGTATGTACCTGTATTCGTACATGTATTTGTACATTGTCCTTAACCAAGAATACATGTATTTTTATCCAAAAAAAGTTTAGGGGGGCCAAATGTGCAGTTTCAGAGTCCATGGGTCTATTTGGACAAGTTCATGTACCTAATGTCCATTTCACTCTTTCAAATTTCTACCGACTGTAGTTTTTAATTTTATTAATTATTAATTATACATGACTAATGCCCCTGTTAAGCTATTTATCACCACCAAACCCAAGATTTCTTCACTCTCATCGTATGTCAACAGTAATTTACCTCACAAAGATGGGCCGAACAGGGCGTATGTATGACAGTGGGCCCTGGCCCTCCCACACATCTCAATAGTCGATTTTTTTCCTTCCTAAACCCAAACCCGAAGTCCGAACCAAAATCCCAAACCTCCGATCCCCAATTCTTCCTCCACTCCGACACAAATCCTCCGGACCGGCCACCGCGGAGAAATGGGGCGGCGCCGCCGGTTCGCGCTGCTGGACGACGACGACGACGAAGAGGACGTGCCCATCAAACCCTCGGGTGGCTCTTCCTCCTCGGGCGCCAACCCTAGGAAGCCCCAGTCACAGCCACAGCAGCGCCGCCGAGTCGCCGCTGATGACGATGAGGACGAGGAAGAAGTGGAACTCGAGGAGGAGGAGGAGGACGAGAAGGATCTCGAGGCGATGCGGCGGGCCGAGGAGGAGGAGCGCCGTGAGCAGGAGGCCGAGACGAAAACCCGCCGCCGCCGGGGACGGCCCAAGCGCCGCCGCGACCCGGAGAGCGAGGAGGAGGAGCCCGAGGAGGTGGAGCCGCAGGAGGAGCCCCGTGAGGAGGAGAACGCGGAGGCGGTGCCCGTACCTGTAGGGGACCCGGTCAAGATCTCCGGCAAGGGGAGGAAGCAGAAGAAGCACTACGCTTCCTTCGAGTTCGAGGGCAACACCTTCGAGCTGGTAAGCCTCCTCCTCCTCCGTTTCTCGCTTCCCGATTTCTGCTCTATTTGGATTTTTGGGGTTTCGGGCGTGGCAGATTGTGTTCTTTCCGTTGGGTTATCGCTGTGGGCTCAATTGTGCAGGAGGACCCCGTCCTGCTGACGCCTGAGGACAGCTCTGAGAAGCCCTATGTCGCCATCCTCAAGGTCTGTGATCGTATCAGGATCAAACGTTGCCGAATAAACTGTTTTTCTGTTTAGTTGCTGAGTTTTTACTTGATTCATTGTGTAGTCTCATCATAGATTTCCCTAAGCTTGATGGCTTGGTAGCTATTGATGCTTCTGTTGTGTGATAGTTTGAGTGACCAGAGTCTTCATACCAGTATAAGATAGACATGTTCTTTTACTATGCAATATGAGATCATGCGGTTTTGGCTGCAGTTTTTTCATACTGGCATTGTGCTTAGACTGTAATTGGCCTATATTTGCATCCAGCTGTTTTGTTCTGTGACCTCACTAAATTTTGCATAATTTTTTTTTTCTCGAACACTTGCATAAATTACTTCTTAAATGTATTCATCCCGTTTTAGGCTTATATTGTTCCCCGCATTTGGTTGTTGGAAACAGGGACATCATAGTTAACTCATTTCATGAACATTGATTAGGTGCTTGCTGCTAGGCATCATTGTGAATTTAGGTTTTTTATTGCCATGGGTGCAACTGCAAATGGACAACCCTTATGTCAAGCAGTTTAATGTTAGCCTTGCCTTATCTTCTGTGACTGGATGACTGGAATGGTTACCTGTTCTTGCTAGTGCTGAGGACAAAGTCTCTTTATCATTGCACAGCTGGAACATATCTTCTAGTATAGTGGTCCTTATTTTACGATACAGTCACTATGTGCTAACAGTTTCTTGTGATATTTGATATTTCCAACTTTCATTTTCTGTATCATAATTTCTTTTTAATTATCGAACAGGATATAACAGAAACTGAGGGGAACCTGTATGTAACTGGCCAATGGTTTTATAGACCAGAAGAGGCTGACAAAAAGGAGGGTGGATGCTGGGTAGCACGAGATACACGGAACTATTTTACAGTTTTCATCTTGATGATGTGCCTGCAGAATCTGTTATGCACAAATGTGTGGTCCATTTCATTCCTCAGCACAAGCAGATTCCCAGTCGAAAGCAGCACCCTGGATTCATTGTCCAGAAGGTCTATGATGCAGTTGAGAAGAAACTGTGGAACCTAACAGACAAGGACTATGAGGATAACAAGCAACAAGAGATTGATCTTCTTGTTAAGAAAACAATAGACCGTATTGGGCAGCTTCCTGATCTTGAACCTGAAGAGACACCTCTTGAGTACAATCATTTGTCAAATAAACGAGGCCTGCGTAGGGAAACCTGTTAACCCCATAGATGTAACACGAGAGCCTCCAGTTGGCAAATCTGAGCAGTTTATAAAAGCAGAGACACCTGGAAGTGATAAGCTAAGGAATTATGATACCCTTGCTAGGTATAAAGTACTTACAGGCTATACTAATCGTGATAAGTGGCTCGATAAATTGGTAGAAAGTATTCCTCTTGCATCAAAGGAGAATGCTGGAACCTCTGCTGACGCTGATTCGACAGCCAAAAGTCCAATCAATGGTTCACCTGCAAAGGATGTTGATTCTGCTGTAAGTTGCTTGTTCATTATAATTTGAATGTGTGAACTTTAAACTCCTACGTATCGGATCTAGCCGTGTTGTCAGTGCTTTAAATACAAGCTCTGTTTCAGTTGGGTTAATTGTAGAATACTGGAAGGATGATGTGACAAAATATATAAATTATTTGATTAGGGTCCCTTAGAGCTTTGTGTTCACAAATTGTATTATTTTTCAAGTGCACCTGGATTAAGAGCACAGATTAATGAATTTTCAATCAATGTGATTAGAGCCCTCATGGTTGAGTAGAACTTGGATAAATTTCTGCAGTGTGCATTTGCCGTCATGTCTCTTGCTTGGGTTACTTCCATTTCCATCCTTTTTACATATAGGTGGATACATCGTTCGCCTACAATCCATTGCTAAACATCCTTCAGTTCCTTTAAATAATGAATAAGTCTCATGTTTAATTGTTCTTTTTCTATTGGCTGTTTCTCTTGTTTTACTGTTGGACAATTTTCTTCCCTCCTTCCATGTGCTCTATTGATCCTTTATTTCCTCGGTTTATTATAATGGTTTATATCTTCTCAATCAGGAAAATGAAAAATCATATGGACTTGATGTTGTTGTTGAGATAATGGTTGCATTAGAAAGATCTGCATATGAAGCTCTTGGAACAGATTTCACGAAATATAACCAGAAACTGCGACAACTACTGTTCAACATCAAGGTATAAATGTTTTTTTACCAGTTACTTGTTTGGGCATTACAACTGTTCAGGTTTACTACTTGAACACTTAGATCATGTGTTGCTTAATAACTTAAGATACTTAGCTGTTATGTCCATATAAACCTTTATAGTTGATAGTTTATTGCTGCAAAAGCATATCTGTCTGAGAAGAACCATGTAGCTACTCAAGCATGCATTCAGCACGTGCAAAATATGTTCTTGTTTCCTGACTTGGTTTTGTGTCATGAAAACACAATATTGCATCCAGATTGTTCATTATGTCTCGCCAACCCAAAACACTTTTGTGTCATGAAAACACAATATTGCATCCAGATTTTTCATTATGTCTGGCCAACCTAAAACACTAATTCAGAAGTGGCCTATTTGAGGTTTTACTTTTCTGCATGCAGAGCTTGTGACTGCAAGTTATCAACAAGCAACCTCATCTGTGTAGTTATGCTGGCTTCCTTCAAGTCGATTCTGTTTTTTTTTTCCCCGTAATGGTCCATAACTTGCAGTTCTACAATAATTTGTTTCCAAAATCTGTACTACCATAAATAGCTTTACTTTGATCCTGTAGTTACCAAACCTTGGTCGGCAACTCGTTACAATGATCCAATCACTGTTTGCTCTCTTCACTGGAATGCCTTGTGTATCCTGTAAAACTACTTCTGATAAAAAATGTAAGGTGTTTTTGTTTTGTCCTAAGTGAAATTTCTCTAAATTAACATCTACAATACCAAATAAAATGCTCTATCAAAACATATTTTATGGTGGATTTAATCGAGACTAATTTGATTTTGGTGAGCTCAGTGGTCGTGGGTGTGGATGAATGTCCGGACCATCCAGGTTCAAGTCCTTATCGAGGCTAATTTCTGTGCCTCTTTTCTAAATAAAATGCCACATAGTATCCTCGTAGGTTGGTCAAGTTTTTTTACTTAGGAAAAACTAAAGAACTTAAACAATGGGATAAATTAAGAATTTTCACATCCCAAGGGGCGTAAACCAAATCAAATGCATCAAGGACGGGACAGACCGACTGGTGAAGGATGAGGAGATCAAGGACAGATGGCGAGAGTACTTTGATAAGTTGTTTATTGGGGAGAATGAGGATCCTACCCTTTTGGACGACTCATTTGATGATACCAGCAGATGCTTTGTGGGGAGAATTCACGAGGCAGAGATCGGGGAGGCTTTGAAGAGGATGAAGGGAGGTAAAGCGATGGGCCCTGATGGCATCCCCATTGAGGTGTGGAGATGCTTGGGTATGGTTAACTAAGCTTTTTTAACCTCATTTTTCGGTCAAACAAGATGCTAGAAGAATGGAGAAGTATATTAGTACCGATCTTCAAGAACAAGGAGATGTCCAAAGTTGTACAAACTACCGTGGGATTATGGGAGAGGGTTATCGAGCATCGCCTAAGAAGATTGACAAGTGTGACCGAAAACTAGTTTGGGTTCATGCCTGGGAGGTCAACCATGGAGGCGATTTTCTTAACGATAGTTGATGGAGAGATTTAGGGAGCAGAAGGACTTGCACATGGTCTTTATTGACCTCGAGAAGGCGTATGACAAAGTACGGAGAAGCGTCATGTGGTGGGCCTTGGAAAAACACAAAGTCCCAACTAAGCTATAAAACACCGATACGTCTAGGAAGGAGCGTATCGCGTATCCGATACGTATCGGATACGGATACGTGCCTGATACGCCATGGATACGTATCCTTGGAGTATCTGATTTTTATTATTTTCGTAATTATTGGATACGCCATGAGATACGTGTCGGCTGCCCGTCTGACCCGACCATGAGGAGAGTGGACGAAGGGGAGCGAGAAGGAGAAAGAGTCATTCGCGAAAGCGGGTTGATCGCGTGCTCCCGCGTCGGCCCAATTGGAGCCGCCGCCGATTGGACACCGCCCGACGCCGGATCGACACCGCCGTCATCCATTCGACCTCGCCATCGTTGATTCGACCTCTGCCGCTTTGCTGATTGGAGCTCGTCGCCGCGGATTCGACCTCCACCTCATGATTTGAGGTCCACCACCGCCCGGATCGACCTCTCGCTGCCGTCGATTCGAGCTCCGCGTGTGCACGAATCCACGCTCGGCGTTGCGGCGGAAGTGGGGTGCCATGAAGCGAGGGCGGTCGGGGATGCGGCCGTGGAAGCGGAGATGGGGATGGGGTGCGGGAGCGAGAGGCTGTGTTCTTGTCTTTGTCTTTGTCGTGCGACACTAGAGACAAATGGATGGCAATCGATGTGTTTTTTCGGCAATCGATGGGTGGCACTCTGTGTCACATAGGTGCTTAGATGGGCCTTGGGCTTTCCTATTCCTATGACTTTTGTCATCAAACCAAAGATTATTATTATTAGTATTATTTTTTTGTTAAATAGTAAACGATGTCTGGCGTGATCGGGTTTTTGAGAAATTGGCGTATTCGTATCCGATCTGGATACACGTATCCGTATCCGTGCAATTTAGCAACTAAGTACATTACCCTCATCAAGGATATGTAGTACAAGGATGCGATGACATGTGTTCGAACATGTAATGGCAACACCAATGACTTTCCAATTAAAATAGGACTACATGAGGGTCAGCTTTGAGCCTTTATTTACATAATGTGCGACTTCAGCCTATAATGTGGTGCTGATGAGGTCACAAAGAGATATACAAGGTGATATCCCTTGGTGTATGCTCTTTGCCGATAATGTGGTGCTAGTTGACGAGAGTAGGGTAGGAGTTAATAGAGTTGAAAGGGTTAAAACTGAGTAGGACCAAGATCGAGTACATAATGTGCGACTTCAGCCTAGCTAGGCTCGAGGATGGTGACGTTTGCCTCAAGTGGTGGCCAAGAAGGATACTTTTCTGTATTTAGGATCAATGGTATAGAGGGATGGCGACATTGATGAAGATGTTAGGTACAAAATTTCAGTAGGTTGGTTGAAGTGGCGTCAAGCTTCTGGCGTCCTCTGTGACACAGATGCTAAAAGGTAAGTTCTATAGGACGACAATTCTCTCGGTGATGTTATACAGTGCTGAATGTTGGCCTACAAAAAGGTGACGTATATTGCGTTGGTTTTGCGGGCATACAAGAAGGGATAGAGTTTGGAATGAAGAGATTCGGGATAGGGTAACATCGCTTGAGATGGTTTGGACATGTCCAATGGAGGTCTCCCGAGGCGCCGGTGCGTAGTGGGGTTTAAAACCAAGAAGATAATGTAAAGAGAGGTAGAGGTCCTTATCTATTCGCAACTACATGACCAAATGAAGCAAAAGTGTTATTGATCTATAACTACAAGATCAGACATTTGAGATAGTACTCTACTACTCTAGGTATAGTTCTCCAAGAATTAAATCAAAACTATATTGAGATCCAGCTGTGCACATTAGACTTCCTAGCTTACTACCTTCAGAATGATCAAGCCTTTTACTTAGCCAAATATTTAGTGCAAACCACATCTTTGGTGCAATCGTAGACATAGTTCTCAATGCGCCGGCCTCCAGCCCCCCCTCCCCCCAATCGCCTTGCAGAATGATCGCCGTGCCTTGCCTTTACGTCTTAAGAACTATGATCGTGAAAACCCTTTGCAAAATCATACTTAGGAGTCTTCAAAAAATTTGAAACTATGCACACCCATAGTGGTTCTACCTTCAGGAAATCAGGATAGAGTCAGGGTGGCACCAATTGAGGAGAATGATTCAATATCGGTTGAGATGGTTTGGACATGTCCAACAGAGGCCTCCCGAGGCACCAGTGTGTAGTGGGGTTTTAAAACGGGTCGATAGTGTAAAGACACTAAGATAGGTAGAGGTCGACCTAAACTGACTTGGGATGAGACGGTTAAGAGAGACATTAAGGAGTGTAATATCTCCAAGGAATCACCTATGGATAGGAACACTTGGAGACTAACAATCAATGTGCCTGAACTGTGACCTTTGTTTCTTTACCTGTTTACCCCTAACTCTATCTGTTGTCTTGTGCCTATTTTTGTGTTTCTTTTATACTTGTTTCCTATGGGTTTAATCTCTAGCCTACTCCAACTAGCTTGGGACAAAAGGCTATGTTGTTGTTGTTGTTGTTGTTAAGTTGTGTTCCACTTGAGCATGGTTGGAATTTGTAAAGCATTGTCATCTCTACATACCCCTAGGTAAAGTACAATACCTCGTAGGTAAGGTACAAAAACAATGGCCTGGTGATGCTTCTGCATTATTGCTGTACTGATACTTGATAAAATGAAAACACTTTATGTCTACCTTCTTCTATAAGATGCATCAGCCCCACATGTTCACCAAAGTACTGTAGAAAAATAATTGTTGAAGTTTATCTTCTTCCTAGATATAATTATGTGAATAGGTACTTTTTCCATAGTCAACTCTGCATGGAATGGAATAAATCCAGATAGTCTTTCATTATGCCTCTGTATGTTTATATTATTATTGTTTGAAATTTGACATACCATAGTTATTTCTGATATACAGGGTAGCTCTAAACTTCGCAGGAGGCTGATGGATAAGGAGCTTGATCCTCCAGTTCTTTTAACCATGTCCCCTGATGAATTAAAGGTCTAATTCTCATTTCAAATACTTTGCATTTTGATATCCTATCTTCTTTATCTGTTGACAAAAATTGATTTCATTCTTGTGGTTGTCAAGGGCGTCAAGGGATAGGTAGCTGGACCCTGACCACGTAGTTCGTAGTCGTGATCCGTGGTTTAGATGTGAGGTTTTGGCCCTCAGCGTCCTAAGGTTTTAGGAGGAAGAAAAGAGAATTCAAGATAATATATTGCTTAATCTACTACACCTATATGAGAAACCCCCACTAGGGGAATTCTCTAGACATGTAGGTATGACATGTAGGCATCCCACACGTAGGGGCCGTAGAACCTGGTCTTCAGCTTGCCAGTAGACGCGTGGGGAAGAGACGCAGCCGGGTGATGACGGTGATTCAATCTGAAATTATGGGCTGATCGCCCTTACCCTCTAGCCACTAGTCGTGGACGAGGGCTCTGCAGCTCGATGAACATCTCTTGCACGCCGCGTCCTTGTATAGGCGCAGCCCCACATGACAACTCTAGTTATTTATAGTGACATGACAAACATTGTTTGTACTGCCAAAGTTGATATGATAATTTAGCATACTATTGCAACTTGGGCAGCTGCTATTGCAGCATGAAACTGCATCGTGTGGCAGTGCTATAAAATCTTTGTATAACAGGCCAACCTTTTGTTTTTAATGTATATTTTTGGAAGTTTGTTTTTTATCGGTGAAGTGCCATACATGATATATTCCCTTATTCCTTCGGTACTCATTTGAGTAGGGATTGTTTGGCCTTCAAAGGCTGGTACCAGTTGTTATGGACGTGGTTGGAATTGAGGAGGCAGAGAGTGCTGGGCGATTGCTACAGTACCCGCAGTGCTACAGTAGCCGCAGCTGTAGGGGCGCCAGGAACGCCGGCCGCGGGGCTCTGCCCACGGCTGGCAAGAGGGAAGGGATTTCCTTCTAATCTCTTGCTTGATTCTAGATTGATACATCCTCTCATTATATAGAGAGAGGTCTTACTTGCCCCTTCTAGATTGATACATCTAATTAACCCTAATTACTAAACCCTAACAATAGGCTCTTGACTCCTCTAACGCAAGTTCTTTGGTTTCCATTGGAGTATAAGGTGCATAGTTTCTTTTTCAAAGAGATTGATGATATGTGGTGAGCATACTTGGTGGTTCATCTGTACTTTACTTGTTTGGGGTGTGTGTGTGTTTTGGGGTCCTGTAAATATTTAAACTCTTCTTGTTAATGCAATTATACACAGTTCTCCTGTGTATTCGAGGGGAAAATAGAATTATGATTATTAGCAGTGTTGTACTATAGTCATGTTGAACTTGCAAGTACATCATATTTGACAGTAATGCATCGAGTTTACTAAATTATTGGTATTTTGTAGTGTAGCTTTACTATTGGGCCTCTTCTATTATGAGAAAATGGTTTTATATTTTCTTAAATTTCTTAACATTTTTCCGGACTGTATGTGACACTGTCTTCATGGAACCACTGCCACTATGTGTTTATGTATATTATTTACAACATTTCAGGCTGGCTTGACTTCAGCAGAGAAAACATCTGAACCTGAAGAATCAAGGGAATTGCAGGTATGGTACATATATATGCTTTAAGATCAGTAACAAACGAAAAGAACACAGATAAATATTCATTACAATAACTGAATTTTCACATGGAGTTGTTTATGCCATGATTCTCTAATTTTGTTTTCTGTTTTAATTAGATGACTGATAAAAGATGTGAAAGATGCAGCGAAAAAGAAAGTTGGCATATCTGATATTATCCATGCAGGTCATGTAGACCGCTATCAGGTTTGTAAATGTTTGCTGTTTTGTGGTCATTTTTATACTATTTTTCTGATAAAAGATGGATTGAGTTTGAGGAAAAGTAACAGATGGTAGTGTTTATGTGCAGTTGAGGGAATACAAATTGTCAGTTTTTTCTTTATCATGTACTGCAAAAATTAAGTCACTTAAAAATTGTAATGGTGCAACTGGTGCATGAAAACACTACCATCTGTATTCCCTCAACTGTGGTGTTGAACTTACAATGCTTGAAAATAGCACAAATAATTTTAGAGTGATGGATTAACAGTTGATTTAAAGTGATGGATTTTATGTAGTGAACTGTTCTAAAGTATCTGTTGAAACGTGGAATTGTTATAACCTTCAAATATGATGTTCATGCACCAGTTGCCCCGCTTTTTTTGTGTTTCAGTTGGAATGTACTTCCTGTGGCTTCAGATGCTTTTCGTCCAGAGATGCCATCACAACACTGACAGGGGATGCACCAAGCACTGCTGGGAATGTGGGCACCGCCCCCTTGGCAACAGCAAAGTTTGAGGTCGTTGAGAAGAAACTCACGAGCCCACGGGACCAATCCGGCAAGCCTGCTTCTGATGTCCTCCAGAAGAGCACTGCAGCTTACATGCCAACTATTGAGAGGCAGAAGTCGTTTGTTAAGCCCAAGCTGGATGAACCCTCACCTGCACCAAAACAGGGGTAGGGATTAGGAGACAGACTTGTACATAGAGGCTACGATTGTACTGTTTCCGTTTTCTTGACATGCCACCAACTCTAACATGTGGAAGTTTCTAGATATCTTCCCTTCTGTAGTTTGTTTTGCAGTGCCTCTGATACTGTTGGCATTCATGCATAGCCAGTTACCTCATTTGTTCTATTTTTCGCGTATTGTAGCAATCACCAATTGATATGAGGGCCTATTTGGATCCATGGGTCGAGTTAGTTTGAGTTAGTTGAGCCTCAACTAGCTCTAAAGGATTCAAACAGGAGGGTTAGATTGGGGTTGATCATAGATCAGTTGGTAAGGTGCCTTGTGGTGGAAAATGTCCACCCCAGGTTCAAGTCCTCGCTCAATTGGTAAAGTGCCTTGTGGTCGAACCTGACAACTCAGGTCAAGTCCTCGACTAAGGATGGCAATGGGTCTGGTTTGGATCGGGTGGAGTCTCTGTGCACCCAAAACCTAAACCCGAAATTGAAACTTGAACCTGAAACCGATTCGGGGAAATCTATCACCAAAACCAAGCCCGTGGATACCCGAAACCTGAACGGATACTCAAAACCTGTGGAAATATCTACATAAATTCACATGTATACGGACATCGAAACACGAAACGGATACCTGAATCTTGAATGGATACCCAAAACCCACGGATATATATATACACAAATTCACATGTATAAACTAGAGGCAATAAATAATAAATATTTTCATAAGTCAAATTTGAATAAATTTAATAATATAAGTAAACAAATTATTATTAATATATTATAAAACCTGAGTTTTAAATCCAAATGATTTATTTCGGATATCCATTCGATATCCACGGGTGAAAAACCAAACCCAAAACCAAACCCGAACCCGAATTTGAAAACCGTGGGCGAAAAACTAGAACCAAACCCGAAACCCGAAAAAAAACGAAACCCGTGGATACCCGCCCGAACCCAATCCGCTGCCATCACTATCCTCGATTCGGCGTGAGTGCTTGCATTTTCTTGGATTTATTCAAGGATTCTCGATCCAGGTTGATTGAAGAGGCCCGATTCCAATGCAGACATGGTGGCAAAAGTGTGTTCGGTTCCTGGCCTGGAACCATTTCGAGCCTTGGGTTGGTTTCTCCCCACTGTTCGAGGCCCGGATTAAATCTGCCTCATTAGCTCCGGAACGAACGCAAGGCCAACTCGAGGACGAGAGGCGGAGCCAACTCGAGTAAGGATGAAAACGGAACGGAAATATCCCGAACCGAACCGCACCGTTTTCTGTATTTAATCTGATCGAATTCGTATTTTCTTGTCCGACTTTTCCGTTTTTGTTTTTGTATTTCAAATGTAAAAGTAGAAAACGGTTGAGGGCTTTTTTCACCCGAGTTCAACTGTTTTCTACTTTTTTACTTTTAGTTCTGAATATACCAAATTCAAAATTTCAAATTTTGTCGCCGATCATTACTTGTCTAGGCTACTATGCAAAGGGGCTACTATGCAAAGGCAAGTGTAAAGAAGATCGATGGTCATAACCGCATTATATATAGGCAAGACACACCTCCGTCGTGCCTCTTGAAGTCGCTGAGGTGGGACTAATCACCGCCAGCGTTGCATGACTAATCGACACTTATTAATTTTTATACATTGTGGGTCGATATTCTGTATTGAATTTTCTTATACCGACCGTATTCGGCGTAAGTCCGCTTGAATTGGTTTGTTTTCGAAATTTCGTAATTCACGATCGTTTTTCGGGTCCGACTTTACCTTTTTCGTTTTCGTTTTCGTATTTAAATGTAAAAGTAGAAAATGGTTGTGGGGGTTTTTTCGACTGAGTTCGGCCGTTTTCATCCTTAAACTCGAGGACGCGGGGCGGCGCGACGACCTACGTCCATCTGCTTCCTCTCCCTCGGTCTCTCTCCTTCATCCTCGTGTTTCCCCATTCTCCAGGGTTCTTGGATCTTGAATGGTGGTACTGCTGCTGTCGTGCGGCTTGCCTCTCTCAGCGACGGCTTCAGGGAGACTCGGTCGATCTGATTTTTCCAGAGCTGGACTCGCAACGAGGGAGTCTAACTGGAGATGGAGAGGTTGTAGAGAAGTTGCATACTGTAGCTTGTCTAACTGCTTCACGTGCTCGATGAGGCGATTGTAGTATAGCTCTATTATGTCGAATGCCTCCAGCATGTTGTCGTCCTATATGAGCTGCTCTGCCTGCATGGAGATAGAGAGTGTAGCATTTGGTAAGGTTGCATGTAAAGAGTATATGAAGCTTCATTTAACAGGAGGTTAGGGATGATAGTCTGGCCATACACATACACGGTGGAGTAGATAACACATTCAACTTTCTTTTTCCTCCTGAAATCGAATGTTCTATGTAGCTATATTTAACATAACTAACTTGTATGCAGAGAGTTGAATAATTTATTTTAACACGCAGGTGTAAATTTACTAGATTGTTCCTCCTTGCACTTGAAAAACATCACGGAACGTAGATTTCCTGGACTCGATTTAACATGCAACGTGATTGTTGATTAAGCATCTACTGAACACTAGTACACTACTTGTTGGTTTGTAAGATGTTTGACTTTTTGGACTTCAAGTTTGACTATTCGTTTTATTCAAAAATTTGTGTAAAAATGACTTAAAATTTACTAAGTTTGCGCATATTTTTTAAATAAGACGAGTTAAACTTGGGGGTAGAAAAAGTCAAACGTCTTGTAATTTGGGATGGAGGGAGTACTACACAGGCATAGGAGAAGGACATAGTCGTCTGAGTGCAAGTAGAGAATTTCTCATTCTATTTCATCATGCATCATCTCATTCTATTTCATCATGCATCATCATAAGCTACTCAAAATGCAGGTGGGGCGGGTTGTTAACGTAACCCCGTCCGCTCGCCACGCAAAACTTCTCTTCGTGGTTGTTACGGTTTAGCTACAAATGTTTTGCGGGCCCGACGTCTTCATACCCGCCAAACCCGTTGGACAACAGATAGGATGCAGCAACAACCCGCGAGACCCGCTAGAATCGCAACTGCCAAAACGCTAGACCCCTATGGCTTAGCAAAGAGGCTTAGCGGGTGACCGTTTCTGCAGGAGATCCCAGGGGCAGGGGCTCCATGTCCGGGAGAGGAACTCCATTGCGTACCCACTACTCAGGCATGGCTGGCATCTCTACCGCTGGGACTGGGAGGCGCTAGCTTCTGGTCGACCGCCGTCGTGGCTACAACAATCTAACTAAATCTCCCCCTCGATCTGGTAGTCGCGCATGGTGACCCCGTCCATGTCGTACGGCGATGCCGTGGAGTGTGCGCCCGAGGCCGTGCTTAGCTTTCGTTGTGGTTGCAGTCCGTGACGACAGCCTTCATGCGTGCGTTGTCGCTCTTGATCACCTCCGACTAGTTGAACGCTTTCCCAACGGCATCACCGGATGATCACAACCCACGGCGTCCATCTTGGACAACGTGCACTGGCATTCGAGGCCCGACCACCTTGGATAGGCTCTTGTCGCGGGCGGTCAAAATGTTTAATTGAAGTCTAAATGCAACAACATTGATTTTCAAAAATACCGGTCTAGCCCCTCACGTTGTCTCCTACAAAGCGACTCGAGGGCCCGTACGTTGCCTTCTCCAACCACCTCCTCCCCACCGTCGGCAAGGCCGCCGCCGGCGCTCCCACTACTACAGGATTGATTTTGCATGGTGTTGGATTTTATTTTCCGTGGCGGGCATTTGAGAAACCGCCACGGAAAATAGGTGGCTGGCACCCTCCTCGGCCGGGGAAAAACCGTCACGGTTAATTGATTAACCGTGACGTTTTTTGTAAACTAACCGCCACTATTAACCGTGGCGGGCATTGTTAAAAAACGTCACGGTTAATCAATTAACCGTGGCGGTTTTTATAAATAGCCCGTCACGGAAAATCGTGGCGGAAATATATATACCAACACTTCACTTCTCTCCCTCACTTCTCTCCCCGAGCGGACACCCTCCCTCTCTCCATCCCCTCCCTCTCCCTCATCACGAACCCGACGCCGGCGGCGGTGGCATGGGGGCAGCTGCGGCAACCCCGAGCACGGATCCGGCGGCGGCAAGCCACGATATCCGGCGGCGAGCACGGATCCGCGGGGCGAGCACGGATCTGGCGGCCGAGCATGGATCCGGCGGCGAAAGCGGTGGCGGCGCGAGCTCCATGGCGGCGCTTCGTCCACCTCGAGCTCCATGGCGGCGGCGTCCTCGAAGCTTCGTCGGCGCGACGACCACCCTATCTTTCTCCGTCGCCGGCGTCTCCGTCCAGCGTGAGGAAGATGGCGGCGGCGGGGGCCTGCCGCGCGAGCGGCGAGGATGATGGTGGCGGCGGGCCAAGGGCGCGGTCGGCCACCAACCGCCGGATCTAGGCGGCCGGGCCGCGGCCCGTGGGCGCCCGGCGGCGGCCTGGTGGCGACCCGGCGGCGGCGCATGGTGGCGACCCGGCGGCGGCATGTTCGGTCTGGGCCCATTTGGGCCTGGATGCGGGTTTTTCTTTTTATTTATTTTTTTCTGGATTTTCCGTGATGGTTTTTGTTAAATAACCGCCACGGTTAATAGATTTTCCGTGGCGGTTTTGTTAAATAACCGCCACGGTTAATAGAGATTTTTCGTGGTGGGCGAGAAACCGCCGATTAACCGTGACCCTAGGCTGCGTGGCGGTTTCAATGCCCGCCACGGAAAATCCAAAAAAACCGCCACGGAAGTTCAATTCAGTAGTAGTGTCCTCCTCGCCGCCGCTAGCGGCCAGCAGGGAGGGCCCAAAAAGGCTCCACCTCGGAACCCCCTCTCCCTCGTGTCTCCCTCTCCTCCCCCTCTGCCTACCCTCCCACTATCTCTCTAGTGTCGGCTGCCTCTGCTCGGTGGGGCGGCCTCCCCTTGGCCGGATCCGTCCTCTCCTCCACCAGATCTGGGCTCTCCGTGACCGGATTGGCCGGGTCCACCGGAGCCGAGCCGGGCCTAGGCTTGGCGGCGGTGGCCTTGGGTGGCCGCCAGCGGAAGTTCTGGTTGTCCGGCCACCCCTCCTCGGCGGTGGCGCTCTGGAGAGCGTCGGCGCTTTTCCTCCCCACCGGTGGTGGTGGGTTGACAGACGGGGCCGGTTCCGGCCCACATTTCCCGACCGGTGCTGCTACGGCGGACAACGGCGCTCGGCCTCCTCACCAGCCTGGGCGCTAGCAAGCTCCCCCTCCCTTTGACACAGTCGATCGGGGTTGGGGCGGCCGACTGCGTGGTGTGGTGGCCCGAGGCGGCCAGGGGCTGCGATGGTGGCCCCTTTAGTTGCCGTCTTGCCCCGCCGGTTCGGTGTGTTGTGGAGCATGGCTTCGGTGGTGGTGCTGTGGCGTCGTCGTGGTGTCGAGGCCGGTGGCGGTGCTAGTGCACAAGCTTTGCCATGGTGGCTTAGCTGGTGGCGCTTATCGTTTCTTGCGTTGTGTCTAGCCATTGGCGCTTACCGTTTCTCGGGACCTGCGGGCGGAAGGGGGTGTTAACACCAAAAATTGGTAAAGCCTGAATGGCGAGTGGGCCAGCATGTGGACGGTTCGGCAGGGGACTATTCAGCTAACAGCTCGGCAGCACTGTAGCATTCGGGAAAGCCACTGCTGCTTGGTTAGAAAGCCTAAGTCCGAGGAAAATTTGAAGCATACGATGATTCGGAAAGCATAAAGGCTTCAAGACGGAATATCAAGGGATGAAGCCCGTGTCACGTACGACTTCGGGACTCAGAAAGACTTGGAAGGCAATGTATCTTAGCTAGATATTTTTCGTTATTGTATTCGTGTCGCTTAGGACTCGTGTCAAGACCGGGGTATAAATATAAGACCTGTGGCAACTGTAAAACGATCTACCAAAATCAATACAACAACAAACCGGCTCCGCGCCACCCCTTTCGAGTCTAGTCGTGTCGTCAATCTACTGCGAGAGGATACATCGACCCGTCGACCTCCGTAAGTACCGGCAACCTTGTACCATGTCTAGTATCGTGCGACGGATTTAGATTATGTTGTAATAGTCTTGTTACCATGCTTAGTATCGTGCGGCGGATTTAGGCTATGGAGCAAGAGGGTTCTTTGTTAGATCATGAGTCGTGCGGCAGGCTAAGGTCTAGCTTGGAGCTAGTTATCGGCTTCATTAGATTTGGCAATCTAGTGAATTCATTAAGTTACCAAGTGGTGCATACTTCTTGCTTATTTATTTTATTATGATTGCACACACTTTTGCCCAATTTAGATTGATACGGCTCGGCTTTATCTTTTGTTAGATCTAACTGTCATCAATGCTTTCAATGTTCATCTTAGTTTTTCATTAGATCTATTTGCTTATCGTAGCCAAGCTTAGATCAATCCAAGTTGTTACATGTTGTGGGTTCGTACACGTTTAGTCATGAGTCGTGCGGCAGGCTAAGGTTTTGCGTGTGAGTTCCTTCTTCATGGACCCTGATTCGGCAAGCTTGCAGAATACAGTTATGTATCTACTTGTAGCTTGCATGTATAAGTCTACCTATCGTTAGAGTCTAGTCTGGCAAGCCGTATCATGCGGTGGATTAGCTTGTTGCAGTGTATCATGCGGTGGATTGCTGTTAGGACGAAAAGGGTTTAGGATGGTTAGTCGTGCGGCGGACTAATAGGAATAGATCCCTGTCTTTACTTTAGATTAGGCTTGCATGTGTACTTTACTTGTCTATGCATATACGCCTCAACGAGTAATGAGTATTTATAGATCTATTTAGATGTATGCGTGCTTTTAGCTTGTCATGGTTAGATTGTATCGTGCGGTGGATTGATCTAGTCATGGTAAGTGGTTTAGATATGTAGCAAGTCATATCATGCGGTGGATTAGCTTGCAAGGGTTTAAGCTAGACGGGTTTAGGAAGACTAGACGTGCGGCAGACTAATTAGGTGAAACCTATGCATGTGTTATTTAGATTAGATTTACATTTATGAGTTACCTGCTTTATGTACCATGTTGTCAACTAATTCGATCTATGCAATAAAGCTTTATGATGTCACATCTCGATGATCAATTTACTTGCTTCAAACATGTCTTCTTATGATCATTCGGCAACTGTTATTCTTTCATATATTTGCTTACCGAATGCATTCATCATCTGTTGACAGATAGCTCCCATAGCTATATGTCCTTACAACTGGCCTTAGAGCCGTACATGCGGGACTGTCTTGGTCACACCAGGCATGTTCTAGATCTCATGTTTACCTCCTTGTCAATTTACAGGTCAAATTGACTGGCATGCACAGGCACAAGGCACTCGGGCGGTCGAGTAAAGCTAGCTAATCCGGCTTGTCAGTGTGTGAGGCACAAGAGGCACTTTTTGTGTCAACACACTTTTTGGCACGCCCGGTGGGACAACTCAAGATCAAGACAAGATGCCTGAGAACATTGATAAGAATGCAGTCATCACGGTCCAGTTGGGCGACTTGCCGATGGACTTGGAGACTGCAGTCAGAGACCTGTGCAAGGTGTTTGCACAAAAGTGCATGTCATGCTTTTCCAAGAATAAGAGCGGCGCTGTCTTCTAGAAAACAAATCTTCCAAAGATTATGATGCCTGGTGACAGGGAACCTGCCCCTGAGACAGAAGAAGAGGCAGGGAAGGAAGATGATGGACTTACTGCAGAAGAAATCCATCGGATGGAAGAGATTGTCTCAACTACCGTAGGGAGAGCAATGGCTAATCACAACTCGGCGTTCCTCAACACCTTTCGCCATGTCATGAGGAGTTGCTTTGGACCCGAGTTTGATAAGCACTTTGAAGATCAGTTCGGTGAACTTTCAGGGCTAACCTACTTTCACGTGCCAAAGCCACCACCGAAGAAAAGAGCTACAAATGAAGAAGCTGGAGGGGAGAATAAGACACTGGAAAAATCAAAGGAATCCAGAGCCAAGACACATGGAGATTTAGCATTCGGTATGCGTGGGAATCCTCCAGTGTACAACACTTATTCTATTGCTCCAATGGCCAGTGGGTTGCAGAGAAATCCCTTTGGCCCTGGTTATGTAGAATTCTCTGATTACTCCACCATCCATGCTATGCCAAATCCTGGGTATAGGCCAGCTGGACAGTCAGGACAGTTTCATGGACCCCAGGATTCAAGTGTAGATATGCTCCTAGCGAGGATGGCCGATATGATGCATAATCAATTTGGGATCAAGCCCAAGAATCGGCCCTATATGTATCAGTCACCGTATCCCCGACCGGTACAATAGAGTGGCGCTTCCTTCAAGATTGAAGCCTCAAGTGACGACCAAGTTCTCCCGCAAGATGACACTACTACTACCGAACACATCGGTCGGTACTTGATCCAGCTAGGGGAGCTTGCCAATGATGAAGCATGGAGGATTCGCTACTTCCCATCATCCCTCACAGGGCCGGCTTTCTCATGGTTTACTACGTTGCCGGCCAATTCCATTGGAACATGGTCTGAACTGGAGAATAAATTCCACACATATTTCTTCAGTGGTTCCAATGAAAAGGAGCTTGTCGACCTAATGGGGTTGACACAGAGATACAATGAGAATCCCCAGGAGTTCTTGCGCAGGTTCAGGGAAACTAAGAATTCTTGCTACTCTCTCGAATTTGCGGACCATCGATTCTTGCCGCCATAGCTATATCGTGGTTTGCATCCAGCTATCAGAGAAAAGCTGGTCGGCATAGAGTTTGAAGACCTTGGACAGCTCTCGAGACATTTTTCACTCATGGCCAATCAGTTCCAGAGCATCAAAAAGGATATCCGCTATCAGAAAGGGGGCAATGTGGCCTATGAAGCATATCAGCACTTTCTGGAGGGAAGCAGAAAATGAAGATGACGGCCAGGGAGACATAGTAGCTGCCGAATTCGCTTGGGGCAAAGAACTTGTTCAGGTTAATCAGCGCTGGATGAAGACACTCAAGGGGGCATATGATTTCGATGTTGTTGACACAAAAAGTGCCTCTTGTGCCTCACACACTGACAAGCCGGAATAGCTGGCTTTACTCGACTGCCCGAGTGTCTTGTACCGAGGCGTGCCAGTCAATTTGACCTGTAAATTGATAAGGAGGTAAACGTGAGATCTGGAACATGCCTGGGGTGACCAAGACAGTTCCGCATGTACGGCCTTAAGGCCAGTTACAATGACATATAGCTATGAAAGCTATCCGTCGACGGGTTTATGAATGCATTCGGTAAGCAAAGATATGAAGAAATAATAGTTACCGAAAGATCATAGAAGACATGTTTGAACAAGTAAAGTCGATCATCAAGATATGATATCATAAAGCTCTATTGCAGATCGAATTAGTTGACAACATGATACATAAGCAGGTAACTCATAAATATAAACCTAACCTAAATGACACATGCATAGGTTTCATCCAACTAGTCTGCCGCACGTCTAGCCTTCCTAAACCCGTCAAGCTTAAACCCTTGCAAGCTAATCCACCGCATGATACGACTTGCTACAGATCTAAACCACTTACCAAAACTAGATCAATCCACCGCATGATACAATCTAACCATGATAAGCTAAAAGCACGCATACATCTAAATAGATCTATAAATACTCATCACTCGTTGAGGCGTATATGCATAGACAAGTAAAGTACACATGTAAGCCTAATCTAAAGTAAAGACAGGGATCTATTCCTATTAGTCCGCCGCACGACTAACCATGATACACTGCAACAAGCTAATCCACCGCATGATACGGTTTGCCATACTAGACTCTAACAATAGGTAGACTTACACATGCAAGCTACAAGTAGATACATAACTGTATTTGGCAAGCTTGCCGAATCAGGGTCCATGAAGAAGGAACTCACACGCAAAACCTTAGCCTGCCGCACGACTCATGACTAAACGTGTACGAACCCACAACATGTAACAACTTAGATTGATCTAAGCTCGGCTATGATAAACAAATAGATCTAGTGACACGATAAGATGAATATTGAAAGCATTGATGACATCTAGATCTAACAAAAGATAAAGCCGAACCATATCAATCTAAATTGGGCAAAAAGTGTGTGCAATCATAATAAAATAAATAAAAGAGAAGCATGCACCACTTGGTAACTTAATGAATTCACTAGATTGCCAAATCTAATGAAGCCGATAACTAGCTCCAAGCTAGACCTTAGCCTGCCGCACGATTCATGATCTAACAAAGAACTCTCTTGTTCCATAGCCTAAATCTGCCGCACGATACTAAGAATGGTAACAAGACTACTTGCAATATAATCTAAATCCGCCGCACGATACTAGACATGGTACAAGGTTGCCGGTACTTATGGAGGTCGACGGGTCGATGTATCCCTCGCAGTAGATCGACGACACGACTGGACTCGAAAGGGGTGGCGCGGAGCCGGTTTGTTGTTGTATTGATTTTGTAGATCCTTTTACAATGACGGGAGGTACATATATATAGCCTGGACTAACGAGGCTTGGTAACCTACGTACCTGATAAGCGCCATACGTGACTTAGCTAACAAAAGGAAATATTAAAATACATGGACTCTATTTTTCCTTTATCTAAAGTCCTTGCTAAAAATCTTCTTTGGCCGTCGTGTCCTCCTTCAATCCTGTTTCAACTGATCGGCGAAGATCCATACGTAGATATGCATCTTGCCGATAAGGCTTCCTTGGCCGACGCGCTTGTGATTCAATCGGCAAAGGTACCGAATGCATAAAAACCAGTCGGCCTTGTGCATGTACGTACTGAATACGTGTCCTCGCCATCGGGTTGTGCCCAGCACGTCATGTTTTATCCCAGATATTATTCTATTTTCTTTCTTGAGCTTCACGTAGTATATCCTGAAGCCTTCCGTATTGCTTCCTGATCTTTTCTTTTATTGTTGTATATACTTTGTTGCCACCGTGTGCCCTGATATGCATCAGCCAGATTCTCGCACGCAAGTCAGGTGTTACGTGTGGACGTATATCCTTTCTTCATTTCAAAGCCGTACGCCGGGCTGCTAGCCGATTCTGTCTCTCTCAAGATTTTGCCGACTGGTCATCATTTATTGATTTCTGATGACGTCATCTCTGCCGAATAGCCAACATACTGGATTTAGCTGATTGCTGATTTCCCGACCGAATGCTCATTTCTCGGCACCTTCTGTTCGCCATGATTTTTGGGTCGAGTCCTCTTTGACCAAAATCTGGTGTTAACACAGGCCCCCAAGTTTGGAGTATGAATTCTCATGCTTCGAACTTATTTTGATTCAGCCGTCTTCCCTGATACACTATCATTGCCGATGGGTCTCTTTTCCCCTTGGAACACGCTAACTCCGAAAGACAGCCCTCACCATATTCCCACACTTCGCATGTAAGACCTGTAGAACAATAATTCTCCAATACATGTGGAAATAGGTCAGCGATAAAAAGCAAATGCGTATAAATGTTATAATCTTCCCCATCTTCGTTGATCAAGAAATGCTGCAATGCCGATTACATTTCAAGGGTATCATGTTTATAACTGAAAATTCTTTTAAATTTGAATAAAATGGTACTCTACTCATCTATCTAACTCTTCAACCATGGGGCTTTTAGTTCCTGCTAAATCTTCAAACAACTGTAAAATAGAACAGCTACAGAATTGCTTATCTTTCATCCTTCGATCACTTTCCTTCCGGAGTTTTTCTTTCTTTATTTATTTTTATTAAAACTTTATCACATAATATTGTAAAGTCAGAAACTGAACCATAAGGAGTGTCATGACCCACACCGGAGGAGAGGCACCCGCCGCCGCTTGGGGCCCAAGGTCCAAGCGTGCGGCGCGCCGTGGCGGCCGCCCGGCCGCCCGTCGTGATTGTGTCATCTGCCGCAATTAAGTAATGGTTATTTAGGAAATAAAATAGGAAATCCAATCAGAGATTTCTTTAGATGCAAGTCTTTCCCAGACTACAAATACGAGGGACTTGTAATCAGTTGAATCAAGAAGAAAATAATTAAAGGGGTAACACCCAACGGCTTCACTCTCAAACCCTAGGCTTTCTCTCACCTCGCGCCGCGTGCGCCGCCAACCTCGCCACCGCACGCCTCTGCAAGACCGCCGCCGCGCCGCCGCGCCAAGGCGGCGGCGGCGTCGCCGCGCCCGTGCCGCGCCGCCGCCCGTTCCCCCGCCCGTCGCCGGGAGCTGCCATGCGTCATCATCTTCGTCTCCTACCTCGCCGTTCATCGCCGACCCTCGTCATCTCGCATTCATGCCCGCCGATCATCGTCACCACTACCTTCAAGCCAGTCGCCGCTGTCTCCGGCGCCGCGCGCCACCACCACCACCGCGCCGCCACCACCGCTCGCCGCGCCCGGCGCCGCCAGCCGCGCCGCGCCGGCGTCCCCGACGCCGTCATCGCCGCTCCCTCGCTTCCACGGTCAACAATCGGTGTCAATTCCGGCCCAATCTAGCCGGTCGGACGGGTATCCGGAGACCCGGGACGATTCCCACCACCGACGGCTTCCGACCACCACCAACGCCAAGATCGATGGACAGCTACAAGGTCGCCAGCTCTCGACGGGGATTTGCGAGTTTGCTTGTCTCGTGAGAGAGATGCGGGCCAACTTCACCGCCCTCCCGAAAGCTCGACCAGGGCTGCCATCGACGACATCCCCGCCATGGGCGCCACCGACGGCGACGACACCCCTATGGGCGACGCCAACATCAACGACACGCCTGCAAAGAACGCCACCGACCGTGGCCATCTTTGTCGGATGAGCGCGCCAACGGCAACAACGTCAAGGCCGGGCGACCTCCTCGACGACGCTCCTACCACGGGTGCCACCGACGACAACGGTGCCTCCTGTATACCGCCAACGTCGTACCTGTAACACCCTACTTTTCACAAAACTAATATTTACTAAGAATAGAGAATTTGGGGAACAACATCCTTTAAAAAACATAACAAGAACAAGGTTAACTTCTCTCAAGCATAATTATATTAAAGAAAACATCAACAAAATATTTGAACTAACTAAGCACAGAATCTATGGGTTACACCAAGAAATTATAAGATCTCAGCGACATAATTAAGTTTACTTTGACAGTGCTTTAACTCACAAATTGACATTAAGCAAACTGAATTCTTAAACTTAAATTTTTATTCCGGCGGTGATGAAGTGACATGTGTGTGCATCTAACTCCCAAGCCCAACATGCTAACAATGATATTATGCACCTGTAAAGAATTAAAGGGGTGAGATAAACTCAGCAAGCAACGGCTATGAATATAAACACATCTCACACAAGTTGATTTATTAGTTTTGAAAACAAATGAACATAATCCACAAATAGATTATGCAACTCCACATTGTAGCGACATTCAAACATCACTGCACGACTTGAGTATATCCTCAACAAGAACAATAATATCTCCAAATTCATCAATTAATTGATGTATGCATGCTATGATGCAACTCCATTGAGAGTTTTATGTTGGACGGTGCCAACCTCTCATGCAACTCCATGTACGGTACTAGTCAATGCACGATGGCGGTGACCGGTCATTAACTCCGTATGACATGCATATATATATGCATATGAATGATCATGTATGCGTAGCTCCATAGTGCAACAATTACAATGTAACAATCTGCGGTCGTCAATCTCAAAGCGACAAGCGACATCGACATGAATAAATAGCTCCAAATTCCTTAAGTAGAGCATCAGCCCACAAATCGACCATTAATTCAAGAAACAATAGGCATCCAGTCTATGAATTAATAAATACATAAGCAAGATATAAATCGACAAGCAACACAATGATCCATATTATTAATCTTGACATAGTGTACTTCATTAAATTCCAAAAGGATGCAAGACATGAATATAAACATAGCATTGGCCACACCCCTACATTACTTGTCTTTTCACCGAAGAAGCGACCTCGACAAAGCACGCCAAGTACATTTATGAGACACACTTCCTGATAGAAATAAATATATGGAACTACTCAATAAATCATTAACAACATATAAAGAGTAGATACACGCCCCTACGCCTAGTCAATCACTCCCCATACTTGCTAGTTGGCAAAGAAACCCTTTAAATAAAATTAAATATTGCCAAACAACAGCATATCTATTTTCGGGGTAGATTCTTTGTTATTTTCATAACTATTTTTATATGATAGCAAAACATATGGTTCAGTATAGTAGAAACATCTACATAATATTCTCTACAACTTTGGAAATCCCCACGAAATTAGTTACGGCCATCTAGTATTTTTTTTAATCTGAGCTGTAAGGTAAACACTGGGACAGCAGACCACAGCTTCGGAAAATAAATCTGTGTACGCTAGTACATGATTGACTAAACCAGGCCGAGAACTCTATTAAAAAGCATATGAGGATGTCATGGTTCTACACGTGCAATCTTGAGGCTTCTAAAAACATGTGTATCTGGTAGCCTGATCCTAGTCAGAGATGAAACTAGGGTAAAATTATTTAATAACCTAAGAGCATCTCCAACAGTTTGCTATTTGGGTTTGACATTTACATATTTTATCAAATAGCTCAAAAATCATCCTTCAATAGTTTGACAATTTGGTTTTGCATTTTAGTGAGTTTGGCAAATCTTTCCCTTCCTTTGGCAAAAATGCGCGTGATGCCTCGCTTGGCATTTGGCCCGACGGTTTATTCGCGCGCCAAATGTTTCCTCGCGCGGACTCCTCCCGTCCCCGCGCATACTTCTTTCCCAAGCGCGTAGACTCCTTCCCTTCCGCGCGCCGCCATATATCGCTCGTGCTTCTCATCCTTCTCCATCGCGGCATCAGGAAGCATCATCCGTAGCAGCGAGGAGGGTTCGAGGTATGATCAATCTATTTCCCCATCGCTACGGCTGTGTTGCCATCGATTGACTCTGCCGGTTGTTCCCCATCCCATCGCTAGCGTTAAGGTTGTTCCGTTCGTTGGGATCAGGTTGTGTTGGCCATATATATACGTATAGATACACTCTGGTAGTTGAGTTCAGATTTTCTATTCCAGACTTTCTATTCCATTCGTTGGGCGTACGGAATTTTTGTTCTGTTTTTCAGACATATATACGTATTGTTGTAAACATTATCATTACCAAGTACTGCAATTTTTTTATTTATCAAAGAGTATGTACGTGCTATGTGATGATCTTTACAACGAGGTCAAGTCTACTGCATGGGACTGTCATGTCGATCAGATGTGATTGGACTGCATGCTGTGCCTGATTCGGTGATGCAGATACCAATGACAGGAGTGTACTGTCAACTGCTAGTGCTGAGCGTCAGAATCTGGGGCGGTGATGGCCGGTTGGGAGGAGGTGATCGGCGGCAGGGTCTGGTACGCCGCGGCGGCGGCGGCTCTCTTCACGCGGAGGCGTACAAAGTCGCGAGCAGGATCTTGACGTGGATGAGGAAAGGGTCGCGGACGAGAGGAACCCAACTACCGTTCCCTTCTGGACCCACTTTTCTGATTTGTCAAACTAAAATTGCCAAACTATTAGAGAAGACTTGTTTTTTAACTTGGCATTTAGATTTGAGAGTTGGCAAATAAGAGCAAATGTCAAATCAAAAATGGTAAACTGTTGGAGTTGCTCTAAATGTGAGGATCACAAATCTCCACATGTTACCAATCGGAACAAGGTGAACCAACTACAGATCAGTATGAGACAAGACAAACAAATTTCGATCTTGTTAATTACCTAGCCACTCTCCTTCTCTGCCTGCTACGTATTTACGTACATTGTCTCCAGTACTCACGACACAACACTATGGCCAAAGAAGGAACTATCGAATGATCAGAAGGAGCTCCAGGCTTTCTCTCTCGTGATTCATGGAGGAGAGAAAAAAAATAATAATCCCTACGCACACACCACCCTCTGCCACCTACAGATCCAAAACCTTTTTTGGCTCCAAGTTTGACCATCCAAAAAATTTAAGCTACGAACTTATATTAACTGATATTTTAGAATAAGGGAAACTAAAAAAAGAACGAATTTGATCCATTTTTGATATTACCTAAATCAGACCTTGTTTCTCCTTCCTGCGGTGCCTCTGATTGCTAGTCTCCCGTCGTACAACCAACAAGGCCTGGATAAAGATGATGAGCCGCAAGAATTCTCTTCTGTCTTGCGATGATCTGGGGGCGGCCTCCACCTTACACCAGTCCGGACACCAAACCCCAGGGATGGGAGAGATGAGATAGAGAACGCCGCCTCCAGGCTCTCGTGAAACCGCGAAAATAGGATCGATAATAGGAAGATGATAGGCTACGGTGGTATTGGGTTTTTTTTATTCCCGTACAAGCTCCCTAACTAGGCTATTTATTACCTTTTTTTTTTTTCCTCCTTCCCAAGGCCCATTTGGCTTAAACGATATTTATGTTTTTTTTTGATATTACAGTACCCTCCTCGACCACAGCCGCTGCAAGCGACGACCATGCCTACCCCAAGGATGGCCCAGCTGCCGCGACCCAGATCAGATCAGATCAGGAGGCTATCACTGACGTCCACCAGCTGCTCGACGAAAAGCCTACCCAGCTAGGCCAACGTCTCGCAGCTACTACAATGGCACAGATAAGTTCTCCGGTCACTAGCAACATCATCTTTGACACTGGGAACACCTGGAGTGCCAACGTCTTCACCAGCAAGGACGACACAATGACGTCAGCCGACGTCGACATCGACGTCATTGACCATGACGTCTTCGACACCAGCACCATCGACGACAACAACGGCGCCCCCAAAGGAGGGACATCGACACCTCCCTGAGCATCAACGACATCCTCGACATCACCATTGACGCCGCTAGCTACAACGTCCTCGGCATCGACAACGTCGACGACACTACCATGGGCGCTATGAAGGATGACGACGACCTCAAGAACGCCAACGCCGATGATGACCCCCCTGACGTCGACTACGTCTTCACCATGCCTACCATCAACAACAACTACAAGGGCATGAACCACGACAACACCCTCGCGGCCAACCTCGACACTGGCAACCACAACGTCCCCCACATGGGCGCCACGGCCGATGAGAACACCGATGCCCCCCCAGGCGCCACCAAGGAGACGGTCGTTCACTTGCCGACCTTCAACAACGACCTACTACACCGCTGGACATTCGCCGACATCGACAATGGTGGAGAACACCATCAATCAAGCCGCAGCTCCAAAGCAAAGGCGACATCATCGCCACCACGCAAGCGTAACATCGTGTACACACCGCCAACCTCGATGAAAACGGCACTCCTCTTTCTTTGGCTCCTCTCGCATCACCAAGGCGCCACGGAGAACGGAGACAACATACCATGGTGCCCCACTCTCGGTTTTGGGGCGTCCTTCAACGGCGACACCAACAACCATCGCGACATCGACTTCACGCCGACTTTGGCGGCGAGGGGACGACTCGAGCCATACCAGTTGGCTCCCATGTTCCTCAACGACATCTACGCCCAATGCGACTACGCCAACAAGCCGTGGGCTGCAATACACCGGGAGGCACCCTACACAAAGAAAACGGCGATCCACCTCGCCCAAGACTTCGACGCTTCCATCTTCAAAGAGCCTCGACTTGTGAGCTTCACCGGCGACAAGAGGTACATACCACCCACATCAACCTGCTACCTCGACGGCCGTCACTACCTCGGAGGCTCCCATCCTTCATCAAATGGCAACACGAATTGGCGACAACCTACTTCGCGATCGCTAGAACCATCAAGCTCCAACCAGAGAGCAACAGCTTGGACGCCCGGCAATGGAGATCGTCTTCCCTCGGCAAACATCGCTACTACGCCACGGCCTTATCAAAGGTACTACAGGGGTGTTTCACAGCCAGCCAAAGGTCAGCGTCTCCATCTTCACCCGGCACATCAACAACGACAACGCAGCGCGAGGACGCGCTGTCAAAAAGACATGACCCACACCGGAGGAGGCACCGCCACCGCTTGGGGCCCAAGGCCCAAGCGCGTCTCGCGTGGTGGCCGCGCCGCCACCCACCGTGATTACGTCATCTGCCGCCATTAAGTAATGGTTATTTAGGAAATAAAATAGGAATAAAATAGGAAATCCAATCGAGATTTCTTTATATGCAAGTCTTCCCCGGACTATAAATACGAGGGACTTGTAATCGCTTGAATCAAGAAGAAAATAATTAAAGGGGTAACACCCAACAGCTTCAGCTCTCCAAACCCTAGGCTCTCTCTCACCGCGCCGTGCGCCGCCGACCTCGCCACCGCACGCCTCTGCAACACCGCCGTCGCCGCCCCTGCGGCGGCGGCGCCGTCCGCGCGCCGCGCGCCGTTCCGCCGTCGCCGGAGCTGCTGTGCGTCATCTTCTTCGTCTCCTACCTCGCCATTCGCCCGTCGGCCCTCGTCATCGCATTCACGCCGCCGATCATCGTCACCACTACCTTCAAGCCGGTCGCCGTTGTCTCGGCGCCGCACGCCACCACCACCACCGCGCCGCCACCACCGCTTCGCCCGCGCCAGCTCCGCCAGCGCGGCCGCGCCGCCCTCCCCGACGCCGTCATCGCCGCTCCCTCGCTTCCCACGGTCAACAATCGGGTGTCAATTCCGACCCAATCTAGCGAGTCGGCGGCTGGTATCCGGAGACCAGGACGATTCCCACCACCGACGGCTTCCGACCACCACCAACGCCAAGATCTGATGGACAGCTACAAGGTCGCCGAGCTCCAGACGGGGATTTGCGAGTTTGCTTGTCTCGTGAGAGAGATGCGGGCCAACTTCACCGCCCTCCTGGAGAAGCTCGACCAGGCTGCCATCGACGCCAACATCAACGACACGCCTGCAGCAACGCCACCGACCGTGGCCATGCTGTCAGACGAGCGCCAACGGCAACAACGTCAAGCTGGACAACCTCCTCGACGACGCTCCTACCACGGGTGCCACCGACGACAACGGTGCCTCCCAGGGCGCCGCCGGCGTCGTCCCCTCCTCGACCACAGCCGCTGCAGTTTACGACCATGCCTACCTCAAGGATGGCCCACCGCCGCGACCCGGATCGAGATCGGATCGAGGCTACCACCGACGTCCACCAGCTGCTCGACGAAAAGCCTATCCAGCTAGGCCAACGTCTCGCGGCTACTACAATGGCACAGATAAGTTCCCCGGTCACTAGCAACATCATCTTTGACACTGGGAACACCTGGAGTGCCAACGTCTTCACCAGCAAGGACGACACAACGACGTCAGCCGACGTCGACATCGACGTCATTGACCATGACGTCTTCGACACCAGCACCATCGACGACAACAACGGCGCCCCCAAAGGAGGGAACATCGACACCTCCCTGAGCATGAACGACATCCTCGACATCACCATTGACGCCGCTAGCTACAACGTCCTCGGCATCGACAACGTCGACGACGCTACCATGGGCACTATGAAGGATGACGACGACCTCAAGAACGCCAACGCCGATGATGACCCCCCTGACGTCGACTACGTCTTCACCATGCCTACAGGCAAGGGGCGCAAACCACGACGACCGAGACAGGGGAATTTAGGCCAGACTCTACTGACTTCGTCTCGACGGCGGGAGTAGCCACCGTAGGAGAGAGAAGGGGGCGAAGACTTGGACCTGGGTTCGATGGAAGGTAGCAGGTTCTTCATCATTGATTGCATAGAACCAGCTTCGCACCCAGCACCGCGGTCACTCTAAAGAGATTGGTGTACGCCGAGAAGCGAGAGGCATGTTTACATGTTGACACGGTTACAAATTTCCAACATAGTTCAGAGGTGCACTCAACCTAAATTCAGACATCATCTAATGGCCACAAAAACATACCAGACCAGTTTTGAGCAATTTCAATGGTGGACACTGCCTGGTTACTTGGCCAACAGTTACCAGACCTAAAAACCATAGTTGTTTGAGCATGCCTGACCTTGATAGATTTGGGAGAGCTCTCCGGTTGCGCTGGCTCTGGCAAGAATGGGTGGATGACTCCAAGCCATGGATCGGCTCAGACCTTCCATGTAGTGATGTTGATCGTCTCCTGTTCAACTCCTCAACCAAAATAACTTTGGGTAATGGCCCAAAGACTCTTTTCTGGCACCATAATTGGCTTGAAGGAGAAGCTCCAAGGTACCTAGCCCCCAACTTATTTCGGCTTGTTTCAAGGAAAAAACGAACAGCGCAACAAGAACTCCGGAACACAATTGGATGCACTCGCTTAGGGGCAAAATCACATCATCTATCCACGGAGGAATTTGTGGATACGTATTCAAGATGTGCACCTGCAGCATGGCGTTCAAGACTCCATCACCTGGCGTTGAACCTAGGATGGGATTTACTCCACCCGTTCAGCTTACAGAATACAATTCAAAGGCTCATTCGCCTTATTCCAGACTGAACTCATTTGGAAAGCACAAGTAGAGAACAAATGCAAGATGTTTGCCTGGATTTTGGTCTAAGATAAAATTCTTATGGCCCACAACCTTCAAAAGAGAGGGTGACCACACCAAGAACACTGTGTGCTGTGCAACGGTCCATTGGAAACCGCCCTACACCTATGTCTATGTTGCCCCTTTGCTAAGGCGATATGGGATCAAATCCTCTCTTGGGAAAAATTTCACTTTCGGCTACAACAACAAAATTTCACCTGACCCCATCCATATCAAAACGTGGTGGGAAGAGGTGGCAAGGAAAGTGCTCAAATCTGAGCGGCGAAGACTAAACGGGGTAGTAATCTACAACTTTTGGAACATTTGAAAAGAGAGAAATAGAAAAAAAAAATTCAACAACGCAGCGGAAACGGGGTCTGCAAGGATAAAGGAAGACATTGAGCAAAGGAAGAGAGCATTCGCTTATGCTTAGCCATAGTTTTCCCCTTGGGGAATATGTTTCCCTTTTGTCGGGCCGCCTCAAACCCTACATAAATTATCTTCCTTATCTTAACTAAAAGGCAGAGCTCCTGCCATTGTTTTTTAAAAAAGTTTTGAGCAATTTCCCAGGGCAAAACTGTAAAAATCTACACAACCAACAAAACCGTTTTGGAATTCAGACACCATGAACTAATATTCACATTCTTCTAGTAATAGAGTTTAAACAAGTTCGACTCCCATAAATGCATTAATGTTTGCCCATAGAGGTGAGTGTACGGTGTACGTGCATATAATGGTGTTTGTGTCTGAACTATGTAATTTCGTAAAAAAAAAAAAAAAAAAACAAATTGATTCGTTAAAAAGAACGAAGTGACTAGACGGAGCCATGCTTCAGAGTTCAGATGGCATGGCAGAAATGGCAGAGTGGTCTTGCTTCACTATCGCATGGAGCTTCACGCTAACTCACATGCTCCCAGATAGGCTGCGAGCCTCTCAACGGGCCTTCGGCTGTCCACTTTCACTTCTCCATTGCACCTTATCTTAATCCGTGCCAGGTGCTCGACTGCGATCCATGCAAAGCTAAGCCTTGCTGGCATGTCCTCAAAGTCAGGTTCCAGCATTTCCCTTGACTTTTGGACCCATTTGGGGTGGTAGGTTACCTGGTACCATGCGGAGGCCTTCATCTCATAAAACCGATTTTTCTCATCATCAGAGATCACAGTTTGATCTGTCGAAATGCTTTCAAAAATGCTCCTGAACTCCTTGTGGAGAGCAGAGTATGCATTCTTCAACCTCTCCTTTATGTCCCCCTGCTTTCTGCTGCTGTATTTGGGAAGAGACCATATGTGCTCTGTAACAAGCTCTGCTTCAGTGCGCACACCATATTGATTGAGCAGTGCATTCAGCTGTGTTTCATATGAGCACTTGCACTGCCAAGCACTTGAGAGAAAATCAGTTGCACCAGGAACTTCCATATCTGCATCATAAGGCAAATCGTTTAACGTGCAAGTTTCTTCTGGAACCAAATCACCATTGGAGGCTTCTTGGATTGACCGATAAAAAGCCTTCCAAGGATCTTCTCTGATTTATAGGAGATGTCATCCTCCTTTCCCATGAAGTCAGGATATAATTTGGGTCGAAGGGATGGTGGCATCGACACAATTTTGCCTGTCTTGGGGAAGTCCACAGCAGTTGCTGCTAGTTCTGCCAACTGAATGCACTTCTCATCCATTGCTCCATACTCGCTCATATCAGCGTGAACAACATGAGCATTGCTTATTGGACCCAGTTTCTCATTTACCATGTTCTTCAAGAAGAAATCAACAATATCCTGTTAACAGTACAATATCTTATTAACAAAAGTATATTGAAAAAAGTAATATTTATCACAAACCAAGGACCAAGCAATTTGAAGAAACCATGTGAAATGATCATAAGTTTTTATATTAACAATATGATCAGATCGATTGGATAAAAAGTGCAAATGTTAAGTCTCGAAAGCTAAGAGAGTGCTAGTTGATGATGAAATGAAAAGTATTTATGCCTTATATGTACCAAGTTTCAGGAGTTCTTGACTTTAATTCCAACCTATGAAAACACCTTAGGCCTTGTTCGAAGTATTTTTGTTGTTTTATTAAAAAACACCACGGTTTTGTGAAATACTTTGGTTTTAGAGTGCCATGAAGTGTTTGGGTGCAACAAACTTTATGGTTTTGATTGAATATTAGGGTATTGCTGAAACTGTACTTTTTGGACTTTCAAAAACTCCATTCTAGACTTCATTTTTCTTTCCACGATTTTGCACATCAATGGTTCTAAAACTACAGTTTCTTAATACTACAACATACAAACAATACCTAAGGTGTCTGGATGCACCTAGCTTTATATTTTGAAAAACATGTGTTATTACTAAAAAATAGTCCTCTTGGAGTTATAGAAACTCCACTATAGACCTCTTTTGTTCTAAACCGTGGTTTTGCACATCTCTTGTTGTAAAAAGTTTTTTGATAATACAGTTTCTCAAAACCTCAGCATCCATACAGGTCCTTATCTGTTCGCAACTACATGACCAAATGAAGCAAAAGTGTTATTGATCTATAACTACAAGACCACACATTTGATAAGTAAAATCTATGATAGTACTCTACTACTCTATAGGTATAGTTCTCCAAGAATTAAATCAAAACTATATTGAAATCCAGCTGTTTAGACTTCCTAGCTTACTACCTTAAGAATGATCGAGCCTTTTACCTAGGCAAATACTCGGTGCAGACCACATCTTCGTGCAATCGCAAACATAGTTCTCAAGGCGTCGCCTAGGCGTCCCAGACCCCCCCCCACCAAAAAAAAAATCGCCTTTGCAAATGGTCGGGCGCCTAGGCGTATGGAAGGTGGTACATCGCCATGCCTTGTCTTTACGGCTTAAGAACTATAATCGTGAAAACCCTTTGCAGAATCATACTTAGGAGTCTTCAAAAAATTGAAACAATGCACACCCATAGTGGGTTCTACCTTCGGGTAGGGTCAGGGTGGCATCAATTGAGCAGAATTTGATTCAACATCGGCCGAGATGGTTTGGACATGTCCAACGGAGGCCTCACGAGGTGCCGGTGCGTAGTGAGGTTTTAAAGCCGGTCAATAGTGTAAAGAGTAGGTAGAGGTCGATCTAAACTTACTTGGGACGAGACGGTTAAGAGAGACCTTAAGGAGTGGAATATCTCCAAGGAATTACCTATGGATAGGAACGCTTGGAGACTAGCAATCAACGTGCCTGAACCGTGACCTTTGTTTCTTTTTCCGTTTACCCCCTAACTCTACCTTCTGTCTCGTGTCTTTTTTGTGTTTCTCTTATCCTTGTTTCATGTGGGTATTTTGTGTTTCTCTTATCCTTATTTTCTGTGGGTTTCATCTCTAGCCTACCCCAACTAGCTTGGGACAAAAAGGCTATGTTGTTGTTGTTGTTGTTGTTGTTCCACACCCATGGTTTATATGTGCATTGTCACAAAATTTGAGATTCAAACTCGTTTTGTAAAAAAAAAAAAGGAAATAATAAATTTCACTAGGGATGAAAAGTTTTTTTTTTCTCGGGTCATCCCAAAGTTAATTTAATTGAACTAATTAAGATCTCAGAAAAGGATATGGGATAGAAATGAAGTAACAAAGTGACCCACTACTACCAATTGGTGTCACCACTTGCATCCCCATAAAACACCCTCCAGAAACTGGTGATTTTGCAACCAGAACTCTTTTAACTTTGACCAATAATGACGTTGTGGATGTAGATTCTCAAATGAAAATTTAGAAACATATTAATTGAGCAAATGACATGAAAGCAGTTTCTGCAGATTATACATGTATTCTGTGCAGAGCACATTAACTCCAAGAATTGTTATAGTAAAAATTACATTATAAAGAATTTTGTGATTCATATTAAGATACTAGACTAAATACAAAGCATCATAAAATTATTGTACAATGATCTGGTGTCACTATAAGTGATATTAAGTCCATGAAAATTAATATATAAGATGAGATGGTAACTTTCGGGTTGTTACTAAAGAAATGTAATCAGAGCTATCCTCATCTGTTATTCAAATAGTCACTCCAGTCCGGTTTCTAAGGTGCATATGGTGAAATCGCCAATACCAAGGAGCAGTGGGATGTTTGTGACATTGTATTAATCTAGCCCTCTGTTTATTGGATCATTTTTGTGGCATGCTTGCAATTGCAGCACAACAGTCGCCTCCGTATTAATCAAGTGCTAGCTACTGATTTTTATTGGATCATTAATCATGCCATAAGAAAAAAAGGGAAAAATCTAGATGCAAGTGCTTGTTCATTCTGTCTGAGTTAAATCTTATCTCAGTATATGAGTGACGCCTAATATAACAGACTTTCTAAAAAACGCAAGGAGTCTTTAGAAACCAGACTGGAGGGTGTAGGAAGACAATATAACCATATAGATAAGTAGTTCTAAACTTGGATTTCACATGTCAAATGTTAACAGGCATGGAATTAGTAGGAAGAAAAAGAATCCCTGATTCAGAGTCGATGCTATGATACAATTTCTGTGGAATTTTAGGCTCAACTTTAATATTAGCTGAGACAGAGATTGCTCAGTAAGGACACTAACATGTCAAGCAGAAATTAGTAAAGGGAGGGCATCAAAACATTGAACTAATATTTGAGGCAATGCATCCATATATTGAACATTTAAGGGACGAAGTGGCTAAATGCCAAGAATAGTTGAGCTTACATGTGGGGATACTGCGCGCGGTAGTTGTTTTGCTTCAGCTGGAGAGTAATCCATAGGGTTCCAACTCTTTTTGCCAGGTGGTATAAGGTTTTCATCCCATGACACAAAGTAGAGATCCCCATCAAGATCACTGCCAGATGCTTCATTGGCATGTGGCCTCTCACCTTTCTTGGGAAAGACCAAGCAATCAACAAGGTGATACAGTTCAGGCACATCAACAGCTTCAAGGATCCGGACATCCCCTGGATGAAGGCATGGATTCTTTGCCATTACGATAGTACCCACAATGGTCTCTGCATTTTTGTTTGCTGAGGAAAATCTTGGTCCATGCTTTACCAGACAATTATTGAGTGATGGAGATGACGCCCGGATAAAGCACTGTCCTTGCTCAAGGATCCCAAGTTCATCAAGGCAGCCCATCAACCACCTCCCCTTGGGCACAAAAATCCTTGTCTTCTCCAAAAGACCCAGTAGCTGTGAGGACCTTATAGCTAACAGCATTGCTTTCAGGTGTGGCTCAGTTCCAGGTGAAATGCCGGCACTCAACATCAGTGCTGCAGTGTTTCCTTGCTCAGCACAAGAGGTGGTTACAATGTCAAAAGCGACATCAGTGTCCGACAAAATATTATTGAGATTAGATAACATGGCTTCCTGCATTTGAGAAAAGACAGCATCCGGGACATTCAGGGAGGACAGTAATGTAATAATCTGACGATTTAAGAATCCTGGCTGAAACTTTGTCCATGAGACCACCTCTAAGACAGTATGGTTGGACTCAAACTTGTGCATGCTCGGCCTCAGGGAAAGTTGTATCCCATCATTTTCTCCTTCCCAGACAGCTATAACACCCTTGAAGCCTGCATACCTAATCTGGTAAGCAGATGGGAGATTATCTGTCAATTGCAGCTTCTGAGCAACTTCAAGTGCAAGGTCGCGTGTAATCTTGCCAATTCCATCAGAGAAAATGTATCCATTACGTTCAACTTCCTCAAGACACTCATTGACCTCATGCGGCTGCATCACCACTGTAGCATATGTAGAGGAGAAGCACTGTCCCATCCGAGCGGCATGCTTTGCTACATTCTTACTTGTGAACCTCCCCATCCATTTCCTAATGCTTTCCACTGTTCTCATTCTATCCTCTGCGAAGAACCAAGCTGACCTGTCCCTCAGCTGGTTTGATGAGAATGCAAGAAATGAGTACTTCCTGCCACACATGTAGAATCCCTCTGTCAAAAATGTTTTAACACGCTTGTACACTGTTGTCTTATGCACGAACGAGTTTGACATCAAATCTTTGACAATTTGTGCAGCTGAGAAATTGAGAACATTACTGTTCAGTAGCTGCATACCCTCATCCATAAAAGTAACCCTCAGAAACCTGTCTGCAACTTCATAATAATGTCGAATGACACGATTAGAGCGCTCCACTTCGGGTGGCAGGCAATAAGCCTTGGTGGGTGTGACTACCAGCCTGCTCACCTCTGCATTGACATCCCCAATCTTGTTTCGAAGAAGTTTGGGGTACCTGGCAACCCTATCCTGCAGATTCTTCAGCCTACCACATGCATCAAACACTGGAAATTTGTGCCCCCAAAATTCCCTCAAGGCAGCCACATTCACATCATCCTCCTTCCTCCGAAGTAAACCGAAGAATTCAGGCGTGAGGTGGTGTTGATTTATTACTCCCTTGTGCATCAGAGCATTCACGAGGAACAACACCCGAAACTCGAGACCCTCGGCGTGCTGCACGCAGAAGAACAGGTCCTGCATCGGATCCCCAAATTCTGGCTCATCACGCACGGTGAGGCCCCTCCTGGCTCCCCATCCACCACCGCAATCAACAATCGGCACCCTCCTATCCCTCATGTACGCCAGCGCGCGTTCCATCTTTGGCCAGAACCGCGGCGAGAATGTGATTCTATACACGCCGCACCGCCCAATCGCGCCACTGGGAGTGATGTCGGTGGTCCGTATCCACGGGTCGTCGTCGTCCAGCAGGTCGAACGGCACGGACTCGTGTATGTCATCGTCCGCCGTGCGGTAATAAACCAGCGGCGCCGCCAAGAGCCGGATCAGCAGCGAGCAGTCGAGCAGGAACACCCTGACTTCGGCGACGTCGCGGACGGGGAACTCGAGCTTGACGTCGCAGCGCATGACCACCGACTCGCGGAACTCCCGGACTTTGAATGCGGTGTCGCGGGCGAAGATGAGGCGGCAAGACCCGTCGAACGGGTCGACGGAGAACTCGAGCCCAGAGACCGGGCCGCGCCAGGCGGAGACGAAGGCGTCCTTGGCCGGGAGATCCCCGACCTCGAGGCGCGAGCCAGGGAAGCGGAATGGCGAGACATTGCGGCGGCGGGAGGCCCGATGGGAGCTCTCCTGCGCGGATGCGGCGCGCAGGGGTTTCCCGGAGAGGATGAGCCCGACCGGCCCGCGGCGTCGGCGGCGGCGCGCGCCCCTCCGGGCGCGCAAAGTGGACGAAGGCGTGCGGAGGCACGCGATCGTACTGTGGCGTCTGCGCGGCGGCGGAGGTGACGCTGGCGAGATGGAAGTCGGGATAGGCGTCCGGCGGGGTCCAGGAGGTCTTGACGCGGCAGCGCCAGACCAAGCCCGCCTTCAACTCGAGAAACTCGGCGAGATCGAGCGCCTTGACGGTGGCGTCAAATCCGCCCAGGCTAACCTGCGTGGTCACCAGATCGCTGGCGCGCGGCGCCGGGGTGGGGCTGCCGCGCCCCGCAGCGATCCCATGGTGCGGCGGTTGCTGCAGCCCCGTTGAGTGGATGCCGGAGGAGAGCAATTTGGGAGGGCTCAGGGAGGTTTTGTGGGGTTTGTTTTGGTTTAATAATAATTAATGGAATCGGAAGGGGTTTAAAATCGTCACGACGAATGGATGGGTGCAATGCGAAGTGTGTTCGTCGTGGGGTCGGTCAATGGCCTCCCTTTTCTCCAGTCATTTAAAACAGTATCATATCTACATATTTAGTGTCGGTATCATATTTATGTACTCCCTCCGTCTACAAATAAGTAAATTTTTTTTTTTTACTTCTACTATTCTTATTTAATCATTTATCTTATTTAATTTTTTTTATATAAATAAATAAGAAAATAAATTATCATTATAAAAATATCTCTAATGATAAATTAAGTCGTAACAAAATAAGTATTATTTATTAAAACTTTTTTAAATAAGATAAATGGTCAAACAAGAATGGTAAAAGTGAAAGAAATATACTTATCTATGGAGGTAGGGTGTATTTACTACTTAGTATTGTTTTTTGCTGAGTTTAGTGGGGTTTTATGTGTCAGTTCTTCAACACGTTTATATACTTTAAAATAGTATCTATAAAACTTTCATAAACCCTCCATCGAGATTGGCTGAAGAAAGTAAAGATATGCACCAACAAAAAAGATAAGCTTGATTGTAAAAGGATTTGAAAATCGCCGGCAACTAGAGATTTGAGAAGCCACCTCGCTGTGTGGGTCCTACATAAGATTTGTTTTATATTTTCTATCTTAGAGTGAGATCAGCAACGATGGAGTCGCTAGCAAGATGGTTTTCCTGCTTTCTCTCACGTACACGTAAGATAATAAAAGCTGAGTCAGCTAGCGATTTCGTCTGTTGTTAGGGACGCCTTAATGATGCCCATAGCACGGTTTGTGATTTTGGAGCTGACAAATTGAAAGACAGTGGAGCGGACAAATTAAAAGACGGATCTATATTCTGAAACAACTTTTTTCTTAAGCATCTCTAGGAGTTTTATAAAACAATTCTCATAAGTTTGATAAAAAGCTTCCTAAAAATAAAATAAAAAGATGTAAATATAGTATCCAACTCATACGTTTGTACACTCGAGAGAACTTTGTATCCTTTTGGCTATACATCTCGTGCGACGGTGCGAGATATGATTTTTTGCAGCGGAGAACTTGGTACCCCTCCCGTGGGCTAGTTTTCCGCGGTACTTTTTTCACATGAGCGATTTTCTCTTTGTGCGAGATACATTATTTTGTTTTCTAGTGGGATCTGCACCCCACCTTCGCCCGACTTCTATCTTGCATATCAGAGCAGCAAACACCTCTGCACAGCACCATTGAATCTATTGCTGCGATTTTTTTTTTTTTGACGAAACATAACTGCGATTCACTGGACGGATAGTGTAAATGTAAACTTTGGAGCTCAAAACTAGGTACGCTTCTGCTAATATTTATCCATTGTCTTTCACGTGTTTTAAATTACTAGTTAAGCGTCCGCGCGGCTTGCTACGGGATAAAACTTTTGTATAAAAACACACGTATCGCAAAAATAAAAAATCATGGAATTAACACAATACAGAGAGCGCAGCATGAAAGTCGTATAGCTCTAATCAACTATATAGATGTTTCCATGACATAATCACACGGTAACTCATCATGCTTTTGATTGGCATGGACAAGTCCAACGTTTATTCTATCAAATTTCAAATGTTGTCACTGCATACAGAATAGCTAGAAGGATGCTTACATATTTTTCCAAAAGTCTTAATAATTTGAAATTGAGATTACTCATGATTTAGGGAACAAAAACATAGAGATTACAAAACGATTTCCATGGTCTGCAGGTGTCTAAGTTTTTATGCCAACTTTTTACTAAAATATTTTCACTGTATAGTTTGACAAGTATTTTTTAACGATGGCAAAAAGTTCAGAATTAGCAAAATAGAGACATACAATCATTTGATTCTAAACAAACATGAAAATGGATCACGAAGGGAATAATAAAGGACTCTGGTAGATGTGCCATTGCAAATTCTTTCACAAGCACCGACAATGAACTCCCCGCCGGTGGTTGTTGCCTCATCAGCCATTTTTTCTGCTGATCATACCAATAAACTCACACTTCGGTGGCCAAAATGAAAAAAAAATCCTTTCTTCTAGACAAGCAACATCACACTGTATAGGACTGTTGGATGGCCTCAATGTCGAGCCCCTTTAGCCTGATAACAAACTCCACATTCCCCTTGAGTGTGTGAAGCTCCTGCAGCCTGCAACATTCATCCACAAACCCATCAATCAGCTAGCTTTGCATAATTAAAGCATCCCTACTAAGCAGTAAATTCACATGAAGCTTCATCAACATGTACCTTTGGATGGTCCAGACTGAAACAAATGTTTGAAGTAGATATTTTAGTTAGCATTTTCTTGCTGTCATCAAACACTAAGCGGAACATTTCAGATATAGAATCCCCTCTCGTTAAATTAATTTCAGATGTCTGATAAGTAAAAATATTAGAATTCCAAAAAATGGAAGGTTAACAAGAACAGAGAGAACCGATGAGTGCAGCAAAAGGCTATTTTTTTAAAAAAAAAATTATCATCTTCATTCTCTCAAACATGTCGCATGCAAATGCACATCCACTATTTTGTCCACTATGCTAAATGGACAAAAGGTCAACTTCCCCTTCCATCCTAGAACCACTTTTTTTCTGTATTGCCAGCACATTTGTCCAGTGGCAAGAGTGCAGTCTACAAATATGCCAACCGGAAACAATACTATGTATTTGGTGACGGTAATAAACTGACCTCTCTAGCTGATGACTCTTCTAGATCACATTAAGGAACTCAATCGACCACAAGCTTTCTTTGCTTAGCAACCGATGCATGCAGAAGAACCTGAAACCATGTCAGGTTTACTAAATTAATCAGCAGAAAGAGTGATATATCATTAGGATTGAAGTTATGCTTTGCCAGCAAGGAAAGAGTTTGACTGGCAGAACTCCAACGAACAATGAAGCATAGATACAGTTTAACCAAGCATAGATACAGTCAAAACATGTCATGTAAGAAAATTGAAACTCTTCAAGCCATGTCTGCTCAAGAGTCAACTGAGATACTAACATACCAGCTTAGATTGTTGTTGTATGGAGAGACATTGTCTTAATTATCACAAAGATAAGGTAGTATTTAAAAAAAGTAAGTGTGAGTCACTTTGGCCTAGTTTTCTTTCATTGACTCGTAATCAAACATGGAATTATAGCCCCACAGCAGTCCACTGCATAAAGGAGTAGGCTATTAGCTGATCATATTTCTCCAATATGAAAACTGCATTGCAGCCATGCAGACACTAACACAACCCTTAATATTACACTAACCTCACTCCAACGATCTTCTCAAACTCCTCTTCCATTGAGGGTATCATGTAATTGTGGAAATCATATGTTGGCGGAAGATTGTGGGTCTGCAATCATCAGTAAGTCAAACATGAGTACATGGCAAGTTGGAAACAAGAGTTTACATTTAGAACACAGCACACAACAATCTTGATGGAATTAGTGTGTCTCTAATTGGTTTACATATAGCAATACTCCATGGTTGGAGTATCGTTTTCCTCCCTCCCTATCATTTTTTTTTTTTTTTTTTTTTGACACAGTACAACGCAGACATCATTTGTGACCACACATGAAATTTTAGAGACATAAAAAGTAGGAAGATTCAGCGGAACACACACACACACTAAGGAATCAAAGGCATAAGTTTTGCATCCGCCTTTCATCATCGCAAACGATGAAAAAATATTTTATGCTAAGGAAGCAAAGGCAAAAGTTTGCATCCAAAAAAGAATACCTAGCAGCTAGGAGAAAGCTAAATCTCATAGGCATTCCATCGAGCATGAAGTGCCCCAACGTCGCTAGCAGCTGCTAGGTTGCTGCAAAGCTCCTGAAATCTCATGTTTGGTTTTGAAAATTGATGACACACTTGTGACACTAATCCTTTGCTCTAAGTGTGACTTATGAGATAGGATTAGATGGATGACAAGGAGCATGATGATTATGAACATGGACGATGATGATGGATATGATGGACCGTCAAGCTCGGTGATTGGCTTGAGAGGAACCCGGGAGATCAAGGCAAAGGTATCTTGATAGGGTTTTTCTTTCGGTGATCAAGACACGATAGAGCGTGTGATCACATTATAGGATAGATAGCCGACTATCAAGAGGGAATGCCGCGACAATCCTTTGGTGAAGTGCTTCTAGGTCCAATTGACTTGCATATTGCATTTAGGATAATGAGAGCACTAACTTCGATCTTGCCTAATCGTTCGACAAGCTAACATGCATGATAACGTGATCATCTTCGAAGTGTTGGCAACATATGGCAAGAGGCGAAGCAAGGTTGAAGCAAAGGCGACAACAAGATGAAGATTTCGCTGGAAAAAGGTGACCGGACGCACCGACCGGAAGCACGCTGCTTCTGACCGGACGCTCCGGTGGGTGCGTCTGGCAGAGAGCATGTTTCGGCCGGTTTGACCGGACGCTGCGACCGGATCCTCGATCGGACGCATCTGGAAGCAGGGATCGGACGCATGAAGGAGGCCGTCACCGTGGCCGTGTTCCTTGTCTGTTGTGACCGGAAGCGGGGGACCGGACTCGCCTCGGTGGTGAGTCCGGGCTACAAGGTCCCGGCCAGCGCTACAGACAGCCCAATTTGAAGGCCAACGGCTCTATCTCGTGAGGGGCTCTATATATATTGGTTTGGCCGGTATTGTGAGCTCTCTCTTGCACATTTGAAGCTTCCAACTTGCTATTGAGCTTGTGAGACTCCTCTCCACTCATCTCTCCATCCCTAACTCGAATTCTTGGTGAGATTGAGAGTGATAGAAGTGCATTGCATCATCGGTTGCATCTAGAGGCACTTCATCCTTGGAGAAGCCGCGGGATTCTTGTTTTCTTAGGAATTTGCCCGGTTTCCCTAGCGGCTTGAGCAAGAGGCGGTGTTGAGCTCGATTGGAGCTTGTTCGAGGCCACACCGGTGGTTTGTGAGGGTCGGTCGCTTACCCCCGCGGGAGATTCGCGAAAGGAGCACTAGTGGATTGCTCGTGGCATGTTGGACCCTCTCTTGTGATCGTTTGCTTGAGCTCCCACCGGGGATTTGGCACCGCCATTAAGCTTAGCAACCGGCCAAGTGAGTGTGTCGCCACAACGAGGACTAGCATGCCGGCAAGCACGTGAACCTCGGTAAAAATCATCGTGTCAATTGTGTGCTTGCTCGTTGGAGATTTCATATTGATCACGGTGATTGGCTTCCACCTCTACACTCCACCGTCGGTATATCGATCACTCTCTCTAGCATTTACATTGATATACTTGTGTAGAATTGCCTAGGTTGTTTAGTTGCTTACCTTGCTAGATTTGTGTAGCTCCTAGTTGTTGTTCTAGTTAGTATCTCTTGTCCACCTAGGAGTAAATTAGCGACATAGCCTTTGTTGTGATTAGAGACAATAGAATTGACTTGTGGCTTGCTTAGCTAGTTTGTTGCATCGCTTATTTAGCTTCGCCACCTTATTGTCTAACTCAGTTATTTAGTGTTGTTGCAAGAATTTTTAATAGGCTATTCACCCCCTTCTAGCCATTAGGACCTTTCGGCTCCTAAACACAACGACGCAGGGAAGATGCGCAATGGGTTGCCTCTTCTTTGCGGTGACTGTGACAACTCACCTTCTTCCCCATGATGACGACCTGCCTCGAACAAAAAAAAAAAGGCATCAAAGGAACGCAAAAGCAAAGATTGAGAGGAAATTAGAACCAATGCCTAGCAAAGTGAAATTTGGACCTCATCGGCACAATCAAGAATCCTGGAATTAGAGATTTTCCCCGCACACACATCGGGGACAAAATAGAGGGGGAGAGAGATGGGGCCACCTGCATCGAAGATTCGTGCTTTGGTTGTCCGCCGCTGCCGAGCACACATCGGAATGAGGGCGGCACTCAAGCCCGCGCCAAGCGGCCTGCAAGGACCGCCGGCGGCGGCTCGCACCGTGCCCCCGGGCGGCCGTGGAGAGGCTGCGTCGGCCTGCATCCGCGGCAAGGCAACTCGAACTGGGAGAAGAAGGGAGGCGACCCTATCATCGATCCTCTCAATTTTTGCCCAAGCCCTAGCGCAGGTGCTACTCCCATGGATAAGGAAGAAGAAGGGGAGAGGAGGTAGAGGGGAACCCGATCCACCAAACCCGGCCACCGCCGCCGCCGCCGCGTGCGGCGTAAAAAGGTACCGGCCGGCGGCGGCGTAGTAGAGCTGCATCGAGCGGCCCTCTCCACGCGCCTGCGGCGCGGCACCGCCGCGAAGGACGCTGCCGGCGCTGGGGCGCGCGCGGGCGCGCCGCGCCCGACGCCGGGGGAGGAGGACGACACCATGGATGGCCGCGTGTGGAGGTGGACGACAACGGCGTGTCGCGTGTGATGTCACGAGGAGGAGGAGGCGGCGTCGCAGGCGGGGGGGCCGGAGGCGGCGTTGTCGCGAGGAGGATTCCTGCCCGCTGGAGGGAAGCGCGAGCGTGCATGCGAGACGGAGGTGGTGGTGGATGCGTCGCAAGAATCACGGAGCGTGGGTTTCTTTCCTTTTTTCTACCGAGGGACGGGGAGTGCGCGAGCTTCGTTCGCACGGGTGGCGAGGAGCGACCTCAAATTTTTTTACCGCACAAAAAAAACTGTCTCCTTTTCATCCTTTTTATGCAAAGAAAGATAATTGAAGAAACGAACGGGTGCAACCTAAGCTGTAGCCTGTAACCATTGAGGTCAATTAGTGAAAGTTGTATGTCCAATGGGTGATAATGTTATTCCTGGTTATTGAGTGATCAAATAATCCATAGCTGTCTTCTTGGAAAACAGAAAAATATTTTACGAAATAACCATTGATATTACAGTCGTTGTGCTCAAAATAGTTGTGGATAATAAACGACCCACCCAAAGAAGAACCCATAGCAATCTTTATCACAGGGACCAGAAAATATTTTAACTAATCACTACTGGTACTACAACTGTTGTGTTCAGAATAAAAACAATTTGCCTAAGGTGTAGTATTGTGGTTCTAACTGTGGTAACGCAGCTGCAATATTGTCTTGTTTTCCTTATTGGCAAAACTTTTCTTAACTAAATAACAAAAATTATCAAACTTCAACAACAGGGGAGGGGACGGACACATACATATAGAACAAGAGGATGTTTAGGAATCAACATGTTGAGGACTAATCAAATAGCAGCCCGGTGAAGATGTTTTCTTGCTAGTTTTACCATTCCAGAGGTAATTATTTTGGCTTTAAGAAAATATTAACATGGTAGTCCTCATAAATGTAAAAGGAAAAGTCTATCTAACCCCCTGAAGTATTAGAGTGTGTCTAACCATTACTACGAACTTCAAAACCACTTAACTAGCATATTAAACTTTGCAAAACCGTCTAAATCCCCCCTATAGTGGTTTTGGAGGTCAGTTTTGCCTACATGGCAGCCACGGTGGAGTGGTTTTGCCACGGTGGCCCTTGGGGCCGCAGCTCATCTCACTGCCATGTGGATCCCGCTCGTCTGCTTCATCTTCCTCCTCTAGCCTGCTACGAGAAGAGGGAACAACAGGCAGCTCGGCGAGTGCGATATCAGCCTCACTGACGGGATGCAGCAGTGACAAACCTGAGCCGCGAGGTGCGCTCAGCGCTTGGGCCCATCATATGCATGTTCGTTCCAAAATACGCGTGCTCTGGACGTATGGAGCAGGGGTGGCAGCGCGAACGCGGCGCATGGCTGGTGGCGGTTCTTGTAGCTTGCGACGAGCATCTGCACGAAGCCGATGATGACACTCCTGTTGGCCGGTGCCTTGGTGTAGAAGGCGAGTTGAGGAGGAACAGCGTAAGTGTGGTGACCATGAGCATGACGGGCACAACGAAGCCGACGACCCACCCCTGGCCCTGCTGGTTCTTCTGCACACGAGGATTGTCGTCAGGTCAGGCACAACAGGCATATCCCCTGATCAATGAGCAACACACAAATTAAATTAGCACCCTCCATGTCCTTCCCCTAGGATCTCTCTGTTCAGCGCTTGCATGGAGAGCAGTAGCCGCCCACGGCCAAAATTCGCGAGCTCCACAACACCATCCTCAAACTAGTTGCAGCCGTAGCTTCACCTTGAGCCTATCTACATCCCAGGCCGAGCCCCGCTGAGTTTTGTCCGAGCTAGAGGATTCTTGGTGGGCATCACGATTCCCCGAGTCACCATTAGCCTCGCCACATCGATTCGCCGAACAACACCCGCCTCGAGCCGCGCCCGCCAAGCGAGGTCGAAGCGCCCCAGATCCACATCTGCACAGCGAAGTCACGCCCGCTAGAGCCACGGCCGGCCGGCGAGCTCGTGCTAGCTCGGGGATTGAGGCAGAGCAGAGCAGGTGCGCGAGAGATGGGGGAAGAGGAGGCCTGATGGCTGTGTGGCTGCACGGACGGGAAGGTCATGCCCGCCGAAGCCCCGCTGTTGTGCTAGAGCCCCGCCGTCGTGCCAGGTGAGGTCACGCTCGCACCCGCCGCCCTGCTCCATTCGCCGCGATGCAAGCGTATTTCGGAACGAACATGCATATGGCGAGTGGGCCCAAGCACGAGTGTCCAACTCATCTAGCTAGCCTGGAACGACTACCTCTATGTGGTGGCTACGGCCATCTGGTTTCCCCCTCTTCTACTATAGCAGGCGGGAGGAGGGAGATGAGGCTTTTTTGAGCATGAGGAGGGAGATGAGGCTTTTTTTGAGCATGAGGAGGGAGATGAGGCTGAGCAGGACCCACATAGCAATGAGATGAGTCGCGGCCCCAAACGTCATTGTGGCTACCACGTAGGCAAAACCAGCCTCAAAAACCGCCCCAAGGGGTGATTTAGACGGTTTTGCAAAGTTTAATGTGCTAGATAAGCGGTTTTGAAGTTCGTGGTAATGGTTAGACACATCCCAATACTTCAGGGGGTTAAGTAGACTTTTTCCTAAATGTAAATGTTCTTTTTTTAAGGGATAAATAAAAATGTTCTTTCTTCACATATGTTTGGAAAATACCACTACTATATTCCTACACGATATGAGCATGCACTATTCATGCAAATCCAATTTTAAAACTTTGCTTGCAAATAAAACTAGGCCAACTAGATGATAACTTGCAATACCCCCCCTCCCCGCACACACTATTTTTGCCATAAAAAACATGCAGTTTGGTCTGAATATACTTTCAGGGAGAGAAACTAACTTGGATGGCTCGAGGGGAGTGTATACTAATCCTGATTCAATAGCTTCTCCAAATACAAGTACACCAAGGCCAGTGTGGCCGGCCAGGATGGCGGCGGTGGGCCCTTCTCAAGTTGTGGTGGCGTGGCGGCGTTAGTCCTCGCGGGCCGGTGCGGCAATTCGGCTGAGTCACGTGGGAGTTCGGCAAGGTTGTCGTCCACGACCGCAGCTGCGCCGGCCAGGAGCTCGGGCAAGTGAAGGGTGGTTCGATGGTGGCGGACTTTCGTCTCCTCCATCGAGCCTTCCTCCTCTCATGGTGGTGCAGTGCCAGCCGTCCATGGCTTGGGCGTTGGGGAGAACCCAAGCGAGCAGATTTGGCGGTCCCAGGACGAAGGGCGCCGCGCGATGCCGATGCTGACATTTCTTAATGCAATCACAAAAGGATGGATCTAAGACCCAACCCCAGGACGGCGCCAGAAATGTATAATGGTATCTATCTAATAAGTTAGTCTGGATGTGGAGTTAATCTCACATTCCAGTAAAGGTTAGGGCGGAGAGTTAAAATAGTTAGACGGAGTTAGTTATTAAAATAGTTAGATGGAGTTAGTTATGGTGTATGACTCTGCAACATTATCTATGGTGGAGTTAATCTCACCAAGATAGGCATAAAAGCTGTACCACACATTCTAGCATTGCCTACGAAACTAGTCTGTCACCCTAGCTCACAACGCTAAAGAAATACGTGAACGAATATTCTTAATATGACACTTGAATCTCTTGCAATGATATTATCTACTTGGTATCTACAAACGCACAGATAGAATTGCCCAATTGTAGCACTTCACCAGGAGTCTATCCAGGTATCGTATTTATATGTTCCACAGAGAAGGGGTAGGTTATGGGTAGATTGATTGAGGTCACTTGCAGTGTTGTAAAGTAGAATAACCATATGTAATCTAACTACTCTAAACAGGGGTAAGTCATATAAAGATAATGGTAAATGATAAGTGCCAAGTCGATCATGGATGTGCCACTAGAATGTGTCATAAAAGGCAATGATAGCATGGTATAGTAGAATAGTAAGAATATTCCTATGTTACTCCTAATCACATGTCAATGCATACTAAGATTAGTGCAATACGCCTAGCAATCATGGCAGGAAAGCAATATATCTACACATGGTGAACATTACTAAGGAAGATCAGGAACAAAGCAAGTCTACCAGAGTAATAAAGCTCAACTAGCCCTACATTCGGGGGGGGGATTACAAAGGACTCAATGGCAATATCACATCCATGATCTACCACACATCCCGTAATATAGGGTGATATCGTAGGCAAACGTTGTATAAACACCACGTTTACACATTGTTGGCCACTCACCCAAGATATCATTAAGTGAGCGCTATACGACTCCATGCTTGAATATAAAGACAATCTAACTATATTAGGCATATAATCATAATAAACATTGAAACATATAACTAAGAATATAATCATTGAATAGAGTAATGTCATAACAAATGTAACTAACCAAAATACTTACAAGATTAGATACAAGAGAGAAGCCACGAGAAGCTCGACTCCCGCTACTTCTTGACAATCAGGAATCCAAGACAATACTTGACTTCCTCCAGAACTAGCCCAGATAGCTAATGCTCTAATATGGTGGAACTAGGGCTTGGGATCTTGACTTGATGACTTGGAGTAGAATGAGTTGGAATGAATTAGGGTTTCACCCAGGGGTCAGGGGGTCTTGTTATATAGCCCCGGAGGATGCACCACAGCCCTTGGATCAAACCGACCTTGATAGATGGACTAGATTGCTCCTCAATGGCGGTTGTGACCGACCTAGGAAGCAGAGGCTAACGGGGCCCCACCAGGGCGACCGCGGCCGCCCCGAGGGGGTGGCCTCCCCCGGCTCGCTCGCCCGTGGGCCCCAGCTAGTGCCTCGTGTCCTCTGGTGTCTTCTAGAATGTTCTTGTGTGGGTTCTAAGTTGGATTACGTCACGGATACGTCTTTATGTCGTAAAGCTTGCAAACTCTTGGGCGTTTTCCTGTTTAATCCGTGAAAATATATAAATCACCAAGACTCGTGGAATTATGTCAGTCAAGCCCCTAAACTATGTTGATATTCATTTTAAACCCTTATTTTCATTTTTAAAAACCTCTATATTTTATGCTATAAGGTATACCAACAGTCGGCCGTGGTGGAGGCGATTTTGTAGGCCAGGGGTACCCGTTCTCTGTCTCATGGCCGGATCCGGGGACCTATGGGCAGGAGCGACGCCCGACGCCGGTTCAGCAAGGTTCCCTTGTTGGAGGCTTCGCACCGGCGGTTGGTGACGTCCAAGGGGGTGGTGCATTGACGGTGGCTGGTCAGCATGTTGTCGGGTCGGTTTCTTGTTCCATGGCGCTTAGCAGGTGGGCTTCAGCCGAGGTCCAACCTCGCCCTTGGTGGAGTGGCGGCGCCGGTGTTGATCTATTCCATGAGCGGGGTCCCGTGCATCCACCGCCCCCCGGCTTCTTCGCTTTTACCTATTTGCGGTAGTGGCAGCCAACCTAGGGCGGCTATGACGGCGGCCAATTCTTCCGGATCAATGGCGTAATGGTATGGCTTTTGGTGGGCACTGACAATCCTACCATGTTTCGACGACAGTGACTTGCGAGTGCCACATTCCTCGTTGAAGGTGTCGTTCTTATGATCTCTCCGGGTGAAAACCCTACACCAGCTTTGGTGGGCGATGATGGCGTCTCTGGATGTCATTTTCTCGTTGGAGATGTCGCTTTTGGAAGATCCCTTCGTTTGTCGGCTTAGGTGCCGGCGTCATGGTGGTTCCTTTGCGCATATACCAAGTGCTTCGTGTCGTTGCCAGGATCTCGAGCTCCTTGTTGGAGATGTATTTTTTCCATCAGTTTATTTAGTTTTCTTAGTTGTGCCAGTGTTGTCCGGTGACTTTTGTTTTACCTGAAACACTGGCTACCTATTTTGTAATAATTAGCCTGATTCTGGTAGATGAAGCCGGGTATGAATTATATCCATTATCTCAAAAAAAAAAAAAAAAATACAAGTACACGTTCGTGAGGTCTTCATGTAGAGCGAGAACACCATAGGAGCTAGCCCAGCAGAGTTAACTTGTGACTTGAAGGATTTTTTGGCTCAGATCAGAGAGTGGTCTCTCGTTTGTGGCGACGTGCCAGGCGATATGCCGTCCCCTCCCCTCTCCTGATCTCCTCCTCTCCACCCACCGCCGGTCCCCATGCCTCCTTCTCCGGCGAGCTCGCCGGAGGCGAGGTAGGGGGTCCATCTCCTTCGTTCCCCATCTCCTCTTCTTCTTCCTTGTGAAATTCTAGTCAATAAATGATATGAAGTTTCTTTTCTTCTCCATCTATCTCTCCTTCTTGGAAGCTCTAGGAGTGGTAGAGGTGGCTCTCGCGCTAGCAGCCATGGCCATCAAACTGGACATGCGCGCATGCGCCATGCATGCAGAGCCCCACGAAGCAGCATCTGGTGCCAAGAGGACATGTCGCGCGCGCCGGCATGTACGGCACCTGTCACCGCCCCCGGCTCGTCTGTTGTGGCGTTCACGGACAAGCTGTTCCGCGCCGGCGACCAGCACAGGGGGTTCAACCTGTTCGCGGCGGCCGCGTGACTGCGGGATCTGCAGCTCTTCAGCAGCGGGAATCGTTGGGCGCGCTACCTCCGCACCGATGCCGCAGCGGAGGGGGCGGATGGCGGCAGCAGCAACTGACGAGCAGCGTAGCCCTGGTGCCTCACCACGGGATAAGGTCTGCCAGTTTCCACATCACCGTCATCCAGGGCTGTTTCACTCGGCATCCCGGGCCATCATGCACCATGGTGGGAAGCAAGATCCACACGCCACGGCGCGGTGGGAGCATGCGGCGACGGAGGGAGAGCGGCTTGCCTGCCTCCTTCACATGCCGACCAGCGTCACCAAGCTACTCGAGCCCGAGATTCACGCTGCCGACGCCGTCGATTCCTCGCCGTAACCGCTCGCCATCGGGGAACTTTTTCGTGGTCCAAGTCTGCCACATGGTGGGACCCATTCAGGGCCTACAGATACGTGTGGTGCATGCGGTCCATGTTTTCTTCCCAGGTCCTGGCGTGACGACGCGTACAGGGACGCGTGGAGCAGCGCAATTTCTGTGGCCAACCTTATCCTCTTCCTGGATACTTCCGGAGTACTTCTTTTTTTCCTTTTTCTTTTTTCTTTTTTAGTTTCCATCGTCCTGCAGCCTCCAAACAAGATAAACCAAGCCAACCCAATACAACTTTACCTTTTCGCCTCCACCTTTTTTCGACACCGAGTCTTATCCTGTTTCGTTTTTAGTTTCCATCGTTAGGGCCTTATTTACATGCAGCCTCCAAACAAGATCTCTATGGCCCTGAAAACAATTGTGTTAAGCCAAGTCTTGGAAAAAAACCATTATACCCCTATGAAAAAAAAAAATTGCAAGGATTTGTTTCTTTCTTTTTAAATTTGGACACATATATTGCAATTCATTGGGCCTTGAAATTGGCGAACATTCCATCATTATAACCACAAAATCAGAAACTCTTTTGCATTCAGAGTTTTCAAATCGACACAATTATCAAAAGAGCACTGAAGTTTCAGGCACTAAAATTGACAGACATTCCATCATCACAACCAATACTGAGCTAAATCTCAATTCATGTCATTTTACATTTCATTTCACTCGATTTTTTATTTTTGAGCTTGCATTTCACTCAACTATGTCGCTGCTACTCTGAACTATCTTCTGTACCTGCTGATGTTGGCCTCCTCCAAGAACAATTCAACTTCAGTGACAGTAATCTTTCTAACTCACAAAGTACAAGTAATCTCCATCAAACAACATCGATTCTGGGAACACTTTGCCTTTTCGCACATTTTGTCGACGGCTGCAACATGGACGCCCGCATTGTTGAACACCGCCTGTTGGCATCAGTTCCGTCTCGCTCTCTGCAGCGAAGCATCACGAAAAAGGAACCTCGGTTCCATCGCGGGATCCAAAGTTACGGCGGCCGTGGCCATGGCGGCGAGAAGAGGGAACCCGGCATGGAACTAGACGAGCAATGTTGCTTCGTTCGACACGACCGGTCACCGCCGTGGCTGCGCGCCGGAAGGGAGGAGATCGGGATGAGGTAGATCGAGCGGGAGAGGAGGAGGATCCGGTCATTGACCAGATGCTTTCCATGCCCCGCGGCGCGCTGGAAGGCCGGCCTTTTCTCTCCCGAAATCGGCCGCGCTCGGTGCTGGGAGCGCTCGGTCAGCGGAGTCGGGACAGAGAAACGAGCCTGGGCGCCCGGTCCAATCCAAGGGATAGGCGGGGTATTTTCGTCATTCTTCCTCTCTAACGCTGGTAACCCTAATGCTTCCACCCAAATCTAACAGGAAGGCCATACGGATAACGAAAATATTTCTCGGGGCCATGTAGATAACTTTGAAAAAAAAAGGGCCATAGAGATCAATACTAACTTTGAGAGGGCCATATAGATAATTCTCTCTTCTATTTACGGCTTTGTCGTCTCTCTTTTCAACCAACGCATAGCGCGGTCCTTTCACTGGCTGTCCTCGCCTCCGGCGACATATCACTCACCGCCGACGAGTTTGTCTTCGTCTTCACCATTGTAGAAGTTGTAATCCGGTCTATGGACCACTTTGTATAAAGCCTTCTTCGAAGGACCGTTCTGTATGTTGGTGCTTAATATATAATTAAAAAAAAAAAAAAAAAAAACAAAGGATTTTTGGCTCCGTCCAATATCAAGAATCCCATCAAAAGCAAGGTATATCTCTACCAATGACCCTGACTATGGGGGCACATGCCAATAAAGAGTTTTTTTTTTTTTTTTTTTTTTTTTTTTTTTGAAGATCATGCCCCTAAAGAGTTAAGGGTAGAACAAACTTTCCCAACACAACTAAACCTGTAGTACCCACAATAGACTTACCAACCGATGTACTTGTAGTACCCACAATAGAGACTTAACAACCGATGTAGCGATCGATGGATCCAAGCATAGTGAACTGCATGAACCCGATGCCTGCGTCCAACATGCCACCCTTCACACTCCTTGCAACGTCCCATTGTACGAGATCTCCAAGCCTCTCACCTTCTGCCACAAAATGTTCCCAAGTTTGAGATCTGTTGCTCCAACTATACTTCACCTTTCAGCAATGCTGAGTGCAGCCACCAGCATCACCACGGCCAGGAGGATGCCAACCTAAAAATAAACTAAAAGAACAGGAAGAAAAACTTGGACAATGAGACTTAGATCTTACAATCATAGTTCACCCAAACCAAACGCATGTTCAAGTCACGAACTATAAGCTTATCCATTAAAACAATGTTCGTGACAAAACGGTCAAATAATTTCAGAATGATTTTACAAATGTCATGGTTATTATATTGAAGAATATACATTCTGCTTAGCAAGTCGTCAAATTTCTCTTAACTCTTAGGTCAAAGAAACACTAGCAAGACAAAGATAGATGGGAACGTAGGCTATGGAAACCAGCTTCGTGTGCAAACTATGGAAACTCCAATCAAGGCCACACAATCTGGATCCAACGTCCATGGAGACATGTGGATTTTTTTCACTTAAGCCCTCCCATTGAATACACACGGGTTAGATTTAAACCCAACAGGGGGGTTTAAGTGAAAAAAACCCCACACGTTGGATCCAGATCGTGTGGCCTTGATTGGAGTTTGCATACGAAGTTGGTTTCCATAGCATACGCTCCCCAGATAGATATATAGTAAGAGTTCACTAACCTCCAATTAGAGTTCCTGGTTTACCCATGGACCTTTTCTAGCCTATGCCAAACGTTGATTGATAATTGTCCTACAAAATATTTTTAAAAGTATTAGAGACAAGGAAATTTAATAATTCGTACATACTTCCAACATTGAACTATTAACAAGTCCAATAATTAAGGGTCGAAAGGAAAGGTATTTTAGCCAACCAATGAAGCCTGCAACAAAAGATAGTTCTGTGGCATTGCAGTCATCTCAGCTCTGCTCGCAAAATAAAATGTAACAGGTGGAAATGATAGGTCGAGGGTTGAGGCTGTCCAAGAAGAACATACATGTATGAAATTCAACATATAAAGTCTTGAACTGTAAACTTTGGCTATCTTTATTAAAGAGTGGAGGAGCAACCGAACCTGCTCGAACAAAGAAAACATTGCTCCCCATTATTCACCACAGGGCTTACGAATGGGGAGAGATGGAGATAGCAGTAGATATCAACAAATATGAGTCAGAACTCACAAGGATTAATGACAATATAATAGTAAATGATCAGCTTACCAATGCCACCGCTTACCATGAGATGGGTTTGGTAAGCATGAGATGGTCACCAAGAATTAGGCCCCCATTATGCTTACCATCACTCCATATTAGGCAACTCTATCTATACTTTGTTCAAAGGCATGCCTTGTTCACATAACTAGAGGATTCCCAGCGCGTTGCCGCGGGTATGAAGGAGAAACATAAATATGTTAGAATGTGTGTTGTTGTGGGATTGTTGCACTTTTAATCTATAAACACTTCAAGGAACGTGAAAGGAAGCAGAAATAAATAGTCAAGCCTTACGAATGTAAGATCTAAATTTATAAGATTATACATGACTTTTTAAGAACTCGATTGCACTTGACTTAACTAACTGATAAACATGGAAAAAAGAGGTGGAAAAGTGATAATCGAACTAAATGAAAAGGCAATACCTCATTCATGAGTCTCAACTATAAAGACAGACAGCTGATTAAACGTGAGAATGATTTTTGTGAACGCATGCCTGTCAGCCCGTGGCATTACTCCCGTGATTCTTCCTCATCCATCTGCTCATTGACTTCCTACTGTGCTTGAGCAAATAGCTCGTACGCGTCCTACGACAACCGCGTGGATGTCGAGCAACAATTTGGAGTTGTAGCGGAGCTGCATGCATGCCTGGCTCCTCAGGTCCGCATTGCACGTGGTGGAAAGCACATGCATGATGATGGATCAAGCAGCCTGCTTGATGGGAGCACACACATGGCAATTTGGAGTTGTAGCCCACCTGCTTGACGGAGAGCACACGGATGGCAGGATCAAGCAGCACTGTAATTTATCTGATGACGTGCAGTGAAGGAGGGTGTGGAGGTTGTTGGGGAGGGGCCCTCGCCAAGGGACCCCCAAGTAGCTCCCCGGGCCGGGGAACAACACCCCCAGGCGCGGGGGGGGCGGCAAATCCCGAGACGGCACCCCCGCAGGGCGCGGGGAGGCAAGATCGTGGAACAACACCCCGCAGGGGCGGGGGCGGCGAATCCCGAGGCGACACCCGCGGGGCGGGGGAGGCAAGATCGGGGAACAACACCCCAAGCAGCGCCGGGGGCGGCGAATCCCGAGACGACACCCCCGTAGGCGCGGGGGGAGGCAAGGTCAGGGGACAACACCCCCGCAGGCGCGGGGCGGCAAAGACAAGGGCGACACCCCCGCGGGCGCAGGGGGAGCATAGACGGGAGCAACGACCCCGTCTGCGCGAGGAGCGGCAGAGCCAGAAGAGGCCGGGATCAGGAGGCGGCGGAAGGAGGGGAAACCCTAATGAAGCCCGGGTCAAGCCAGGATATGTGTTTTTACCCTAGTGACCTTAGTGGGGTTTGTACTAGAATGCCCCTGCGCGGGCCCAAGATGTAAGTGGCAAATATGCTTTGTCCTGATTTGTAACTACAGTGAATACTAACCAGACGCCTATAAATACGGACCGACAGGACGTATGACGGGACGGTTGGTGTGCACTTTTATGACCTATCAATCGAAAAGACACTTTCTTGGGATCAGCACTTTTGCCACGTCACGCTCCTAGGGGGACCCGGCTTGCGGGCCCGGCCACTCGTGTTTCTATCCCTGCGGGAAGCCCTCGCTCCTCCCCCCACTACTCCGGTAGCTTAGGGTAGGAGGGCAGGTGTGAACCCCACAGTTGGCGCCGTCCGTGGGGACCCGGCGAAAAGCCATGCCAAGAAACACCCGAAGCAACGCAGGGGGCTCGGCACCCAGCCGATCGGAGCCCACCCGCCGCCCCCGCCCGGACTCAACCCCCGCCCGGCCGGACAACCCTCGGCCGGGACACGCCCCCCGTCCGGAGCCCCGCCAACCTCGGGCCCGGAGGGAGCTGTCCCACGCCACCAATCCAGGGCAAGGGCAAAACCCATCCTCGGCCGCGGGGGCCAAGACGGGTGTCCCGCGGCCGAACATGTCCGGCCACCGGGGTTCCGAGGACCCGCCCGGCCCCTGTGCGGGCCGTGCAGGGCCGGGCTCGGTAGTGCAGCAGCCACTATGCCCCAGGCGCCCTGGACGCGGGGACATCCTCGGGGCATTCGGCGGGTTTGGCGAACGGCTTACCGAGGATGACAAGGATGAAGAGGCAGCGGGCACAGCAGCCCTTGAGGCATTACAAGCGCAGATCGCTGAAAAACGCCGACAGCTGGAAACCCTCGATCGGAGGCAGCGCCTACGAACAATCAGGGACCAGGCTGAGGCAGCCAGAGGACAGCTAGATTGGCTGGAGCAGCAGTTGGCAGCCGCGCGCGAGATACATGGCCCGCACGCGCCCCCGCACCCCGACCCCGAATCAAGCACAGCGGGTGCTCCCCCGTCAGCCACCTCCACCACCTCCGCCACCTACATTCACCCCGCAGCAACCTCAAGGCACGTCAACAGGCAACGACTGCTCACGCCCAAACCTCCCGCCCCCAGCGGGCAATCATCGCCGCAATGAGAACCAAAACCCGCGGGCCTTGCACTATGACTCCGCTTCGCCCCTCTCCTTCGCCCTCCAGCTGGCGGAGTGGCCTGCCTCCTACAGCCCCCCACCACCTACCCAGATACACCGGGCACACGGACCCGCGCCAGTTCATCATGTCCTATGAGGCGGCCGTAGCAGCAGTAGGGGGAGACGAGTCCACCATGGCCAAATCCTTCGTCATAGTGGCAAGGGACATCGCGCAATCATGGTACTCCACCCTACCCCCCGCCACCATCAGCAGCTGGTCAGAACTTTGGACTGCCCTGCAGACAAACTTCAAGGGGGTGGACTCCGCCACAGCTAATTCCACGGAGCTTCTCAGTGTCATTCAGCGGCCCACGGAGCCCTTGAAAGACTGGTGGCGGAGGTTCCTCCATACCAAGGCAAGGACAGAAGGGGTAACTGACCAGAGTGTTATTATGGCGGTCCTCGCATGCATAAGGCCGGGACCCTGCCACTCCAAAATCGAAAGGAGTCAGCCCAAGACCCTCGCCGAACTCCACGAGATAATGGAGAAGTACTGCCGAGCCGATACCAGCCATAAAGCCAAGCTCGAGGCGTCCCGCCCGCAACCCTCGCAACCTGCTACCCCGCAACAGAGACCGCCAAGGTCAGAGCAGCCGCTTACCCAGACCGCGCCAGGGTCACGGCAATAGATACCGCACCCCCACCCGAACAAAGAACAAACCCCCCACCAAGTCAACCTATCAACCAAGGGACCAACGGCCATACAATCAGCGCGACGACCGGGGGCCGTCTCAGCAAAAGCAACCCTACTGCCACTATTGCGGGGTGGACAAGGGCCACTTCACCAAACAGTGCCCATACTTCGCCAAAGGGAAAGAATATATGGATAGCCAGCTAGCCTCCCAACAAACCAACCGCCAAATCAACCACACCAGGAGACCAGCGCAACCCCCGCGACATAATCATTACTCCTACACCCCACCGAACTACGGAACCCCTTTCATACCTGGCTTCAGCTACCCAGCTTTCAACCAACCCCCATACCATCACCATTCACACAATCAACCCCGCTACGGCGGCCAAGCCTATACAGTTACCCACCCCCAGAAACTCCGAGCCAATTTCACCCCAACCCAGCATTACCACCACCCCGCCACCTCCAACTTTGCCACCACCACCACCCCCCGCCACCGCCCGAGTAAAGCAAGAAATGCCGACCACGCTAAACAACCCTACCTCCGCTTACGGCAAAATCTTGGCCATCTTAGGGGGGTCAAACGAAGATCATGGCAACAAAAGGCAGAGGAAGGAGTACTACCGCAGGGTACATCATGTGGCCACAGAGGGCCCTCACAAGAACAATCAATGGTCCCACGTCCCAATCACATTTCAACGCAGCGGACATGAGGCTCAAGGATTACCCTCACACCGACGCGATGGTAATCAAGACAACGTCGCAGGATGGATCGTAAACAAAATCCTAGTTGACACAGGAAGCTCCGCAGACATTCTGTTCACCTCCACGTATGACCGCATGAGGCTTGATCGTAACCTCCTGGAACCCGCAGGAAACCCTCTCTTTGGCTTCGGAGGCCAACAAGTCAGAGCAATAGGAAAGATTACCCTGCCAGTCACCTTCGGGGACCAACCCCACCCTCGGACCGAAAACATAACCTTCGACGTGGTCGATATGCACTACAACTACAATGCGATCTTTGGGAGGGGCATCATCAACGCGTTCGGGGCAATGATCCACCCAGGTTATCTCTGCATGAAAATGCCATCGATTACCGGAGTCATAGCAGTCTTCGGGGATCAGGACCTCGCAAGAACCGCAGAAGGGGCAGTTGCCCCAGGGCAGCGAAACGTACACGCCCTCGAACAAGACAGGGAAGACAAGGAGGAGCAGGAAAAGGAAAAAGAAAAAGAGGACCCCGAGGAGGAACAGTACAGACCCCGCATGCCCAACCAGTCGAGGAAACCAAGCAAATCAGGCTCTTCCCGAACGATGAAACCAAGGTAGTGACTATCTCCGCAATGCTGGACCTCGACTTCGAGGCGAACCTCACCCAATTCCTCCACGACCACTGCGATGTTTTCGCCTGGTCAGCCGAGGACCTCCAGGGTGTCGACCGACAGATAATCGAACACAAGCTTAACATCAAGGAGGGAGCAACCCCTTGCAAGCAAAAGCTCCGCCAAATGTCCGAAGAGAGAAAGCAGGCAGCACAAGTCGAGGTCAATCGCCTCCTAGATGCCAAAGTGATAAGACCGGTAAAATATCCAACCTGGTTATCTAAGGTGGTCTTGGTCAAAAAAGCAAGCCTCTCAAAGGACAAGGCAGAACCTCCAAGATGGAGAATGTGCGTAGACTTCACAAGCCTCAACAAAGCCTGCCCAAAGGATGATTTTCCACTGCCACGCATTAGCACCCTCGTAGACGCAGCCGCGGGGTGTGAAATGCTATCACTGCTCGACTGCTTTTCGGGGTACCACCAGATCTGGATGAACAAAGAGGATGAGGAGAAGACCAGTTTCATAACACCCACCGGCACATACTATTTTAGAAGGATGGCAGAAGGCCTCAGAAATGCGGGGTCCACTTTCGCAAGAATGACCGCGGAAGTCCTCGCAGACGACAAGGCAATCTCCGCCTACATCGATGACATTGTTGTACAGAGCAAGCTCAGGGCAGACCACATAGCCGACCTCGAAAGGGCATTCCTGAAACTCCGCGGGGCCAGGCTCAAGTAAAACCCCGCGAAGTGCGTCTTCGGAGTCAGCAAGGGTAAGCTGCTCGGGTGCCTAGTCTCGGCAAGGGGCATCGAGGCAAACCCAACCAAGATTCAAGAAATCACTCAGATGGAACCCCCATCAAACAGGAAGTTGGCACAACGCCTCGCAGGTCGCATGGCCTCCACGGCGAGATTCATTTCAAGGTCCGCGGGCGCGGCCCTACCCTTCTTCTAGATTCTGAGAGCGTCGGAGCCTTTCAACTGGGGTCCAAGACAGCGGCGCCCTTCGACGATCTCAAGCATTACCTCCTCAACCTGACAACCCTCGCAACACCAGAGCCAGGCGAGGGACTCCTCCTCTACGTGGTGGCTTCCCCGCACGCGGTCAGCGTAGTCCTCGCTAAGGAAGTCCCCGAGCAACACAAGTACGATAGCTCCCCATCTACTATGTATCAGAGGTCCTCGAGGGCCCCAAAAGCAACTACACTGAGTTAGAGAAGGTAGCATACGCCGTGGTCATGGCCGCAAGAAAGCTTAAGCATTACTTTCAATCGCACGAGATCACAGTGCCGTCTTGCTTCCCGTTAGAGAAAATTTTCAGAAACCCCGAGTCAGTGGGAAGGATAGCCCGCTGGGCAACAGAACTGGGCGATCACGCGATCAAGTTCGTGGGCAGAACAGCAATTAAGTCTCAAGCTCTCGCAGACTTCGTGGCTGATTGGACCCCCGACATATATAATCAGGCGGCGAAGTTGGACCCAATCTGGACAGCGTACACTGATGGAGCATGGGGCTCGCGGGCGCGGGGATTGCAGCCATTCTCATCTCGCCGTCCGGCGTAAAGCTCCTCTACGCAGCGAGGTTGGAATTCCCGTGCACCAACAACATCGCTGAGTACGAGGCAGTCCTACTGGCCCTGAACAAACTTCGGGCTCTATCAGCAAGAAGGGCCATTATTAAAACAGACTCCGAAGTCGTCTCAGGCCATGTCGAGAAAAGCTGCAAAGCTCGCAACCCAGAACTACAAAAGTACCTCCTTAGGGTTCGGAAAACGGAGGCCTTTTTTCTGGGCATCACGACAAAAACCATAGCTGGGAGGGACAACGGCGAGGCCGACGAGCTAGCAATGGCAGCAGCGGTGTGCAACCCGCTACCCCCAGACGTGTTCTACGAGGTCCTAATGAAGCCGGCCATCGAAGGTTCCCCGCCAGCAGCCAAGTTTGTGAACGCCATAGCAAGCGAAGATTGGAGGGCCCCGATAATAGCATACATCAAAGGCCACTTCGAACCCGAGTCAAAGGAAGAGGAAAAGAGGATAGCGCAGAAAGTGAGGGGATACAGAATGATCGGCGAGCAGCTCTACAAGGCATCAGTCACAGCGCCGTGGCTCAAATGCATATCAGCCTCCGAGGGAGGAGCAATCCTCGCAGAAGTGCACGAGGGCATTTGTGGCTCACACAATGGACCCCGCGCACTGGTTGGAAAGGTGTTCAGGCAAGGTTTCTATTGGCCCACCGCTCTATGTGACGCTGAAAATCTCGTAAAGCGTTGCGAGGGATGCCAGCTAACAGCCCATCACTCAAACCTCCCCGGGGCGTCAACCACACCAATCTGCCCAACATGGCCCCTCCAAAGATGGGGAATCGACCTCGTCGGACCAATGCCAGCAGCACCAGGAAACCTCCGCTACGCAGTTGTAGCTATTGAGTACTTCACAAAATGGATCGAGGCCCGCCCACTTGCAACGATAACCTCGCGTTCAGTGCAAAAGTTCTTCTGGCAACAAATCATATGCCGCTTCGGGGTCCCAAGAGAGATCACAGTAGACAACGGCACACAATTCGATTGCGAGAATTTCAAACAATTCTGCTTCCAGATCGGAACCAAGATACACTTCGCTTCCGTCAGACACCCCCAGTCTAACGGCCTCGTCGAGAGGGCCAACGGCACAATACTACAGGGCATCAGCTCAAAAATACAGGGCAAGCCAAGGGGTACCTGGGCGGAGCATCTCACACCAGTGGTCTGGTCACACAATACCTCCGAATGCAGGGCAACAAAGTTCACCCCATTCAAGCTACTGTTTGGGGAAGAGGCCGTGCTCCCAGAGGAACTCACCCACGGTTCCCCAAGAACAACCCTCGCGCCAACAGAAGAGAACCCCGCGCTCGCCAGTGACCTTGTCAAAGAGGTCCGCAATCAGGCCGTCCTCAACCTCCACTCATACCAGCAAGAAACCTGCAAGTGGCGTGACAAGAAGGTCAAGCCCCGCAACCTCGCAGTCGGAGACTTCGCGCTCATCAGAAAGCAAAATGCTCAGATGGCAGGGAAGTTTGTCGCCAAATGGTCAGGACCCTTCCTCGTCACGAAGTCGACAAGACCTGGCTCGTACCACCTGCAAGACCTCGACGGAAACGACCTACCACGCACCTGGAACATAGACGACCTTCGCAAATACTACCCATAGCGGCGCCGCACCCCGGCGCTCGCAAGCTGTAAGATTTCCCTGTTCATTTCTTTTTTCTTTCTCCTTTACAACATTTTTGTAAGACTCTATCATGTAACCGGGGCTGCACTCTTTTTCCTCGCGAAGGGGCGTGAGGTTTTTTAACGAGGCAGCACCCCATCTTATCAATATATGCAGATCTTCCCCCGAAAAGCCTGTCTCCATTTTGTTTTCAAAACGCAACACCGAAAGGGGCGGAGCGGTGACCCTCCGCCCTCATCGGCAGACCCCGACGAAAATGATTGGCCTCGCCAGGGGCTCAGCGTTCACCCTCGCCCCAGGCTAAGCCAAACATGCCAGGGGCTCACAAAACGCAACCCCGACGCGGACCCCGAGTATGGGCCACGCGGAGGTACAAAAAGACGCGCACCCTGGCAAAACACGCCAGGGGCTCGCAAAAACGCAACCCCAACGGACCCCGAGTATGGGCCGCGCGGAGGTACAAAAAAGACGCGCACCCTGGCAAAACACGCCAGGGGCTCGCAAAACGCAACCCCGACGCGGACCCCGAGTATGGGCCACGCGGAGGTACAAAAAAGACGCGCACCCTGGCAAAACACGCCAGGGGCTCGCAAAACGCAACCCCGACGCGGACCCCGAGTATGGGCCACGCGGAGGTACAAAAACGCGCACCACGGCAAACACGCCAGGGGCTCGCAAACGCAGGCCCGACGCGGACCCCGAGTATGGGCCACGTGGAGATACAACAAAGACGCCGCACCGGCAAAACACGCCCGGCTCGCGAAAACGCAACCCCGACGCGGACCCTGAGTATGGGCCACGAGGAGGTACAACAAAGACGTGCACCCCGGCAAAACACGCCAGGGGCTCGCAAAATTCAACCCCGATGCGGACCCCGAGTATGAGCCGGGCGGAGGTGCAAAAAAGACGCGCACCTCGGCAAAACGCGCTAGGGGCTCGCAAAACGCCAAAACCTACAGTCACGCCAAGTACAGCATCAAGGACACCGCCATTTAAGCCACCCAGTACAACGCATTGAAAGGGCTCACCAACAAAAGGACGAGGCACTTCACTACCCTCGCGGGCCAAGGACACCCACCTAACCCCATCAAGTCAAATAAAGGGCCACAAGCCACCGTACAACCCCCGTGCCGCTATAAAACCACCACCACCACCACACTAGCAGGTCACCACAAAGCTCGCAAGCCAAGAGGAGCCACGACGGCAAGGCAATGCCCCCAGAACTAGCAAGCCCGCGCTCCTACAGTGCGAGCCGCCACAAACCTCGCAGTAACCAACACCACAATACCACCCCCGACACCGCAATGGAAAATGTAAAGCACCAACAACTAGCAGCGCAACAAGGGCTCCCCGCGAACACAGCCGCCAGCACCAGCCATCAACCCCACGCACCTGAATCCATAGCTCGGGCCCCGCCCGGGGAGGGGCACCGCAATGGAGAATGTAACATCCTCCTGAGCGGCAAGGCACCAAAGGAATCAAAGTTCCAACAACCGCGCCCGGGGAGCCCGATCGCCCGAAGCCCCCGCGCACAACGCAGAGCTGCAACGCAGGGCCCCGCATCAACCAGACCTCTACAAGAAGGGCATTCAGCGCAAGTTTCCCAACCGCCACTCCGACACCACATCAACCAGCTCCGGAAAACCCCCAGCATACCAGACCAGACAAGGAACCCCGCATCTACACAGGTAGGAATAGGAGGCCTCGAGAAAAACCACCTAGCAGGCAACCCTGCTTAACCTAGAAACCCAGGGTAACCTTGGGCAATCTAGTAGAGAAGCTTAGCTAGTTGGTTTCCTCTCTCCGCAAGCAAGGAAAGCATTGCGGATAGCCAATCCACTTCGAACGAAATATGTATTTGCGTTTTCGGAGAACGGAAAAATTATCTTTTCATCTACGCAACCAAAACCCCGCGAGCAGCGAGCCCCGCTAAAAGAAGCGAGAGGGTGTCGCTGCGATTTCATCTGCGCAACCAAAACCCCGCGAGCAAACAGCGAGCCCCGCTAAAAGAAGCGGAGGGCGTCGCTGCGATTTCATCTGCGCAACTAAAACCCCGCGACAAGCAAGCCCCGCTAAAAAGCGAGAGGGGCGTCGCTGCGATTTCATCTGCGCAACTAAAACCCCGAACAGCGAGCCCCGCTAAAGAAGCGAGAGGGCGTCGCTGCGATTTCTTCTTCGCGCAACTAAAATCCCGCGAACAAATGACCCTCGCTAAAAAGAAGCAGAGGGCGTCGCTGCGATTTCATCTGCGCAACTAAAACCCCGCGAACAGCGAGCCTCGCTAAAAGAAGCAGAGGGCGTCGCTGCGATTTCATCTGCGCAACTAAAACCCCGCGAACAGCGAGCCCCGCTAAAAGAAGCAGAGGGCGTCGCTGCGATTTCATCTGGCAACTAAAACCTCGTGAACAGCGAGCCTCGCCAAAAGAAGCAGAGGGCGTCGCTGCGATTTCATCTACGCAACTAAAACCCCGCGAACAGCGAGCCTCGCTAAAAGAAGCAGAGGGCATCGCTGCAATTCCACCTAAATTCAAAGATAACCTTGTGAAAGGGGGACAATTCCAAAAAAGGGGGACGATTCCATAACAACCCCGCGAAGGGGGACAACCTTACAACAACCCCGCCAAGGGGAACAACAGTACAACAACCCCGCAAAGGGGGACAATTTTACAAAGAACCCCGCAAGGGGGAACAATTTCACAACAACCCCGAAGCGGGTCAATTTTACAGCAACCTCGTGAAAAGGGGCGCATCCAAGCCAAAAACCTCTTAACCACAGATCCAGTTAGCCATCTCCTCAACAAACCCCTCCAACACTTCTTCCACAAGGGTCGCCGCGACCCGCTCCACGAACTCGGCTACATCAACCACCTCGACGTCAAGAAACGAACCCCCATCTCCACCTCCCAACCAACCACCCCCCACCAACGTCTCCTCAGCAAGGCAGAGCGGCCCCACAGCATAGGCCGATTTGCCGAGCCCGCACGATAGGGAGCGCCCCCGGCAGGGTCCTCCGCCGGTAAACCCGCCGCAAGTCCCGAACGTCCAGCTCCGCGGGCTCCGGCTTAGGAACAACCACCGCACCCTCGCAGTCCACCTGAAAGCTAACTTCACCCAAAGCAATTGCCACGCGGCCTCTTCATCCTCCAGGTCCTCGTCAAGGGCCACCAACGAAGGCCCCGTTCCAAAAACTACCCGATCGACTTGGCGATCAGTCAGGTCGTACTCACGCCAGAATGCCCCCGCAGCTTGATTCTTGACATCATACCTTCGGGTATGACCCCACCAGAAAGCCTCGAAGCCCAAGCCCGGGTACTTCGCCATCGCGTGAGCCCAAGTCTCACCCGAGATGAAGACATCCTGATAGTTCATCATCAGGGGACCACATTCAGAACCTCCCGCGCAGGCCCCGTAGGATCCTGCGCGGCAGAGGCAATGGTTAGAACTTCGACCCCGCAAAACAAAACACACCCTCGCAAAAACAATGCGAACAACACATCGCCAGTTCAATGAAACAACACAATAATCGGATCAGAGTTAACCATTACTGAAGGCAACCACAGTTAGAGTACTCCAAATTTCTTTACAAAACCCCAACGGGGCCCCTAGCCCCTACGCACTGCGAATCCAATCACACCCGAGAGGCATCAACCTGGCTGGGGGAAGCAGGCCCCGAACCATCCGCAGAGCCCCTGGCTTCCTTTTGAGTCCCAACACCCTCGCCGTCTACCGCGGCGGCGGCCACCCCCTCATCCGCAACGACACCCTCGGCAGGGACGACCTCCGCATCAGCAGCCGGGGCACCTGTGACCTGCGTAGTCACCTCGGCATCGGGGTCACATCATTCCCCGCCTCGAGCACAGCCGCCAACGCCTGCACAGATTTAGCGTCGGTAAGAGACAAAAAATAAGCGACGATAAGAACAAGACGAAAACGGGACGCCGCAAGTAAAAACCTGTACCCGTGCAGTTGCGGCCTGAGCCTCCTCCATGGCCACCTCATGCCCCGTTTCGGTGAAGAACTTCTTTAAGAACCTCCCCGCCAGATAACGGAGGTCTGCATCCTCGCGCACCCTATCCATCTCCTCCTTGCGAGGGAACTTCAACTTTCGAGGATCATCGAGGTGCGGACACCCCGCAGACCGCAGGGTGTGTCCTAGCGCCATCGCTCCCACATAACCTCCGAAGTCCGCGGCGTGGTGGACAAGCGGAGGCACGCCGGACAGGCTCGCTTTCAGCCACTCCCCGACGGTAGCAGGCTCCACGGGGGCGGGGGGCGGCACTCCCCACGTCCACCAAGACGCTGTCGAGGAGCTCCTGTACCGAGCTCATCTCGGCGAGCCGGGCCTCATCGCAAGATGAGAGCCTGCCGCTCCACTCCGCCACTCTCTTCAAAGCGGCCTCTTCGCCGTCCTTCACCCGGCGGACCTCGGTGGACAAGTCAACATTACGCCGCGAGGTGTCCACCACCTCGTCGTGCGCGGTCTTGTACTTCTTTTCCAAAGACGGCATACGCCCCCGCTTTTCTTCGGCTCCGCCCGGGCCGCTCCACCTCCGCCTCGGCGCGGACGACGTCGTCGGCCCTCTTCTTGAGCAGCTCCGCATCGTCCTTCGGCGTCCCCGCCGGCCCGGCCCACGCAGCCGAGCAAGAACTAGGATCTCCGCGGCCTTCACCGTGATGTCTGACTAAGCTCGATGCTGCGAGGCGGAAGGCGGCCGATGTTCGCCTCCGTATGTGGGACCCGGCCGCACACCGTGCCCAAGCGCGCCGCCGGCCTAAACTTGACTCGAACCGGCACCCCCGATGTCGGGCCCGGTATACAGGTCTGAGTCCGGAGCCACCGGCCCCACCTCCTCCACGAACCCGGGGCTAACGGCGCAGCGGGCGGCGGTGCCCCGCTTCCCTCCATGGTCCTCGCCGTCAAGCTCCCCCTCGATCTCCCGGCCCTCCACAAGGATGTGGCACCGAACCCGATCGGTGGGGCCAGGGCACACGCGGAGGGGCGCCACCCGCCAGAGGAGCCGCCGAAGAGCTCGGGCCGCAGCGCCCGGCCGGCACTTCCACCATCGCCGACTTCCGGGGTCGGCTATGGCCAACCGCATCACCGGATCGGCCGCCTCCGGATGGGGCGACGGCACACCCTCGCCGAGGCATCTTTGATCATGTGCGGAGAGTCCACCTCCTCCTCCTCCCGCGAGTCTCCGCCGCGACCGGGAGGTAGGAACCCGATCCCCGGCCGACCCGCCGCTGCCGGCCGCCCTCTTCGCTCCCACTAGAGCCGCTGATCTCATGGATAAGAGCCGCCACCCCGGCCGCGAGCGGGGGCCCCGCACGCCCAAAGCAGCCCCGGAGCCTCCGCGCCCGCGGGGGAGGTAGCCCCGGCATCCAAGGGCCGGCCTTCACGCCCCCGCCTCCGCCTCGCCCGCTGCGCGCCGCGGGGCCATCGGGACCCGGCTGGCCCTCTTCTTCCGCCGTTTGGGGCTGCGGGGGCGCCTCCTCCTCCTCCCGAAGGCCGGCCGGTCGGAAGGACCCCGAACCGGTCAAACACTCGGTTCAAGCGCTTCCGCACCCGAGGGCCAAAATCTTCTTGTACTCGGCGTCCTCGCACTTGCCGATTAGCTCTTGATGCGGGTTTCAACCTCGATGAGGACCCGCTTGACGGCCGCCTCCCGCGAGACCGCCCTGCGGATGCAGTGTTCCCGAGAGGCGTCAAAGTCCACCTTCGGAGACTTGGATCCGGCCCCGCAATTTGTCGACATCTTCAACCTCCGGCCACACCTCGAAGTGGGAAGCGGACCCGTGGTACCACCCTCGCCGCCATGAACTCCTCCACCAAGTCACGCCCCGGGTAGCGGGACATGTTCGTCGATCGCCGCTACTCGGCGGGGCATTGGTCAACCTTCCGGGGCTCGCCAAGGTTGCGCACTTCCGCGCCGCATCCAGCCTCAGGCAACTCATAATAAAACCACCTCGCCAGCCCGGTCGGCGGACCACTTGCCTTGCCCGCCACACGGCGGCCCCCGCGATAGGTGAAGGTGTAGGCAGCGATCCTGCGCCGGCCTGCACCAAGGTTGTAGGTGTACACGGTGGTCAGAGGAAGGCGTCGACGTCCGGCACCGATCCTTGCGGCGCGGCCCAAACGAAGATTGATAGCTTGGTGAAGCACGCGGGGTTCAGCTGGTGGAAACGCGGGCCAGTCGCCCCATCAACTCCACCCACGAACTCCGTGACGGGAAAACGGAGACCGGCAATGAAGAACTCCGCGAACACCACCACCTCGTTGTCGCGAGGCTTCGAATACGATCGCTACGGAGGTCGGGCCTTCGCCCGCGAGAGATAGCCCGGCTCAGCGTACTCCTTGAGATCAGCCTTGGTGACTTTCTTTGAGGGAAACATAAGGGTGGGGAGGTCTCCTTTGTCTTTCCCTTCGCAGCCTCCGCGGCCTTCGAAGTCATCAGCGGCGGCCAAGACTAGCAAAACCCTCGCGAAACGCACTCTTTGAAACTCACACCCCGCGAACGGACGGGGAACGAGTAAGCCCAAGAGAGCAGAAGGGGCAACGGGCAAGTAAAAGCAGGCAGGCAAGTGTAAAATGAGAGCACAAAAACTTACCATGGATACGGCGTCGGCTATTTATAGGAGCCAGAAGTCCCACCAGGAACGGACCCCGAGGGCACAAAGATCGGCCACCACGTGCCCCGACGGTTCGTGTTCGACGCCCCATTCAACACGAGAACACAACCGCCACGCTCGCGGCAAAACGTCACACGTGTCAAGGACCACCATCAACCGCCCCAAGAAGAACTAGGGCGTCGGGCGAGGTCGGCCCCGCAAACGCCACAGCCGCCCGCGGGCCTCCCCTCAAGGTTTTCGTTGCTCTGGCCTGAATAGCACTGGACCATACCCCCGAGGGGCTACTGTTGGGGAGGGGCCCTCGCCAAGGGACCCCCCAGTAGCTCCTGGGCCAGGGAACAACACCCCCGCAGGCTGTTGGCGATCATTATCGAGTATATTATACCGCCAACTTATATCCAATTCATGAGAAAGGGGCAAACTTATGTTACATATACCTTTACTTCTAACCTAGTTCCACTTGTATTCGTAGAAATTATGTCTTGCGGGTATAAAAGTGGAAACAGTACAAAGTCGCCAAATAAATTAGAAAGCGTATTGAATAAAAGACGCCAAGGAGTGGATCAATCAAGAGGACCAAACCCCACAAGACAATTTGGCCCATGCACCACCATAGGCCCAACATGTGAATGACAAAACGCGCGACAGGAGAAGGCCGGGGCCGGGAGGCCCAGTCTAGGGGGCGGCCAGCCCACTACGGCGGCCGGCGCATTATTTCGGCCAAAGTTCCCGCCCTTTCTCTGGCGGTTTGGAGCGATCTTCAAGCGGCGGTTGCATGCGGTGCAAAGTTTCATTCCCGCCAAGAATAGCTCAAAGCAAGGAGAGCCCTCCATTCCCTCCTCCTCTCCACTATATAAAGAGAGGCACTCCACACACACACAACACACAACACACTACACATCACATTGTTACATTCTCACCTTGAGCACCACTCTCTCCCCTTCATTAGTTTAGTGTTAGTATTGGAGTTAGGCGGAGCTTCAAGAAGGGCTTGTCTCCTTGGAAAGATCTTTTGGTAATTTACTATGAAGTTCTTTCCTTTATTCAAGTCTCATTATTTATATCGCAATGCATATGAACTAGAGTATAGTTATCCTCATGTTATATTCATATTATGCCAACTAGAGTATAGCTAGTATAATGTGATAATTAACATGACTAACTTGAGGCTAATTGAATCATATTTTATTCTTGGAACGTAGTAGAACTAAGTTCGAGTGATGGTCTGGTGTACCTTCGGGTTTACCTTTACTCTTGCCTGTCGATCCGTAGGGTCGAGGGTACCGAGGGGGTTTAGGTAGTTTTCTATAAACGTAAGCATGGTGCTTAGGTCTATAGAGAATCATCTGGGAAATGCCGGCATCCCACGGTAGTGAGGTAGGCGGCAGAGGGTGACAACTCTGTTCGTCCTTCGCACTCCTCCACGTCCGGGTGTCGGGTTGGAGTCTTATCAAGTGTCGCCGGCTGGCATATACCAGCTGCAAGCATCTCCTCATCACTTTAGCCCATCTCTGCAATGAACCATGAATGACATATGTAGACTATAGTCTGACGCATTGGCGATATTAGAATAGCCAACTCAACATAGATTTTCCCTTTCTTGTTATTTCCTATTTATTCCTTCTAGTGCTCAAGAAGTGTGTGTGTCACCACTATCTCAAATATTATTGTCACTTACCCCTGTACATGATTAGTGGCTATCCATACATACATTGTGGGCTATAATCATCATATTAAAACTAAACCTGCCTTCCCATGGGAAAATATAAATGAACGATACCCGAATACTCATGGGTGAAATGCTACGATGATAGATCCGTACGCTTGCGGGTTGACCCTTGCAATATTCAATTTATCTATCACCTGACACTCTCTCGACGTTATCATTAAGGATAATATTTATTCTTAGTGATTGCGTTAGGAAATGTCAGCAAGCATTTCTGGCGCCGTTGCCGGGGATGGGTTCTAAACCTGTTTCTAGTAATTGCGCTAAGAAACGCCAACACAGGCGCGGGGGGCGGCAAATCCCGAGACGACACCCCCGCAGCGCGGGGGGAGGCAAGATCGGGGAACAACACCCCGCAGCGCGGGGGGGGGCAGCGAATCCCGAGATGACACCCCGTAGGCGCGGGGGGGAGGCAAGATCGGGGAACAACACCCCGCAGGCGCGCGGGCGGCGAATCCCGAGACGACACCCCCGCGGTGCGGGGGAGGCGAGATCGGGGAACAACACCCCGCAGCGCTGGGGCGGCGATCCCGAGACGACACCCCGTAGGCGCGGGGGAGGCAAGGTCGGGGGACAACACCCCCGCAGGGCGCGGGGCGGCAAAGACAAGGCGACACCCCCCGGGCGCTAGGGGGAGCATAGACGGAGCAATGACCCCATCCGTGCGAGGAGCGAACCTAAGAGGCCGGGATCGGGGCGGCGGAAGGGAGGGAAACCCTAATGAAGCCCGGGTCAAGCCAGATATGTGTTTTTACCCTAGTGACCTTAGTGGGGTTTGTACTAGAATGCCCCTACGCGGCCCAAGATGTAAGTGGCAAATATGCTTTGTCCTGATTTGTAACTACAGTGAATACTAACCAGACGCCTATAAATACGGACCGACAGGACGTATGACGGGACGGTTAGTGTGCACTTTTATGACCTATCAATCGAAAAGACACTTTCTTGGGATCAGCACTTTTGTCCACGTCACGCTCCTGGGGACCCGGCTTGCGGGCCCGGCCACTCGTGTTTCTATCCCTGCGGGAAGCCCTCGCTCTTCCCCCCACTACTCCGGTAGCTTAGGGTAGGAGGGCAGGTGTGAACCCCACGAGAGGTGAACGGATGAGGCAGAAGGAGAATTTAAAGGAAAACGATTAGAAGGAGAAGCGACCAAGTTGTGAGCAAAGTTGTGAGCAGTGATGAATCGTAAATGAACGGGTGGCTTGCATGACATCATGCGTGCCAGTTTCTAAATATGTATTAAAATTTTGGATCTTTGGCCTCCAAGTCCACCGAAGGCACGTATGTCTCTTGGACTCTAGGGCAGTTTCATCCTCTTAAACGCATTGTCTATTTCTGTACCACAGCAAATGAATCGAACAGCTACCACAAATTCATTCAACTGTAGCCGCTGCGGAAGGGGATAAGGCCGAGGTAAGGCCAGGACCAACGGGGAAGAAGCGGTCGGTAACGGCAGGCTGTGAATAGGCCGCGCGGGATCGGGCGGAGATGGCAGCGAGGAGGAAGGGGAAGAGGCCGCCGGGACGAACAACGAGAAGATGCCACGGTGGATGCCTATGTGTCCTATCTGCATGTTCAGAGAACTCCCCTAGTGGGTCTTGTCTTTATAGGGGTTATAGATAACCAAAAATTTCCATTTTGTGATTATTAGGCTTGCTTTTTTTTACCCTTATGAAATTTAATCAGATCTGTTCATTGTGGTATTTGTGATGGGGATTCCAAAACCAAATGGAACAGAGAGGTATCTTATTCATCAAGTACCTCACATTAAGAACTTGGTTGAATAATGCCCTGCTCCTACATCTTATCCGCCTAAGCCTCGATCTCATCTTTCGGCGATGGTGGGTAGCGATGGGTTTAACGAACCTTGGGTGAGCCCCTCGACTATTGGAATTGTATGATTACAATCGTGCTTAGGGGGCAAATTCATAGGAGGTGAAGTGACCTCGGAAACTCTTGTAGCAAAACACTAATGGTCGGAGGTAGTTGTTGCTCAGATTAGGATCTTCGGTGGATGATGCACTTTACAACCGCACTAACATGTCAGAAGAAGCCATAGTACTAAGAGAAGAAACACCACCCTAAAGATGTCTAGACAAGCCCTTGTCTGGGATAGCCCACCACCGGTGCATGCAATCCACTTTCATCGAACTTAACATAACTGAAGCCAGTCCATACCCAATATGATATTGGCAAGACCTTCAAGTCATGAGCAAATTGATACTGCTAGATAGTCTAAACTACTTCAGGTAGATAAGTAGGGCAAAGTATCCCCATTAGGCCATTAGCAACACTGACTAGAGAGCACGACAGAGTTGCAAGATGATCAACCAAGTTGGCACTAATGAAAGAGGATGTAATGCTCGAATCAAGTAAGATGAGTACTTCATTTGCCTGGAACTTCCCATGAAAATGCAAAGTTTCAACACCCCCGATGTTTGACTAGAATCAGCCGCGAGGCGAATTGGATTCAGCAACAACTTGTTCGGACTCTTCATCTATTGTCGGACTCTCTACAATAGCTTCTTCAAAGAAAAGAGCATATAGCTCTTCCGAACACCGAGCCCGACAACGGCGCCGGAAAAGCTTGTTGGCGTTTCTTAACGCAAAGCAAAGAGTTCGCAAGCGCACGGAAATGCCATTGTAGCTTTCACCGGAAGTATTCGAGGTATCGTATTTCCACGAGGGAAGGCATGGTGTAAAAAGTCTCTAATATGAAGATGGATAGGATAACACGACTATGCAATAGACCACAATCCATAATAGGGATAAACCAAATGGTAAGATAACTTGACACACACACTTTGAATCAATCTCAAGGATAAAGATAAATAAATCTAACAAGGAGTAGGCATATCCTAAATAGCTATGTTAAGATAGTAGATATACATACATGCTTTTTTGTAATGTTAGAGATTCCAAGTGAAGTTAGTCATGGTTGCTATTTTCTTACTTCGACCACCGGAGCGCACCTAGTGCGCCGGCGCGATACCGGCATAGCATCTACCCAAATACGAGACGTGGGGGATTACAAGGGCGGGACGTGGGCTGTCACCACCACGCCTACCACCTCGTCCGTCCCAGTATATGGAGCGGTCCGAAGGTAACCTCTAGCTTAGACACCATGTCTACGCTATGGCCACTACTCTAGCGTGGCGTCAAGGCTTACCCGTCCCCCGGGTCCTTCTACTAGAGCACCCGCCTCGAGGGCGGGCGGCGACCTATAATCCAAAGAGCAACTAAGACCAATTCAAGGTAGAACTCAACATCTCAACTTAGCTCTTGGTCTAAACATGTATATATGATAGGTTAAGCACAAAGTTCCATATGGCAAGATCATGTCATAAGAACTATACTCTAGTTCATAGCTATATTGATAAATGAAGAAAAAGAACAATATGAAGAACATAGCATTAACCAACATAATAGAATTATATTGATCATACCAATATCTTCAAGATGCTCTTGATCTTCTACATGTTGCCCACACTCCTAATACTAACTAATAAAGGGAAGAAGCAACAAGTGGAGGGAGAATGATCTTGTGTGTTGTGTGTGTTACAATGCGTGAGTGGACTTCTTTATATAGGAGAAGGCATGGGAGAATGGGGGGCTCTCCTTGTTCTCAGCCCAAAACCGACTCCTCTAGCATGCAAACTTGGCGGCAAAGTATTTCCCATGACATGCAACCAAGAAGTTTGGCGGGAACGACATGCAACCATCCTTTCCGCATGCAACCGTCTTTGGCAAAGTACTTTGGCGGGAATTCTTGGCGCCATCCCGAAAAAGCACCGCATGCAACCACCTCTGCTATTTCGGGACAGCTCACGGGAACAAGGCGCTGGGAACGGAGCCAACCCGGCGGCGGGCGCCGCGCTGCGGCGGCCGGCCCAGGTTTGGCCCGCCTGGTGCCGCGCGCCTTCAGCAGGGGCTTGTGGCCCACTATGAGTTGCGTCCCCGACGATGCTTTGGCCTGGTTCGCGACGGTTTTGGCCTCGGGTGGCATTCCCTTGTCCAAAGCGCAGTTCTGACGTGCGCTTTCCTCCTTTATTCGGCGTACTTTCACCTGTTTCCACGTTTGTTCCTGCAAAACATATTTTCTTCGAATACAAGTGGAACTAGGTGAGTAGTAAAGGTATATGTGACATAAGTTTGCTTGTTTCTCATGAATTGGATATAAGTTGGTGGTATTAATTACTCGATAATGACAACCAACAAATCCCCCAAGCTTAACCTTTGCTCGTCCCCGAGCAAATAGCTAAGTATTTGGTTGTTTATCGGGAGTTGCTTCAAAACCGATATATTTCAAAATGCATCATGTTTATAACTAATTGTTCCTCCTTTGTTTAAATAAGTTGGTATATTTTTTGTTTTTGCACCCTCCTTTTTACAAGTCATGTGGGGCTTATAATATTTTCCAACTCTTGGGTCATTGCAAGATAGAATGGGTTTAATAGAAACACTAGTCATTCATTCTTTGATCAACTAATCATCCGGAGATTTCTTCGTCTTATTTTTATTACTCCTCAAGTCATTTCAAAAAGTAAACCATATGAAGGAACAAGTCACAACCTTTGATCAAGATGCATTAGTTAGATCTTTTTGCCTTTGAGAAGGTATGGGCTAGCTTTTCCTCTTTTTTTGATTTTGGAGAAGTGGGCTCTTCTCGCCCTCGGACACTTGTCCATTATTCTTCTCTTTATCTCTTTTTTTTTTTTAGGCGGGCATCGAAGTACCCATTGTTTTAGTTATTTGCAAACACGCGTCCATTTTTTTACATAGCCCATACCCTATATCCTAGCATCATTGATCATAGGTGTATGACGGGTTTCGACATAAGTTATCACAATTTTAGCGGTTTGATCATTGAGGAACTTTTGAAAATTTGTTCTCCTGATGATAAGCTTCTCTTAGAACAAAGTCATAGCAGATTCTACTTGCAATCGTATCATATCAAGCAATAACTTAGTGAAGGATCATATATTTGCATTCCCACAAATCATCAAGTTTCTAGGGTGAGGCAAAATTTATCCAACAAATCTAAACATAGGGAATTCGTAGTTATAAACTAAGCGCAAGTTGAACTATAAAACGAGCAACTACTCATCATTTCAACTTTAGAGAAAAAACATAAGCATTCCTATATCACATATAAGAGTGGAATAAATATTATTATTATTCTTTTTTCTTTTTCGTTTTTTTTAATAGTAAAGCGAAAATGAAATGTGAGCAAATAAATAAAAGAAAATGATAAGGGAGATATGCGCTTACCTCCGTGGGGAGTCTTCTCCCAAGCTAGCTTCTGACTTACCTTTCATGATGCAAAAGAGCATTGCTAGTTGGTACAGACCATGGCCCGATCTTGGTTAAGTGGCCTCTTTTGAGCGTGTTAGGGGTTCCCCCAAGCTTGTCTTGTTGTTATCCTCCCCAAGCTAGCTCAAAGCCCGAGACGGGTCGTACCCTTACTTTTGGCTTTCCCTGCATGGTTACGATATGGTGGAACACGAAGGGACTTACCCTCCCTCGTGATTACCTCAATGCAAATCATATGCAGGGAGTGACAATCCATCGAGCTAGTTGTTTTTTTTTTTGAAACTTTATCATTCTAGGGGGGACATTCATTTCACCATACTTTTTATACTCTAGCAAGGCTAAGATAAAGATGCAATGTAAGTCTAGCCTTGTTTCATCTCCGTTATAAAAACAGTTTTATGACATCGATACGAAGTTCATTAATCAATTTTCGATGTCTTGTCAAAATTTTGATTAAAGGAGGTCATTTTAACCCTACTATTATATTTATGGATATGAACCCCTTTTTTATGGAGACAAAAGTGAGTAAAATGAGTTGGTGAAATATTACCTTGCATACTTGAGTGTGTATATGTAGCATCATTAAACTTTTGTGGCAATAGCTTGATTGTCCACCTCGAGGCGAGCCACAAGGCTTGAACACTCATCATGCCTTGATGACGGATTCGATTGCCGATGGAGTAGCGGGAGGGTGATCGACACGGGGGTCGTGCCTTCTACAGGCGTGACTCGGATTCTTGATGAAGTTTATCTACGAGTTGAAACCGTCTCAATCTATCCCTTGTTGGGATCCTCCTCCAAACTAGCTCAAATCATAAAGACCGAATTTGTACCTCGTGCTCCTGCATGGTTATGACATGGTAAATCACGAGTGGACTTACCATCCCTCGTGATTACCTCATTGAAGAACATATGCGAAGTGGCTATTTGAGCTAGTTAGGTTTTGAAAATTTTTATATTTTTTTTAGGGAGGATCTTTATCGTGTTTTTTTATTCAACGAGACTTCTCTTACTCAAACAATGCTATTGTAAGATGAATTATAAGACTATCCTTGGTTTATCTCCACCGTAAAGATAGTTCTATTGCTTATGAGAGCAATGCCTCAAGGTCCATTGACCAAAATTAAACGCCAAGTCTAACTTTGATTAAAGAAGGTCATTTTAACCCAAGCACTATGCTTGATTTAAAAAACCTATGGATGTACCACATGTGCCCATGTGAATGCATCCAAACCTTGGCCATGTTTCATAAACAAGGGAAACATGATTTTATCCGAGACGATCGTGAGTTTAAACAAGTTGGTGATCATTACCTTTGCTTTACCCTCGAAAGTGCGTATGTACCGGCAAAGATATGATGACACAGTGTTGACCCTCCGCGGTAGCATCTTAATGGTCCAACTCAGGCCAGTCATGAGGCTTCGGCCTTACTCACCAATGAGCGTATAGGACCTTGGCCTTCATGGCGGCTTAGGCGACTCCTCCTTTTCTTCTTTCTCTTTATTATTTATTTATTTATTTATTTATTTTCATTATTATTATTTTATTTCTAATCAAGGTTATTCAATGTTCACCTAATGAACTTTGATTTCCCTTTGTTATGAATCTACCTCAAAAGACTTACCCTTATGGTTTTGAGAAATACTTGCGGGGGTTAGTCTAGGCATACAACCTAAATTTATACTAATAGTTTTAGTTCAATAACCGGACTCGACTCCATGTCAAAATTGATTAAGGTAGGCTAATTAACCTAAGCACCATGCTTAATTTAAAAAGCCTATGGGAGTATGATCATCGCGAATGACCAACACTCCTAAACCAAAACATACTAGCATAGAGAATGGTAGCATGAAAAATGAAGAATTTGATATTGATTCAAAGGTTGTATGAACATTGAAGGATGAAACAAGAACCATTTTTATTTTATATGCAAAACAATGCAAATGGGGTGGATGAATGCATTTAAACAAATATGCCATGGATTTTAAAAAGGAAATTAAACGAGTAATGAGATATATGAAAATCTATCAAATATGCAAATGTGAAAATAAAATTTGGGAAAGGAAGCAACTATTTTTAGGTTGTTTCTCTCACCTTGATTGATATCATTCACAATTTATGATTGAATTGTGAGTGATGCATCGTAGTCATTCCGTCGTATATGATGATCATGTTTCTCTTGATGATGACTTTCTCTCCATCTGCATAGAGTTAGTGTGTGTATATATATATATATATGCTTATCTATGAGATGGCAGCGTGGAGGAATTTATGATTCATTTGTTAATTTTGCACCCAGGCTTGTGGTGATTTTTATTTATATATATAGTGTTTTTTTAGCAAGGCAAGATTAACATCAAATTTTTCTCTCTCTTTTTTTTTTTTTGGTTGATGTCGCTCCATGCCCTCAAGCATCATATGTCCTATGGTCTTCTTGATCCTAACCTTGAATGGTTAGTGACAAGCATACCGAAGGTGCATACTAACTTGAAGACATGTCCTTGCTTTTGTTAATAATTTTTTTTTACTTTTAAGATAAACCTATAATGAACAATGGTTACTACACATGCACGTCATCATGAACATGTTCTATTAGATTCTCTAAACCAACGCCTTCCCCGGCAACGGCGCCAGAAAGCTTGTTGGCGTTTCTTAACGCAAACAGAAAGAGTTCCGCAAGCGCACGGAAATGCCGTTGTAGCTTTCACCCGAAGTATTCGGGTATCGTATTTCCACAGGGAAGGCATGGTGTAAAAGTCTCTAATATGAAGATGGACAGGATAACACGACTATGCAATAGACCACAATCCATAATAGGGATAAACCAAATGGTAAGATAACTTGACACACACACTTGAATCAATCTCAAGGATAAAGATAAATAAATCTAACAAGGAGTAGGCATATCCTAAATAGCTATGTTAAGATAGTAGATATACATACATGCTTTTGTAATGTTAGAGATTCCAAGTGAAGTTAGTCATGGTTGCTATTTTCTTACTTCGACCACCGGGAGCGCACCGGGTCTCGCCAGCGATACCGCATAGCATCTACCCAAATACGAGACGTGGGGATTACAAGGGCCGGACAGGTCACCACCACCTGCCGCCTACCACCTCGTCCGTCCGTATATGGAGCGGTCCGAAGGTAACCTCTAGCTTAGACACCATGTCTACGCTTATGGCCACTACTCTAGCGTGACGTCAAGGCTTACCCGCCCCTCGGGGTCCTTCTACTAGAGCACCCGCCTCGAGGGCGGGCGGCGACCTATAATCCAAAGAGCAACTAAGACCAATTCAAGGTAGAACTCAACATCTCAACTTAGCTCTTGGTCTAAACATGTATATATGATAGGTTAAGCACAAAGTTCCATATGGCAAGATCATGTCATAAGAACTATACTCTAGTTCATAGCTATATTGATAAATGAAGAACAAGAACAATATGAAGAACATAGCATTAACCAACATAATAGAATTATATTGATCATACCAATATCTTCAAGATGCTCTTGATCTTCTACATGTTGCCCACACTCCTAATACTAACTAATAAAGGGAAGAAGCAACAAGTGGAGGGAGAATGATCTTGTGTGTTGTGTGTGTTACAATGCGTGAGTGGACTTCTTTATATAGGAGAAGGCATGGGAGAATGGGGGCTCTCCTTGTTCTCGACCCAAAATCCGACTCCTCTAGCATGCAAACTTGGCGGCAAAGTATTTCCCATGACATGCAACCAAGAAGTTTGGCGGAACGACATGCAACCATCCTTTCCGCATGCAACCGCCTTTGGCAAAGTACTTTGGCGGGAATTCTTGGCGCCATCCCGAAAAGCACCGCATGCAACCGCCTACTATTTCGGGACAGCTCACGAGACAAGGCGCGGGCGGAACGGAGCTGGGCGGCGGCGGGCGCCGCGCTGCGGCGGCCGGCCAGGTTTGGCCCGCCCGGTGCCGCGCCGCCAGCGGTGGGCTTGTGGCCCACTATGAGTTGCGTCCCCGACGATGCTTTGGCCTGGTTCACGACGGTTTTGGCCTCGGTGGCATTCCCTTGTCCAAAGCGCAGCTTCGACGTGCGCTTTCCTCCTTTATTCGGCGTATTTCACCTGTTTCCACGTTTGTTCCTCGCAAAACATATTTTCTTCAATACAAGTGGAACTAGGTGAGTAGTAAAGGTATATGTGACATAAGTTTGCCTGTTTCTCATGAATTGGATATAAGTTGGTGGTATTAATTACTCAATAATGACCGCCAACAATTGCACTTGTGATGGCTCCATTTCTCACCGCAGTGATCGCAGAACCCATGCGCATAATGGAAAGCCTTGAGATCCGCCAACTTCTTGTCCATCGGTTTGTTCAGCATGGGCTTGTCAGCAACAACGCTTGGTGGACGCTCGGGACGTGAAAAGTGGACACTTGGTTGAAAGCCACCCCACGATTCCACGCTTCCTTGATGGCTCGATGGTATGTTCCTCGTAGTAAGGCATGAGTATACACAATATTGAGTGTATCTAGAAGTTGAACCCGTAACATAACATGAATTTCTCAATGTAAGCCATCAACAAAACGTGATGTACACAAAAGAGTGACTGGTGGAATCATAGGTCGTAAGTTGGTTGACAAGCTCGAACGATCGATGTGTTCCTAAAACGTAAGAATTCGGCGGATACGATTGAGTTGGCAGAGGTTCATGCCGATCATGGTCGATCGAGTATGAAGAGCGAAAAGAACTCCCCGCCACCGCATAGTTTTGAGTTTTTCGTAAATAGATTCCACCCCCGCGTTTAGCCGACCAAAGTCTTGTGTGTAGGAACATTGGATCCAAACCGAAGTGTCAATAGAATACATGGAGAAATAAATCAGCACAAGTGATGGCTCGACTTTTTTCAACCTAGTTGATCCAAACCCTTTTTAATAGTTCTAAGCTTCAAAGGGTTCGATCCGAATTGATTTTAGCTCTTTCATTGCCTCTTCCGCAAGCACTTTGGGCAACTCATTGGGAATCAAAGATGTGGAAATGCTTTGGGTCTAAGCAATTGCCGAAGATCCTTTTGCTTTTCGGAATTTTGATTGGGGAAACAAAGGAAAGAGTGTGGAGATCCCCGGCTATTCGTAAGCGGGACCTAGTTCCTTTACCCTTGCTCAGCTTGCTTCTTTCTTCAGTAATCTGGACTCCAATCTGCCCACAGTCAATATTCCTGCAGAGTGGCTTGATTTCTTCATTATGATGCTGGTTAAATCTGCCTCCAATGAGTGGGCTTCAAGCTTCCTCAAGTCTCCTGCTTGGCAAATCTTTAATGCCTCTTATCCCGGTAACTCTTTCCTTCTCTCTCTACCTAAGTCCGCTCCAACTGTTTCTATATCTAAACTTTGTTGCCCTGAACATTCAGACCATGATGTAACAAATGGAGCAATTGGAGTTCAGCTGTCTGAAGAGCTCTTCACAGGCAAGGTTCATGGAAATGGAAATGATAATCAGACCCAGGAAACAGTCTCTGTCACCCTCCCTGCAGATGCCACTCCTGCACAAGGAATCACAAAAACCAATAAAAGAGGTAAGCAAATACTCTCGATTCGGACCTTAGAAGAAGCTCTAGAATACGGGCAAATAACAAGGGTTTTAGGCCAAGTACTTGTAAAGAAAAATCTTATCCTGGATGTGATGTTAAGCCACCTCTGATTTCTGCTTCTGTAGTTCGAGAGCTGGGAACTACCTTCTGCAACATGGATCCTACCCACCTTAGTGATGTACACCTCCTCTCCAAGCCTCGCAAAGGACCCAAAGGAGCAAGCCCAAGAAGAAGAGGAAGGGTTCCGTGAAAGTTGGGCCATCAAAGGGAGCGAGGGAAGAAGAAGGGATCCAAGGACAAGGAAGGGCCCTCTAATGGCCCAGACAATGCAGCTTGATGTTGTTGTCTTCCTTTAGTAGCTTAGTTATCTAAGTTGCTTTTGTTCAAAGCTTTTGCTGTTTCCTTAATGGATGCTAGAACTTGGAAAATACTTTGTTGGAATGTGCGTGGTATAAACTCTGATAAAAAATGGAATGCCATCAGAGACCGTATTGTACAAAGTGGTTGTGATATTGTGTGTTTGCAAGAGACTAAGCGTGAGCACTTTGATCTTGCTTTTATCAGGTTTTTCTGTCCTCCTTATCTGAATATGTTTGATTTTCTCCCATCGGTGGGAGCTTCAGGGGGTACAATAGTTATCTGGAAAGGATCTCTTTTTGAGGGGCATAGAATTTTCCAGAATCATTTTGCCACTTGTATCCATTTCACCTCCATTCACAATGCCTCAACTTGGGTTCTAACTAATATTTATGCTCCCTGTACTCCAAATGGCAAGAGAGATTTTATTTCCTGGTTTAAAAATATTGTTATGCCTGATACTGTTGATTGGCTAGTACTGGGTGATTTTAATCTGTACAGGAACCCTGGAGATCGTAATAAGCCTGGAGCAGACTATTCTGAGATGCTTTTGTTCAATGATGCCATCAGTAAGCTTGGGCTAGTAGAGTTGCCTCTCTATGGTAATCATTTCACTTGGAGCAACAAACAGCAGAGTCCTTTGTTGGAAAGACTTGATTGGTTCTTTACATCTCCCTGTTGGACTCTCTCTTATCCCAACTCTAGTGTCACCACTCTGAATAAGGAAACCTCTGATCATATGCCATGCCTTGTTTCCATAAGCACTTCTATTCCTCGCTGCAAGCTCTTTCGTTTTGAAAATTTTTGGATGCAACGTAATGACTTTATGTCTGTGGTTCAGAATGGTTGGACATCCAGCATAGCCTCTTCTGATGCAGCTCGAGTCATCTCTTCAAAATTTAAGAATCTCAGAAAGACTCTCAAGGATTGGAGTCACACCTTATCCAACCTGAAAGTTTCTATTGAGCGGGTCAAATTGGTTATAGGTTTCTTGGGTCATCTAGAGGAGTACAGGGATCTCTCACTGGTTGAATGGAATTTTAGAGCTATTTTGGAGAACCATCTGATCCATTTGTTAAAGCAACAGAAGAGCTACTGGAAGCAGCATGGTCAAATTAAATGGGTTACCTTGGGTGATGCAGGCACCCATTTCTTTCATGCTCATGCAACTATCAAATACAGAAAGAATCTGATTACTTGTTTAGATGATGGCAGTAACTCTTTTGTGTTTGATCATAACCTGTAAAGCTGAACTCATTTGGACTTCTTTTAAAGAAAGATTGGGATCTTCTAATTTCTATGATATTCAGTTTAACTTGGCTGATTATTTTGAAATTCACGAGATCTCTCTCAACCGGTGGTCCCTTTCTCCACTATGGAAATTGATCAAGTGGTGAAAAATATGCCTTCTTATAAATCCCCAGGACCTGATGGCTTCAATACAGACTTCATGAAGAGGTGTTGGCCAATTATTTGTCAAGATTTTTACAGGCTGTTCAGTGAGTTTCACTCAGGGCAGATTAATATGTAGTGTATCAATGGGTCTTACATCACCTTGGTGCCAAAGAAAGACAACCCAACAAAGGTCTCAGACTTCAGACCCATCTCCTTGTTAAATAATTCAGTCAAAGTTATTACAAAAGTTCTAGCCAACAGATTGCAATTTGTTTTACCCTCTTTGATTCATAAGAACCAATATGGTTTTATTAAAAATAGAACCATTCAAGATTGTCTGGCTTGGACTCTGGAGTATCTTCACTCTTGCCATCACCAAAGAAAGAGATTATTATCCCGAAGTTGGATTTTGAAAAAGCTTTTGATAAAGTGGAGCATCCTCTCATGATTCGATTATGCAAGCAAAAGGTTTCCCAGAGAAATGGATTAATTGGATGAAGCAGATCTTCAGTTCAGGAACCTCTTCAGTGCTTCTTAATGGGGTACCAGGGAAAGTCTTTCATTGTAAAAGAGGAGTAAGACAGGGTGATCCTCTTTCTCCTCTTCTTTTTGTGCTAGCTGCAGACTTTTTTCAGACATTGCTAAACTTTGCCTGCAACTCAAATGATCTTCACTTGCCAATCCCTCTACCTCATGACAGTGATTTCCCTGTGCTGCAATATGCTGATGACACCTTGATATTCATGCAAGTAGATGGTGATCAGGTACACTTTCTTAAAGACCTGCTTTTCTCCTTTGGTGAATCCACTGGCCTAAGAGTAAACTATGATAAGTCAAGCATGATTCCTGTTAATGTTGATGAAGGTAAGCTTCAGGATTTGGCACAAATTTTTGGATGCCAAAAAGCAACTTTGCCTATTACTTATCTTGGCTTGCCTCTAAGCATTCAAAAGCCTTCTGTGGCAGACTTTTGGCCTTTAGCTTCTAAATGTGAAAGAAGATTAGGCAAGATTGCAAATTTTCTCAATGAAGCAGGAAGGTTGGAGCTTGCCAATGCAATTTTTACATCCTTGCCAATGTTTGCCATGTGTACCTTCAATATTCCTAAGACCATAAAAAAGCAAGTGGATAAGTACAGACGTCATTGTATCCGGAGAGGCTCGGACTTGAACAAGAAGAAACCCTCAAAGGCAAAGATGGCCAATGGTAACTCTCCCAATTGATCAAGGAGGCTTAGGTGTTTTAGACCTGCAGACACAGAATGAGTGCCTTCTTCTGAAATTCTTGCACAAGTTCTTTAACAAGCTGGATGTGCCTTGGGTGCAGCTATTTTGGGATAAGTACTATGCTAATGGAAAGCTACCCTACTTCTCTGCAAATTTCAGAGGATCCTTTTGGTGGCGTGATATTCTTAAGCTTCTGGTTAAATACAAGATTATCAGTATGGTGACAGTTAAAGATGGGAAAAGTTGCTTATTTTGGTTAGATAACTGGCATAACCAAAATTTTAGCCACCAGTTTCCACACTTGTTTTCTTTTGTGAAGAATCCCAATGACTCAATAGCCTCTGTCATTGCAACAGAAGACTCATCCTCTCTTTTTCACCTTCCCCTATCTATGCAGGCTTTCCAACAGTTCCAGCTCTTCAACAATGTTGTTCAGAACACTGCTTTGGAGCACACTGCAGATCAATGTGGTTATATTTGGGGCACTAATTCCTTCCGGTCAAAATTGGCCTATAAATTCTTCATTGGGGATCACCAGGTTCATAGATGTTACAAATGGCTTTGGAAATCTTCTTGCCAAAAAAAGAGAAAAGTTTTCTTCTGGCTCCTTCTCAAAGACAGACTTAATACTCGACAGCTCTTGCAAAGGAAAAATATGTGGTTGCCAGATTATAGTTGTGCCCACTGTGTCCAGAGCTTTCAAGAGTCTCTTTGGCATTTATTCTTTGATTGTCCCCTAGCCCTTGCCTGTTGGAATTGCCTGGGCCTTCTTGTGCCTAGAAGCTCCTCTACAGAAGAGATCATTGAAGCTTTCAGAATTCAATTGCAGGTTCCTTTTTTCATGGAAATCATTGTCACTATGTGTTGGTCTATCTGGATGCTTCGTAACGATCTGATCTTCAAAGGGACCCCTGCCTCAATTCGACGTTGCAAAGAGCTGTTCAAATCTGAGTTTGCCTTAGTTATCCTAAGAGCCAAAGCTTCCTACAGTTCAAGCATTCATCAATGGGGCCAAGCCTTTGTGTAATTCTTTTAGTTTTCTTCGTTTCCTGTTTTGTGTCTTGAGTAGTTTGTATGGATTCTGTTTATTTATAGTAATAAAAGCACAGTAGGAGCGCTTTGCTCCTCCTATTTTCCTTCAAAAAATGAGGGGAAATTCATGTTGGGGAGCTTGCTGGTGGGTTGTGGGATAGGATCGGGTGGACGATTGTGAGATCGGACCTAATCAGTAATCATAAGCAGTACCATGAATCTTATTTGGAGCGAGATGGGTGGAATCTGTTTTGTGTAAATGTAAACTGTGAACAGTGAATGGCCAATGAAAACCAGAGTTCTTTCATTGATCTGTCATATGCGGACGCCATGGAAGGATGCACGCAGGCAACCGTCTCCATGGATCCGACGGTTTACAAGATAGAGCGGGAGGGGTTCCCGTCCTGGGAGCGTCCCCAAGATGAGAGGAACTGTTAACACTGAATTTTGGTAAATCTAAGAAGCTGACAATGGGCCATTCAGGATGCCAATAATCAACGAGGTAGCTCAAGAAGATAAAGTCATTCGGCAATAGTTTGCCTTTGGCGGGCAGGAAAGCATTCGACAAGCGGGTGTTTGTGGCATTCGGCAACCCGCGCGCTATTTGGCCATTCGGTAATCAGCTGTGGAATGACTGCATTCGGCTACGTACATCAAGAGATAAGGCAAGTTGAAAGCTCACGTACAAGAAAGAGAATATGGTATTATTTGAAGACGACGTCCGGCTGGTGCAAAACAAGGAAAGCAAGGACACATATACCATGTATGTGTGCCAGTATATGAGTATTCATGGCCGGACTCCATATATATCGCTACGTGCGTGACCAGAAGATGTACGTGTCCAAGTTCACATGAAGAGATCAGAGAAAATCGTGGGGAGGTTATCAGATATATGTTGGCCGAATCTATTGATATTTTATTAGAAGACGTGACGTCCTAGTGCAAGAAGAGGCAAAGATATGTACGTATATGCAGTTATGAGGCCAGACGTATCATAACCATACACATGCTCGGCAGGATGTGTCTACCAGGACCTTTGCCGATTCACCCAATTGAGTCAGAGACGCGTCGGCCAAGGAGCTTCATTGACAAGGATTCTGCGGAAGGGAAAGCTAGAGTCCGTGTATCTTAGTTTCTAGTTTAGATATTTTCTTTTGCTTTATTGTCACGCAAGCATGTACGGGGTCAACAGGAGTCGTAGCCTAGGATATAAATATGTACCCCGCGTCAACTGTAAAAAAATCTACCAAATCAAATACAACCAACCCGGCTCCGTGCCTTGGCTCCGGCCACCCTTCGAGTCCAGTCGTGTCGCCGATCTATCATGAGAGGATTCATCGACCCGTAGACCTCCGTAAGTACCGCAACCTTGCACCATGTCTAGCATCGTCAGGCGGATTTAGATTATTGCAAGTAGTCTTGTTCACGCTTAGTATCGTCAGGCGGATTTAAGCTATCAGGGGCAAGAGGGTTCTTTTGTCGATCATGAGCCATCCGGTGGGCTAAGGTCTGGCTAAGAGCTAGTTATCGGCTTCATTAGATCTGGCAAATCTGATGAATTCATTAAGTTATCAAGTGGTGCATGCTTTCATTTATTTATTTAATTATGTTTGCACACACTTTTTGCCAATTTAGATTGATGTGGCTCGGCTTTATCTTTTGTTAGATCTAGATGTCATCAATTCTTTCAATGTTCATTATTAGCTTGTCATTAGATCTATCTATTCTTTCATAGCTGAGCTTAGATCAATCTAGGTTGTCACGTGTTGCGGGTTCTTGCGCGTTTAGTCATGAGTCGTGCGGCAGGCTAAGGTTTTGCGTGTGAGTTCCTTCTTCATGGACCCTGGTTCGGCAACCTTGCCGAATACAGTTATGTGTTTACTCGTATCTTGCATGTGTAAATCTACCTATCGTTAGAGTCTAGTCTGGCAGGCCGTATCATGCGGTGGATTAGCTTGTTGCAGTGTATCATGCGGTGGATTAGCTTGCAAGGGTTTAAGCTCGACGGGTTTAGGAAAGCTAGACGTGCGGCAGACTAGTTGGATGAAACCTATGCATGTGTCATTTAGATTAGGTTTACATTTATGAGTTACCTGCTTTTGTTCCATGTTGACAATTAATTCGATCTACGCAACAGAGTTTTATGATGTCATATCATGATGATCGACTTTACTTGTTCAAACATGTCTTCTATGATCATTCGGCAACTGTTATTACATTACATCTTTACACATGCTTACCGAATGCATTCATTATCAGTTGACAGATAGCTCTCATAGCTATATGTCTTTACATCTGGCCTTAGAGCCATACATGCGGAACTGTCTTGGTCTCACCGTGCATGTTCCAGATCTCACGCTTACCTCCTTGTCAATTAACAAGTCAAATTGACGGCACGCCTCAAGACACTTTCGGGCGGTCGAGTAAAGCCAGCCTATTCCGGCTTGTCGATGTGTGCGGCGCAGGAAGCGTGTTTTTGTGCCTACACACTTTTTTGCACGCCCGGTGGGACATAATCGTTTGATCGGAAGTTAGACCCTCTCCAAACACTCATTATTCTCCGGATCACGATGAAGTGCCATTCAACTTATGTTTCATCAGCAAGCTTCGGCCAAGGGAAAGCGAACGCAATATTTTTCTCTAACTGGCCGATGATCTTCCAACGGATTAGCGTGGTAGGCCGGTTCACAAGCCAACTATACTGTACGTATGTCATCTGCACGGGGGCCTGTTGCTGCATGTGGCGACACGTTGATGAACTCAAGAAGATCAGAAGCTGCTGTGAATTGCACCGCTCAGAGGAACCGAAGGCTATCAAATGCTGCTGAACGATATTAAGAAACAATGGTGGAAATCTAGCGGTTGCCGTGGTTGAATCAAAGACGGACTCAATTACTTTGTCTATTTCTTTGAGAACTAGTCAAACTGGACATGGTGCAGCGGCGTTTGATGCAGCCGAGCCGATGGAAATTCTGATGAGAGATTTGCAATAAGATATATATTGTCCATCGGCTCCGACAAGATTAGATATTGGATGAAGCTGATTCTCTGCTTGGTGATTATTCTGTGACCAGAGAGCCTGGAAGCCAAGTGGATAGGCACCGTGGAAACTAATTGCCAGATAAAGCATGTTGGAATTCTCGAAAAAATAGAAAAGGCCAATCCTTCCACGTGTGTCATCTGCATGGAGCAGGATATGGCATATGGTGACACGGTGATGCCTTGGTTGATGAGCTCGAGATCAAAAATTGTTTTGCTACAGCACTCCACCGCTCAAAAGACCTGCAAGTTGTCAGAAGTTGCAGAACAGAGAGCAAAGATAATGTAGGGGTAGCTCTTTTGTCGTGATTGGGTCAGACACCAACTATTAGTTTGCCTATCAGGCTATCTCCAGTAATTGTTCAGACATAACATGATATGGCAGTACAAGAGCATATTTGTTTGATACAGCCGATGGGGATAGACTAAATGATCAGTCACGGATACAAGCAAACATATACAGGCTGGCCTGGGGGGCCACTACTGGTTCAGATAAAGCAATCGCCAGCTGAAGTATCTCCATAGCACTTGAGCTCGGTTGTAAACGCACGATCGGCTTGCAGCCGATGCGTCCCTAATCAACCAGACTCATTGGTGAAAGAAGAGATCAAAAGAAAACTTGAAGACAAAGTCTTAGTGCATGGCAGCCATTAACTCGTGCATATACGGGCACATCCATGTCATGTTTGCCACTTCTAGGCCATGTGTCACTACCTTGAGACGAAGGGATATTCAGAGCAATAAGACATCAGAGCTCCTTGTTATGTCAACATGTGGATTGCGAAAGTTCATCGCCAGGTACAGTCATGAAAAAGATAGATCGGCTGTTCAAAAGATTCAGTTCTTTGCAATTTCTTACGGCCAAGATTAGATTAATAACTCGGCCAAAATATGGTGTATGCATGGCCACATGCGCCAGACACATGAATGTTCCGATATTTGAAATATCTCGGTTGGGAGGAAGTGTGGAAGCAGAAGAAGTGCGAAGTCCAGGTGCCACTCGGTCTTCATGCGGATGAAGATTAGATACAACAGAAAGCTTGGAAATTGAAAAGGAAACACAGACAAGACGTGACCAGAGTGGATTGGAATATATATCTGATTTTTTCGAAGACAACCTCGTGCATGGCTCGATTACTATATTTGGCACGGGAACAGACTGCAACTCGAACACGACAGCCAACTGGCTCGTATATGTGCGGACATGCACCCGTTGTTCAGTAACCTCGGGAGGCGTTCGGCAAGACTTGGTGTTCGGCAAGCGTCCAGTGCGGTCGGCAACTCTGGGCATTCAGGAAACTTGCCGAATGAAGGAGATTTTCCTGGTGACTCTTACAACTTGGAGCCAAAAATCAACTATCTTGGAATGGAATCGGGAATTCTGATCTGAATGTCGACGTCCATTGTTTGGGATATTCCCGTATCTGACCAACTGCCGATTACATTTATCCTTGATCGGCTAATGCAGAAATCCGGGTCGATGGGCAATATAAAAGACGGATCAGATACTGCAGAAGGTTTTTGGAGATCACTAGATACATAAAAGAAAATAATTATGTCCATTCAACGTGTGCATAGATTCATGCAGACAGCCGAAACCACTCATGGAGAAAAATCAATCGGCTATCAAAAATGTTGTTGTCAAGCTATCAACAGGGCGTATGACAGACAAGGGATTGGCGAAGTCAACAGATCAGAGAAGAGATCGTAAACCTAAAGGTGATAGTTTATCTCCAGCATCGTGACCAAGCCATTCTTCAATAACACTCATGAGAGATCCTGGAGATGGATACACCCGGCGTCTCGAGCTCCCGTATCAACTGCATACTCGAGAGCCGGTGTATCATGCATCCACCCACACATTCCCTCCTTTCATGTTCAACCGTACAAGATCAAAGGAAACTCTCAGAAGTCCAAGGGAAACACGTGGATGGTAATCAGGGCAGTATTGGTGTCCACACGGATCGGTTGATCGGAAGATAGAGTCGGATATTTCGGACTAAATGCCGATGAAAACTGTCTGGAGATGTTCTCGCCCATTAGCTGATTACGTTTTAATATTCTATTAGTCGGCTAAAGCAGAAGTTTCAGATCAATAGACAACTGCAAACTGGCTGTCATCTTGGCAGAGAAAGTACAGGGAAGTCAAGAGGCGGTCAGGAAACGTTACTGCTAGTCCTCCGAGAAAATTAAAGGATTAATGGGCATTGCTATGGTAGAAACTTTACCTCCAAGGAGAGACTCAGAGTGGATTGTCACAAGCTAGAAGAGAAGAGTTCAGCGCCTCAGGAATTAAGAGTTTAAGGATGCAGCAGCCGGACGCAAGCAAGTGTGGCGTCCAAAGAAGAAGACTCAAGAAACCGACCATTCGGTAGAAGAGTGTTCGGCGAGCGGGCGTTCGGCAGACATTAGCATGGTCTTCTACATTCTGATAGAGTTTGCAGCTCCTGCGGAACAAGCTACTATGGATCTAGAAGAAGAAGATGCCTACTCAGACGAAGAGGCTTACTCTGATTTTGATAACAAAGAGATGATTGACCTCCTAGGACAGTTGGCTCTTTCAAGACAAGCCGTATTTGATAGACCCAGGAAGCATAATCATTTGAAGCCTCTTTACCTGAAAGGATACGTCAATGGAAAACCCCTGAGTCACATGGAGGAGCTGCCATCAATATTGTGCCTTATACAACTTTCAGGAAGTTGGGGATGACCAAGGAGGATTTGCTAAAGACAGACATTGTGCTTAGAAACTTTGCTGGCAATCCTTCAGATACCCACGGAGCCGTTCATGTTGAATTGATGATCGGCTCGAAGACGTTGATCACCACATTCTTTGTGGTTGACAGCAAGGGGTCCTACAGCTTGCTTCTTGGTAGAGATCGGATCCGTACTAACTGTTGTGTTCCTTCCACCATGCATCAAGTCCTTATTCAGTGGGACGGTGACGATGTCGAAGTGGTTCAGCCGATGACTCAGTGAGTATCGCTGCTACCGAACCATCGTTTTGGGAATACGTCGGTGTGGAGTGCTTTTCAGGAAAGGAATGCTGTGTACATTGGTTTATAAGAAGTTAACAGAGAATTCAGAGACCAACACAAATCAAGACAAATTAGTAGTTGCTGAATAGAGGATGCAATAGTTGTTCGAGCATAAATATCAGTATCTGGGGTGTTCCCTTGCTCAGTCAATAGCCGATCACATTCACTGTGACTGATCGGTAGATGCAAAATTCGAGTTGATTGCTCGATAGAAAATAGCGCAGCACATACCCTTCGGCTAATAAAAGCCATTGGATCCTAATTCATCTTGCAATACTATCGATGAGGTTGTCATCAAGTATTCTCATTGGCTACCGATGGATGAAGTCATCAGCTTGGAAAATTACACTTTGTTGAGTTAGTAATACTCATTGGGACATGTGTATAAAAGGGCCGAAAGGTAAAAAGGAGTGTCGGTAATGATCTGACAAGGTATTACTTAGTCTGGCCGTGACATTAAGTAGGCTGATGGCTACATGCCCAGAGCATCACGATTGGAGTTATCAGTTATGTCAAGAAAGTCGATTGACTTTAGTATTGATCAAGGCTAATCATAGTTACACAACATCGGTTGATCATGGACCAAGGTGTCAGACTAATAGCCAAGAAGTTATTTCGACAGTATTGAATCAGGGAGACTTTCACATATGAAGTTAGAATCAGAGCAGCTATGAAATCTGAACAGCCGGTTATGTGAGAAAAGATGATTAACACCTGTGATCGGCTCAATATTTTCTCAGTCAAAGCATACAAGAATTCAGCAGCAGTGGAGAGAACTGATATCAAGCTGTATACAATCCGAGTCTCACAATGCAACGGCCGATTTCAAGATAATAAAAAAGAAGTCATCAATATCTTCATCGGCCCAGAATGAAGATGCATATAGGCGAATATGAGGAACTATAATGGCAAAGAAGACCGTTAAGGTGAACAAGCTCGGCGTCTCAGATTCCTGCATTAGACGTGCCTCGGGGGCCTATACTCGCCACGCATACACGTTGAACGACGCCAAGTGATTCATCATGAAGAAAGACGAGGCGAATGACTCACGACCTCCTTCATCTTCAAACGGTGGTTTGCGCGGCTCTACCCTTGCTTCTCTATTATAAATTTTAGAACTTCCACTATATATATGTGATATAAATGTTTTAATCTATCCATTGTTGAAATGATAAATAGATGCTCCGTTTTATGTTTCACCCGTGTCTAGTTTATAACTTTAATCTCTTTAAGATTTGAGTTTAGTGGTTGTAATATTTGTCCTAAAATCTTTGAAATTTGTGGGTTGCATAAAGTTTGAGCTTTGTCTGAAGTGGTCGTGAAATCTGAATGGAAATAGAATTTGCTATGACATTGTTCTAAGAGATACTTGAAATTGAGAGAATTTTATAAAATAAAAAAAAAAAAAACAAACAAAATTTATTTAATATTACATTGAGCTTTGTCAGGCTGTTTTGACCACTAGTGAGATTATAGTCATATTCCTAAGATCAAGATTCACGTACACGTTATAAGCTAATAAATTCCTTGATATATGATGCATGGCCATTCTCTCTTTGATTAAAATAAAATATGAGGCTATTCTAAAAATATTATACAAGAAAAAATGACGGACATGTGTTCGCCAAAAATTAAAACAATGAGTACTCCGATGCTCGCCCTAAGAAAAAATGATGGTCATGTGATCGCCAAATAAAAATAAAAGATGGCCGAAGGCCCGATAGCCTCATAGTTTTAAAATGATTAGAGAGAAGGTGATGGACAAGGAAATAAAAATACAAAAATATTCACTTGCACTTCTTGAATCTAAGTTTATGACTTGTATCTCCTTATGGTTCAGTTTTTGACTTTGCAATATTATGTGATGAAGTTTTAATAAAATAAATAAAGAAAGAAAAACTCGAAAGAAAAGTGATCAAGGGATGAAAGATAAGCAATTCTGTAGCTGTTCTATTTTGCAGTTGCTTGAAGATTTAGAAGGAGCTAAAAGCCCAATGGTTGAAGAGATAGATGGATGAGTAGAGTACCATTTTATTCAAATTTAAAAGAAATTTTGGTTATAAGCCTGATACTCTTGAAATGTAATCGACATTGCAGCATCTCTTGATCAACAAAGATTATGATATTTATACACATGCATTTTCTACTAACCTATTTCCACATGTATTCGAGAATTATTATTTTTTTACAGGACTTGAGTACACAAGTGTGGGAATATGGTGGAGTCCGTCTTTCCAAGCGAGCATATTTCAAGGGAACAAAGGATTCGCCGACAACGATAGTGCATCAAGGGAAGACGGCTGGATCAAGACAAGTTCGAAGCATGAAAATTCATACTCGAACTTGGGGGCCTATGTTAACACTGAATTTTGGTAAATCTAAGAAGCTGACAATGGGCCATTCAGGATGCCAATAATCAACGTGGTAGCTCAAGAAGATAAAGTCATTCGGCAATAGTTTGCCTTTGGCGGGCAGGAAAGCATTCGACAAGCGGGTGTTTGTGGCATTCGGCAACCCGCGCGCTATTTGGCCATTCGGTAATCAGCTGTGGAATGACTGCATTCGGCTACGTACATCAAGAGATAAGGCAAGTTGAAAGCTCACGTACAAGAAAGAGAATATGGTATTATTTGAAGACGACGTCCGGCTGGTGCAAAACAAGGAAAGCAAGGACACATATACCATGTATGTGTGCCAGTATATGAGTATTCATGGCCGGACTCCATATATATCGCTACGTGCGTGACCAGAAGATGTACGTGTCCAAGTTCACATGAAGAGATCAGAGAAAATCGTGGGAGGTTATCAGATATATGTTGGCCGAATCTATTGATATTTTATTAGAAGACGTGACGTCCTAGTGCAAGAAGAGGCAAAGATATGTACGTATATGCAGTTATGAGGCCAGACGTATCATAACCATACACATGCTCGGCAGGATGTGTCTACCGGGACCTTTGCCGATTCACCCAATTGAGTCAGAGACGCGTCGGCCAAGGAGCTTCATTGACAAGGATTCTGCGGAAGGGAAAGCTAGAGTCCGTGTATTTTAGTTTCTAGTTTAGATATTTTCTTTTGCTTTATTGTCACGCAAGCATGTACGGGGTCAACAGGAGTCGTAGCCTAGGATATAAATATGTACCCCGCGTCAACTGTAAAAATCTATCAAATCAAATACAACCAACCCGGCTCCGTGCCTCGCTCCGCCACCCTTCGAGTCCGGTCGTGTCGACGATCTATCGAGAGGATTCATCGACCCGTCGACCTCCGTAAGTACCGGCAACCTTGCACCATGTCTAGTATCGTCGGGGCGGATTTAGATTATTGCAAGTAGTCTTGTTCACGCTTAGTATCGTCGGGCGGATTTAAGCTATCGGGGGCAAGAGGGTTCTTTTGTCGATCATGAGCCATCCGGTGGGCTAAGGTCCGGCTAAGAGCTAGTTATCGGCTTCATTAGATCCGCAAAAATCGATGAATTCATTAAGTTACCAAGTGGTGCATGCTTTCATTTATTTATTTAATTATGTTTGCACACACTTTTTGCCAATTTAGATTGATGTGGCTCGGCTTTTATCTTTTGTTAGATCTAGATGTCATCAATTCTTTCAATGTTCATTATTAGCTTGTCATTAGATCTATCTATTCTTTCATAGCTGAGCTTAGATCAATCTAGGTTGTCACGTGTTGCGGGTTCTTGCGCGTTTAGTCATGAGTCGTGCGGCAGGCTAAGGTTTTATGCGTGTGAGTTCCTTCTTCATGGACCCTGGTTCGGCAACCTTGCCGAATACGCTATGTGTTTACTCGTATCTTGCATGTGTAAATCTACCTATCGTTAGAGTCTAGTCTCGGCGGCCGTATCATGCGGTGGATTAGCTTGTTGCAAAGTATCATGCGGTGGATTAGCTTAGCAAGGGTTTAAGCTCGACGGGTTTAGGAAAGCTAGACGTGCGGCGGACTAGTTGGATGAAACCTATGCATGTGTCATTTAGATTAGGTTTACATTTATGAGTTACCTCGCTTTTTGTTCCATGTTGACAATTAATTCGATCTACGCAAATGAGCTTTATGATGTCATATCATGATGATCGACTTTACTTGTTCAAACATGTCTTCTATGATCATTCGGCAAATCGTTATTACATTACATCTTTACACATGCTTACCGAATGCATTCATTATCGGTTGACGATAGCTCTCATAGCTATATGTCTTTACATCCGCCTTAGAGCCATACATGCGGAACTGTCTTGGTCTCACCGTGCATGTTCCGGATCTCACGTTTACCTCCTTATCAATTAACAAGTCAAATTGATCGGCACGCCTCAAGACACTCGGGCGGTGAGTAAAGCCAGCTATTCCGGCTTGTCGGTGTGTGCGGCCTTGAAGCGTGTTTTGTGCCTACACCAACTCCTTTGCGCTTGTAACACTCCCCTTTGATCGAATCCATCTTGAGATCAATGAATAGTATTAATCCTCCAAAAAGTCCTCGTAGGATAAAAACGAGGAGAAATACTTGGTAGATATGTTTGTTAAAAACTCCTTCAAACCCAATGGAAAAATAAGGAGAAAGCGATACAACATATAATGATTATTGCCTCATTGCAAACTCATATGAGAAAAACCTTTTAGGAGAAAAACTCATAGATAGTTTAGAGGACAATATATCTCATTGATATCTCCTAAAAAACCTCGATGAGGAAAATAGGAAATATGACATATGCTTGTGCTAATACTGTCTCATTAAAAACTTTATATGAGAAACCTTGTAAGTAAAACTCATACAAAGAAAAGAGTGCAAGATGATGGTTTGAACAAGATAACATCTAAGAGATTTCTCCCCGAGCCTTGCAAATCTCTAAGTTGTCGCATACCAATTCCGTGAACACATTTCGAACGAGGAAGTTGGTAGTGACTTAGTGAACAAATCAGCGAGATTATCACATGATTTGATTTGCAAGATGTCTATTTCACCCATTTGTTGTAACTCATGGGGATAGAACAACTTAGGAGAAAGATGCTTAGTTATGTTGCTCTTGATGTATCCGGTATGTGCAACACAAGCGGCATTATCTTCATAGATAATGGTTGATGAATCTGAAGCACCAATACCACATGATCACCTTGTATGTGGTTGATCACTCAAGAAGCCAAACGCATTCACGTGAAGCCTCAAATAGTGCAATTATTTCAGAGTGATTAGTTGAGGTAGACACCATAGTCTCGTTTGGAAGATTTCCAAGAAATGGCAAATTCCTCCGTAAGAACACAAAGCCCAATGCGGGATTGGCCATTATGGGGATCGATAAATAGCCAAATCAATGTATCCAAGCATATTGGAGTCTAGGTTCCTTTGGAAAAAATAATCCAAGATTTCTTGTACCATTCACATATCCGAGGATATGTTTTACTCCCCGCCCAATGACGTTTGGTAGGAGCAAGCCGCTATGTCGAGCTAGCAAGTTCATTGCAAATGCAATATCGCCTAGTGCTATTTGCAAGATACATAAGCGCTCCAATGGCACCGAGATATGGGTAATGGGAACCCAGAATCTCTTCTCCTTCATCCCGTGGTCCGAATTGGTCGGCCTCCATTTCTAAAGACCGAACAACCATAGGAGTTTTGGAGGGATGTGATTTATCCATATGGAATTTCTCCAATACTTTTTGGACATAGGCGATTGATGCACTAAAATTCTAGTGGGAAGGTGCTCAAGTTGTAAACCTAAGCAAAATTTGGTTTGACCCAAATCCTTCATTTCAAACTCCGTCTTTAGATGATTGCGTGCTTCAATAATATCTTGTGGGTTGCCAATGATATTTAAATCATCAACATACACTGATATGATGCAAAATCCCGTTTGGGACTTTTTAATGAAAACACATGGGCAATCATTATTGTTAGTGTATCCCTTCTTTAAAAGGAACTCACTAAGTCGGTTATACCACATTCTTCCCGACTGCTTTAAGCCATAGAGTGACTTTTGAAGCTTTACACAGTACATGTTGCGATTTATGCTCGATCCGTATAGAGATTCCATCGGGAACCTTCATGTATATATCCGAATCAAGTGACCCATACAGATATCACGAATACTACGCCCATCAACTGCATAGATAGACGATTTTGAACAGCCAGAGATATAAGATATCAGAATATTATTCCACTCATAACTGGAGAATATGTTTCATTGAAATCAATGTCGGGTCTCTACGTGAACCCTTATGCTACAAGCCTCGCTTTATGTCTCACAACCTCGTTGTTCTCGTTCCGTTTCCGGACAAAAACCCATTTGAATCCCACAGGGAAGATTTCACGAGGTGTAGGCATTGCATGAGTGAATACCTTTCTTTTTGAGAGTGAGGCTAATTCCGCCTGAATTGCATCTTTCCACTGATTCTAGTCCGAGAGCTTTTTCCACTCGCCATGGTCTTAGGATCCGATCATATTGGATGATTTTTGCAATTGTTTCAAAGAAAATAGTAGTCGACAACAGTAGACTTTCGTCATATGATTCTCCGTGATTCAATGTAGTTGATGGAAATTTCAAACACACTCGATGTATCATTATTGCCCAAAATGATATCATCGGGGCATTCCGATGTCCCAACATCGTATTGAGTGCACTTTGTTGATGTGGGATGTGGAGAACAAATCTCCATTGGGTGTTTCTCAACTTGAGGTTGAGTTGCTTTTGGCCGTATTGGAAGTTTTGCTCTTCCCTTTCCTTTGCTTGATAGAAGCTACACCTGTGGGAATAGCTGTACCTCTCCCCCTCTGAAATCTCATGTTTGGTTTTGGAAATTGATGACACACTTGTGGACTAATCCTTTACTCTAAGTGTGTGACTTAAGAAAGGATTAGGTGGATGACAAGGAGCATGATGATCATGAACATGGACAATGATGGTGGACATGATGGATCGTCAAGCTCGGTGATCGGGCTTGAGAGGAACCCGAGAGATCAAGGCAAAGGTATCTTGATAGGGTTTTCCTTTCGGTGATCAAGACACGATAGAGCGTGTGATCACATTATAGGATAGATAGCCGACTATCAAGAGGGGATGCCGCGACAATCCTTTGGTGAAGTGCTTCTAGGTCCAATTGACTTGCATATTGCATTTAGGACATGAGAGCACTAACTTCGATCTTGCTTAACATCTCGACGTGCTAACATTGGTGATAACGTGGTCATCTTGGACGTGTTGGCGACCTATGGCAAGAGGCGAAGCAAGTTTGAAGCAAAGAGCAAAGAAAAAGAAGAAGATGTAGTCGTTTTGGCTTACCGACGCCGGCAAATTGACCGACACACGCACCGGTGGCTCCGGTGGGTGCGTTTGCGCAGAGCCCCGCAGCCGCTTTTGGCCGGACGCAGGATCGGACGCAGACCGGAAGCTTCCGGTGGTCGACCGGACTCCCCGACCGGACGCATGGAGGAGGGTGCCGGCAAGATGGGCCGAAGCTTGTCTATTATGACCGACGCCGCGACCGACCTCGCGACGGACCCGGGCCGGTGGTTCCGGCTCGGTGCGTCCGGCCAACCCGCCAGAGAGCAAATTTTTTGGAGCAACGGCTCCATTTCGAGAGGAGCCATATATATACTTGGTTGGTCGGTTCCTTAGGCCCTCTCTTGCACATTTGAAGCTTCCAACTTGCTAGTGAGCATTTGATACTCCTCTCCACTCATCTCTCCATCCATAACTCGAATTCTTGGTGAGATTGAGAGTGATAGAAGTGCATTGCATCATCGGTTGCATCTAGAGGAACTTCATCCTTGGAGAAGCCAAGGGATTCTTGTTTTCTTGGGAATTTGCCCTGTTCCCTAGCGGCTTGGAGCAAGAGGCGGTGTTGAGCTCAAGTGGAGCTTGTTTGAGGCCACACCTTGGTGATTGTGAGGGGTCATTCCTTACCCCGCGGGAGATTCGTGAAAGGAGCACTAGTGGATTGCTCGTGGCTTGTTGGACCCTCTCTTGTGATCATTTGCTTGAGCGCCCATAGGGGTTTTGGCACCGCCATTAAGCTTAGCACACGTCAAGTGAGTGTGTCGCCACAACGGGGGACTAGCGTGCCCGGCAAGCACGTGAACCTCGGTGAAAAATCATCGTGTCAATTGTCATTGCTTGTTGGAGATTTCTTGTACACGGTGATTGGCCACAACCTCTACTCGACAACGGTGGTATTGTACTCTAGCTCTCCTTTGCATTACTTTGGTAGTATTTCTTGTTAGGGTGCTTAGTTTGAGTAGTGTGCTAGGTTGCTTAGTCTTGTTAGCTCCTAGTTGGTAAACTAGTTAGACTTGCTTGTTCACCTAGGAGTAAACTAGCGACGTAGCCTCTTTGTGTGGATTAGAGACAATAGAATTGACTTGTGGCTTGCTTAGCTAGTTGAAGCATTGCTTATTTGCTACGCCTTCTTATTGTCTAACCCGGGTGCTTAGTGTTGTTGCAAGAATTTTTTAATAGGCTATTCACCCCCCCTCTAGCCATTAGGACCTTTCACCCTCTTACTTGGGAGGTGAGTAGTTTTATTTGGTACCTCTACTCTTTCCGGCACATTTCTCGCAGGATTATAGGATTTGGTAACACCCTTATAATCAACAAATGCATCTGGCATGTTATTTGCAATGTGTTGCAAAATTTATGATTTTCTGGACCTGAAGTTCAGTCTCTCAAGTACGTGGATCACAATTTGGAATGTGTCTGTTGCATCCCAATTGATTTCCCCTGGCATTGTTTATGGTTTTCTATTCCTCCCCCTAATGCCGGGAAATGATCCTCGTTGAAGATACAATCAGCGTATGAAATCTCATGTTTGGTTTTGGAAATTGATGACACACTTGTGGGATCTATTTGAAGCATTTGCTTATTCGCTACGCCGTCTTATTTACTAACCGCCTTGCTTAGTGTTGTTTGTAGAATTTTTAATAGGCTATTCACCCCCCCCCCTCTAGCCATTAGGACCTTTCAGCGTACCGGGTAGTAAATACATCCCGAGTTAGGGGTTCCAGATACTTAATGATCGACGGAGATTGATATCCCACGTAGATCCCCAACTTCCCGTGTGGGCCCATATATGTACGCTGCGGTGGTGAGATTAGTACGTATACAACGCAACCAAACTTCCGCTGATGGGAAATATTTGGTGTATTTCCACGTACTAGTTGTAATGGGGAGGTATCATGATATGCAGTTGGACGCCATTGAATCAAGTCACAAAGATGTAATACCGCAGACCCCAACATGATGTTGGTAGATTACAATTCTGTAGTAACGGCCTTGCAATAAGTTTCACTCTCTTGATGAGAGATTCTCCGCCGACCCATTTTGGGTATGAACATATGGGACCGAGTGCTGAACTTGAATTCCTAGAGCCATGCAATAGTCATTGAAGGCACGTGAGGAAAATTTAGCAAAGATTATCCATTCGGATGGATCGGATTTGATGTTCGTGGATATTGGGCTTTAAGTTTGATAACTTGTGCCACAATTTTTGCAAATGCATGGTTCCTTGTAGAAAGGAGAGTCACATGTGACCATCGTGTAGATGCATCAATGAGAACCATGAAATACCTGAACGGCCCAGACAATGGTTGAATGGTACCACATATGTCACCTTGAATACGTTGGAACTTAAGAGGTTCGCATGAATTTTGAGGTAAGAGGGCCTCAAAATTAATTTCCCCCGTGGCACAAGCAAAGGCACACAAAATCAAGATTGGGGAAATTTAGAATCACTTAATGTATGACCAACAAAATTGCTTATAATTTTCCTCATCATCCCGATGCCGGATGGCCAAGGCGATCATGCCAAGTTTGGAATGCGTTAACATTCTGGAAAATTACTTTATAAGCAACATGAGGTACGGGTTTGATGGATGTGTAGTACAATCCTGACTACAGTGAGGGCACTTTTTCAAGTGTATCTTTGCCATATCCGTGATCTTTTGTAATGAGAAGAAACTCCTCATTGTTGTCGGCATGTGTTTCAACATGAAACTCATTCTTACAGATATCTCTATAACTTAATAGGGTACGCGTTGAATCGGGATACAATAGTGCATCCTCAAATGTAAGCATTGTACCCATAGGGAGCATAATACTAGCTCGACCAGTGCCAGCTATTACAGCATCGCGTCTAGCGATTGTTAAAACATTTCCTTTATTCCTTGTCAGAGTTTGGAAATATTTTATCTCCCTAAGTATAGAGTTAGTGGTAGCGCTATCCACTAGGCACATCTCCTCGGCCATTAGATCGACTCCCGTACAATCTTTCGATCGGCTGTCCTTCCTCGACCTCACCGGCCTTCTAGCCGGCAATCTCCTTCTAGACTCCCTTTCGAGAGCGCAGAATTTCAACGATCAGTGCTGATAACGTGTTTTGTGTAAATATTCACTGCTCACAGTTAAATATTCACTGTTCACAGTTTACATTTACACAAAACAAAATCGATCGCACCCGTGGATCGGGGAATGAGTGTATAGATGGTGACCACCCCATGCTCATTCTCCCGGTGATGATGTTCCATGTGGTGCTCGTCGGGCCGAAGCGGGCGTCGTCGTGGCATCTTGCTCATCTTGAGCGGCGGCCGGCCCCTTGCATGGGTGCGATCACCGGTTCCATGATTTGTCCAATCGATCGATGTGGAGACGAGGTCGTCGACGACACTTTCATGCTCTTGGCGCCGGAGTTGAAGTTTGGAGTCGATGACCTATTGCTCGAAAGCAATGTCGGCTTCCTTGAAGCGCTTGTCGATGTTGTCATCCACGTCCCCCAAGCGGTGCATGAGGTTGTTCACGCCGGTTGGGTGTCATTTGGCGCTTACTCCCCTAGTCTCTAAATAATCGCCGTCATTATTGGTGTGTGCGCCAAAAAGTTTGACTTGATTTGTAGAAAATATGTGCAACATTGGTATCTCCAAATAAATTTATAAAAAAACTAGATTTAAATTTATCATTCTAATGATTAATCATGTACCATAAATATTAATATATATTAATTTAAAGTTATTTTTTGGAAGCACAAACACAATTACTTAGGGAAGGAGGAAGGAGGGAGCAAAGTGGTTAGTCAATGGTGAGCTTTTTGGATTTCCTTCGACAAATGTTGGGAAAATATTTTCTTTCATGTGTATATCTCAAGATTTATGGTATATATGACCGAACAAAGTGCAAGTGAAGGAAGTATTTGATCATACTAGACCATCTAGGGTGGTATGTATGTTAAGTATGCATGCATACGTAGAGTATATGGATATACTTTTTTTTATATATAGTAGTAGTAGCATTTTACATAATATATTAAAAAATACGGGTTCCTTCGAATTTTTGTTGCGTAGTAAGATCAAGAGTATCATAATATGAGTATCTAAACATACTCAAACCAATAAACAAGTATGAACACATACACAATGTGGTTTTTTGAACATGGGAGTAACTACTTGAAGGGTCGAGATGGGGACTGGAGGGGGGTGAATAGTCCCTTCTAAAACTAATTGCGATGGCTAACCGAATACAATTGCGGAATTAAACTTATCGGTCTAGCCAAGACTTCACCCCTCTAACTAAGACTCTAAATCACCTCACAAAAAGATCCTACACAAGAAGAGTGAGGTAACAAGCCTAGCTTGAGCTCCTAATCAATTCTAATGCAAGGTCACACAAACCTAAGCACTAGTACTTCAAGCACGGGAGAGCTCCTACACAATTCTAGTAAGCACAAGCACAAAGCCCCTAAGCTCACTAGATGCACAATGGACAAGGCAACACACGCCTAACCCAAAGGCTCAAATTACCTAGCTACACAAGCTAAGCAAAGTAACTAAACAAGCTACACAAGCTAGATAGTTACAACTACACTACTCAACCACAAGCACAATATATATATGAATGTAAGAACAAAGCTTGTGATGAAGAGAATGCAAACCACCGCGAAGTGTGGACACAAGATGACACCGGTGATTTTTTTACTGAGGTCTCGGGAAGCTTGCCAACTTCCCCTACTCCTCGTTGTGTCGACCGACACCTTGGTGGTTCTACGGTTTGGCGAATCACCCAATGATGATCCACAAGCTTAATGGCCAGTGCCAAATCCCACAGTGGGAGCTTGATCAAATCCCTCACACGGTGTGAGTATTCGAGCCAATCCCTCAGAGGGCACCGTGTGAACCCACACACAAGTGTGGTAGCTCAATGACACGCTCCACTAGAATTGCTCTTCACGATCCCCGCGAGGCGAGCACGAACCTCTCACAAATCCTCCTTCGGAGCACCGCACAAGCTTCCTTGCGTGCTTCACGAAGTCTCTTGCCACCAAGCCGTCTAGGAGGTGGCAACCTCCAAGAGAAACAAGCACACCAGCTTGCAACACGATCACCTAGTGCCACACGATGCAATCTCTCAAAGCTATCGCACTAGAATCGCTCACTCACTCAATCGGATGAACACTATCAAGTTAGAGTGAGTGGAAGGGCTCTCCAAGCACCACTATGCCAGCCACCAATGCTAAGTGTGCTAACCAACCTCCCAAGGCCGGCCAAACAAGTATATATATAGGCTCCCCATCGAAATAGAGCCGTTGGGGATGAATTCCCACTCTTCTGTACAGCGCCGGACGCGCCAGGTGCTACCGCCGGACGCGCCAGGCGCCATACAAAACAGCCCCGAGCAAACTAGCCGTTGGCACGCTTTTGTACAGCGCCGGACGCGCCAGGCGCAGCCCCGGACACGGGTCCGCAGAGGGTAAAAACCAATCGACCCACCGGACGCAAAACAAACAGCGCCGACGCCGCCAGCGCCCGCGCCGACGCGTCCTACGCTAGTCTCGGCGTCCTGCCGCCGTTGACAGCCCGACCAACGCCCGATCAAACGTCCATAACTCTTTCATCCGAACTCCGTTTTAGATGATCTTGGACTCTATGGAAAGCTAACTCAGAGGGCTACACAACTCACATGGTTACTTGATCCAAAGCTCAATGGATCAAAGCAGTATTCCACTCCAAAGTCAGTCCTAGGGTCCGAGAAACACCGAAACAACTTCTCCTTTACAAATGTGTGTTGCATTTCTTAAGCGCAATCACTAGAAACAGGTTTAGAACCCATCTCTAATAACGGCGCCAGAAATGCGCCGTTGACATTCCTAAGTGAAACCACCGTGGTCGGTGATAACACTAGGCACATCAATGGTGATAGATCTTGCCTAAGAAGATATTCATCCGCAAGCGCACGGATCTATCATTGTAGCATTTCACCGGAAGTATTCGGGTATCGTTATTTATATTTTCCCAAAGGAAGGCATGGTGGAAAAGGATCTAATAGAGACATGAATAGGATAACATGACTATGTAATGGACCAATGCTCATAACAGGGATATAAAGGAACGGTAAAGGGATAACTTGACACACCCACGTAAGCCAAACTCAAGGATAAAGATAAATAAGGAATAAAGAAAGACCTAAGTGGAGCATACTATTCTAGTCATGGTCGTGCATAGAACCGCTTGATAGTCGGGCAACACGCATGAGCGGGGAGGTCGGAGTGAGAATGAAATGGGATGGGGAGACCTCCCGGAGCATCCGCCTAATGGAAGGCATTTACAAACTCCTACAAAGACACACGAACGTGGGGGGATTTCAAGGGACGGTCAAGGCTTGTCACGACCAAGCCGCCTACCCCCTCAACCGTGGCATGCACTCATATTCGAAGGATACCGCATCCTGACACCACGCCCGCATACTAGGACACTACTCATGTCCCCATGGCCCCCACCCTACGGATGGACGGAATAGGACACGAGCAAGCCCCGAAGGACACAACGAATCGCCATACAAAGACAATCCCGACACTACCCAATTATATTGCATGAATGGTTTAAGCATAAAGTTCTATATGACGATATCACAACACATAGAAACTATAGACTAGTTCATGTGTCATGATCATGTCAAGAACATGTTAGATCATAGGATAAATCACGAGGTATAGAAATAACATGAAGACTCTAATCCTAATGCACAACCAAGATAAGATAAGAGCAAGGCTTTGGAAGAATACCATAGAAAGATTTATTCCCTGAATCCATCTTCCAAGGAGCCAAGCCCTCCTTGGTAGCTTTGCCTAGCTCCACATCCTAAACTACTAATCCTACTAAGAAGAGGAAGAAGAAGAAGTAGAAGAAGAAGAAGAAGAAAGGGAGAAGAAGAAGAAGAAGAAGAAGAAGAGAGAGGCTACATTGTGAGGTGTGTGTTACAAGTGAGGGAGTGCCCATCTATTTATAGGACCTTCACCATGGGATCCTATCTTGGCTAAGCCATTTGGTACTAATCCCGCGCCGTCTTCGGGCAAAACAAACACCGCCTCCGGACTTTTCAGGTCGAGATGGGCCACCAGGGACGAAGATGGGCCGTTTGGCCTCAGGGTGCGGGCGCACCCTAAGGTGCGCGCGCACCAATATGGTCACCGCTTGGGCTGAAACTTTGCATGAGCAGGTGGGCCTCGAGTTAGCTTCGCTTTCGAGTATTCGTTCGCTGAAATCCGATTTCGTATGAGAAAGTTATGCCCAAAATATTGAACCCATGTCCCGCGCCCGCTTATCATTTCATGTTGGATTCGCCCTCGACCTCTTGGGCTTGTGTTTGGATATTGATATTTTATGGGCTTTTCTCCTCTCTTCTCCTTGCTTTGCTTATGTCCATTTAGGGCCTTGTTATCTTTCCTTTGCTTTTGGCCCAATTCAACGTGTTTGGTCAATTTCTCCCTTGGGCTTGATGTTCTTCCGAGAATGCGCTTTCGGGAGACGCCTTTTTGGTACATTTTCCACTTATTTCTTATATAAATCTGCACAATAATTTCGATACTACAAGTGGAAATATGTCAATAATAAATGTATATGTGTGTAGTAAGGTATAGTTTCACCCCTTATTGGTAGAATGTTGACGTAAAAAATATGTCGTTGGTGACCGCAACAAACTCCCCAAGCTTACCCTTTGCACGCCCTCGAGCAAAGATAAGTACTTGGTTGTTGATCGAAGTTGCTACTATGCCGATTATGTTTCACAAGTGCCGGGGTTATAATAAGATTTTCTACTAGAGTTTGAATAAAATGGCACGCCTTTGCTCACCATTTATTACCTTTCATCGTAAGGGGCTTTTTAGCTTTTCTCAAAGCCTTGGGCGGTTGCCGATAGAACGGTTATAAATGAAATACTTTTCATTCATCCTTTTGATCAACTTTCTTATCCGGGATTTATTTATTTAAGTTCTATTTTATTATTTTTTTTTTGAAAGTATGGGCTTTATTGCTATATATATATATATATATATATATATTTTTTAGAGAGGTGGGCTCTCGGCCGCCCTAGACTTTGTCTTTTATTTCCTCTCTTTTTTTTTTTCTTCTTTTTTTTGGAGATGTGGGCTCTACTCGCCCTCTGGACACATGTCCATTTTTCATCTCTTTTTCTCTTTTTTTTTAGCATAGCCCATATCATTTCTCTTTTCTTTCAAATTAGATTCCCGGATGTCAAGTTTCTCTTTTGGACGAAATCATAGCAAATCCATTTATACCATATCATACTTGGCAACAACTTAGACTAGATAGAGCCTATGCAACCCACATGAATCAGGTTTTTTTTTTTTTTTTGGATGAGTTTTAGACTTAGCCACTAAACCCAAACTTTAGAGAAATTCGAATTATAAACTAGGCATAGGCAAAACATAAAAAAGAGCAACTATTCATCATTTCAACAGGTAGAACTAAACATTTCTACAACACATATATATGGAGTGGAATAAATCTCCTCTCTCTTTTCTTCTTCCCCTTTTTTTTTTTATTCTCATACCTCATCATTCATATAAGATAAGAAAATAACCGAATGGAATGTGAGATACGAAGTTACCTTTGTGGGAGTCCTCCCCAAGCTAGCGTCCCCTTTACCTTCGGTTTATGAATATTGCTAGCCCGTGCACGCCATGATTTGATCTTGATTAACGCCTTCGCTTAGCGTGCCGTAAGACTCCCCCCAAGCTTGTCTTGTGATGAACTTGGAAGAACGGGACAACCATTCTTGGGGTTTTAAAGGTTTTATTTATTCATTTTCATTTTTTTTTGGGTTCACCCGACAAGATCTGTTCTCCATTGTCATCTCTAGGACACCCTCTTGAATTTGATAATTTCTTGAGGGGTTAGTCCATATGGTCGACCAAAATTTACACTAGTAGTTTTGTTTCAATAATCAAACTCGACTCCATGTCTAATTCGATTAAGGTAGACTTTTTGACCTAAGCGCCATGCTCAATTCAAAAGTCTATGGAAGTAGGATCATCGGCTAAATGATCACAACTTCCAAACCGTAACATACCGGCATAGAAAATGGAAGCATGAATTGAAACAAGATTCATCCAATGGAGATAAAGGCATTGTAAGGCGAACAAAAAATGATTATGTATTTTTTTTTTATATATATATACTAAAATTTATTCAGAAAATATATTTTATTTAGGAAAATATTTTTCTTAGTTTTTTTTTCATAGAAGAATTTATTTTATTTATAAAGATTTTTATTTTAGTTTTTTTCTTTCAAAAATATTTACTTATAGATTTTTGTGTAGTAAATATTTTTGTTTATTTTGATAATAAAATATTTTTATAAAACACATTTTTTTTTGGCATGGTAACGAAAAAGGATGAGAGTGAAAGGTTCACATTACCATGTTTTTGGTCCTCCCCAAGCTAGCTCAAAGCCCATTGGATCGGGGTTTTACCCCGTGCGGTTGGCTTTTCCTGCATGGTTAGTATATGGTAGATTCGCGAGTGGACTTATCATCCTTTGCGATTACCAAATTTTAAAACATATGCAGAAGGAGCAAAAGAGCAGACTTGTGTTGTTGTTGTTGTTTGTTTGTTTTTTTTTCAATTTTTTTTAATTGAAAGTTTTATTTTTTAAGGGAGGACAGAAAAAACTTCACCAAACTTTTCACACTCAAACAAGGCTAAGATAAAAATGCAATGCGGGTCTAGCCTTGACTTATCTCCATCATGAAATAATTTAATTTTTTTATGGAGATAAGTATGAGTAAAAAGAATTGGTGAATTATTACCTTTGCATACACAGTGTGTGTGTACCAACCGCATATGAAGGCAAGTACGTTGAAGTTTTGCGGTGGTAGCTTGATGATCTATCTCGGGGCGGGCCACAAGGCTTAGGTGATACACACATGTAGTGTATATGGACCATGGGCCTTAGTGGTCACAAAGGTGTAAATGAGGATGTTCCTCCTTTCCTTTACTTTTTTTACCCTTTTTTTTTTTTTTTTCTCTCTCTTTTTTTTTTTTTTATATACAGGACCTTTTATGTACTGAAGTTTACTTGACCGGCGAAATGAGGATAGAGTTCGTAATTGCCTTGCGTCGGTGGCATGATGATCTTGGTTTGGTTATGACTTCCCGGCCGGAGCGCAGGGAGGCATACCAAACTCACTCAAGTGGGCGACAAGGCTTACACAAAGAATGTACATGATTCATAAGCCTTGGCGCTTTACAAAGTCCTTGGGAGAGAAGGATCCTTCTTGCTTATATGGAAGCAATGTTGGGCGGAGTCGTGCCTTCATCATTTTTTTTTTTATTTTGGCCATGTGGGCCCAACCTCGCTCCTCTCTCCTCTTATTATATTTTTTTTTCTTCTTTTTTTTTTCAACAAATATTTTTTCTATTTTTTTTTCGATAACACCTTCTTTTTTTTTCTATATATATCTCTTTTTTTTTCAACTCCTTTTTTTTTCTCTTTTCTTTTTATAGCAAGGGGAGGCTAATCTCTTATTCTTCTCTCTTGTTTTTTTTTTTTTTTTTCACTTCTTTTTTTTTATGATCCCTTGTACGTGGAACTTGATATTCTCGCCATCTTCCTCACACGCTTGGACTTTCGTGAAAAGTCAAGTGTGCAAAGTCGTGGTCTCCTTTTGAGTGCGTTCCTCCCCCAAGAGCATCAAAGTTTTCTTAATGATCTAGCCCCCCATGTTTTCAAGCGTCGCATGCCCCTTTGTTCTTCTTAGTCTTCACCGAAATGGTTAGCGACAAGAATACCCGAAGGTGCATACTAACTTGATAAACATGTCCTTGCTTTTTTTATTTATAAGATTTTTTTATATAAAAGATTTTTTTATAAGAGTTTTTTTATATATATAAAAAGATTTTTTTTTTTTTAGATAAGCCTGTTATGAACAAAGGTCACTACACATGCATATTATCACGGCAGAACATGTTCTAAAAGATGCCTTATAAAAAACCAATGCCTTCCTAAGAACGGCGCCGAAATGCTTGTTGCATTTCTTAAGCGCAATCACTAGAAACAAGGTTTAGAACCCATCTCTAATAACGGCGCGAGGAAATGCGCCGTTGACATTCCTAAGTGAAACCACCGTGTCGGTGATAACACTAGGCACATCAACGGTGATAGATCTTGCCTAAGAAGATATTCATCCGCAAGCGCACGGATCTATCATTGTAGCATTTCACCCGGAAGTATTCGGGGTATCGTTATTTATATTTTCCCAAAGGAAGGCATGGTGGAAAAGGATCTAATAGAGACATGAATAGGATAACATGACTATGTAATGGACCAATGCGCATAACGAGGGATATAAAGGAACGGTAAAGGGATAACTTGACACACCCACGTAAGCCAAACTCAAGGATAAAGATAAATAAGGAATAAAGAAAGACCTAAGTGGAGCATACAGATTCTAGTCATGGTCGTGCATAGAACCGGTTGATAGTCGGGCAACACGCATGAGCGGGAGGTCGGAGCTAAGAATGAAATAGACGGGAGACCTCCCTGGAGCATCCGCCCTAATGGAAGGCATTTACTTAACTCCTACAAAGACACACGAGCGTGGGGGGGATTTCAAGGGACGGTGAAGGCTTGTCACGACCAAGCCGCCTACCCCCTCAACCGTGGCATGCACTCATATTCGAAGGATACCGGCATCCGGACACCACGTCCCCATACTAGGACACTACTCATGTCCCCCATGGCCCCACCCCTACGGATGGACGGAATAGGACACGAGCAAGCCCCGAAGGACACAACGAACCGCCATACAGCACAATCCCGACACTACCCAATTATATTGCATGAATGGTTTAAGCATAAAGTTCTATATGACGATATCACAACATAGAAACTATAGACTAGTTCATGTGTCATGATCATGTCAAGAACAACATGTTAGATCATAGGATAAATCACGAGGTATAGAAATAACATGAAGACTCTAATCCTAATGCACAACCAAGATAAGATAAGAGCAAGGCTTTGGAAGAATACCATAGAAAGATTTATTCCCGGAATCCATCTTCCAAGGAGCCAAGCCCTCCTTGGTAGCTTTGCCTAGCTCCACATCCTAAACTACTAATCCTACTAAGAAGAGGAAGAAGAAGAAGTAGAAGAAGAAGAAGAAGAAAGGGAGAAGAAGAAGAAGAAGAAGAAGAAGAAGAAGAAAGGGAGAAGAAGAAGAAGAAGAAGAAGAAGAAGAGAGAGGCTACATTGTGAGGTGTGTGTTACAAGTGAGGGAGTGCCCATCTATTTATAGGACCTTCACCATGGGATCCTATCTTGGCTAAGCCATTTGGTACTAATCCCGCGCCGTCTTACGGGCAAGCAAACACCGCCTCCGGACTTTTCGGTCGAGATGGGCCACCAGGCGAAGATGGGCCGTTTTTGGCCTCAAGCGAGGGTGCGGGCGCACCCTAAGGTGCGTGCGCACCAATATGGTCACCGTTTGGGCTGAAACTTTGCATGAGCACGTGGGCCTCGGAGTTAGCTTCATTTCGAGTATTCGTTCGCTGAAATCCGATTTCGTATGAGAAAGTTATGCCCAAAATATTGAACCCATGTCCTCGCGGCCCGTTTATCATTTCATGTTGGATTCGGCCCTCGATCTCTTGGGCTTGTGTTTGGATATTGATATTTTATGGGCTTTTCTCCTCTCTTCTCCTTGCTTTGCTTATGTCCATTTAGGGCCTTGTTATCTTTCCTTTGCTTTTGGCCCAATTCTCGCGTGTTTGGTCAATTTCTCCCTTGGGCTTGATGTTCTTCGAGAATGCGCTTTCGGGAGGAGGCCTTTTGGTACATTTTCTACTTGTTTCTTATATAAATCTGCACAATAATAATTTGGACACTACAAGTGGAAATATGTCAATAATAAATGTATATGTGTGTAGTAAGGTATAGTTTCACCCCTTATTGGTAGAATGTTGACGTAAAAAATATGTCGGTGGTGACCGTCAACAATGTGCCAACACCTCCAAGTGTACATCACCATGTGCATGTGTGTTAGCATTTTCACAATCATTTTCAAAGAAATTTTCTCTTGCTCTCACTACACCACTCGATTCTAACACATCGCAAAGTTAGATCGCACAAGTGGCACTAGATGACCGATATGCAAACAAGTTTGCCCCTCTTGATAGTACGGCCATCTATCCTAAATCCGGTCATAAACTTCTCTAAGCTCCTCATGACCGGTGAAATGAAATGCCCTATAGGTTATACCTTTGCCTTGCGCATTTCCATTCCGCTCCATCTTCAAGTGCCGATGCAACACATGCACCAACACGATCAAGAATGATATGATCCACTTCATATCATCACATGACCTTCTTGGTCCATCGATCTTGACCTCACTTGCTCTTCACCGTTGCGTTGGTCCGTCGGCGCCAAGTCTTGCTCAAGCTTCACCACCTCGCGGTCCATGACTTCAAAGCCTCGACTTGCCCTTCACACTTGCAACCGGTCCATCAAGCCAAGCCTTATCTTGATCTTCACCACCTCGGTCACATGACTCCATGTCATGTCTCATATGCAATAAGCTCCTTCATTGCATCATCACATGTGAACTAATCTCCTATGTATTATCTCAATCATACATTATTAGTTCACCTAATGTTGACACTCAATTATCAAAACCACAAGGGACCTTTCAATCTCCCCCTTTTTGGTAATTGATGGCAACACTACAAAGATATGGAATTGAAGATTCATTCACACTTGGTAGTGGTAACTCCCCCTATATGTGTGCCCAATTGATTTGAATTCAAGATTTGCACACATACATAAATATGAAAATTTTGGGAGGGTTAACACTATAAAGTGATGCTAAGGTGTATAGGATAAACCTTTGAAGCGTGATACCAATCGGAGTTGCACATTTGAAGTTCATCCTTAGCATCATCCATGTAACTAGACATACACCAAAACTCAAGATACCATATGAGATCACATTATATGCAATGGCTCTTGATCCACGTGAAAGCTATATATGTCTAGCTACAACCTATGCATGCTAGTTATCATATCATCAATCAAGTTCTATGACTAGCATACACCACACAAGCATTGCATATAGAATCTAAAAAGTTATGCAAATGCAAGCAAGCACATGAATATGCACATGTCAAATGCAATCAATCAAGTTCATGAGCTTGCACCCCCAACTTGTGTGCTTCTCTTTTGTCCAAGAATTTTGATCCTCCTCTAATCTTCAATCTTGCTCCCTCTGTTCTATGTCCATATTCTCATCCCCCTTTGTCATATGTCCAAAGACACTTACATATCTTTGTCCAATTTCTCCCCCTTTGTCATCAATTTCCATAAAAGGGATGCCTCTATTGATACAAAGGTTTTAACTAGGGATAGATGGTTGATTCTTGAATCTTCATTTTTGATGGACACCACCATATGTTGGAATGACACCACTTGTAACACCCACATGTGAAAGCTTTGAAGATCATCTTGAAATACCACATGTAGGTTACTTGTAGGATCCTTGACCTTGATACCTTGAGGTGGGACACCTCCCCCTATGTCAAAGCATATGTCAATCCAATTGAATCCTTGTTGGTGAGGGTAGCTTCCTTGAGTTGAATTGATCACTTAGGGTTGAGGATCACTTGTGGAATCACCAATTGATATACTAGACATTACTTGAGTTGAATACCACGTGAAAGATACCATGTAATACCACATGTAAAGATGATGTAATAATCTAGCCATGTCTTGAAAACTTGCAATGTGGAAACCACTTGAAGAGATTTGTCAATTGTAACCAATTCTTGAACTATATTGTTTTCATGAGCTTCTTCCTCTTTGACTTGATCTAGATCTTTTGCACAAAATACTCTCACTCGGTTTGAACCAATGACAAGCTTCTTCACACCTCATGCTAAGGGTTATCTTGACAATGTTGAGTTGAAGTACTTGAATGCTCATTCTCTAGATCAAATACTATGGGTTCACTTGCTCATGAAAATTTCATATGCTACCACTAGATCATATAAAGCATAAAAGCAATAGTGGTACCATATAAGCACTAAAACATTTGATTTTCGTGAATGAACACTATGTATGACTATATGCACTATCAAGTCCTTAGCAAAGTATGAATGCATATGTCAAACAATTTCACCTTGCTATGTTGGAGTAGAGGATAGTCATTAGATTCCAAGTTAGCTCTCCAACTAGCATCATGAAGTCCAATTCAATAGCTTGGTGAAGACAATAAATACTAGTATGAATTCCATGCTTCACCCATATGAATTGAGAACCACTTATGATCAAGTGCACTTCTTGTTGTGGTTGGCTTGCTTCTATTGATCTTTGCTTGCATGAGAGAACCATTTGAATCTTGCATGAAACATCTCTCTATTTGGGTGTTGCTTGCTTCTCTAGATCAACCCATTAGATTGCATTAACTAAGCATCTCCAATAATTCTTAGATTCTCACTTCCATGTTAGCCATCCAAGCACGGTGCTCGGTTTACCTACGAAGGCGGCATGCCCCCAATGGGAGAAGTGACCTCTTTCCAAGAATCATTCTTGATACTCACTTGAATTGACTTTGGTTGATTGATCCAAAAGATGGACTTGATATGATGAATAGACTTGATTCTTCTTTAAGTCCTTTTCTTTCTTCCAAAGATATTCAATGATCATTTGGGCTCATTTCTTGCTCTCCATCTTGAGCTTGGTCTTGATCTTCAAGTAGAGTACTAGATGTGTACAAAGTACACTCCCCAAAAATCAATGGCTTTTGTACTCATTGATTGTCATGCTTCTAAATTAATTTAAAACCAAACTTAGGTGCCTCAAACACTTATCAACATGATTCCAACTTGAGGACCTTTCAATGAGAGTGACTCTTGATCAAATTAATAATTGTCACTTTTTTGGCAGATTTTGTACATCTCAAAGAATAAACCATAACTCTCAATGTACATGTTGGAATGCCACGAAATTTGGTGGAGATGTGCAACACTAGGTCATCTAGCAGCCACAAAAATTTGAGCTTCAAAGTCCTTATGGATTGCTACCAGATTTCACACCTTTCCACACTACTACATGCTGAAAACTGCTGCAATATAGCTGACAAGTTCTACTCCAAAACCGAAGTATCCCTTGTTCAAACATCATGAAATTTTTACAGAATCTTATACCATAAGTATAGAGCATGCATATCAAATTTCAAGCCATTCCAATAAGATTTGATCATCCAAAAATGACTAAGATCACAGCTCACTCAGATTTTGCAATAATGGACAGATTTGAGCAAATGAGCTATCCTTCAACAATTTGAATCAAACTTGATGCTAACTTGTTTGAATACCATCACAAGACATATATCAATTGAAATCACATACTAAGAGTCATCTCATGATCATATCCATTCAAACCAACTCAACTTTGACTACTAGTCATTTAATCCATTCAAACATCTCATAGCAAGCAACATATGCATATATATCTAATTCAATCAACTCATATGCACCCAAATATATGTGATCAACTAGAATATACCTTTGTAGCTCATGATCATCAAATAGCAAGCTTCATCTTATAAACACCACAACTAGGATTATTGCACTTATATGTTGTAGCTCGTTTGGACTTCACTTGTCATGACTTGGCATTGGGATAAGAATAGCAATAAGCTTCATTACTTGATTCAATGAAATGATGAATAATGTGAACTCAATTGAATCAGCCTCCAATGTCATGGTACCTACAAATAATCATCCACTTTTTGATGGTACCCAAACTTGTTTGGGTCCTCTCAAGTTAGGTGCAACATACTTAGGCGAGGCCTTAGTATGAGTAGCGGTGTGTTTTGCAATAGCAACCAAGGAGGTACCATTGTCATCCTTTCTAAGAATAATATCATCATCAATTGAAATAGGCTTAGAAGTTGTACCTAGGGGACATGAATGAGCCATGTGTCCCCTTTCCCGGCATAAGTAGCATCTTCTCTTTTGTTGAGCCTTTTCTTTCTTGCTCATTTGATGCTTCTCATTGCCTTGCTTCATCTTGCTTGCTTGAGCCTTCTTCTCAAGCTTGTTTGGGCAACCCGAAGCTAGGTGGCCCAATGTATCACACTTATGGCACTTGATGTGAGCCAAGTCTCTTTTCCCAATTTGATTCTTGCTCACTATCTTGGCATCTTGAATATGAGTTGGATGCCTTGCATAAGCTCTTCCACCCCTTCTTGTTTTCTTCTTCTTCTTCTTCATCAAGTCACCATCATCTTCATGGTTGATCTTGACTTGATCTTGGGGCTTAGGTTGAGGCTTTTCTTGTTGCTTCAACTTGAGCTTCTCTTTATTTGGACAAGCCTTTGCAAGATGTCCCTTTTCATGGCATTGGTAGCACATTAAATGAGATAGCTTCTCATTTTCTTGCTTCTTGACCATCTTTGCTATTTTCCTTCCACTTTTGGTCATCTTCTTCTTGATGAACCCAAGACCACTCTTGTCATGAAGGCTTCTTGGATTCTTCACTATTTTCTCGAAGAGGACCTTGGAGTTGTAGCACCTCTCTAATAGGTTGCTCAAATTCTTCACTTTATTTTTGAGCTCATCATTCTCCTTCAAAAGGTTAGTCTCACAAGACATAGGAGAAGAACAAGCATCTAATGATGAAGAATATGGCATATTCAATAAATCATCACAAGAGGTGGATACATGCTTCTTGCCTACATCACAAGGGTTAGCACAAATATGTGATTGATCAATTAACCCATGTGATGAGCTCTCACTAGTTTTAAATTTCTCATTTGAAAATTTCTTATTGAGAAAAGCATGGTCTTGTACCAAGTTATCATGAGTAACACTAAGTTCCTCATGAGCCAATTTTAGCACCTCATGTGAACAAGTAGTGACATAAAGTAGATGCTCTTGTTGTTCACATGTGATCTTTAGAAAAGAGTTTTCTTTCTCCAAATTCAAAGATTTAGCTTTCTCATTTTCTAAAGACATGGTCATGCTAGCAAGTCTACTAACAAGCTCATCATATGAATCAACATGATCAATCATATTGCTAATTGATACCTTTGTGTCACCATGTGACATGAGGCAATATGTCGATGTAGTAGATGGGCTTGTGGTAGCATCAACAACCGTGCATGAACCATCATCATTGCCATCAAGTGTGCTTGAGGTAGTATCATCACTTGCATCACTTGAAGTATCAACATCATCATCCATGTCAAGTGAACTTGGTGTATAATGATCATCATCATCACTTGACCATGAGGTGGAGCAAGCTTCCATAATCACCGAATTGTGGCTTTGCTCGTCACCCTCATGAACCACCACCTTTGGCGCCTCATCCTCAAACTTGCCATCATCCCAAGTGGTGGCATCGCCGAAGGTGTGCTTGATGGACTCCCACACCTCATGTGCGGATCCCTCATGGTTCACCTTGTCAAAATCTTCAAGTCTCAAAGAATTCATTAGAAAAAGGTATGCATGTGCATCAAGTTCAAACAATGACCTTTGAGCTTTGGTTAGATTTCTATGGTCCAAGACACCGGTGAGACCACTAGTGAAAACCCACCAAACCTTAGGTCCCATGGCACGAAAATAATCAAGCATATGGTGTTTCCACCATGCAAAGTGTGTGTCATCAAAAATATATGTGTCACTCAAACAAGCATCACTAAACCCTCTAGTTTCCATCCTCTCGGGCCAGTTAAGACCACTAAAAGAGAGACCATGGCTCCGATACCACATAAAGGGTCGAGATGGGGACTAGAGGGGGGTGAATAGTCCCTTCTAAAACTAATTGCGATGGCTAACCGAATATAATTGCGGAATTAAACTTATCGGTCTAGCCAAGACTTCACCCCTCTAACTAAGACTCTAAATCACCTCACAAAAGATCCTACACAAGAAGAGTGAGGTAACAAGCCTAGCTTGAGCTCCTAATCAATTCTAATGCAAGGTCACACAAACCTAAGCACTAGTACTTCAAGCACGGGAGAGCTCCTACACAATTCTAGTAAGCACAAGCACAAAGCCCCTAAGCTCACTAGATGCACAATGGACAAGGCAACACACGCCTAACCCAAAGGCTCAAATTACCTAGCTATACAAGCTAAGCAAAGTAACTAAACAATCTACACAAGCTAGATAGTTACAACTACACTACTCAACCACAAGCACAATATATATATGAATGTAAGAACAAAGCTTGTGATGAAGAGAATGCAAACCACCGGAAGTGTGGACACAAGATGACACCGATGATTTTTTTACCGAGGTCTCGGGAAGCTTGCCAACTTCCCCCTACTCCTTGTTGTGTCGACCGACACCTTGGTGGTTCCACTGTTTGGCGAATCACCCAATGATGATCCAAAAGCTTAATGGCGGTGCCAAATCCCACAAAGGGGAGCTTGATCGAATCCCTCACACGGTGCGAGTATTCGAGCCAATCCCTCAGAGGGCACCGTGTGAACCCACACACAAGTGTGGTAGCTCAATGACACGCTCCACTAGAGTTGCTCTTCACGATCCCCGCGAGGTGAGCACAAACCTCTCACAAATCCTCCTTCGGAGCACCGCACAAGCTTCCTTGCGTGCTTCACGAAGTCTCTTGCCACCAAGCCATCTAGGAGGTGGCAACCTCCAAGAGAAACAAGCACACTAGCTTGCAACACGATCACCTAGTGCCACACGATGCAATCTCTCAAAGCAATCATACTAGAATCGCTCACTCACTCAATCGGATGAACACTATCAAGTTAGAGTGAGTGGAAGGGCTCTCCAAGCACCACTATGCCAGCCACCAATGCTAAGTGTGCTAACCAACCTCCCAAGACCGGCCAAACAAGTATATATAGGCTCCCCATCGAAATAGAGCCATTGGGGACGAATTCCCACTCTTCTGTACAGCGCCGGACGCGCCAGGTGCTACCGCCGGACGTGCCAGGCGCCATACAAAACAACACCGAGCAAACTAGCCGTTGGCACGCTTTTGTACAGCGCCGGACGCGCCAGGCGCAGCCCCGGACGTGGTCCGAGAGGCGTGTAAACCGATCGACCCGCCGGACGCAAAACAAACAGCGCCGGACGCGCCAGGCGCTCCGCGCCGGGCGCGTCCTACGCTAGTCTCAGCGTCCGCCGCTGTTGACAGCCCGACCAACGCCCGATCAAACGTCCATAACTCTTTCATCCGAACTCCATTTTAGATTATCTTGGACTCTATAGAAAGCTAACTCAGAGGGCTACACAACTCACATGGTTACTTGATCCAAAGCTCAATGGATCAAAGCAGTATTCCACTCCAAAGTCAGTCCTAGTGTTCGAGAAACACCGAAACAACTTCTCCTTTGCAAATGTGCCAACACCTCCAAGTGTACATCACCATGTGCATGTGTGTTAGCATTTTCACAATCATTTTCAAAGGAATTTTCTCTTGCTCTCACCACGCCACTCGATCCTAACACATCGCAAAGTTAGATCGCACAAGTGGCACTAGATGACCGATATGCAAACAAGTTTGCCCCTCTTGATAGTACGGCCATCTATCCTAAATCCGGTCATAAACTTCTCTAAGCTCCTCATGACCGGCAAAATGAAATGCCCTATAGGTTATACCTTTGCCTTGCGCATTTCCATTCCGCTCCATCTCCAAGTGCCGATGCAACACATGCACCAACACGATCAAGAATGATATGATCCACTTCATATCATCACATGACCTTCTTGGTCCATCGATCTTGACCTCACTTGCTCTTCACCGTTGCGTTGGTCCGTCGGCGCCAAGTCTTGCTCAAGCTTCACCGCCTCGCGGTCCATGACTTCAAAGCCTCGACTTACCCTTCACACTTGCAACCGGTCCATCAAGCCAAGCCTTATCTTGATCTTCACCACCTCGGTCATATGACTCCATGTCATGTCTCATATGCAATAAGCTCCTTCATTGCATCATCACATGTGAACTAATCTCCTGTGTATTATCTCAATCACACATTATTAGTTCACCTAATGTTGACACTCAATTATCAAAAACCACAAGGGACCTTTCACTACTCCCGGGAGTATAGAAAGTGAGTAACTAATCTCACCTACAACACGGCAGGCCCTAGCGGCGGCGCAGACAACCCTGGTTGCCGCTGCCTCTGCTTCTCCGATCCGATGGATTCGTGGTGACGGCGGGCGTAGCACCTCGCGGCCGTCCACATTACAGCGACGACGCCATCCAGAGCACCTGCGACATCGGCACCCTCCCCACCCCCGATCCACTAGCGGCGTCGGCCCCACCAACACCGGCGGCCCATTGCGGTTCAGCGGCGGTGGGATCTTGTACACAGGCTCGGGTGCACGCATCGGGCGACGCCTCCTCCTCCCACCCTGCCCCATCCTTGATTGGTAGCGCGCTGCCTCGTTCATCATGAAGCTGCGGCCTGGTACCCATCACATCCCTGATGGCTGGGCCTTCTCGTACACGGTGGCACTCACTCCCTCGACAGCGTCTCCCTTTCCTACGGATGGCAACGGAGGCGGCATGCAGCGGTAGGCCGATGCGGCAACAGATCCCGCCCCCAATCTTGACGGTGGCAGTAGCCCAAAGATGATGACCACGGCGACGACGGTGCTCCTTCCCCGGCGAGACTGCGGGACCCCGCCTCCTATTTCGACGGCGGCGGCGCCTTACGCCGGCAAGTCTGTAGGACCCCGCCTCCAATCTTGATGGTGTGTGTGTGTGTGGGTTTGGGGAGGGGTCGCCCGACAATAAATGGTCGATCCATTCCTCATGACCCGTTTGCCATGCCTCGTGGGGCGAATTGGCCGCCCGGGTTCTCGCATGTGTGGATGTTGGCGTACTAGCAATTCGTCGGTGGCATCAGACCAAGCTACAATGACCGGTGTTGAACCGTGGAGAATAGAGACAATTTCTAGTGTCTATCACTTCTACATGGGTCATTCCTTCCTCAACTTTTGAAGATGATCGCAATAATGTGGTCAGGTATGCAACGGTGTGTTGCGTCGCTCTTGTGATTTGATTAACAAGATTACAAGTGTGATGCACTGGTGCAAGGCCCTATCCATCCTACTGCAAGCGATGGATTAGGTGCATCCCTTCGACGAGGTGGCAACTGGTGTTGACCGGATCTTTCGCTGCAGATCAAAGTGGCGGTGAGTCCGCTACATCAGACCGCCTGTATGTTGAGTGAAGGTTGAGCTTCTTGCTCTTGCCCCACCTCGTGCCCTCCGTGTGGAAGATACCTCTTCAAGGTTGACGGGATACACATCGCTATCTTATTTGTCCAATAGAGCTCACTTTGATGCTATCGACGAGTGAGCTCAATTGATACTGGACACAGGTGACCTTTAGTACGGTTTTTCGTTGTACTAAAGTTTCTCATTTTTTCTTGTAATAATTAGGCTGTGTGTGGTAGTGCAGAGACCGGAAGATCGTGTGTATTACTGCAGATGCCGGAATGTATTTCCTTTATCTAAAAAAAATTGTTGTGGGTATGGATAAATGAAAGAAGTGGACAGTTGCAACACAAATTATTTGATAGGAGAAATCAAAATCACAGTGTTCCTCGCAAAAAAAAAATCACAGTGAACTTTTCTTTTTTGTTTTCTCACCATTTCTTCCTCCTCGGCAGGTACAGTTCCATGCACCAGGTTGTATGACAATCATCAACGCCAACCAGTCGGCGTCTATGGTCGCACCGACCACCCCGTGGTGGTGGGCCGCCCACGGCCCGCCCGACCCCGGCCCGGCTTGAGACGACGAAACCGCGGCGGACCTCCGACAAAGTTGGGGTTCCGGCGAGCTCTGGCGAAGTTAGGGTTCCGACGTGCTCCTCCTCCGGAAACTTTCTTCCCCGCCCCAGAGAATCCGGCCGGCCGGCGTGGTCCGCGCCATCGACACGGCGGTGGCCGGGCGATGAGCGAGGCGACGGGCGCCGCCGAGCGGGTTGGGGCTGGCCTCATTCGGCCGGGTATGGGTAGGCGGCGGGGGCGTCGAGGTCGCCCATGGCGGCGGCGGTGGCGCGCGAGAAGAGCTGGGGAAGGAGGCGCCGCGGGCGCCCTAGGGTCGCGCCCGAGCTCCACGGCCCTAGCTCGCCAGCTCCGGCGAACCCTAAGGCGCCCGTGGGCGGTGGCGGGGCGGGAGAGCTAGAGTCACAGCCGGCGGCGGCGGCGGAAGGAAGGAGAAGATGGCGACGGGCAGGGCAGCGTTGGGCCTTAAACCCTTAGTCGGGCCAAACCTTTCTCCCCACTCGTTCCATGCGGCCACACCGCCACAGGGCTTGTCGAGCCACAGCCCCCACAATAGGCCAATAGCCACCTCCTGTACCGGTGCTGCTCCAAAAAAAAGAAAAAAGAAACAACACTCCTCTACTGGTTGGCGGTGGCACTGCCAGCACTCGCACCATCAGCAGCAGTTCCACGCGCAAACACGGCGAGGCGGTGGCCATCGAGACGGTGACCAACTCTTGTTGTGCCAAACAGCGGCTTCAGGCGCAGGACAGGTATAGGCATCGCCGGGCCTCTGTAGCGCCCACCAACTGTTTGTTCTTTTGCCTCATCAGGGTATGGACCCTCTGCCATCAATTCTAAAGTTCTAATTGCTATTTTTTTCTGAATATAATTGTCAGGTTCTGTGTTCTTTCGGCAATGATGCAAATAGTAGATATTATTTTTTTTTCTGCAATGTTCGTTCTGTGTTCAAAGTTTCAAACAATCGAATTCAGGCGCAGAACATGCATAGGCTTCAGTGCTCCAATTCCAAAGCTGGTACTCCTTGAGAAAAAAAAACAAATATGTCGAATGCTAAGATGTTATTGTCCTTTGGGAAATAGTCACACGTTTATGTACAGTACAACCATCTGTAAGGACTCACAGTAGAAAGAATCATGGCACTGTAGCAATACAGCCTGCTGTGTTGGTAGGAAAAAAAAAGATGAGCAAATGTAAGAGTAAGATCACCAAGTGGTCAAATGAACAAATACCTTACCAATTACCATCATCATACTAGCTGTCCACTAGGAAAAGAAAACATTAATAAAATTGATTTTTCTTACTTTCTGCTATCGAGTAAAAGAAATCTTTATGTCCCTGGTCCCACCCAGGACTAAGCAAGGTCAAATGGTTAATGATTGGTTTATGGCTCCATGCCTCCATGTTATCTCTAGTTAAAGTTATCTGTCCTTCCCACAAATTCCATCACCAACTTTGAAAACGCTGATGATTCATCTCTCAGGAGATTGTTCGGAGAATCATACTCAAGTATCCTGCCTGTTGTACAAAATGAAAACAAATTCTTTATTAGTTAACTTAGGTTTTAAAAAAATACCATCTCAGAACCTAGAATAAAACTAGAAAAAGAATCTTATGATTTCTTTCTGAGTCATTTTACCTTCGCCAATTACAAGAACTAGGTCACTCTCAATCACAGTAGGAATTCTATGTGCAATTGTTATGACCGTGCAAGTTTTTGTTTCTTGCCTTATAGTCCTTTGGATAATATTATCAGTTGCAGTATCAACTGATGCTGTAGCTTCATCTAAAACAAATATTTTTCTTTTCATTAGTAGCACTCTGGCCAAGCAGACAAGTTGCCTTTGCCCTCCACTCCAATTTCCTCCATCTTCAACAACTACAAAAATGAATTGTAGTTATAGAACTTGGTTATCTTGATTGATAAATTTGGGATGAAGGGGACACATAAATGTCATGGAAGACCTTGATAAATGATACCTGGTGCATCTAACAGTCTATTGTCCTCTCTAATAATCTCCTCAAGGCGACATTTACTAGCAACCTGCAAATACTAAAAATTAGAACTGATAAACGAAAATTAAACTAAACCAACATTTCCAACCACAGTTGAAGTGTTGATAAAAGTGCCAAATAGCATACAACATCATAAGGATGCTGAAGGCATATTGGCTTACCTTCCATATTTCAGCATCTGTATGTTGTTGTAGAGGGTCTAGGTTTGATCTGACAGTGCCTTGGAATAGAGTTGCTTCTTGAGGTATAATGCTTAGTCTAGATTGCAAATCATGTAACCCCAAAAGTGATATATCGACTCCGTCTATGAGTATCCGTCCTGCAGATGGTTCGACAATCCAAACAAAGCCTGGATGAGAGTAGACTTCCCACTCCCCGTTAAGCCCTACCACCCCAATTTTTCTTTCTCCAGGAAATGTGCAGCTTATACCCTTGAGAACCATAGGCATGTCAAGATTGTACTTGATTTGTAGACCATCAATTTGGATGGTTCCATACCATGGCCATCTTTCCATTGGTCTTTTGTCTTCAACCACTAAAGGAGGCTCACTTGGCATGTTTGAGAATTGCATAATTCTCTCTACTGAGATCATCTTGTTTTCAACATTGCACAAGTTCCATATTACCCATGATTGTAACACATTAAGGTTGAGACCATATGTTGCTGCAAGCCCTGCAAGGCCTACAGAAGGAGAAAACCAAAACATTGTCATTTCTGTTAGAACTGCTAGGTTGAAGCATTGAATGGTACTAGTAGTTTTGTTATGGGAAAACTTACTTGAGTCAATAGTATCACGAGGCAGTGAGACAAGGATGACCAGCATCACAAAGAATACCAGGTTGAAGAGGAAGTTGATACGGACACACAACCATTCAATCGTTGCTGCATTATGGAAGGTGATACGGGAGTAGTCGTCTATTAGTGTAAGGCTCTTTCTGAAAAAAATTTCTCCCTGATTAAAGCATCTAATTGTTGCAGCCCCTGATATACTCTCAGAAAAATGGTGGATAATTGGAGCCTTTTTAATGCCAACCAACCTCGCTAGCTCTCTCGCTGAGCTGATGTAATAGCTCTACATAAATTTACAAATTAGTGTATCATTTTATATGCCTCAAATCCGCAAATGTCATCAATAGTGCATGAACATTTACCTGATAACAAGTGGATATGGTAATTATTACTATGAATAAAAAAAGTATGGGCCAAGCAATTTGGGACATAATGAAAATGATACTGAGGAGCTGAATTAGTGCAAATATTAGCCCTGCTAGCCTGTAAGGAATGTCTATGTCAACTGTGCTTTGATCTGTTGATGCCTGAAAAACAGAAAAGCTGAACTGTAAGAACTAACTGGAAGGAGAGTATTTGTTATGATGTTACATCCAAGAGGTAATATGCTGGTGCTCACCCTATTTAGGATTCGACTTGATGGAGTGGAATCAAAGAAATTAACTGGTGCTCGGAATATATTTTTTATCATGCCTAAGAAGAGTTGCTGTGCAGTTTCGATTGCAATTGCTGATAGGATGAAAGCTCTCCCCAATATAAATGCTGAGCTTCCTGCTGACAACAGCACAAAAATACCAATCATCTTCTCTCTGCTTACTTGTTCTTTCCTCTCTGATGCCCATGCAATCCAGTAGTTGCTACATATCTGCAATGTCTGGAAAAGGACTTGGCATGCAAGAATTACTGGAATGAGGGCTCCCCTGTAGGCTGAGGTAACAAACTTTCGGTAGATACCCCATTTGACCCTTCCAGATTCACGCTCTTCCTCACTTCCCCTTCCTAGCACAGTGTGATCTGGCTCTATCTCTGTGAGCTCTATTTGTTTCTTGTATTTTTTGTTGGTGCCCAAGCCCTGAACTTTTGCAGGGTTGACCTGACTAAGGGACTTATTATGCGCGTCCATTTGCTTTGAGAACTCACCATCTTTGTCTGCTATTAAATTATCATACTTTCCAGATTGAACAATTCTTCCATCTTTCATGACCTATAAGTAACGAGTCATTAGCATAAATTAGAATTGCCCTTTTCTGTATATACATGTTCTTACTAATTGTAGATACACGAACATGACAAGAAGAATTTTTAATTAAGAAATAAAGCATATTGGGACTCCAGTATCTCCAAGGGAGGCTCTTGCCCTCTAAGCAATATACTCCTATATAATCCACCCATGAGGCTAGGCAATACAGCCAAAAATTCCACCCCATTCTATTCATTCTATGGTGACAATCCGTTTCTTCTTTCTAGAACCAAAAAAGACTTGCAACATATTTTTCATAATAACTAGGAGTTCCTCTGAAATATTGTTTGCTATAAATTTTCTCAGGAGTAAGATAGCTGGCTTACCAAAACAAGATCTGCATCTCGCAGAAATTCTAGCTGGTGAGTTACATATATGACCGTCTTTGAGGACATTTGACTCATTAAACATTCCTGCATATATGAACTGATATTATTATTCAAGTTTATTGGAAAAAAAATATATTTGTAAGGTTATTTTTTCCATTCTTTAGACCAGATATATTTGATTCTAATCATCTGAAGAATCTGAATTGCAGTTAATGATGAGATTCCCATAATTGATGCATGTTCTTAGTTGCTTATTGATCAAAATACCTGATTTATATTATAATATATAAATTAGGGAGTTCCTGATAGTGAGAATGTCTGTAAGCATAATTTCTGTTTGGTTATGATTCTTGCTTTACATGTTAGTGCTACAAAATTTTGTTCCTTAGGGCATGCAATTTTCCATAAAGTACATGTGAATCTTATGAAAAAAGATACATTATTGAAGATTACTCATCTGCACTGTACCTTGAAGAGGTGTGCTCCAGTGTGCGCGTCAACCGCACTGAAGGGATCATCCAAGAGGTAAACATCAGCATCACTGTACAATGCTCTGGAAAGCTGAATCCTCTGCTTCTGGCCACCACTTAGGTTCATGCCTCTTTCCCCTACCACAGTCATATCTCCATTAGCCCATAGTTCCACATCTTTATTCAAAGCACACCCTTGTAGCACCTCATCATATCGGTCCTTGTCCATGGCCTTCCCAAAAAGCACATTGTCCTGTACTGTCCCGGTTTGAATCCATGCATTCTGCGGCACATAAGCCCTTGACCCAACAACCATTGTTTTTGCACCGCTGACCCTTGGAATCTCACCCATGATGGCACAAAGGAGACTTGATTTTCCTGAGCCAACTGGCCCACACACAGCAACTTTTTGACCCTTCATGATGCCCACCTTTCTATCGATCTTCAGTGTGAATTTTGTATTCTTCAAGATGTTGTCAGTGGCTTCCCAACTGTATTCTCCTGCTCCAATCTCCACAGTGCCAGCCACAGACTGCTTCTCTGTGTCACTTCTACTGGCATAGCTACCTGGCTTCGTGTATTGGTCTTCTTTGATGAACTCTTGGATTCTATCTAGGGACACCTTGGTTTGTGTGACCATTGACACTAACTCTGGGAGGTTGTAGATTGGATCTTGAAGGATTCTGAAAGTAGCAAGGGCTGATAGTACAGTTCCTGCGGACAATGGAACATCTACAAGAATGCAAATTCCAAAGGTGACAACTGAAACCAATGTTGGTGAGGCCCAGAAGAGGAAGGCTATTGCCGAGCATGTGTACAGATACCTTCTGAGCAACCCTCTCTCCACATCCCTGAGCTTCAAAAGCTTGTCCAAGTAGGCTGTCTCCCATGCATGCAGTTTCAAAATCCTCATGCTTTTAAGAGCCTCTGCTGTGGCCTTGATGCGCGAGTCCTTTGCCTCCATGATTTTCATGTTTAAATTCTTCTGTGACTTTGCCAAGGGTGTGTTGCTCACCATGACTAACACTGTTGCAAAAACTGCAGATAACGACGCCGCCATCCCAAGACTATGGTATAGGATGACAAGTGCCAGTGAGACTTGCAAGGGCAGCAACCAAATTCCATGGATGTACCAGAAAAACTCACCAATCTTCTCTACATCGACATCAAGGAAGTTCACAATTCTTCCTGTTCCTGTGGTTGAGTCCTTTATCAACAGGGATTTCTTGTAGATGGACACCATCAGTGCTGCACGCACCTGAAATCCAATTCTACGTGCGCCAAAGTACCACTGCCGCTGTGACAGTGACTCTACTGTCTTTGATACAAAGAAGAGGCTTGCAAGCATGTATCCATGTCCGTGGCCTCTGTTAGGGTTCTTCTCGGAGAGCAGCTTCACTAAATAAGTGATCAAGAATGGTCCGATATAAGAAGCTAAAGTGTTAAGCCCTGGTAATTAAAACCATGCATTATATTAGTATACTGTGGGGAGAAAAGAACAGCTCTGATAAATTTCATGGTAATGATTACCTGCAAAGACTGCATTGATGACCAAAGGTGTCCAAACGGCACAAATGATGCCTTTTTGTAGTGACATCGGCTCTGGCTTTTGCTTATGCATTGTTTGTTGAAGCAATGCATATGACTGGTCTGCCGTCTCTGAATGAGGAACAGCTGGGATGTGTTCAATCTCGAGCCGCACCTGGTGTCCCTTCTCAAAGACTGGGTTCAACCACTGGAATGTAAGCTGACTCCACCACCTGGAACTGGAAAACCTATCCCTGCTGCTATCGCCACTGTCTTCCCTTGTGAGCAATGGTTGGTTCAGTTCATCTTGATTTGCTTCAGAGGTTCTCATGGCTATTGCAACTAGACACAGACATATGACGGCGCAGAAGGGCAGCGAAGTGAAATTGACAACAGTTGCAGAGTTGATTAGGTGGAGCAAATGCAATGAAGTGAGGAGTGATTCTAACAGGAAGCTGAAGACCCACCAAGAAACAATAACTGCAGGCCAGTTTGATCCAAGTGCTGCCCCTATGTGTTTGCAGTAGACTGAGAAGAGAGTCACCAAAATCCACGACAGTGAGGCGAAGATCAAACCCAAGGAGGTGGTTTGGTGCTTCCAAACTCCAAGAACAGCGAAGCCAATATGTATTGACGTGATCGAGGCATTGCAGACTGCAATTATGTGTGATGGGAGTAGGATCACCCCCTTCCTTTCTGCTGAAATCATGACACCATTTCCTGCCTCATGTTGTCTCTGCTTCAGTTTGACGAATTCTGCAATGACCCAAACCAGCAAAATAGCAAATGCTGATAAGCACACATAATCCAATGCTAGTGACATCTCCATTGGATGCTAATGAACAGGATGTGGCAGAGAGCGGTAGAACACAGAGATGGAAAGAGTTGCCCTGTTACATTGAAGCGAGACTGAGTCATATACTGAGACAAAATTAAGCAAAGAGAACCCAAGAGGGCAGAGGTAGAAAGGCAGTAAGAAGAGACCAAAATGAGAGCCTGGCAGCACATGGCTGTTATTCTATCCTTCGGGCTTGGGGCTTACTTTTGACCTAATCAAAAGTTGGTTAGCAACCAAAAAGAGCTGATCGGCAAAATGTTAGTGTTGGAACCAAGAATCTTGATTGTATTTGGTAATTGTCAGCTATGCACTTTTGGCATAATTAGCCACCAAACACATCTGTAACTGCACGTCTGCAGCATCCAAAAACATTCACTGGATCTGGCACTAATGCAGATGAACCTGGCTGTGGCACATTGGATAAGCTAATCATACCACTTTCAGATCTACTTTTTCGCCTTATCACCATAATATGACGTTAGAAAAATTCATGACATACACAACTACAAAAGTATCACAATGCATTGATGTCTTTCTCCATCTGCAAAAAACCTGTTTTTGCCTGCAAAAAACCTGTTCTTGCCTGATGGAGGTCTCTGAGATCGACTATGTGCTCCCTCTTTTCTTTTCCTTTTTTTGTGCAAGAAATGATCAGACAAGTGAACATATTATAGGAAATCAAAGATGCAGTAGCAGTGTAGCACCCATGTCTATCTCAGAGACCTCCATTCACGGTCACTAATCACACTAGATATTCTGATATGCATATCGCAAGCAGCACATTCGAGGTTGCCGCAGAGATGAGGTTTTTCTTGGTACTTCATATCTGATCAACACGAACTCTGCAGTGACCGACTGACCGGCCACCGGTGGCCGTGCAGTGATTCTGCCAACCATAGTTCGTTGGGCATGGCCACTTGAAACTACCATCACATGTAACGTGCATATCATGCATGAAACTACCATCACATGTAACGTGCATAATCATGCATGTGGTACATGAGTCAGTTGGCTTTTGTATGCAGTCTGTATTGCAAGGTGAAATTTAACGTCCGTCTCTTCAGTCACTTGTATAAGCTCGAGATACGTTCATTAATGCAGCGCCTTTCTAATTGCAGGCTGTTTGGCGTATTATTCGTGTAGATTTTAGAATTATGATCAGACAAAGTACTACTAACAGTCACCTAGCGCTGGATGCCTCGTTCATTGCACACCGTTTCTTTAGCTGAAGTTTCGTACAAGCTGCTTTGAGAATTACTCCCTCCGTTCCAAATTGTAGTTCACTTTAGCTTTTCTAGATACATTGATTTTGCATTGCACATAGTTATACACTATGTCTAGATACATAGCAAAACAAATGGATCTAGAAAAGCTAAAGTGAACTACAATTTGAAACAGATCGGAAGTACTTCATTTGGTAGGCCGCCTCATGTGGTCGCCCGACTCTTCTCCCTTCAGTTGATATTTGTAAAGTCTCATGACCCGGCTCAGTTAGAAGAATAAAGAAGAACTACTTTATTTCATAACTTATTTTCTCTTTATATTTTGATTCTTTTTAATTTTAAACCTTCCTTGTATATAGTTTTATCTACTTAATAATCTATGGTGTCCACCTGTTTGGCTTGAACTCAAATTTGACCACTTTCCATACTTCACAAGCTGTGGCAAGTTCAAGACTCGATTTGCAAGCTGCTTTGAGAATTTCATTACCCCAACCAAGTCCTTGCGTCCTCGCTATCTGGTTACACAAACTGGAGCGCATATATGCAAAGAAAATTTGCAACAAAAATATGGGCGAGATAAGCAGATTTTTCAGTGTTTCAAGTACCATGCGTGCTCTCTCTCACTCTCCTCTCTCTCTCTCTCTCTCTCTCTCTCCCCCTAGCATTATAGGCCATGACTGCACAAAAAGTATTACTCCCTCCGATCTAAATTATAAGTCATTTTGACTTTTTTTGGTATATCAAGTGAAGCCCATCTTCAATGTTTCTAGCATTATTGGCCTTTACTCCACAAAAAGTATTACTCTCTCTGATCCAAATTATAAGTCATTTTGACCTTTTGCTATATCAATATTTCTATATGTATGTACACATATTGTTATATATCTAGATACGTATAGCCAAAAAAGAGTCAAAGCGACTTATAATTTAGAACAGAAGTACTATACTAACTACAAATGTATCACCATATTAAGGTCGTGTTTTGATCACTTTTTGATGAGGATCGACTCAGGGAAGGGTATGTGTTGGGTAGGATAAAACTAGAATCACTCGGAGAAGATGCACCGTTTGTTGCGTTGGAAAAAAAAAAAAAAATCATATATCTTTCCAATGATGAACATGTGAATGATAAAACCATAAATATTAATACCAACAAGCCACGAAATATAAGAGTGATTCTGCATGCTTCCCATGGCCTTATCATCCTCCCCTGTTGAAAAACAACTCGTCCTCGAGTTCTGATTCTTTGATTGTCCATAATGCACAAAGTATTAGTTGTTGATGCATGCCCATCAATAGACATGGATGTTGATTGTTGATGTCCACAAAGTTAACAAAAACGTGCCCATGAATTCCACCTTGCATGTTCTGAATATCATATGCTTGACTAGAGAGATCGTCTAGTTCTTCATCATACGCTGGTGGAATGCAGCAACACCATCGCTTGAACACACCATACTGGTCAATAATTCCTTGACCAAACTGATTCCAACAATCATAGTAAAAATACTTCCCTCTCTAGTGCAAACTATCATCATCATGACTAACAACTTGGAAAGGAGCAGCATAAAAAAGAGTAGGATCATGACAAGAAGCATGATGACCATAAACTTCATAGATCGTATTATCATGACAACCAACCTCTTGATGAAGTTCTTCATGATCTTCTTGTTTTTCATCATATATTGGTGGAACACAGTAGCACCACTACTTCTTGAACATACCATATGAATCGGTAACTCCAAGATTGCAATCATAACCAATAGGGCTCTCCATCTCTTGATGAAGTGCTTCACGACTAGACCAGTACGTAGCTTCAATTTTGTGAAGTCCAGATGCAAGTTCAAAGAGGGTTGAATTAACAACAATGTTTTTTTTTTTTTTTCCATAACGGATAACCGAATTTCATTACTTTCGCAACGAAATTACAGAAGTTCACGACCTGCATCGTAACGGATTCACCACCCCTCAACTATGTTTACCCAGGAAACCTAGTTGAGGGGCCAAGAGTTTCAGGCAGCCCAGAGGAGCGCCCACAGACAGTTTAAGCTAGAGACACTTCTTACAAGCGAGAATAAAATTGCTCTAGCCTAGCACTACAACTAGCTAGCAGCAGCAGCAACAGTTTTCAAATCAGCTAGTCCATCGTCTTCAGGGTTTCCCAGCGAACGGAATAATTTGCTTCTCTTGTTCATTCCCAGCGGTCTTGTGGAAAGATATCGCCGCCATCTTGATCACTTCTGCGCCCGCTTCCACCTGAGTCTTGATGTCTTCTTTAAGCATACCTGCCCAATATGTAATAAATGAGCACATTAGGATCACAATAATTAACAACAATGTTTATAGGTAACTTTCCTATATTCCAAATAACTTCGGAACAGACTGTACAGTAATAAGAATAGCATGGATAAGTTGCACTGATGTAGAACATATATCAACGAAACATGGTCTTGAATAAATTCCTAAGTCTTCATAGAAGCTTACTCTTTCGGTGATTCCGCATAGGCCATAGCTAGCAGCCAAAGCCAAATTGGCTGACATACTGTACAATATGGTGTGCAGAGGATATACTGCACAGATTGGTTGAAATAACATAGTTTTAAAAAGTTCCTAAAGCAGCATAGCTTACTATCTGAACCTTGCAGCAACACAACTAATTCTTGCAATCATTACCTCTGTACTTCAATTTAGTACCAAAGATGGCACAACATAAATCCAGTTAAGAAAACTCAATCAACAAATAATGAAATCAATGGATTATTTCATATGATTTGCACTATTTTTTCTATTTTTTCGCCACAACGTGAAGTTTCATTCTTAGTGTTTTTTTATAAAAAAAATTGGGAACATCATAGAGTGATCCTGAGGATTTAATAGGCAAAACTTGGGTAACAAAGCAGAGAAGATGCACCCTTATAAATTTCTACCAAGTGATACATATAAACAAACAAAATCAGTTATGCTCACTCAAAAGAATTTCATATCTGGACACTTGTTTGAAGACTATGCAGCTCCTATTGAAAAAAAAAAAAAAAAAAGAATAACCTAAGGAATGAAATGACACTAATATCAGCTACCTTTTGTCGCCTGGCTATTTTTCTCATAAAAAGTATTGCTTTCATAACTGAAACTGAAAGGAAGGAAAAGTCTCCTTAGATAATCCATAATCAAGATTTTAACGTCACCAAAGGACTTGTTTACCCTATACATTTCAAATAGCTGAAATAATATTATTTCTTCACAGGTATTCATCGCGTGCGATACTTCTAAAATGAATAAATATTTCAATCACTAAGTTGTCATAATATAATTTTGGTTACAAAAGCGGTAGCGCTGGCGCTCCGGACGTCCTATGGATATCGATCCAACAGATGCTCCCCGCATCAACCCAAAAACGAATAGCGACCCAAATAACAGCAGACAACCCACCTTTCCCACATTCTATCCCCATCGTGTGGCCCCATTTTTCTAAAAACACTTCACCCCTGTTCTTCCCCATCGCAACTAGTACCTCAGCAATCGGTGGCGCGCCCTGCTGCTCGTCCACCAGATGTACCTCCACGGCACCCGGTCCCCGTCTGCACCGCCTGCGTTGGATCAAAAAGCAAGGCCCGCCCGATCCGTGTCGTGCCCCCGCCCATCCCCACCCCCGACGGATCCACTCCCCAACTGCAACATCGAAAAACCAATGCAACATCGAAGCTAACCTACTAAAATATCGAAACAAAACTGTTACAACATACTTGTTGCTTTGCGGCTGTGGCCGTCGTTGGCTAGTTGACTGCTGCTTGTGGCTGGCTGTGGCTAGGCCTGTGTTGGCTGCGCTGCAACATCAAGAAAAATTTGTTGCAGCAAAAAAAAAAAACTATTGCAATATCCTAAGAGCATATAATGTAACCTTTTAAAAACACATGTTGCAACATCTCAAAATCACTATTTACAACAACTCAAATAACCCGTTGCAACAACTTAAAATTGATTATTGCAACATCTAGAAAATCGATAGTTGCAACATTGAATAAAACATGTTGAAACATCTTAAAATTCATTGTTGCAACATTCAAAAAATGACTGTTCCATCATCTCAAAATCCACTACAGACGCATAGGGAAGGGGGATAGGAGGTGCACATGGGTGTGTAGACGAGCCGCCTCCATGGCCAACGTCACCTGCTAGGTGGAGGAGACCACTACACCGCTGGATCTGGGCTTGCTGGGGTGGAGGAGGCACAACTGGCTCAAGCTCCACCCCGGGTGGATGGGCGGCACCACCGTCGAAGGGGATGAGACGTCTAGGTGGTGGTGAGGAGGGTGCGCAGCGGAGGCGGCCATGGCCGTGCTCAGATCCAACGGCGACAGGGTGGAGAGGATCAACTTGGAGGCAGCAGCAGCGACGTGGTGGAGAGGATCCACTTAGAGGCGCGGTGCGGTGGAAAGCTTATTACTGTTAGAACATGATCAACCAATAGTCTAAATAATCAAATCATGACGTGCGTGTTGCTAGTGTGCGTGAGGATGTGTGATTTGTTTTCATGTTTATTGGAATATAGATGGATATAATACTCACTTATTTTAGTGGAGTTAATCTCTAATTCACCGCTCATGTAGGGTTAATATTTTATTAGATATATGTATTTATTATAAGTTTTGATATATTATTAAAAATATGTTTGTTCCAATTAAACCAAATAAATATAGCTAGCTTTAGATGTGATATCTATTGCAACTTACGAACACATTTATGCCATTGAAACGACTACTAAATAAATAAATTTTGTATCCCAATACAGCACACAAACATGTTTTGCTAGTCTATATCTATATCTATACCTACTAATAAAGAGAGAAAAATTTTTGTCCACCTTTTTTTCCACCTCTTTTTCCTGCCTAGCATCGGCAATAGGAGTTGGAGTCCCATTCAAGTCCATACGTTTAAAGGGTGATGTTGCGATGGGCTATTTGCAATTGCTATTGAACTTGTGTGGGCTTATGGGGTTCAGTTTCTTTTTCTCCGTTTCTTCTCCCGTTCATCTGTGACCTTTCTTTCTTTCTTTTTTTTTTTTTGTCTCTCAAAGTGTTTCCAATATTTATTCCTATAAATTAGAACAAAATTATAAATAAATAAAAATTAAACATTTATAAAAATAAATAAAATGTATTATGGACGTTTGAAACCTTGGCCTAATAAAAGATGAAACGGCAAAAAGAATTTGCAGATAGCTTGTCATTTCATATATATGAATGTTTGTTATTTTTTTCTCATATTGCAACGTATGGACATAACATATGGTGACGACAAGAATATGAAAGCCAGTCAAAGTGCCCCAAGCTCTACATCCAACCAAGAGAGCGTAGACAAACCTAGGATTACTATGTTTTGGAAAGCTAATTTGCAATTTTCCACCATATATGGCCCCCTACAAATAATTTACAAGGCCTATACTAGATAAAACATTATAAAGTTTAAAATGTATTATTCATCGGTATCAACGCAGGGGCACGTTTCCTAGTAAATATAAAAAAAGAGACTCCGATGGTGGCCAACTATATTATTATAGTAATATAATATCAAAAATTGCCCTCATAACTAAAAAGGTAATATAATTAGCCAACTGGCGGGATGCAGGTATCCGTGCATTCTAGACGGTCCTGACAACAGTTATTAATTTAAATTTAGCTTGAATTTATCAAGTGTTATCCTGGCTTGACCCAGCTCTTCTCTGTATCTAACCAACTCTGGCCAGGTGAAACTCCGGTAGCGTGCAGGCCTTTGTTGTGTCACCAGCTCGGTCAGTGGGCCGAAGAAGTCAGAGTCGCCACACTTGCCAGGAATGAAGAAGAGGGCAATGGAGACCCTAGCCTCTTGTGTGGCTTTGATGACCACCCTGTGCTCCACGCTTTTGTAGTCATCATTCGAAACCACCTATATAAATTATAAGGAGCATAAAAGTTATATAGAGACATGCTAATTTTTTAAGTAGAGACTAAACCGTTCCAAAAGTAGAAAAGTAGTAGGAAACTGTCGGAAAATGTCTAAACCGCTTCTGTTCCCATTTCGAATTTGGTGCTCTGTATATTTGTACTGAATTCAAATTTGTCTAAAAATACGAATTTGATGGGGTCAAAGGTAGAAAACAATGTGGTTCGCTAAAAAGGAAATTGTATTGTTTTCGTCCCTAGTAGAGATATAAAAAAGCTTATTAGGTGCTCTACGCTTTTCAGAATTTCAATTTTTGAGGATACTACAAACTAGTGTAAACTTCTAGGAAGATACAATTTTTTTTTTTTTTTGAAAAAAACTTGGAAGAAAATTGGACTTAGTATTCCATGACTATACCTTTAGAATGTCGCCGATGTTGATAAGAAGTGCACCGGTGACGGGCACGACGTCCACCCAGGCATCTCCATGGCCGTCGAGCCTCACCTGCAGCCCGCCGACTCCGTCCTGCGCAAGGACCGTGAACAAGTCACCGTCGGTGTGGACACGGCTGCCAGCGACCCGCTCCGGCTGCGGACACGGCGGGTAGTAGTGGCACTGCATCAGGGTCGCTTCAACCTGCACTGCCCTGTCCAGCTGCTCGGCTCCCACGCCGAGCGCTTCCGACAGTAGGCCAGCGATCACCTTCCCGAGCGACCTCAGCGACCGCTGGTACTCCAGCAACGCGTCCAGGCACGCCGCGGGCATGTGGTCGAGGTGGGATTCGCCCTGGCAGAAGCGGAGAACGAGCGTGTCGCGCCATGGCAGGAGAGGCTCGCTGGCAGGCTGCCCGGCGTTCCGCGGCGGCATGGGGACGGTGGTGTAGGTGGCTGGCCCGTTTTTCGTGACGCAGTAGTACGCCGAGCGCGCCGCCAGTGGCAGCTCGTTGAAGGCCCTGACCGCGGAGAGCGCCGACTCGACGGTGCCGGCCGGGACGCCGTGGTTGGTGACCTGGAAGAAGCCGCACGAGCGGGCCGCGGCGCCAACGAGCGCGACGGCGTGAGAGCGCGGGAGGGAGAGGTCGACGGTTGGGGCGACCAAGGTCTCCGTGGTGGCCGCAGAGGAGATCCACGCGGCGGGCGTCAGGAACGGCGGCGGCACCGTGGCGACACCGGACTCGACGAGGCCGCGGACGCCGGCACGGGACTCGTAGAAGTCGAACAGGGCCAGCTCGTCATCATCGTCGTAGAATGCGGCGGCCATCCCTCGCTGCATCTGGATTGATGATCGATGGTGGGCGTGCGGCGGAGTCCTTCTGTTCCTATTTGCTTGAGAGATACGCGTGCGAGCAAATCGTGGGCGCCGTTTGATCGCATGAGATTTCCTTGCGGTAAGACGTAAAGAATCAGCCATGGAGATTACATTGTTGGTCCCTGCATCAGGCCATATATATATATATAGCAGGGACCAACCGCCAGCCGCCTTTCCTGCCTTTTTTTTTTTTTGTGTGTGTGTGTACGTTCCGGTTTTGTAACGTCCCGATCGAGCGCTTTTTTCTTTTCTCATCACGCGATCTGAGTCCAACCAGATTACGGGAAGGGAAAGAAATTGACAAACTTCTGAGACCAGGCTCTTGTTCGTGAAGGAAAAAAAAGAAATAAGTTTATGAATAGCGAAGAGGAAATAACCACTTCGCCCTTTTTAGAACATGCGCATTGTATAGATCAAGAAAAGGGCAAAATTATCATTTTATGTAAAATACGAAGTTAGAGGTCCCTATAAATATATATACCCCATCCGACATGTCCTGTATGATCTATGGAATTAATACATACATAGGTCTGTGTGTTTAGTTATAATTTCAAACGATTACATAGTTGCTTGGCACATTAGATCTCAATACCCTGATACACTTAATTGCTGCAGCTTGTCTCGGAAACTGGGAAATGAAACCCCAATTGAGAGTGTTAGTTTCATTCCTCAAACCAAGTCTGTATAGGATACGTGGCATTCTTGGAAAATGGAAAGTGAAACTCTCTATTGAGACCGGCCTAAGAGACGTTCTTGATATCAAGGTCAGATGTGCGCAGGTGCTCCCATATGCTCTGCATCTAATAAACACACCATATATCTTGTAGTAGTAGTTTTTATGTCATGAAAACTTGCTTTAGGAATCGTTAAACCCTCCCTCCTCTGTTTGCTACGGTTCTAAGTGTGTTGTTCACAATCTAGAGTAAGGCAAGGATAATCAATTTGTGCAGTTTGTTCCCATATCTATCGTGAACGATTTTAGCCCAAATAGAGCATCTCCATGAGTTTTGAAAACCAACTCCAAATCATGATTTTTGGCAAGATTCAAAAAAAAAAAAAAAAACTCTCCAACAACTCCCTATCTCAAAACTCAACTGTAGAAATATGCACTCGCATATCAATCAAACAAGAACTGGGAATAAAAATAAGCATAGGTTTCTCAATGTAAAGGCACTAGAGAGGTATCAATATGCCAACGTGATGTTATCATTTTTTTTTGCCAACATGGACGTGGAAAGAAATAAAGGTAAGAATTAGGGTTCCAATAGAGAAAAGTATAAAAAAAAATATTACAATGATTTAGAAAAAAAAAAGGAGATGCAAAATTGCCCTATATCTTTGAAGAGTGAGATTTTGAAAACAGTTGGAGGAAGACAACAAATATGCTCCTATCTTTTTAATTTAGTCATTTGAAAAACTCATTGATTTACCAAGTGTTTTTTTTAAGAAACTATTGGAGATGCTCTCAGGTTTGACAGCTTTTCCCTTGCTGGCATATGATTTCTTTTCTTTTCTTTTCCTTTGTTCAGATAGATCTCTAATCTTCATCCCCTTCATACAAGTATTCAAGTTGCATTCCACACTTCATTGGAAAGAAATGAGATGTTGAGGTTTACAAATTCTTGATAGGGTATGTGCTTTGAGGCTAGATTTGTGCATCAATTAATGGGCACAGGTTTAAGTTAAAAGTAGGTAGGAAACAATACTTTTTAGAACTAGTTGCAGGCTAGTCTCAAAGAAAGACAAGAGCACCTGACTCATGTTGATGGAAGATTCCTCATATCTACTACACCTACGTAGAGAACCCCCACTAGTCAGCCTGTTCATCGGTTTAACAAGACCAATTACCGGCCCGTAACCAGCCCAGGGAAAACCAGCATCACGGTTACATAGCGGTTTGGGTTGAAACCCGTCTACCCAGCGATGGACTTTGGGAGCCTTATCCGGTTACGGTTAGAGACCATCGAAACCCATGGAAACCAGTGCGCGCGCGCTGTTGACACCTGTTATAGCATAATATTATTAGTCAATTAACATGAAATAAGGGCTCAAGTTGGATATCAACATAAGTCTAGGGGTCTAACTAATATATTTCCACGAGTTTTAGTATTCTATGACTTTGCAGGGACTAATAGATAAAAATAGAGAAGATCGATGAGAATCGGAAGAGTTTACATCTCGTACGATGACAAGACTTAACCGTGAAGTAACTCAACCCGAAATATGGACTAAAACACTCTAGAAGATACCAGAACACACCAGAAGAAACAAGAGACCGAGGGGACACTACCCCCTGGCGGCCGCCAGAGCCATTTAGGCCGGCCGCCAGGTGGGGTCGCCCTGTCAGCCTCACATTTTTTATGTAGGTTTAATTACCACCGACCTTGAGGTTGTATCTACACCGTAGCTGGAGGTCGGTTTGATCCAAGGGTCCCTGTTCATCGCCAAGTGCTATATAAGAAGACCACCTGACCCCAGGGTGAAACCCTAAGTCATTATCAATTCATACTAGTTCATTATCATCTGAGTTCATCTCAACTCAAGTCCAACCAAGTCTAGACCTAAGCCCTAGTTCATCATATTAGAAGTAGTTAGCTATCTAGCTAGTTCTAGAGGAAGTCAAGTTCATCTTGGATTCCCGATAGTCAAGAAGTAGCAGAGCATCGTTCTCGTGGCTTCTCTCTTGTATTCGATGAAGTATTATTATCGAAATACAAGTGATATGACTTTGATCTATATCATGATTATATTCTTATTGATATGTATCCATGCATGCTATGATTATATATTTAGTTTAGTGAGTTTGTCTTATATCTTATGCATGAAATTGTATAGCATCCACGTAGATGATCACTATGTGGGTGATAAGCAATGTAAACGTGGTGTTTATACAACGTTTATTGTCATTGCACCCTACATAATGGGAGTGACTTAGTCCTTTGGAGTCCACCCTCCAGTAGGCCAAGTTGAGCTTTAATTACGGTGATGATCAAGTTTTAGATCTTGATTGTCATTGGTAATGCTTACCATGTGTAGATGTATTGCAACCTTGCCATGATAGCTAGATATATTGCACTAATTGTAGTATTCATTGACATATGATTAGGAGTATCTTAGGAATATTCTTTCTATTCTTTCTATAACATGCTAATAACTCGTATGATACTAGTGGCATATGATGATCTTAGACTTGGGTAGTTATCATTTATTCATTTATCTTTATCTTGTGACTTATCCTGTTAATGAGTATTGTTAGATGCATATGGCTACTCTGCATTATACAACTGCAAGTGGATCTCATAAGTAAATCACTTCCTAAATCATTAGACACCTTTATCTCTCTACTTTCCATAGACTCCCTTTCCTGTGGTAAAATATAAATACGATACCTGGATTACTCCCGATGAAGTGCTACGATGGTATTTCTATTTGTGCGCTTGCAGATATCATATTCATTCTTTTATCAAGGCCTATCAAGAATACTATACCCGCATTTCTTAGAGCATTATTGCTAGGGTGACAGACTAGTGTGTAGGTAATGCCTAGAAATGAGTGGTATACCTTGAATACATATCCTGGTGAGATTAACTCCACTATGGATAATGATACTAAGATTACACCCCACAACTAACACCGCCTAACTCCGCCTTTGTTGGATCGTGAGATTAATTCCACATCCAAGCTAACATGATTAGATAGATACCTTATATATTTCTTTCGCCTTCCTAATTTGGATCGTAAGAAATATCAACACGCCACGCTGCAAATGAGGGTGCGAGCGCGACGGCGGGCGTGAGAGCGCGGCCGGCCGGCGTCACCACCGCAGCTAAGGACCACAAGGGCGACGTTGCCATCGATAACTCTTCTGCGCAGCGCCGCACTATTCCTCGCGCGAGCCGCGCGTGCGGCGGTAGGCGGAGTACAACCCGGCGGCCATGGGCGCCACCATCTTCAAGTTCGCGGGCCGCTTGTTCTTAAGAGGTAGGGGGCGTAGAAACAGCCGGCCGTCGAGTTGTCCGGCGGCGTCGAGCGGCGACGAGGTGGAAACGCCAACGTTGGAGGCGGATCGCGGCCGCCGCCGCCGTCGCCGTCCCCCGGTGCCGGCCAGGCGGGCGCCGGAAGTCCGTGGGTCGGCGAGCATGGCGGCGGCTCGGGACGCCCTGGGCACGACGGTGGCCGGGCGGCGGAGAGCTCGTCGATGAGCTCCGGAAGTTGAGGTGCGCGGCCGCGGCCCTCGTGCCGAAAGTGCGATGACGACGATGTGGGGATACGGGCCCGCAACCGGACTACGGCACGAGGGCGGGGAGGCCGCGTGGTGGGTTGCACTCATTGTCGGTTTTGGCCTCGCACTCGACATGCTCCTCTGCTGAATCGCTACAACAACTCATGTTAACCGGTCAAACCGGCTAACCAACCCAAATGCAATAAACTATTCGAAACCACAATAATCCAATGGAGACCAACCCGCACCACACCGGCATAAATTATCTAGGTTGCTTTGGAAGCAAACCATAAACCGCAAAAACCAGCCCATGAATAGGGTGACTGTGGGGGATCGATATTTGGGATACCCATAAGCAATCACCCAACTCGCTGTCAACAAACCAAAACGACTCCGGACCTCAATCACTCGAGAAGCGAGGCAAGGCGTCCCACCGCGACACACGAAGCCTTCACCATGCACGAGCTCCCCGAGCAAGGGCGAGCCTCCGCCTTGCTTGAGCTCCCGCACGCGAGCTCCCGCACACGAGCCCTCTAGGCGAGATCCACCTTTCCGCTTCGTTCGAGCTCTCCTGATAATGAACTCTCCAGTCTTCATCGCGCTCGACCTCATCCGGAGACCTCTCTCCGCCTCGCTCGAGCTCCCCCGCGACGAGCTCTACGCCGATGTCCGCTAAAGACCTCATCCGCCCGCCTTCTCGGGGAAGCCTGCGGGTACGGGAGTTGGTCAACTACTCTCTGACAGGCTCAACAACTCTCTGGCGACCACTGTAGCCACGCTGGGCTACAGTAGGGAAAGAGCTGTCAGACGGTCACCTCGTCATGCCCCGTCGACTCCAACAACTCCGCCACAGTGCCGTGCGGGTACGTACGGGGTACACCCTCCCCATCCACGGTATGGGCACGCCCATGCCGAGAAGACACCTTCCAACTACGATTGGAGACGGGGCGACGTCTGACCACCGCCCAAACCACGATTCCCGCGTATGACGGCGACCAATTTCGACACACGGAGTGCTCCAGAGCTCGAAGGAAGCTCTCGTCCGCGTAGCGAGCTCGTCTGAGAGCTCTTTCCTGCATCTATCACCCTGTACATGTATTTTCGTTTCTTCAAGTCCTCAACCCGAGGGGAGCTCATGAGCCTCACCCCCTTGCGGCTATAAAAGGGAGAGGCCAGCCACCGGGTTGAGGCAGGTTCAACACCCAGCTTCATAGCATCCACTCACACACACGCCCGATATTGGCACTTGCCTCAATCACAGAGACTTGGGAGCCCTCTCCCTCTCTCGACTTGCTTGTACTCGCCCCGGTACGAGCGTTTGAGCTCGGATAGTGATCACACTGGACTAGGGAGCACGATTTGCCCCGAACCAGTATAAACCCTGTGTCATTGGCTCTAGAGCTAGGCCATCGGAGCACGCATTAGCCAGACATTACTATGACGGTGGTATTAGACCACGACAGTGACCCACTAGGGAGTTCTCTCGACATGCAAGCATGCCACCTCAGTAGTCCCACTAAGACCATGACATCTTTGTGGCGGGCCCCACTATTTGAACTAACTAAAAAATGTTATAACTCACAAACTAAAAAACCAAATTAAATTCGATTACACCATTGAATTCCTTTCAATAAATTCTTCAAAGTAAGATCTCATATGGATATATTTTGATAAAATTATAGGTGGGCACCACTGATGGTAGTTGGTATAGAGTAAAGTAAAAATAAAAAAAAAAAAGAGAATGAAAAAAGGATAAAAAAAGAAAGAAAAAAATTGGAGGGTGATAGTAATATTCTGACTTATAGATTTCTCCTTCATACGCGTGGCAATGCGGGGGGATATGACACGTGAAAGACCAAGTTAAAGGGATTAAATTATCTACCAAGGATTTACTCAAATAAATTATTATATATGTTTTATTATATTACTAGAAGTTGTCACTCGTCCATATCTAAATATTCCAATTCAATATTAGTTCAGCTTGGAGTTTAAACATAAGATTAAATAATCTTTAGGAAAAAGTCCAAATTACTACCCCATGTTTTCACTCAAGTCCGGATAACCCCCTAAAGAATTTTTTTAGTTTATTTTACTCCAATAGTTTTGCAAACCGGGGCACTTAACACCTTTTGGCACTAATCCAATCCAGTTTTGGTGACGTGGAGGTGGTTTTGCAATTAGTCATGCCACATAAGGTCTTTGACGTGGCTGCAAGTTTTTAGGCTGACATGAACGTTCAACATGCTTTGCTAGCGAACGTAAAGTGTCAATAATAACATATCGATGCCCGTGTACGAAAACAATAACGGATCGATGCTTGCATACAAGCGTTTGACTTATACACCGAACGTAATGTGTCAATTTATTTTGAATGCGCTTTTGTTTTTTTCAAGACACAAGGAAGGACAGGTCTGAAATAAACGAAACGATTATTATTGTTTGAAATAGCTACTGGTAGAGAAATTTTCTAGCTCACTCACGTAATATGTCGGGTAGTCGTGAACTCACATAGATACCGCTAAAATTTCAACGACAATCCAAATTACAAATTCAAGTCAATGTTGTACAAATCCTTCATATGTCGCGAGAAGAAGCTGCGAACGCCGCGACGGGCCAAGTGCCGAACGCCGCCGGGTAGCGAGGCCAACCGTCGAATGACTACGAGTCGGGAGTTACGTGCGAGTCACGAGGATCATGTACGAGCCGGCCGAAAAACGCTAGGAAAAATAACTTGCAGCCATGTTAGCAGCTTATGTGGCATGACTAATTGCAAAACCACTTCCACGTCACCAAAACCGGATTGGATTAGTGCCAAAAGGTGTTAAGTGTACTGGTTTGCAAAACCATCGGAGTAAAATAAACTAAACAATTCCTTAGGGGGTTATCTAGACTTAAGTGAAAACATAGGGTAGTAATTTGGACTTTTTCCCAATCTTTATGCCAATGATATATACTCTGTTTCATACATTTAAGTTCTTCGTTACTAACTGGGTTCCTAACCTCACTACTACAGATTCGCTCATCACTACCGCCGGCATCATTGCCAGAATTTAATCCACCGGCAGTGTTGAACCTCACCCGGCAGTGATGAACCGTTCAGCGCGGAAACTTCGAAACTCCACGGATTCGACCAATTCCGCGGTGAAGACTCGGATCACCACCGGGTTGAATCGTTCCCCGGCGGTGGTCTTGATGGACCTGAGATCACTCGCGGGTTTGAATTAGAACCGAAAGAGATTTGAAGATTGACACAACCGAGTTGAATTAGAACCGATAGCGATTTGGGAGGGGAAGCAAAGGAACCGATAGCTCATGGGGTTGAATGAAGAAGGAACGAAGAAAAACAAATGATAGAAAGCAAGATTACACACGGAGATGAATTAAAAACGATCGGGTCATTATATATTAGTAGATAATATATTTACAAAACAGAAAAAATAAAAAGAAAGCGGTTGCTAGCATCGCCTCCGCCGCCGCCTAGGCCTCGTCCTCGCTGCCGGCCTCGTCCTTACCGCCCGGCCGCGTTCCCGCCGCCGGCTGCCCGGAGCACCGCGTTCTCTCTCGCCGGCCTCGCCGCCGGTATCCCCTAGCGAGGATGTCGGGCGATGGCCTCGACCTTGAAGGCGTAGAAGTTGGCCTTCTCCACCAACGGCCAAGGCACCGTTGGCGGTCGACTGCCGGCCGGGTGGGTGAGCTTACGGAGGGCGTCATGGAGGCGCGCGGTGAACCGAAGCTCCTCGTTGGTGTAGGCGCCCGACCATCGTCGATGAAGAAGCTAGCTGCACGGGGTTTATGGAAAGAGAGAGGTTAATTAGCGATGGAGATGGTACCAAATTAGAGCATTCTGCGTGTACAATTATATAGTAACAAGCCATGTAGTGCATGCAGTCGATTGTCATTCCCCAAGACGCGGCGCCATGAAAACAGTCAACAGCGACCGGCTCATCCAATGGCCGTCGCGATCGGCCCGTCTCCCCACGAAGGCCGATCAAGCGGCGTGCACGCAGCGTTTTTTGATCTCAATCCCCACGCTTTAGCGGCAACCAAGGGCGACCGGCTACGGCGTTTGCGCCGCGTTTCCAATGGCCGCTTCCTCGGCTGCCACGGCGTTTCCCAACACCCAATCCCGAAATCCCCGGTTTGATCCCCAACAAGCCAGTTTTTGACCATTTTTTCAAGAACGATGCTCGAGTTTAATTAGGATTACTGTTGACACCTGTTATAGTATAATATTAATAGTCAACTAAACATGGATAAGGGCTTAAAATGGAATATCAACATAGACTAGGGTTCTAACTAACATAATTCCATGAGCTTTGGTGATTTATATCTTTTCAGGGACTTAACAGATAAATGCAGAGAAGAATGGAGAAAGTTCCGGAATATACATCTCATACAATGGCAAGCCTTGACCGTGAAGTAACTTAACCCAAAATGTGGACTAAAACACTCTAGAAGGTACCAGAAGACACCAGGAGAAACATGGCTCGGTTGGGCCACAAGACCCTGGCGGCCGCCAGAGGGATTTGGGCCGGCCGCCAGGCTACAGTAGCCAAACAGGCCCATCTTCGTAGGTCGGTTTGTAACCGACTTTGAGGTTGTATCTACACCGTTGCCAAGGTCGGTTTAATCCAAGGGCTATCGTTCATCGCCAAGGCCTATATAAGAAGACCCCCTGACCCCAGGGCTAAACCCTAATTCATTCTATCTCATTCTATTCATTATCTCTCAGTTGTAGAGGTGTCCCAATGTAAGGATAACCTCTCTCTGGGATTAGTGAATTAGAAGTAGATTAGAAGAAGATTAGTCATGTAATTAGAGATAGATTAGCCATGTAATTAGAACTAGATTAGATCTAACTTAGATCTAATCAAGAGTAAAGGAGAGAGGAGCTATGCTCCTGTTCTGGAGATGTCTTCAGAGTATGGTATGTCTTTGTATCTTCTCTACAAGACTTAAGATTCATATATTTATCTTCTCTATTTACTTCCATGTATTTCATATATGGTTAGTATAGTTGTTATGCTATTGCATGGGATCTCCACTCGTATTGAGGGCTCTAGTTATGCTAGGTAGCTAGAGTAGTAATCGATAGTGTAGACTTGGTGTCTAGGCTATAGGTTACCTGAGGTTGCGCCCAATCCCACGGATAGTTGTGGTAGCCCCAGGGGTGACAGCTCTGTAAGGCCTTTGTAGTCCACCACGTTCGGATTGGTGTTTTCGTAGAGCTTTTGCAGCCTTCTCCCAACTACCTTCTTCCCAGTCTTCTTCGAGAGTTGGGACGGATCTGCTGCTCCAAAGTGCATTAGTGTAATTGCTATCATAGAACCTAAGTAATAGAGAAGTACCCAGGAACCTTAATCTCTCCCTTTGACTTCTTGATTAGTTTAATTATTCTTAGATAACTTAGGTAGGTTATTATTTTATGCTTTGATATTTATCCTTTAACAATTACCCCCTCACTATAGTCTAGTGGTTTGCTAAATTAGTGGATACATGATTGTGACTTATTAGAATTCTTTAGCCAAAGCTTCCCTCAGGATACGATACTCTAGAATACTCATCCTAGGGAAAAGCTACAATGGTAGGTGTTTTGTGCGCTTGCGAATCCTTCATATTCTTTTAGCACTTAACAAATGCCAACAAGCTTTTTTTTGGCGCCGTTGCTTGGGAAGCAATTGGCCTAAAGATTCTAATGATGATCATGATGTCTGCTAATTTAGTGTATCACTAGCTTTAGTAGGATTACCCTTGTTCTATTGAGTTGTGGAATAGACAGGGACAAGATGTCGTTGCGATCTTCCGACAAGATTCCACAAGAAAAGAAAAACAAAAAGATTGAAGAACCCAGGGGTGCCTGATCATTCAAGATTCATCACATATTGGAACCCCGCCATCTCAAAGGTATGTATTTAAATATTATTCTAACCATATGTAGATTAAAGAAGAAGTCGCCGTCACAAGAATTTAATGCATACATCTCAAGTGACGTACATAGAAGCCGCACATCATGGTAAGTATGATCAATAAAGGTGAGAAAGTCTTGCTCATGGACTATAAATTAATTGAGTAGTTATCATTTAATTTCTTGCATTGCATTGCATGTTTACTTGATCAACTCATGCATTTACTCCTCTTAGTTTATGTTTTCTTATAGTAGATCCACTTTGCATGTTTATTTCCTTGCATACATATCGTTTGCATCTAAAATAATAATAATAATAAATATAATAAAAATAATAAATAAATAAATAAATAAAATCTCACCATGATCATGCTCCTTCGTCTCTACTTGGATAAATCTCTATAATGCTTTCATGTTACCTTTGTTTGCTATAATATGCTAAGGTTTGGAATATCTTCATACATCTCTTAAATGAAGCATGGTGCTTAGTTTAGGAAGTGGTGATTTTACTTCCATTGGCTTTTAAATTAAGCGTGGTGCTTAGGTTAAAATGCCTTCCTAAATCAAATTGGACGTGGTGTCTAGGTTGATTTTTGAACCAATAACATGTTGTAGTAGATGCTAGTATATTTTGTTGGACTAACCCATGCGAAAAACTCTCAAATCCAATTCGGGTAAGTCAAGAGATGAAGTCGGATCGGAGATGAAGCAAGGCATCGATGAACTCCAACCTTGTGCAAAAGACACGGCTCATTCATTATTGATGGAAGAATTGTAAGTATCAAATATCATTCACTCTGTCTTTTGCTACAAGTTACCTTTGCCTTGATCCACATGCTAGAGTGCAATCATATAAATAAAGTTTGCTATAAGACATGAGAAATAAAATCTATGCTAAGAATAATCAAGGAACCATCTTTTTGCTAGCATAGATGAAATCTTATGAACTTTTGGATAACAACCCCTGCTTCAACCATGTTGTATTTTCCCTTGGGTATGTGTCCACTAATATTTTGCGTAGAAAAAAGAGTCTGCTATGTCTATTCAATGAAGAAAAGTGTCATACAACACGATCACAAAAAGTAATCACTCTAAAGAAGTGGATGGACAAAGTTACAGGCCATAAGAACATCAAAGACAGGTAAGTGAATATAACTCACATATTTATATATAACTTTTGTCTTATGTTCTAAAAAATAATAAAAAAAAATGAGCACATGAAGGCTCATGATAAAAAAAACATGTTCCTAGGACAAGTTCCCTTCGGGTATTCTTGGTCACTAACCTTGCAGGAACAAAGGATGAACAATGTCTAAGGACATGGTGATTGCAACACACGATCAGGGACGGTTCAGCATTCACACTTAAAGTGTCAAGTGACAGGAAGGCTCGAGCATGGGGGAGGAAGTTCGACTCCTCTAAAGATCATCCGACATTATTCCTCCTCTACTCAAGCTCCCGTCACTCTGACATGCTGGTTTGCAATCCCTCTACTCACTATTACTTTGTCACTCTAAGTTTGATTGGTTAATAAATGTCATACATCAAAATCAAACTTAAGATATGATAAAATTTTCCATTAGAGAAAAAGTAATAGTGAGCATATGCTAATTAAAATATCCAACCAAAACATTGTGTAGCATAGAAGATACCTTAAGCTCCATGACAGTTATATCTTTGTTTACAATTACTTGTATTCCTTCGGGTATCTGTTGTCAACTAATATTACAGGAATAAAATCACAAGAGGAGCAAAAAGGTCCAAGTACAATTTGAAGAACAAGAAAGAAAGGACGATACAATAAAGGAGACAAGAGAGGAACAAGATACACAAGAGGCCAAATAAGGAAAGCTTCGAGCAGAAGAAAAGGACCACCACAAGGTGTTACGCCATCACATTCCGATATTAAGGTAACATCTTGAGGTAAGTTGTCATTACTAAAGCTTTTCTAAAGTATGGCTTGTTCATAAATAAAGAATCAAACTTGTTAGAGCAACACCTTTGCCTGATCCAACTTCTTTAGCTCAACATGTTTTGTTAGTTGTTCCTACCACCATTTTCTTCATCTCTTAGTCCTCATCTTGTAAGCCAGAATTTTGCTTGCCTTGTTTTGGAAGAACATAATCATAATCATGCTTTTGATGTTTAGATAAGAAAACCCTTCCAAGAGTCAACAAGCTTGATTTGATCTGTCGAATGTTTTAATCACAAACAATCATGCTCAATCTTCCGATCTTGTCACCCAAGTTAGGTTTAAGAAAAGCGTATAATAAATCAATTCTATCTTGTTTGTTGTGCCTATGGTTAGAGAAGAATGAATGAAGTTTTGGTTCTGTTGGTGTTTTCCCCACCAACAGCCCATGCACTTGATCTCTACCTTGATTTTTCAAGTAGGACACATTTTGAGCAAAAAGATGGAGAAGTTTATCGGTCTCTCCAAAATTCAACAAGTGAATGTCTTACAAGCATGCACACTAAACAAGATGTTGTCTACGCTTCACTCCAACTCATAAGACCAGCAAAGAACATGGGTGACGTTGTCCTTCACCATCTCAAGGAGCACAACCGTCAAGATCAGATAATACACTCAAGAAAATGACAAGGTAAGAAGTCTTGTTCGGAGGACTTAAAACACTGAACCCTTCTTTGAAAAGGTAAGACCGGTAGTTATCCACATGCATAGCATATTTATTTCCTTGCATTGCATAATTATTTCCTTTAGCATATTTACATTATAGCACTAGCCTTGCATTTGAAAAGAAAAATAAATATTTGTTTGTTGCATAGACATGAAAAACTCTAAGCCCCATATGAGTAATTTTGTGGTGTGTAACAACCCACAAGGATATTTATTGTGGTGGCATAAAAATAAAATAAATATGCATGCATCATCATTCTTTATTTTGCATAGAAAATCCAAAAATATTAATGCTGCTGGACTACTGTCTTAAAAGGAATAATCCTAATCTTTGGCAACAAGAAGCAACGTGGCTAACCCCTAATGCTTAATCAAGTTCCACTAGCTTTGTTGTCTATTTGAGTTCAGCAGGATCCCGAGGAAGAGAGATATGACACATAGGGTGTCTAACGTTAAAGAAGATCAATCAACCACCATCACTATCTATCTCTACTTCCAACTATCAAAAACATCGAAGACTATGTCAACATCCAGTTTGGGGGAGTGCAACCCCCATGTATCCAGATAAGTATCCTTCTATCTTATTTAATTTTAGTTAGATTTGTTTGCTTTATTAGAAAGATTTAAAAAGGTGCATAATTAAGGAAACCAAATAAATAGAGTCTATATAGTCTTTATTAAAGAGTCTTAATTAGAGTGTGAGAATAAAATAAACTCTGAAGATAATCTCTAGCCTTGGAGATGATGAATAGTTGCTCCGTCGTAATTCCTTTCAAGTACCTACCTTTCAAGCTTAATTTCTCTTGAGCTTTTTAATGCAACTGCTTTGACTTGAAATTTGCTCTGAACCTGAAACCTGTGGGTAGCAAATGCTTGCTCTAAAGTCTAGGTGATTGACGGATATGATATATGAAAGTTTGAGCTGCTGTTTATCTTACTCCTAGTGACACTAAATTTCTGGAGATTTATCTTTTGAAAATTAAAAGTGCACATGATGAGTTCCGGTATGACAGAGTGTTGATTCCTACCACAGCCATATATACATGCTTCTTAGATTAGGAAAACACCTTTTGATATATATAGGCTGCTTTCTTTGCATTGAGTTTGTTCAATCTTTGTCGACCCTTAGAAACTCGTCATGCTGATCATGCACACTCCACTCCACCCACCACACTCTATTCCACTCCACTCTACTCCACTTGCATTATGCTACTTCTACCCTGGAAGTACGCATCCACAAAGCATCCACCAAATATCCACCAAAAATGTTCTACTCCTACCCTAGGAGAGAGCAACCAAAAATATTTCCTATACCCATTCACTCATTCATTGCTAGCCAATATCTTACAAAAGCTCCATTATATTTATTTATCTCTCAAAAGTTATTACAAAAGAGATCTGGGTTGTAGATTAAAAAAAAAGAAGAAAAAGAGAAAGGGAGATGAAAAATGGACAAAAGTCCTACGGGTGAGTAGAGCCTACCTCCCTAAAAAAAAAAAGGGAGATGAAAAATGGACAAAAGTCCTATGGGCGAGTAGGGCCTACCTCCCTAAGAAAAAGAAAGAATAAAGGAGAGTAAAAAAAAAATGGACAAGTGTCCGATGAAAACAATGGGTACTTAGATGCTCGCCTCTCCATAAAAGAAAAAAAATAAAGAAAGAAAAAGATACAACCCAGGTTCTCTATAAAGTTTCCAAATTCAAAAGAGAGAAGATTCCTCAAGGAGCAAAAGTAAGATTTCCCATCATCTATTCTATTCACTTCACTACATGCTTTACTACATTCCCTACTATCTATATTCTATCCACCATACACATGCACCACTTGATCAGTGTGACTTGTAACTTTGGATCCATTGCTTGAATTTACAATATATGCTTAGTAAGTAGATTTAATCTTCTCCCACCTATGAACTCGGATATAAAGCCTTAGATATATGGTGAGAGAGATGAAGGCATAGTGTCCTACTGCCTTATTCCAAAAATACCACATACTATGAGAGAAAGGCAATACAACATTATTGCTAGGGACGAGGTTTGGCGAGCTTTGGCGCAACGGTGACGGCGGGATGCGGCGGTGGAGCTTGCGGACGGCGGCGGCCTTGGCGGCGCGTTTCAGCGAGTGGAGTGGGTGGCGGCGGCTCGGGGAGTGAGGCTAGGGTTAGGGCAGGGCGTTGGGCGCGGCTTTTAAGGCACGTGGGTGAGCGGGCGCGCGTGTCCGGGCCGTACATCGGCGGCGGGCGCGGTGGCCACGTCGCCTCGGCGCTGTCGGCCGACAAGGTGCCGATAGGTTCCCCCCCCCCGTTTTCGACACAGCGACGGGTTTTGGCCTGTGCATTGAGATTCGTGCGGAATTTGGAAAAAGTCAAAACATCAACTTTGTAGAGAATTTCATAAGCTACAAAACACTCAATATGAACTTTTTCTAATTCGGCCTAGATTTGGAGATAAAAATTAAAAACAGCAAGGTCAACTCAAACCATTCAAAACAGAGTTTGAATTCAACTCAAATTTGACCCAAACTGTTGGGCACTATTTGAACCATTTCCAAACCTTTTCACAAGAAACTCATAAAACATCATTTGTTCTACATAAAAAGTACTACCTTTCATCTATAGAAACTTTTTGCTAGAAACCACTCTATCATGCACTTTTGAAAAGAGTTTCAAAATGACTCAAAGAGGTTTGACCTCTAGGGCAGATTTAAAATAAAATTTCTAAATTGAAACTCAAGCTCAAACATGGTCCTAAATTATGTCAAAAATATATCTAGGCACAATCTAGGTCCAAACCATCATTATAACAAAGATCCTATAGTAGCTAGATCAAACAAGCATGAAATGAAGTCAAATCAAAGTAAATGCTACTAACACATGATTATGCATGAAATGATGATCATGATATGCAAATGCTCATGCTTTCAAGATGCTTAACACCTAGGGTGTTACAAATCTTTCCCCCTAAAAAGAATCTCGTCCTGAGATTCGGCGAAACTAACCATTTATGATAAAACTGTGGATAGTTCCTCAAAAGGTATTCATCGGTCTCCCATGTTGCATCATTTTCTCCATGATTTCCCCAAAGGATCTTGTATTGCTTCACTACCTTGCCCCTAGTAGCTCTCTCCTTGGTGTCTAGCACTTCTACTGGTTCCTCATAATAGGTTAGGTCTTGATTTATCTCAACATTCCGAACCGGCACTCGTTCCTCTGGAACCCTCAAACACTTCTTCAGTTGTGATACGTGAAAGACATCGAAAACCTTTCCCATCTCCTGTGGCAACTGCAACTAATAGGCTACTTCCCCTTTAGTGGCAATGATTTTATAGGGGCCTACGAACCTAGGCGCTAACTTTCTCTTTGCTCCAAAACGTTGTACTCGTTTCATTGGTGACACCTTTAAGTAAACAAAGTCGCCAATATGGAACTTAATAGGTCTCCTACGCTTATCCGCATAGCTCTTTTGACGGTCCTGGGCAGCTTTCATGTGTTGTTTGATCACCCTTACTTTCTGCTCATCCTCATCTATCAAGTCAATGCCATAGTAGGGTCATTCTCCGGTCTCTATCCAGTTCAGAGGTGTTCTACATTTCCTCCCATACAATGCTTCAAAAGGTGCCATCTGAATACTGGCTTGATAGCTGTTATTATACGCGAATTCTGCGTAAAGGCAACCATTTGTCCCATGAACTTTTATTGACAACACACACGCCCTTAACATATCTTCTAGTATTTGGTTTACTCGTTCTGCTTGGCCTGTGGTTTGTGGGTGATAAGTGGAACTACGAAGTAATTTGGTTCCTAAGGCTTCCTGTAGGCTCTCCCAAAATCGATTGGTCCAAGTGGATCCACGATCTGACACTATCGATTTAGGTACTCCATGCAAACGAAGTACATGTGAAATATACAGCTTTGCATACTGATGGGGCTCATAATGTATATTGATAGGAATGAAATGAGCCACTTTGGTTAAGCGATCCACAACTACCCAAATGGAATCAAATCCCTTCTGGGTTTGCGGCAAACCAACAATCAAATCCATCGTAATCTCGTCCCATTTCCAATCAGGAATTGGTAATGGTTGCAATAATCCTGCGGTCTTCATATGAATAGCTTTAACTCTGCAGCAATTGTCACATCGAGCCACATGTGCAGCAATCTCCTTTCTCATCTTTGTCCACCAAAATCTGGTTCTCAAGTCCCGATACATCTTGTTACTACCGGAGTGAATTGTTATCTTTGATGAGTGAGCCTCTGTTAGAATCTGTTCTCTCAGCTCTCGATCCTTTGGCACGACAAGACAATCATCATACCAAAGAATTCCACTCTCATCAACTCGAAAATGATCACTAGGTTCTTTTTCTAACTTCTTCTTTATATGTGTGATCCCTTTATCCACTTTCTGGCCCTCAATAATTCGACTTTCAAGCTCATTCTGTTCTTGAATGTTGCATAAGATAGTCGAATGCATAGGAGGGAAAACCTCCATAGATTCGACTTGTCCCAGCAAACAATGTGATTTCCTGCTCAAAGCATCCGCGACAACATTAGCTTTGCCCGGATGATAGTGCAACTCTATGTTATAATCCTTTATCAGCTCTAACCATCTCCTCTGCTTCATATTCAACTCCTCTTGAGTGAAAATGTACTTCAAACTCTTATGGTCAGTATAGACATGACATACATTACCGAGTAAGTAATGTCGCCAAATCTTCAATGCATGTACCACGGCAGCAAGTTCCAAATCATGGGTTGGATAATTAACCTGATGCTTCCTTAGCTGTCGCGATGCATACGCAATGACTCTACCCTCCTGCATGAGTACGCATCCCAATCCTGTACCACATGCATCACAATACACATCAAAGGGCTTCTAAATGTCAGGTTGTGCGAGCACGGGAGCCGTAGTCAACAATGTTCGCAAGGTACGAAACGTTGCTTCGCACTCCGGTGTCCACACAAATTTCTCTTCCTTCAGAACAATCGGGTCATAGGTTTAGCTATTTTGGAGAAATCAGGTATGAACCTATGATAGTATCCAGCTAACCCTAGAAAACTTCAGATCTCAGAAACTGAAACTGGTGCCTTCCAATCCAGCACCTCTTGCACCTTACTGGGGTCTACTGAAATTCCATTCTCAGATAACACATGTCCTAGGAAATGCACTTCCTTCAGCCAAAACTCACATTTACTGAACTTAGCATACAACTTATGTTTTCCGAGCCTCTCCAAAACTATCCTCAAATGCTCAGCATGTTCTTCCTCATTTTCAGAATACACCAAGATGTCATCGATGAATACAACCATGAACTTGTCAAGTTCAGGCATAAACACCGAATTCATCAAACACATGAAATGCGCTGGAGCATTCGTCAAGCCAAAGGACATGACGAGATACTCGTACAAACCATACCGCGTAGAAAATGCGGTCTTGGGTATATCCTGGGGTCTGATTTTAATCTGGTGGTACCCAGATCGAAGGTCTATCTTTGAAAAGACTTTGGCTCGAGACAACTGGTCAAAAAGTATGTCAATGCGGGGTAATGGGTATTTATTCTTCACAGTTACCGCATTGAGTGGCCTATAGTCCACACACATCCTCGGCGTCGATCTTTCTTCTTCACAAACAAGGCTGGACATCCCCAAGGCGACGAACTAGGTCTAATGAAACCCTTCTCAAGCAACTCTTGCAATTGTACCTTCAGTTCTGCTAACTCATTGGGTGGCATTCGGTAGGGTCTTCGGGATATAGGGGCAGTCCCTAGAATTAACTCTATTGCAAACTCAACATCCCTATCTGGTGGCAATCTAGGTAGGTCTTCCAGGAACACATCCGGAAACTCACATACTACCGGTATCTTAGAGATACCAGTTACTTGCAAAGCGGCTGAAACACGGTTAAGGTCAATGGCTTTGGGTAGCAGAATCTGGTGTTCGTGTAAGTGCAATCAACCTCTAATGTGGGTTTTGGCGTTGATGACAATCTAAATAGAGGACTAATGAGATTTATCGAGTTGACAAGCAGGCAACAAGCCAAGAGGATGTTGCAAATCTAAAGGAGGAGTACCCCAATTCGTTTACACAACTGGTACTTCAAGAAAGGAGGTTTGTATTCATTTTACATTTTGAAATTGAGTATAGGGCATGCCGTACTATTAAGAGGGATTAGAATCACTGTGCCAAAGCGTGCAACCAAGTGCTCATTTTCACACCACATAACCTCCAGCTCCAAACTTAGTCAGCTATTCAAACACTTTCTACTTCCCTGTTGACTAAGGCTGAGCGGCGGTGCCGCTCGAGCGGCGGTGCGGCCAGGCGGCGCTGCCGCTGATCATGAGCGGCGGTGCCGCTCGTGATCCCGACCGTTGGGAGGATAGTATTTATACTTTCCTTTTCTACCCCAACGGTCACCTCTTCGTTCTCCTGGCTCACACTCGACAGACAACACCCAAGTGCTCAGCTCTCTCTCCTCCATTGAAGCTCCTCACCCCCTCAAGCAAATCCATCGATTCCTCCATCGATTCTTGAGTGTGAGGGCTGCAAACTTCAATTGGAAGAGAGCTCCACTGATCTTCATCGTTCTAGAGGCACTTGGTTCGCACTTTGGCCGGCGGTTGTGGTCTTTTACTCTTGGAGCTTGCTCCTAGCCGGCTAGTGCGTCGCCCTTGAGCTTGCCAACTTGTGTGGCAGCCTAGGGAGGTTTGTAACACCCTCTTGCATCTAATACATTACCCCACATCTCTAGGATTCGGTTCCTAGACTTTGTGAACGAGGCAAAGAGGCAAACCTTTGTGGTGAGCTCATTCCTTTGTGGAACCTCAACAACGTGGACTTAGGCAAGCCTTGGTGGCGAAATGAACCACGGGATAAATCTCCGTGTCACCGTGTGCTTGATTTACTTTACATTGCAATCATATTGTTGTTGTTGAGAGGATTTAGGGTTTGAGGCCGATCTTTTTGTATACTCTCGATCTGCTTGTTCTAGCTCTTGATCTATAACCTATACCTGTCCAGGAACCAAGGAAAATTATTTGATCTATTTTTCATTGGACAGATTTTGAACTGTGAGCTGACCTTCTTCTGCAGGAGCGGCGGTGCCGCTTAGTGGAGCGGCGGTGCCACTCGGAGCGGCGGTGCCGCTAGGTTCAAGCGGTGGTGCCGCTTGGTAAACTGAAAGCGCTTCGAGTTGATTTTTGAAACAGGCCTATTCACCCCCCCCTCTAGGCGTCCAGCGATCCTACAAGTGGTATTGGAGCCTATTTACTTCGTTGAGCACTTCACCGCGTGAAGTATGGATACCGGAGGTGGTTCGAATCAAGGCGGAGCCGAAGGCATCCACGCCAAGCCTACAGCTTCCAGCAGTGAGCTCTCGTCTTCATCCACTCTCTCGGCAACCACCGATCCGGAGAGAAGAGAAGCAAGGAGACAAAGAAAAGAGAAGAAAGCCGCCAAGGAAGCAAGGAGGGCTGAGCGTGAGAAAGCCAAGAAGCAAGAGGAAGATGCAAGCATACGCTTATCGAGAAGCTCAAAAGAAGAGATGAAAGAAAAAGAATAAGAGAAGCAAGACTCAAGAGAAGAGAAGAAAGAAGCAAGAAAGTGGTGGAACTTGATGCTCAATCAAGTGAGCTATCAAGTAGTTCCGATGACGGTGATGATGATGAGTCCTACGTGCCAAAGAACAAGAAGAATGAGAAGAAGAAGGATGAGGGCAGCAGCACCAACAAGAAGTTTGCCGCTATATCCTTTAACTATTCTTCATATTTGACTAACCGTGACAAGAAGTCTTTCATCAACGTGCCCGCCGGCAAGTTACCTCGTTTTGATGGGACTAACTTTGCCAAGTGGAAGCATTTGATGAGAGCCTACCTTGTTGCTCTTCACCCCGGTCTTTGGGAAATTGTGTGTAGTGGCTTTCAACCACCGGTGAATCCCGAAGCACCAACAAATGAAGAGCTACTCATGATCCACCTCAACGGGCAAGCCACAAGCATACTCTTGAGCTCTCTAGATGGCAATGAATACAATAGAGTGATGAATGTTGGTGTGGCCAAGCAAATTTGGGATACCTTGCACATTGCACATGAAGGGGTTGACAAAGTGAGGAAAGCAAAGATTGACTTGTTGAAGGCAAAGCTCAACCGGTTTGTGATAGTTGAATGGGGAAGGTGCCCAAGAGATGTTTGACCGGTTGATGGTTCTAGTTGGAAGAATTAGAGGATATGGAGATGAAGAACATGATGACCACAAGGTGGTGAAGGTCATGCTTGAAGCCTATGCACCTAGAAATGAGACCGTAGTCACCTTGATAAGAGACAAGAAGAGATTTGAGCACTTCACTCCTAATGATGTGCTTGGAAGATTGCTTACCTTTGACATGCAAAGGGAAGAGGCAAATGAGAGGAAGAAACTTGGTGAGTTGCAAGCCAAGTTGGACGGCATCAAGATCAAAGATGTTGCTCTCAAAGCAAGCAAGTCAAGCAAGCCAAGCACCTCCAACAAGAACAAGGGCTGCAAGCAATCAACCTCAAGTCAAGCCAAAGAGATGAAGAAAATGCAAGAACACATTGATTCTACCTCTTCCTCAAGTGAAGATGAAGATGAAGGAGGTGCTGACATCAATGACATGGCATTATTCATCAAGAAATACCACAAGGCCATGAAAAGAAATGGGTACAAGATGGTGCATAGGAAGTTTCCCAACAAGAAGAAGAGAACTTGCTACAATTGTGGAAGCACTGAGCACTTTGTTGCGGATTGTCCACATGAGAACAAGAACAATAAATACAAGAAGGACAACTCCAACAATGACAAGAGGCAAGATTACAAGAGAAAGGGAAAGAACATGGGAGAAGCACACATTGGGCATGAGTGGGACTCAACTAAAGAGTCAAGTGAGGAGGATGTGAAGATGGCAACATTTGCTATGCAAGAGACAACCTCCACACCGAAGCTCTTCTCCAACATGTCCGACGGTGATGAAGATGACTCCCCTCACATTTGTCTTATGGCAAAGCGTGAGAAGGTACTTTCCAAAACTAAAGCCTCTCCAACCCTTAGTGATGAATCTAGTGAACTTAGTGATAGCTCAAGTGATGATGGGTCTAGTGATGAAGAGTATGATACATTGACCAAGAACCTAGATCCAAAGACCAAAATGTTTATCACTAAGATGATGGAGGATTTAGAGAGTGTCCAAGCCGAGTTGGAAACTAGAGAAAGTGAACTCACTAGACTTGAGAAGCTCTATGTTGACAACAAAGACGCTCTTGTGTTTGAAAGAAGTGAGGTGGCCTCTTTACAAAAGAAACTTGTAAAAGAAAAGGAGGACCATGCTCTCACAAAGAAAGCTACTATTACCCTCAATGAAAAGTATTGTGACTTACAAGAAAAGCACAAGCAACTTGAGGGGAAATATAGTCTTCTTTGGGAGAGCAACTCACATCTCTCATCCACAAAGGACAACTCCACTCCCTCCACAAGCAATGGATGTGGTAAATGTTTCAACCTAGACTTGAAGAGTCATGCCACAAACCTTGCAAACATGGAAGCAATGAAGAAGGAGATTGCTAGGCTCAACACCTTGGTTGGAAAAGAGAAACAAAGTGTCAAGAAAACAGCTAGTGGCAAAGAAACTCAACCAAAGAGGCCACAATACATTGATGGAAGAAATCCTAGAATCAAGGATGGGTTAGGCCACACTAGAGGAGCCAAGACAAATGGAAGAAAATTGGTAAATGGCTATGAGTGTGTCCAGTTCTGGAGCAAAGGGAAGATGAGTACAGATATGCCTATGCACGCATACCATGACCGCACCACACCGGCTCCGAGCAGCAAAGCCAAGCGGCGGTCCGCTAGGGGACGAAGCGGCGGTGCCGCTACCCCTAAGAAAGGGAAGAAAACTCATCGACCTTCTATCCGTAAACAGCCCATCAAGAAGGTTGATCAAGCAAAACAAAGTTGTGCGAAAACAACGAAAAACAATTTGGGCCAATCCAAATAGATTTGCATACCATCCCAAGGCTCAATCAACAAGACAAAGTTTGAGTTCTTGCTTTGTAATCTTGAAGAACAACAGCATGGGGGAGGTTTATGCCAAATATGTTGGCAAGGACAGAAATGTTTATTTGCATACTTCAATTTGGGTTCCCAAAATTCTTGTGACTAACATGAAAGGTCCCAAGGAGCTTGGGGGCCTAAACTTGTGAACTAATCTGTTTTGCGGTGCATACTCCTCCGGTGGATTAAGTTGGGTGCTTGATAGTGGATGTACAAATCATATGACCGGAGAAAGGAGTATGTTCTCATCATACTCTCCTAATGCCGATCCAAATGACAACATTCGATTTGGAGATGACGCTAAGGGAAGTGTGATGGGTCTTGGTAAAATCGCTATCACAACCTATATCCGATGTCTTGCATGTTGAATCCCTAGGATACAATTTGTTGTCGGTCTCACAACTTTGTGGGAAAGGCTACAATTGTCTCTTTACGGATGTTGGTGTGGAAGTCATTAGTAGGGAGGATTCCTCTATTGTCTTCATGGGCAAACTCAAGAATAAGCTCTATTTAGTTGATTTCAACAAAAGTGAGACTAAGCTTGAGACTTGTCTAATGGCAAAATCTAGCATGGGTTGGCTTTGGCGTCGCCGACTAGCTCATGTTGGGATAAGGAACTTGGCCAAACTACAAAAGGACAACCACATCATTGGACTAACAAACATTGATTTTGACAAAGACAGGATTTGTAGCGCTTGCCAAGCCGGAAAGCAAGTAGGCGTACCTCACCCACCAAAGAGCATCATGACCACGACATAACCTTTGGAGTTGATTCATATGGATCTCTTTGGACCGGTTGCCTACCTTAGCATCGGGGGTAATAAGTATGGACTTGTTATTGTTGATGATTATTCTCGCTTCACTTGGGTTTTCTTTGTCTTTGATAAGTGCCAGGTACAAGAGAAGGTGAAAACCTTCATTAGAAGGGCTCAAAGAGAATTTGATCTTCCAATCAAGAAAATGAGAAGTGACAATGGAAGTGAATTCAAGAACACCCAAGTTGAAGAATTCCTTGATGAAGAGGGCATCAAACATGAGTTTTCGGTTCCATACACCCCTCAACAAAACGGAGTTGTAGAGAGGAAGAATAGAACACTCATTGACATGGCAAGGACAATGCTAGATGAATACAAGACTTCGGACATCTTTTGGTGTGAAGCCATCAACACCGCTTGTCATGCAATCAACCGTCTCTACCTCCACAAGAAACTCAAGAAGACCTCATATGAGCTACTAACCGGTAACAAGCCGAAGGTGTCTTACTTTAGGGTGTTTGGGTGAAAGTGTTTCATTCTTAACAAAAAGCCCCGAACCTCTAAGTTTGCTCCTAAAGTTGATGAGGGTTTTCTTCTTGGTTATGGATCAAATGAGCATGCCTATCGTGTCTTCAACAAAACCACCGGTAGGGTTGAAGTCACTATAGATGTGACATTTGATGAATCTAATAGCTCTCAAGTAGAGCAAGTTGATCAAAGTGTTGTAGGAATGGAGGATCCACCTTGTGAAGCTATCAAGCAATTGGCCATTGGCGACATTAGGCCACAAGAAGATGAAGCCACTAAACAGGAGGATCACCAGGATGCTGCTACACCAATTTCCGCTGACGTACTCAATGATAGGGGGCAGCCTACGCCTCGCCGACATTCAGCCAGAGCGGCGGTGCCGCCCTCCACCTCGGCGAAGATCTACTCCAACACCTACATCACCGCTTAGAGCACTTGATCTTGCTGCTATACTTGAAGCTGAGGATGATTATGAAGAAGAAGTTGAGGATGATGAAGTTGATCACCCACGGCTATGACAAACCATTCAACGGGATCACCCCGTTGAGAACATTCTTGGGAGTCTTCGAAAGGGAGTAACTACTCGATCACATCTAGCTGCATTTTGTGAACATTACTCCTTTGTCTCTTCTTTGGAACCTACCAAGGTAGAAGATGCTCTCAAGGATGCCGATTGGTTGCTAGCCATGCAAGAAGAACTCAACAACTTCGAGAGAAACCAAGTCTGGGACTTGGTAGAAAGACCAAAGACAAACATCATCGGCACCAAATGGGTCTTTCGAAACAAGCAAGATGAAGATGGTCAGGTTACAAGAAACAAGGCAAGATTGGTGGCTCAAGGTTTCACTCAAGTAGAGGGCTTGGACTTTGATGAGACATATGCACCGGTGGCAAGACTAGAAGCAATCCGCATTCTTCTAGCCTTCGCTGCCCATCATGACTTCAAGCTATACCAAATGGATGTCAAGAGTGCATTCCTCAATGGTCCTTTGCAAGAGGAGGTCTACGTTGAGCAACCACCGGGTTTTGAAGACCCCAAGTATCCTAACCATGTTTACAAGCTTCATAAGGCGCTCTATGGGCTTAAGTAAGCACCAAGAGCATGGTATGAATGCCTTAAGGAGTTCTTGCTTAAACAAGGTTTTGTCATAGGGAAGACCGATCCTACTCTCTTTACACATAAAGTTAATGGTGATATATTTGTGTGCCAAATATATGTCGATGACATAATATTTGGTAGCTCTAATCATTTGTATGTTGAGCAATTTAGTAGGACTATGACAAAGAGGTTTGAGATGTCCATGATGGGTGAGCTCAAGTTCTTCCTTGGCTTTCAAGTCAAACAAATGAAGGAAGGGACTTTTGTTAGCCAAACCAAGTACACCCAAGACATGTTGAAGAAGTTTGATATGGCTAAGGCTAAGCCAATCAAAACTCCAATGCCAAGCAATGGACATCTTGATCTTGATGAAGAAGGGGCTGCCGTAGACATAAAGGTATATCGTTCCATGATCGGCCCTCTTCTTTATCTATGTGCATCTAGGCCCGATATTATGCTTAGCGTGTGCATGTGTGCTAGATTTCAAGCTAATCCAAAGGAATGTCACAATGTGGCGGTTAAGAGAATCTTGAGATAGTTCACACCCCAAACCTTGTCTTGTGGTATCCCAAGGGTTCCAAGTTCAATCTACTTGGCTATTCGGATTCCGATTATGCTGGTTGCAAAGTAGATCGAAAAAGCACCTCGGGGACATGTCAATTCCTTGGACGGTCCTTGGTGTCTTGGAGCTCTAAGAAGCAAAATTGTGTAGCCCTATCTACCGCCGAGGCCGAGTATGTTGCAGCCGGCGCATGTTGTGCTCAACTACTTTGGATGAAGCAAACCTTAAAAGATTTCGGATGTCATTTCACAAAGATACCTCTTCTTTGTGACAACGAGAGTGCCATCAAGCTCAAGAAATAACCCGGTAGCACACTCTAGAACAAAACACATAGACATCCGTCATCACTTCTTGAGAGACCACGAACTAAAAGGAGATATCGCAATTCGCCATGTGAGCACCGAAAAGCAACTAGCCAATATCTTCACCAAGCCTCTCGACGAGACAAGGTTTTGCGCTTTGCGTAGTGAACTAAATATACTTGATTCTCGCAACCAATCTTGAAATCTGCATGCCTCTGTTTGTGAGAACTAGTATGAGTAGGGAAAATCTTCGAAAAGTTTACTTATTGACTTTCAAATTGTTTTCAAAGCTAGACTCAAAAAGCATGGTCACTGTTTTTGATTGTTGATCTGATCTGGCCATGAAATTTGAGTCACATATGTCTATCTAGCATATGAGGAGAGTCATTTAGGAAGCTTAATTAACTTGCTCGTTCGGGGGAGCGGCAGTGCCGCTTCGGCCAAGCGGCGGTGCTTGCTTCGGTGATTTTCAGTGAAAATCAACCCCAGTCAGATTAGTCGTGGGACCTATTTTCTGGGGCCCACAGCATCTTTCTTTCCTCTCCTCACTCATTCTCTCCACCGGTCCTCTTCTTTCAACCGAGGGTGACAGGGAGGGCGACGGACCGCCGCCGCCACCACTCACCGCGCCGCCGGCACCGCCGCTGTCCGGCGATCTTTGCTGCTTGCGCTTCGCCGCCGCCCGCCGGCCATCTCCACGACGCCGGTGCCACAGCTGCAGGGGACCGCAGCTCTCTCTTCTTCCCTCTCCAATCCTCGGTGAGAAACCCTAACCGCCCCGATCTATGTGTAGTGATGAAATTGGTCTTGGATTTTTGCAATTTGTGATAGAATGAAGGTTCTAGTTAGTGGGAAAATTGTTGGATTGATTTAGTTTGAATGTTGGAGATGAACTCCACCCATGGCATGCATGGGTTGCCTTGCGGCACTGCCGCTTATGGCTAAAGCAAAATGTTTTGCTGCTCATCTTCAACTATATTTCGAACCAATCCCTAGTTCAAATCATGTTGTTTCCCATTATCAAAGAAAATTCATTCAAAATCCAAATCCATGGCAACTTTTATCACTACTTTCATTTCAGTCAAATTTCTGAGATTCTGTTGGAATGGTAGGTAGATATACATGTGTTTTAACTATTGCACAAGATGGTTGTCGAAGAAGTGGCAGGGCAACCTGAGCGGCGGTGCCACTTGGGCGAGCGGCGGTGCCGCTCGGGGCTGATTCAAACAGCCAGCCCACCAACTGCTTCAACCACCTCTCTTATGCAATATTTAACACATATATATATCCATCTCTCACACCAGCACTTCAGTGACTGATCTGGACCCTTTGCATGCATAGATGGAGCACGGTCAAGGCAGTGGAGGAGACAAGAGGAAGGCTTTGGAGAAGCGGTTTCCTCGCAGGGGCAGAGGCAGAGCTTCTACTCCTTCTGGGAGACCTACAGCTGAGCAGCAGCAGGAAAGGGAAAGGGAGTTGAGGCGTGAGTTGAGGTATGGCAGAAAGATTCCTAAGATTGGATGCCCCAACACTCCCATTGACATCTGGACCTTTGATGACTCCTACATGAGAGATTATGAGGAGCAGATCCACTCGAGGAGACCTCCAGATGACATCATAGCCCACCAGAGGATTGACTACTCCACAGGGAGTAAGTTGAGCACTGAGGCTAGGAGGGTGAATCCCTACACCACTCCTAAGGACCTAGAAGTTGACTACAGGTTCTGGAATGTCTTCCATTCTGATTTCTATGCCTCAGCTGTTCTGAAGAAGAGAGAACCCAGCATTAGACAGATGCACTACATTGACTGGGCTCTTCTGAAGGCTAAGGGTGAGCCTGAGATTAACAGGGCCATCAGGGCTTGTGAGAAGCATGAGCTGAGGAACTTGATGGAGTTCCAGTATGACTGGAATGCAAAGATACTTGGACAGTTTCATGCCACCTACTTTCTGGAGAATGAGAACACTATGCATTGGATGACCGAGGGTGTTCACTACTCAGTTGACTTTGTCACCTTCTCCAGATTCTTGGTTTTGGCAAAGAAGCATAGGAAGTTTACTCCCATTCACGCTGAGAAGAAGCTTGATGCTACAGCTGTCAGATACATGTGGAGGGATCCTAGGAAGGCAGATGGGTTGGTGAGAGGGTTGAGCAGCTTCTACTATATTCTCAACAACCTTCTCAGAAACACCATTGATCTCAAGGATGGTGCAGCCTCAAACTTGCATGGTTGGGTGAAGAATTTGCTAGCCAGACTTGCTCCAGGAGGTGAGAGCTTCAATGTGCCTGCATATCTGTGGATGGAGTTAGCTGATGCTATGGATGATGGTAGGAAGAGCTTGCCCTACGCTCCCTACATCATGTATGTGATTGAGAGGGTATCCGGCTTGAGGTTCAACAAGACAGATGAGCACAAGGCCTACAACCTCGAGCGGATCATGCCAAAGAAGCCAGCAGCCTTCAGAGGCACCAGCTAGAGAGGGATACTCCACCTTCACCCCGAGATGTTCCAGAGAGCTCCCATGCTAGAGCTAGGAGGGGCAAGAGTAGCTTCAAGAAGAAGATGACCACATGGATGAAGGCCATGTTTGAGACTTGCACCTACTTGGCAGCGTCCTCGCCACGTAGTTGAGCGTAGGCGCAGGGAGGACAGAGAGCGCGTGCAGAGTCACACCACTTTCACTGTCCCTTCTCCACCTCGCTTTGTACTTCCCAAATTTCGAGTCTGGAGGGTCAGAGGACACCACTTCTGAGCAGGAGCTTGACTGGGATGAGACGCTTGGTGACTTTGTGCGGAGGCAGCAGCAGCAGCCCATAGTCTCCAGAGGATCCACCACCTCGACGCTCGACACGCTTCACCTCTACTACTCACACCTGCCCGGGGCTGGCTGTCATTTCTTCTACTTCGGAGGAGGAGGAGGAGGAGGGTGACGACGAGGAGGGACGAGGACGAGGAGGAGGGCAAAGTTCTTGAGTGACTTGATCTCTCTTTTCTTTTCTCCTTTTTGGTGCTTTGTGCTAAAGGGGAAAAATTAGAGGGGTCAAAACTTTTTCGCGCCTTCGACCGCTTTGTTTACCTTTGTTTAGCATGTCCTAGAGAGTTAGAGCTTGAGAGTAGGTTTCAAAACTATTTGTGAACTTGTAATAATGCGACTTATTTGACTCTCTTCGTATGGTTTATGGACATGTGTTTGATCTGTGATATTTAGCTTGTCATATTCATGCTGTTCATTCATATTTATACATGTTTCATGCTGTGGAATTTCTGTTGGCCGCACCTGTTTTGACAGCGGTGGTGCCGAGCGGCGCGGTGCCGCCAGTCAAAACAGACTGCCGCTCGAGTGCTTAAACTGTCATGTTGCATAACGTATATTCTTCTGACACATTTGTTAGCACTTGACACCCCACAGCAGGCATGGATGTAGGGGGAGGTCCTTACATCACCTAAATGTGTGAAAGTTGACCTTTTATGTCATAATTGAGAATTCAAATCTCACTCACACATCTAGGGGGAGGCCCCACTGCCTAAATATGTGACTCTTGATAATGAGATATCATTTTGAGCATTCAAGGCTCACTCACATATTTAGGGGAGGTACCTACATCCATGGCTCAAAAAATCTCTACTATTTGACTTTCTTTTGTAAGCTCTAATTAGGTTGTCACCAATCACCAAAAAGGGGAGATTGTAAGTGCAATCAACCTCTAATGTGGGTTTTGGCGTTGATGACAATCTAAATAGAGGACTAATGAGATTTATCGAGTTGACAAGCGTGCAACAAGCCAAGAGGACGTTGCAAATCTAAAGGAGGAGTACCCCAATTCGTTTTTTTACAAACCGGTACTTCAAGAAAGGAGGTTTATATTCATTTTACATTTTGAAATTGAGTATAGGGCATGCCGTACTATTAAGAGGGATTAGAATCACTGTGCAAAGCGTGCAACCAAGTGCTCATTTTCACACCACATAACCTCCAACTCTCCAAACTTAGTCACTATTCAAACACTTTCTACTTCCCCGTTGACTAAAGGCCGAGCGGCGGCGTGGGCCGTGGCGGCAAAGGCAAGCTTGATCATGAGCGGCGGTGCGCTGGATCCGACCGCTGGGAGGATAGTATTTATACTTTCCTTTTCTACCCCAACGGTCACCTCTTCGTGCTCCCCGGCTCACACTCGACAGCACAACACCCAAGTGCTCAGCTCTCTCTCCTCCATTGAAGCTCCTCACCCCCTCAAGCAAATCCATCGATTCCTCCATCGATTCTTGAGTGTGAGGGCTGCAAACTTCGATTGGAAGAGAGCTCCACCGATCTTCATCGTTCTAGAGGCACTTGGTTCACACTTTGGCCGGCGGTTGTGGTCTTTTACTCTTGGAGCTTGCTCCTAGCCGGCTAGTGCGTCGCCCTTGAGCTTGCCAACTTGTGTGGCGGCCTAGGGAGGTTTGTAACACCCTCTTGCATCTAATACATTACCCCACATCTCTAGGATTCGGTTCCTAGACTTGTGAACGAGGCAAAGAGGCAAACCTTTGTGGTGAGCTCATTCCTTTGTGAAACCTCAACAACGGGACTTAGGCAAGCCTTGGTGGCGAAATGAACCACGGATAAATCTCCGTGTCACCGTGTGCTTGATTTACTTTACATTGCAATCATATTGTTGTTGTTGAGAGGATTTAGGGTTTGAGGCCGATCTTTTTGTATACTCACGACCGCTTGTTCCAGCTCTTGATCTATAACCTATACCTGTCCCAGGAACCAAGGAAAATTACTCGATCTATTTTTCATTGGACAGATTTTGAACCGCGGAGCTGACCTTCTTTTCGTAGGAGCGGCGGTGCCGCTTAAGCGAGCGGCGGCGGTGCCGCTAGGTTCAAGCGGGCGGTGCCGCTTTGTAAACCGACAGTGTTTCGAGTTGATTCTTGAAACAGCCTATTCACCCCCCTAGTGGGATTTCCCATGGTCTTCTGCATTTTTGGGTTCAACCCTCTCTTGAAGCTAGCCAACTTCTTGGCCTCAGTGTCAACCATGTCAGGAGCATACCTAGACAAACTGTAGGCACAAAAATCCTACTCCCTCAAGCCAAGACACACCGACAAGCCCGAATAGCCGGCTTTACTCGCCCCGAAAGTGTCTTGAATCCGAAGGCGTGCCGACCAATTTGACCTGTTAATTGACAAGGAGGTAACGTGAGATCCGAACATGCCCGGTGAGACCAAGACAGGTTCCGCATGTATGGCTCTAAGGCCATATGTAAAGACATATAGCTATGAGAGCTATCTCGTCGACAAATAATGCATGCATTCGGTAAGCAAACATGAAGATATGATGTAGAAACAGCTGCCGAATAATCATAAAAGATATGTTTGAACAAATAAAATCGATCATCGTGATGTACTATCGTAAAAGCTCTATTGCATAGATCGAATTAATTGTCAACATGATAGATAAAAGAATATAAATCATAAACATCGTTATAGATATTCATGACACGTGAAGAAGGAACTACCCTACGTAAAAACGTTATACGAACCCGCAACACGTAACAACTTAGAAGCATAACCGTGTTCGGCAAGCCTGCCGAATCGGGGTCCATGAAGAAGGAACTACCCTGCGTAAAAACCTATCAGATTAAACTGATCTCTAGTCCACCGGATGACTAGCTCTAGAGTAACCCAAAGATCTCAGATCCACGGGATGACATAGTCATGTCAAGATCTAAACGTATACGAACCCACAACACGTAACAACTTAGATTGATCTAGCTCGGCTACGATGAAAAATCGATAAAATCTAGTGGCGCAATAAGATGAACAATTATAGTGCTAAAAGAAACCAGATCTATAATAAGATAAAGCCGAGACGTCTCAACCTAAATTGGGCAAAAGTGTGTGCAAACATAATTAAATAAACAAATTGAAAGCATTGCAAACACGTGGTAATCTTAATGAATTCATTAGATCTTGCCAAAATCTAATGAAGCCGATAACTAGCTCTTAGCCGACCTTTAGCCCACCGGATGGCTCATGATCGACAAAAGAACCCTCTTGCCCCTCGATAGCTTAAATCCGCCCCGACGATGCTAAAGCGTGAACAAGACTTCTTGCAATAATCTAAATCCGCCGACGATACTAGACATGGTGCAAGGTTGCCGTACTTACAGAGGTCGACCGTCGATGAGTCCTCTTGCAAAGAGATCGACGACACGACCGACTCGAAGGGTGGCCGGAGCCAAGGCACGGCCGGGTTGTTTGTATTGAATTGGGTAGATCCTTTACGCTTGCTTGGGGTCTCATATTTATACCCCGGGCTTATTGAGTCCTAACTAATTACGAATAATAATAACGAAAATATCTAACTAAGATACATTGTCCTCCAAGTCTTCTCGGAGTCATGGGAATTGCATGTGATGTGGGCCCTCGTCCCTCGGATATCTCCTTTGGTGCTCCACGCTTGCCGAACCGTCTCTCGCCAGCTCCTTCTGGGACTCGGGCTCCTTAGCCGAATAACAAATACGGCTCCCGATGCTTAAAGCACTGCAGCTTGCATTTCCTTAGCCGAATAACAGCGCTCCCCGAATGCTACAAAGTGTTGTTGCCGCCTTCGCTAACCGAATGACCTCTTACCGAACCGTCGCGTGCCGGCCCATCTGTCATCCAGGCTCTTACCAAATTTTGGTGTTAACATATGCCCCCTCAATTTTAGAGTAAAAGAGGCTCCTTTTGCTGTAAAATTGACCAATCTGCCCTTTCTCTTGCTCAAAGCAGTACTGTTCTGTAGTTCGTCGCCTAATCGTCCCCTTCCAGAAAACTTGAAACCCTAGATTGCCGCCAGATCTCGATTCAATCTTCTTCATGGATCCCCACAGCTTGGTCCTGGAGGTAATTTCATATTCCCCTCGTTAATTCAGTAACAACTCCAATCTTCAAAATTCGTTTTTCTTATATGCGCTCATTTTTTCCTTAAAGGAGAATGAGGACCAAATTCTGATCTCGACAGAAGCCAACCCAGATATTTATTTCTTGGGCCCTAAAGGCAACTCTGATCCACTTGAATTTATAGAGAAGGAGAGTCAGAGGATTTCCTTCAAATTCGGCGTCTCTCCGAAGAAACAGTGGAAAAAGACATTCAAGACCTGGCCGTTTCCCCCAATTGCTGGATGGCGCAACTGGTACAGGCGAATCTCCTCGGCCAAATCCAGAAGTGAGAATTGGGATATTCAAGACATATCTCAGTGTCTAGAACTGTCTTTATCCAATACCCCAAGAATGAAGATCTACCGATGGCGCAGCTCATTTTTGGTCAAACGCCACTAACTCCTTCATCTTCGGTCATGGCCCAATGACTATCACCCCGCGATGTCTTCATGATAACCGGCCTGAACATCACCGAAGAAGTGCACCCTTGGAAATACCAGTATGGCAGTAACCAAACAGCTATCAAAACTGCCGACCCTTGGGACGAAACATATTGAGTCCTATATGAAGAATGGCCCAGTTGCCGACAAAGAATATAAGGCCTTCCTGAATTTCTGGCTATGTAGATTTGTGTTCTGTGGCAAGTCCAATGAGCCTGTGCTGAATCACATAGTCATGGCCGAAGATCTGGCAGCCAACAAGACAATTGCCCTTGGTAAGTATCTTCTGGGTGCTACCTACCATATGTTGCATCAAATTACCACCCAAATGTTTGAGAAAAAAGGAATTTCCTGTGTGAACGGTCCTTGGTGGTTAGTCCAAATGTGGTTATAGCTGTATATGCACAAATTGATCAGAGTAGATTTGCACTCCTTGTCCTTTCCTTCAGTCAATTATGCTGAGGATGAAGAAGCAATATCCAAAGCTTGTCAGACTTATGGAGAAGCTGCATCTGCCATTACTATCAACAAGAACATTGGCCGCTTTTTCAAGGTCTTCTACAAAGGCTTTGAAGAAGTTCTCTGGTTTCCTTTCGTGAGAATGTGAAGATTTCACTTTTCCTTGCAAATTTAACTATGATTCGGGCTGCAAAGTGATAATCTATCAACAGGGATCTTTAATGCAATCATCAAGCCATGCATCTTGCCTGCAGAATTTCATCATGGAAGGTTGGTGAAGCCTACTTATGAGTTTTACAACCCAAATATGGCAGCAAGACAATTGGGATGTGGCCAATTGCCCCCGAGGTTATTCTTTTCCGAGCCATCAAGCCCGTGGAGACGGTGGATCGAAAGCATCTCGCAAGCTGAAAAGATTTTCAATTTAGGAAAAGATCTACCGTAATACAGGCCTCGATCCTTTTGTCTTGATTGACATTGCACATCCTCTCGTTTCAATCTTGGTGGGAAGAATTGCACGACCATATATTCAACTCGTTGGTTCATCCCTTTGCCAAGCACTCTTGCCGAAATTTGCCACCGATAGTGAGGTGGATCGCCTTTTCTTCAGTTCCTTTCTTGCTCCTTTTCCTTCATCTAAACTTAATTTTCTTTGACAGGACATTGAGCCAACCCTTCCTTCAAGAGAAGTTCGATATTATCCGCCGGACCTCGTCCCAAAATAAGGGTGATGAAGGACTGGCCATGAAGGCTTTCATGAGAACACATATGGTCTTTCTTGAGGAGAAGTTGAAGGATATGAAGAAGAGGAAAGCTTCCACTCATCTGGTCGGTAGCCCCCGGTCCTCTAAGAAGAAAAGATCTCCAAGAATCAAGCAAGTTTCCGTGGTATGCCACTCTTTGTATGCTGCAATGATTGATTTTTACTTTTGCTTAATCCTTTTCTTTTGCCGCAGATTGGCTTTGGTTCAAATATCGCACAAGTGCAAGATAATGCTTCTCCTTTTCCTGACAATCCAGAAATTCAAAAGACTCATGAGAAAATTGGTAATTGTATACTTCCTTTTTCTTTATTTTCTTGGCCGAAAGTATCCAAATGTTTTATTCTGGCCTTCTCCGTATGTTTGGAAATGCAGACAAAATTATTGTTAATCGGACAAAGAAAATCCCTTGAAGGTGAGCCGAATTCTTCTGAGAAAACCCAATCCATGGGGAGGAAGAAAAATCCACGTGCCGAGCCTATCAATTCTAACCATGGAGAGTCGAATCCTCTCTTTGGTGCTTCTTCTCGGGATGATGAGGCTCAATCAAGAAATCGATTAATCCTTCTCAACCATCTCCTATTCGCTTGAGTTCGTCCTCCGAAGAGAGCCGTCCCGAGGGTGACAAGTCGCCTCAAGCTACAAATGTGAATGAGCTTCCCCGATCTCCTCCTATTCACGAGCGCATAGAACATTTTTTGTTTCCCCTCAAATATACAGTTCTTCAAGTACGTAATTTTCCTCGCCTATGTTGACACATTTTCCTCGTTTTGTCGGGGTGAGGATGAACCAAGCATGTCTTTCTTCCTCAAGGATACGCCGAACAAGGAGAAGAAGCCACATCCCAAAGATAGCCTTTCCGAAGCCAACCAAACAAGGCTTAAGGAGATTCTTTCTCTTCTTGATGGGGACGTAGGTGTCTTGGTTCGTAATGCTTCCGGGATAAAAGAATTGGCTGAACTCTTTGACCAGAGATCCCAATTTCTCTGAAATCGCCTATGAATCGTATTCTCCATCCGGATCAACACATTGTTGCCATCAAACTGGCTAATGAGCATTCCACTCAAAATCATCTATGCTTTGCCGCTATGGAGATCACGAAGAAAAGTACTGCTGAACTATACTCCAGATTCAAATCTGATAAAGAGCTTCTGAACCAACTACAAACTGAATTGGATAGTGAAGAAAAGAAGAAACTCTTGCTTGAAGAACAGCTAGCAGTCCGACCAAGTCAATTGAAGAAAAGAAGAAGAAAATAGCTGGTCTTCCGTGAGTCTTTGAGTTCAAACTAAGGCAAAAGAATCAAGAAGAACCATGAAGAGCATCAAAGATTCAAAGCCAAAGTTTCCAACCCGCAATTTTAGAAGAAGATGATAAGAAGGCTTTAGCCGAAGCAAGCTCTCTTCAAGCCTTAGTCGTTTCGATATGAAAGCCTTTCTGAACATGTAATTTTGTTGAAACTTCTCCCGTTTGGGTGCCAAGTATCAACTTGATATTTTGTAACCGATGTTCGGTTGCGACTTTACCTTCCGTTACGCTTGTATTGAATGTTTTCTCTTAACAAGCCTTGCCGAACAAAGTAACTCCAAAGAAAATCGTCAACTTTTATTGCCGAGAAAATAGGTACACGCTTTCTACCGAATGTATCTAAACCCACAATCCCTTGCATTCGGCAATGTTTTCGTAGCGTACTTTTGAAGCTCTTGAATAAAGACTCCCTTTGTCTTTATATTGATATTGTTGTTTTATATTTTGCACTAAAGGCGACATAACAATATTTATGCCTACTGTTCTCCAATTCTATGGAGCATTTTTTTACGCTAAAGGCGATGATTTTCACATCGGCTATCTCTTATGAATAGAACAAACTTTCTTTGCCCAAGAACTAATAAACCATACGTGTCGGCCAATCATATCTTGCAATAGTTGATCCTTTAGAAGCCGACACGTAATCTTTCCCCTTAGAAATTACTTTGTAAGAGCCGACTATCTCGATCGTCGGGTCTTTATAACGAGTACTTGGACCTTCTTCCCATTCTCTTCCCGAGAAACACTCCACGCCTTCATATTCCCGAACGACGGCTCAAGAGGCTGCAATGCTTACCGAATCATCGGCTTGCACTATCTCGACATCATCACCGCTCCATTGCATGAGGACTTGATGCATGGTGGATGGAACGCAAATAGCTTAGCATGGATCCAATCTCCTCCAAGTAATAAGTCAGGGACCCCTTACTATCGACCACAAAGAAGGTAGTGATCAAAGTCTTTGAGCCGATCATCAACTCAACGTGAACGGCTCCATGGGTATCCGGGGGATTTCCAAAGAAAGTCCCCGAGCACAATGTCTCGTATTGAGCAAATCCTCTTTGGTCATCCCCACTTCACGAAAGTTGTGTATGGCATAATGTTGATTGCGGCTCCCACAACGAACATATGAGTCGAGGTTTTCCATTAACATATCCCTTCGTAAAGAGGCTTGGATGGTTGTGCTTCCTAGGCACTGCCAAACACGCCTTGTCTTGATAGAGCCAATCGGTCCTAGGAGATCAACCATCTCTTTGTTGTCAAAATCAAAATAGACCTCTTCATCCGAATAGGCATCTTGTTCCTCCGGATCCACGGTAGCTTGTTCCGTAGGTGCTGCAAACTCTATTGGGATGTAGAACACCATGCTAACATCTCGCGAACGCCTACTCGCCGAATACTCTTCTTACGAAATGACCGCTTCCCGAAGTTTTCTTCTTTGGGCGCCATACCGCTTTGCGTTCGGCTGTTGCTTCTTTGAGCTCCTTGTTTCTGAGACGTTGGACTCTTCTCTTCTGGCTCTTCCTCAGACCAGGAGGGCACCACTGTACCTTTTGCCACACATACTCTTGAGGAGAGCCCATGTCATCATCAGAATCCTCCACATCAGCCCATGCTTGATCTCGCAATCCTTTTACCGACGTGAGGTGTACTGTCTTTTTTTTTTTTATGCGCCGATCATCCTCTAGGAAGCGTGCCCCATCTTTCTTGGATGGGACGGCGGTTGACTCATGCCCCTGTCGGTACCCATGGTATTGCTCACATTGCATTCGGGGGCAATTATTTCTAGCGGCGACTTCAAGCCTTCATTCCAAAGAATGTCTAAAGAAAGGACAATCCCAATGAGACTCCTCTCGCTCCTTCATGTACTCCGCTTGTTCCCGGTGGTACATCTCTTCTTCGTACCTCTGTTGTTCCCTGGCAAGCTGCTGATCTCTACGATATTGTTTCTCTTGTTTGCCTTTGCCACTTGTTCAGCGGATACTGAGATGTCACCCTTGGTTTGGAGGTTTCCCTTTCTGCTTGCGCTATTTGGGAACCGAACACGATGCTTTCTGAGCTCCACACTAGACACTTGCCGACTAGGGTCAACCGAACCGCATTGCTTTGCCCTTTTCGTAAGTCGGACTTTCATTGGGGCTTTGCCTTTAGGATCACCGCGTAAACCATGTACGAATCAAAAGCAACCATGTTTGCGGGGAAGGGCTCTTTGTCCACCTTCATATTGTTGTTGAAATTGAGGAGACCCCTTTGTATGGCCCTCTCGAATCTGCCGTTTAAAGATTCGGCAAAGGATGTTGTGAGTGATCATATCATGGAAGCCACAATATCTGCCGATCTTGACCCAATCTGACGCTTCATAGAATGATTATCCGTAGCTTGATGCGTCCTTCCTTGACCAAGAACTCAAAGAGCTTTTCCGACTTGGAGACGTCGAAGTCATATGCCCCTTGAGTGTCTTCATCCGTGGCTGGTTGACCCGGACAGGTTCCTTGCCCCAAGCAAATTCGGCAACCGCTACATCCTCCCCGCCATCATCATCATCTTCTCCCTCTTCCGAAGTGGTTGTATGTCCGATAAGACACGTTGCCCCTTTCCGAAAAACGGGTATCCTTCTTGATGCTCGAACTCGAGTAGCCATGAGTGATAAGCGCCTTGAGAGTTGTCCTAGGTCATCAAACTCCATGCCGGCTAGCTTTTCCCCGATGGCCGGGTGCATTCCCGAACGTACCACGGCCCAAGAATCGATGGTCCGGCAAGTTCAAAGAATAGCAGAATTCTTTGTCTCCCTGAACCTACGCAAGAACTCTTGTGGTGTTTCATTGTATTTCTGTGTCAACCCCATCAAGTCGACGAGCTCTTTCTCATTGAAACCGCTGTAGAAGTATGAATGGAATTTGTCCTCCAGCTCAGACCAGGTTCCAACAGAATTGGCCGGCAATGTAGCAAACCATGTGAAAGCCGGCCCTGTAAGGGATGATGGGAAGAAGCGAATCCTCCATGCTTCATCATTGGCAAGCTCTCCCAACTGAATCAAATACCGACTGATGTGTTCGGTAGTAGAAGTGTCGTCCTGCCCAGAAAACTTGGTCAAGTCGGTAGGAGGCTTCAGTCTTGAAGGAAGCGCCACTCTGTTGTACCAATCAGGATATGGTGACTGATACATATAGGGCCGATTCTTGGGCTTGATCCCAAATTGGTGTTGCATCATATCGGTCATCCTCGCTAGGAGTATATCCATGTTTGAATTCTGAGGTCCATGAGATTGTCCTGACTGTCCAGCTGGCCTATACCCAGGATTTGGCATAGCATGAATTGTGGAATAGTCAACAAACTCTATGTAACCAGGGCCAAAGGGATTTCTCTGTAACCCACTGGCCATTGGAGCTATCGAGTAGGTGTTGTATGCTGGAGGATTCCCAGGTGCACCGAACGCCGCTTCTCCATGAGTCTTGGCTCCGGATCCCTCTGGTTTTTCTAGTGTCTTGTTCTCTCCTCCAGATTCCTGACTTACAGCTCCTTTCTTTGGTGGTGGCTTAGGCGTATGTATGTATCTTAGCCCTGAAAGCTCACCAAGCCGAGCCTCAAAGTGTTGATCAAACTCGGGTCCAAAGCTGGCCTTCATGATATCGCGGAAAGTGTTGAAGAACGCCGTATTGTGATTAGTCATTGCACTTCCCACGGCGGTGCAAACAATCTCCTCCATCCGACGGATTTTTTCAAGACTTGGTTCCTCATCTTTCTTTCCTCGCCCCCCTCTTCCTCATCGGATACTTGTTGAGCATATCCCTTGTCACCGGCATCAATATCTTTGGAAGATCCGTCTTCTGGATGATTGTACCGCTCTTTTGCTTGGAGAAGCATGACATGCACTTTCGCAAGAAGGCTAAGCACATTTCTCTCACCATGGCCTCCGTGTCGGAGGCAAGTCATCCATCTAGACTTGGATGACTTTGTCCTTGTCGGCGTTAATGCGGCATCGTGGTTTGATCTTGACGTGTCCCACCGAAGCGTGCCAAAAAGTGTGTAGGCACAAAAATCCGACTCCCTACGCCGCACACAATCGACAAGCCGAATAGCCGGCTTTACTCGCCCGAAAGTGTCTTGAATCCGGCGCGTGCGTCCAATTTGACCTGTTAATTGACAAGGAGGTAACGTGAGATCTGGAACATGCCCGTGAGACCAAGACAAGCTTCATGTATGGCTCTAAGGCCATATGTAAAGACATATAGCTATGAGAGCTATCTCGTGGACAAATAATGAATGCATTCGATAAGCAAACATGAAGATATGATGTAGAAACAAATAAATAATCATAAAAGATATGTTTGAACAAATAAAATCGATCATCGTGATGTACTATCGTAAAGCTCTATTGCATAGATCGAATTAATTGTCAACATGATAGATAAAAGAATATAAATCATAAACATCGTTATAGATATTCATGACACGTGAAGAAGGAACTACCCTACGTAAAAACGTATACGAACCCGCAACACGTAACAACTTAGAAGCATAACCGTGTTCGGCAAGCCCGCCGAATCGGGGTCCATGAAGAAGGAACTACCTGGCGTAAAACCTATCGATTAAACCGATCTCTAGTCCACCTGGATGACTAGCTCTAGAGTAACCCAAAGATCTCAGATCCACGGGATGACACGATCATGTCAAGATCTAAACGCATACGAACCCACAACACGTAACAACTTAGATTGATCTAGCTCGGCTACGATGAACAGATAAATCTAGTGGCGCAATAAGATAAACAATTATAGTGCTAAAAGCAACCAGATCTATAATAAGATAAAGCCGAGACGTCTCAACCTAAATTGGGCAAAAGTGTGTGCAAACATAATTAAATAAACAAATTGAAAGCATTGCAAACACGTGGTAACTTAATGAATTCATTAGATCTTGCCAAAATCTAATGAAGCCGATAACTAGCTCTTAGCCGACCTTAGCCCACCTGGATGGCTCATGATCGACAAAAGAACACTCTTGCCCCTCGATAGCTTAAATCCGCCGACGATGCTAAGCGTGAACAAGACTTCTTGCAATAATCTAAATCCGCCTGACGATACTAGACATGGTGCAAGGTTGCCGGTACTTACAGAGGTCGACGGGTCGATGAGTCCTCTTGCAGTAGATCGACGACACGACTGGACTCGAAGGGTGGCCGGAGCCAAGGCACGGAGCCGGGTTGTTTGTATTGAATTGGATAGATCCTTTACAGTTGCCGGGGGTCTCATATTTATACCCCGGGCTTATTGAGTCCTAACTAATTACGAATAATAATAACGAAAATATCTAACTAAGATACATTGTCCTCCAAGTCTTCTCGGAGTCATGGGAATTGCGCATGATGTGGGCCCTCGTCCCTGGATATCTCCTTTGGTGCTCCACGCTTGCCGAACCGTCTCTCGCTCAGCTCCTTCTCGGACTCAGGCTCCTTAGCCGAATAACAGCGGCTTCCCGAATGCTTAAAGCACTGCAGCTGCATTTCCTTAGCCGAATAACAGCGGCTCCCCGAATGCTATAGTGTTGCTTGCTGCCTTCTCGCTAACCGAATGACCTCTTACCGAACCGTCGCGTGCGGCCCATCCGTCATCCGGGCTCTTACCAAATTTTGGTGTTAACACAAACCGTTAAAAGCCCGTAAGTACTGCTCATGGTCTTGTTGTCCCGACCGAGCTTAATGAACTCTCCCAACTTCTTTGCCAAGGCACCCGGCAGTGTATGTATGTGTCACGAAAAAGCTATCAGAACCGGAACCAAGTGATTGGAACATTGGCGGGAAAAGTAGCACGCGGTGATTCTTCCACCATATCCCCGTTGGTCCTTCCAAAGTAAGTGCGCCGCGCATACTCGCCTTCGGGTCTCGCATGCATTCACCAAACGAAACTTCTCCTCTACCGAGGTAAGCCATTCCTCAGCCTCCATGGGTTCATTTGCCACAGTGAACTTTGGTGGTTCCGTGGCCTTAAAGTCCTTGTACGACTGGAATCCATCTCTATCAGCACCACCACGGCCTCCTCCCTGCTCAGTGTTGCGTGAGATGTTACGCAACCTCTCCCAGAACTGATCAAAGAACTGCTCCTGGTTCACTGGAGGTGGCTACTGTCGATCTCCCCAAAGACTTTGATCGAGTTTGTGGCATCTCGCATATTTGAATCAACAATAACCATCGATGATATTGTCCAAAGTATAGATATTGAATTTAAGTTACGCTGAATTTATTGAGAGAATAAATTCATCCACAATAACAAAAATAAAAACTCAATACGGTCTTTCATCAACATCACGGTTATGTCAACGCAATATGTGTACCAAGATTTCGCAACAACGGCAACAAAATGTTGCACAACCGGCATGATTTCGCAATTGACAACTGTGCCGCAATTACCATAAAACCGATCACAATATAGGGCACGAACTAAATTAAGGTCTCGACTGATACAATAAGGTCTCGAAATTAGTACGAATCCAAGTCTTACATGCTGATAGTCTCACGAATTAAAAAGGAAATTACATGGCATTAGTGGCACTACACCGCTCGGCTACAAGTGTGTCTCAACTAGATCGAGGTCTACGTGCTAACATCTAGCCGAATCTAAACGTGGCATCACGGTCATCTACTCCCGTGAAGTACGAGAAGTGGGGTCTCCATCCTGGTCCTCTCCAAATGGCCCGGTCTTTATTTGTTGCACTCTCTAGTCCTCGTGATCGCCCGTAAGCTCCCGATGCCGACGTGCATTGGTGAAGTCATCTACCGCTCACGCTGCGCCCCCAATGGTGATGGAGAGACGCTCGTCCGGTAGCTCATACACTTCGCATCCTCTTCATACTAGCTCGAGCCTCACGCAGCTCCTCCCTAACACGGGTGGCCTCTCGGCAGTAGCATCCGGCCGCGGTCCGTCATAAGTTCTCCATTTAGCTTCGTAATAAAGAAACATAGCTCTCATGGCTGCCATACCAACAACTCCAAGTCGCCGCTCTCCTCGGCGGCGCGCCTGGGGAAACATCGCGGCGAGGGCCGCCAAAGAAGGGCAGCTCCACGGTCATCGTCATCCGTCCAACACTCCCATGGCCGCAACCCGGGCGGCCGTCCATGCATCCGGGCCCCGCCCAATGCACCGCCAGCCGGGCTAATAGGGGTCCACCGGATGTGGCTGCACTGTCACCTCCACTGAAATCCATGGCACCTCTCCTCTTCCATGGGTGCGCCTCCACCCGTAGATGGGCTCCTGGCTGTACCCAAACCGACCGCAAACGCCTCCCACAAAGCAAGGCTGGTGTCGCCCAAATCGCCGGGGGTGAATAGGGCTCAAGTAATGGGCCATCTGTGAGCAAGATTTAGGAGATAATGTGAGATTGAGAAACAATAGTCCAGTTTTAACCAAATTAGGGCAAGTACTAATTAGGGGAAAAGATGGAAAATGCATGAATGCCATGATATAAAATTTTAAATATGATGCATGAACGTTTCCTACGTAACTCACGGAATAGGAAAGAGATTTCTCTATTCGTATTAATGGTGGCATCCTACGATCTCTCAAAAAGAAAATAAGACGTGACTAGTCGATCTACACGCATTGCGCTGTTAGTGTACCTGCAAAATCATTTCAGCCCACAATATATTCATGTAATGCAAGAAATTAAATTGCATATACCTGCTTCGTCAGGTCCACCCGACGGCATCGCACACCATGCGGAAAAACACATTTTACACCCAGCACACCTGTGTACCCATACACAAGTCTACGGGGGCACTACCCGACCATGGAGAGCTCTCAAAAATCATTTTATTTCCCCCTAGACCGGCGGTTATCCGATCATGCTCTCACAGCTCTCACACCATTACCTTGGGCGAGAGGCATTGAATAACCCTTACCCGGGCGAGAGGTATTTCGATCCATTCATGACCACTCAAGTGAGTAGCCCGCACTCATGGCCGCACGGCAACCAATCACAAACAACAAAATATGATGCAATACCCATTCCCGCTTAGCCAAGCCACCGACCGCCCTTAATTGGGCATAAAGGGTATGACCAAGGCACTACTAATTTTGCAAATCTTTTACTCACACCACTTAAAAGATTTTGTTTTTCGCAAACTTTTCGCAAAGGATTAGTGGTTCATTTTAATTTAAATACCGGTCGGACTTGTAATTACCGAACTAAGCTCGATGCCACCGTGATGAGAGCCGACCAATTTATAAGAAATCAAGTATAATTAAGCGATCACCAAGCAATCGCAGTCTACACTTGAGTCCATATAAACCCGGTATTCCAAAAATCTCGCAGTGATTTCAAACTCATCAACAACACAACAGATCGTTGAGCTCGGTAGTAAAATCTGCAGGTATTTCAAAACCGAATTCGATATATTAAACATCGAGTCACGAGGTATAATTTATTACAAACTCGAGTTCAAGTACGGAAGCGGTAGTTTTGAAAACCAAATAGTCTTTTAGCGAAAAACAAATATAGGATAGTGCCAAGTAGATAGTCATCCCCGCAACAAAGATGAGACGAGGGATATAGAATTGCCTTGCCCCGGCCTTACTCTTCATCAACGAGAAATGTAGACAAGTCTTACAAGAACCATGGTACACATGCTCACCCGCAACAATGAGAATAAAACCCCGAGTACAAAATACTCAGCTAGACTTACCCGTCCAAAATAAAATAAAAGACTCCAAGGATCATGCTAGGCTTTATCTGGAGTTTAGCTGACTCACGTTATTTTCGAACATAAAGTTGATTAGTGAGCCTACTCATACTACTTGTATATTCTCCAAGTTAAAAGGGTACTTATTTAGATACATAACCATAGATCCTGTATAGTCAAGATTAATCATTGCTCAAGAGAATAAATAACAGCATAAGTAACTTGATCAGAATTATACGAGCTGCAACATGATAAATAACATATGTTGTAATAATTAGACTACATTGTCGTGGAAGCATCCCGGGTTCTCACTATCCAGAGAGATGGCGATTCGAATCGATTGCAAACCACCGGCGAATACCCCGCCATAAACCAGTCTACTTTGCAAAGGCGGACCCAATCACTCCCGGATGTTACGGGGCGTAAAGTCTCGGTCCCGCCGGCTACCCCCTCCTTCTCGGGCCGCCAAGTGAGCGAACAACAAAGACGACGCTTCGTGCGCATCTTCTTGCGCCCAATCAATTCCCCCAACTACCATCACCAAAGGAGGAGCGATACAGCGTGCAAAGCCGGCCCCTAACATTCCCATGAGCTTCGTGGCTCACGACCCCGCGGAGCCTACTATATGGACAGGTACTTTCAACTTCCGACCACAGCCCGACAAAGTATGAGTCCTTAATCGACTGGATGGAATGACCACAATATCCACCCAATCTCACATGTTTTATTTTATCAAGTTCTCAACAGCAGCTTGACAATCACCCATGTGATTGTCCACAACACTTTCCTCAAGTGACCGGAATCACTGTCTACTGCAATCATGATACTGAGCATTAACCTAGACCTCTATAATAGGATGGGCAACTTTCAACAAGGATCATAATGCATCAACGGTTTCAACCATTTTCCTAAACTTAATGCATGAAACATATAAAGGACGCAAGTCAAATTAATTGGAGAAAGTAGGAAAGTCAGAATGCTCCGGGGCTTGCCTCGCAGGAACGTCGCTGGAACGTGCTCTGGACACTCAGTCGGTTCGTCTGTCGACCCTTCTCCTTCGGTGACTCCTCCTGACTGCACTCCTAGATGGAACAGCTCCCCCGGTTCCTCGATCAGCTCCTCCAACACTTCCCCCGATCCTGAGATGATGCATATGATGGAGAAAAGAGATGATTACAATTACATGAATATCAACTTGCATAAAGTAATATGTATATGATGGATGGATGTCTCATGATGCACGCTATTAATAAGTGCATATCTCTTCTGTAGAAACACAATTAATTCTACACAAGAAACCCTAATAACCTACATCGATCAAACACCCTAACGTACTAATCCACAGAAAATGGCAGCCCGACATGTTGTCACTAAAACAGTCACACAAGGAGTTCTACAACTCCAAATTTAGTGAACTAGGACTCTATGGAAAGCTAACAAAATTTCCTACAAAACATTCCACATCACCCAGAACTGAATCTGAACCTAACAGCCTCGAAATTAGAGAAAACAGAGGCTCTGTCTTCAACTCAAACCTAACTTACAACCTTCATAACTTACAAACTACTCATGCAAACCTTATCAAACTTGACCAGCAGGTAAACCAAGTAATTATCTATCAAATAAATCTACTGGACAAGCCAAAGAATAAATTAAAGCACATGAAATGATATGCCCTATCAAACACTACACATGCACACTATAAATATATAAAATGCTAAGAACAAGAAAATGTCAAAACTGCTAAGCTGACCAAACCAAGCTCACTAACAGATCCTATTCATGCTAGGAACACATAATAAAAATATTAACACACACTTCCTTCATATAAACATGTATTTCTAGTCTATTTCCCATGCACCATAAATATGATAAATACATAACTACTTCAGAAAATTCTACAAAAATTACCAGGGCATCTTACTGACATGTAACAGCTACCATAAAAATTTCATGGCAAGATTATGCCTACACTGCTCTACACAAAAATGACAAGTTGACACCAAACCTACGCATGAAAATACTTTGTACTATGAAAAGTGTCAGACAACAGATTTCTGAGTATGATAAGCTTCTAAAACCTACCAAAAGCAAACACACCAAATCTCACATCCAAAACCCTAACATTTATTTTTCTATGAATTTCTAAAGATCACCTTGCACAAAGCACATAAATAGAAAATCACATTTCTTCTACAGAACATACTATGCATGATATTTTTCCTGGATTCTACCCACAAAAACAAGCATATTTTGTACAGAAAGCATACTTTTATCTTGCACCAATTAAAAGATATGATTTTCCTCAATTTCCATGCATTTATGGCCATAAATAAAACTCTATATAAAAGTTCTCAGAAAATAGGGTTTCATAATTTTATACTGTAGCCTATCACCTAACAAGCATGACAAAATTTGTCCCACTCAAAAATTCATCCAAATGACCAAGTTATGAATTTCTAAAGCATTTCATTCAAAACTGGAAAAACAGAAAAAAGAAAAGGAAAAGAAAATCGGGCGGGGCCCGCCTGTCAACAAGACAGAACAGGGCACGGCGGCGGGCGGCGGATCGGCGGCGGAATTTCGCCGGCGATGACCAAACTAGGGCAACCGGCTAGCCTAAACGCATCTACGCGATGAGAGGGTCACGATGGTGCCCTTTGGTTTGCACCGAAACCGACCGTAACGACGACGACGGGCGTGCGGCGGCTCAGCGGGCGGTGCGGGTGACGGCAGACCGCCGTTCTCCGACGAAAGACGGCGAACCAGCCGCGTTCCCGACTCCCCTAGACCTAACTAAGACATGCAAGCAGGTTTGGGACTCAACGGAGCAACGACGGCGACAAACCAAACGCGACGGCGGCGACGCTCACGGGCAGCACGTCGGCGACGACGCGTCCCGGTGAAATGGCGGCTGGATCTACTCAACCACCTAGCTCGAGAGCTCGAGCACCTCTAGGTGACTCTAAAACACGAAAAAGCACGGCCTAAACTCGATCTACGAGCTCCCGCGGCAGCTTGCCCCAACGGCGGCCATGGCGGGCTCGCCGTCGGGCGCTCGGGCGGACGGAAATGGGGTCCTCACCGCGGTTTTTACCTCGATTCGTCGATGGCTTTGCATAGCATGTGATGGAGCGGAGCTAGGGACGAGGTTTGGCGAGCTTTGGCGCGACGGTGACGGCGGGATGCGGCGGTGGAGCTTGCGGACGGCGGCGAAGGCCAGGGCGGCGCTTTCCGCGAGTGGAGTGGGTGGCGGCGGCTCGGGGAGTGAGGCTAGGGTTAGGGTAGGGCGTTGGGCGCGGCTTTAAGGCGCGTGGGTGAGCGGGCGCGCGCGTATCCGGGCCGTACATCGGCGGCGGGCGCGGTGGCCACGCCGCCCGCGCTGTCGGCCGACGAGCTGCCGATAGGTTCCCCCCCCCCGCTTTCTGACACACGTAGACGGTTTTTGGCCTGTGCATCGAGATTCGTGCGGAATTTGGAAAAAGTCAAAACATCAACTTTGTAGAGAATTTCATAAGCTACAAAACACTCAATATGAACTTTTTCTAATTCGGCCTAGATTTGGAGATAAAAATTAAAAACAGCAAGGTCAACTCAAACCATTCAAAACAGAGTTTGAATTCAACTCAAATTTGACCCAAACTGTTGGGCACTATTTGAACCATTTCCAAACCTTTTCACAAGAAACTCATAAAACATCATTTGTTCTACATAAAAAGTACTACCTTTCATCTATAGAAACTTTTTGCTAGAAACCACTCTATCATGCACTTTTGAAAAGAGTTTCAAAATGACTCAAAGAGGTTTGACCTCTAGGGCAGATTTAAAATAAAATTTCTAAATTGAAACTCAAGCTCAAACATGGTCCTAAATTATGTCAAAAAATATATCTAGGCACAATCTAGGTCCAAATCATCATTATAGCAAAGATCCTATAGTAGCTAGATCAAACAAGCATGAAATGAAGTCAAATCAAAGTAAATGCTACTAACACATGATTATGCATGAAATGATGATCATGATATGCAAATGCTCATGCTTTCAAGATGCTTAACACCTAGGGTGTTACAGCAGCGTCGACGGGTTAAATCAATGTCAGTTAAAACACCGTCGGGTGTAGTTTTACTCCCGGTGATGATGTAGATCACTTTGGTGTGCATCTTTTCGGCAAAGGGTATTCGACATCACCTTTGGGTGAAAACTTAGACTCGGCAATGATTTCGCAAAATTCAACGGCCGCCGACAGTTCTCAACTCGATCGGGCTGACCATTTGCACCAATCTTTGGCGCATTTGCTGCCACGTCCTCCGTACAACGGCAATCGACTCAACCACGACATCTCGCCTATTTAAACGGCAAGGGGGACGCTGTGTTTTGCACCCAGTTTCTCCTATCTGTTCTTGCATTCTTGGTTCATCCAGTAGTTCCTACCCTCTCCTCAAAATACAGAGGGCTTAGTTTTGAATTTTAGTGTCATGGGTTTTGGATCTAGGAAATCTTTTTCTCCTTATTTTCCTTGTTCTTCGTCCTCGATCTTCTTTGCTAGCAGTACTTTCCAGTTCCACATACATATGGCCTTTCTTTGGGAGAAAGCCCTCCACATACAGATATGCCTAGTCTAAAAATATGGTTTACAAAAAAGGTGCTAGAAGAGTCTTCTTGATGATAGAGAGACACCGAAGCTTGCGCTTACGTGGGGGGCCATGATTCAAGATCGAACTCGGACTCATATTAAGAGTCCGGAGTCCTTGTGCTTTGGGGTGGAATTGTCCAACCAAAACCCCGTGCACATGGGCATATAGTATCTGAATCATATGGTGCATCCATGGAAAAACAATCCCCATTGGACCAAGTTCTTTGTGATTTCATCCTCGGTCCAATGGTCAAGTTTGGGCTGAAGATGAAGCTCTTGGTGAATCTCATCCTCCAACCTCCTTAGTCAGTGCATGTAGCGGCCTCGCCACTTCTTCGATCCCGCATGGGTGCTACAAGAGACTTACTGAGGTGGTTAAATTTTAATGTGTTTGTACACTTTGATTGTAGCATTGACCTATCGTGAATTGGTCTTTATTACCGTATATTTAGTTTTATGTAAGGTCTTTGTTATGGAAAAATATGTAATGTAAGGTCTTTGTTATGGAAATATATGTAATCAAATTTCTTATCTGTTGTATTTCTGCTCATTATGAATGTTGATTGTCTCTTCGATATCTTTGAGTTCCTATTTTTTACCCTTGATCAAACATAATAAAGACGGTTGCGTCAATGAAATATATCTTGCATTGTGAGAAAAATACAAATGATATCCAAATCCAATGTGAATAAAATAAAGTTATATATGTAACAAAAAAAAAAACGAGATAATGAATTTTATTCACATCCATATCCCCTTAATATCACTAAAATCATTCAAAACAATATGCTTTGCATAGAACGTGATATGGTATCCAAATTGCGTGAAGCATCTACTCGTACATATGCAAAGAAGATCGCAACAATGCATGCATGCAAACGAAGTGAAGTGACAACACTTTGAATTCACCGCGGATACATACAAACAACCGGTAGTGATATTGTATTCACTTTGCCGGCTCCATTCAAATAACCGGTAGTCATGTTGTTATCACTACCGGGTATATCTTAATACCCGGCGGTGATGTACCTACATTGATCAACTGCTATAAATGAAAGGCGCCCGGCCGCATCCACACACATACCAAGCACGCACCCACGAGCTCCGGTCACTCGCACGCGAAATCCACTCAGCTCTTTCACTCTCTCTCTCTTTCTAAGAGAGATTTGTTCATGGCTCCGGGGATATTACATTGGTAAGGATATTTTTTTCTTGTCTAGAATTCCTATATATATGCATATAAACAATACATATATATATACTATATATATATATATATATATATATATATATATATATATATATATATATATATATATATATATATATATATATATATATATATATACACGGCAGCGTTATTCTCAGGTGTAGAATGAATTCTACACCCGTGAGCCAACCAGCAGACCCAACAAACCCGCGCACGCCAGCCTGACTTGCCTCGCGCGGCTCATCCCGCCAACGCGCCGCGCGCTTAGCTTTTTTTTTTTTAGCGCGTCGCGCTAGCTTGGTTACGCTCCGCACGCATGCCCTTTCCAGTCTGTAGACCACGTCTGACATGGGCCCATCCATCCCAAGCGCCTGCTTGACGTGCCAACTCCCGTGAGAGGCTGTATGCTAGGTGCCGACATGCACTTCTCCCGTGCAGACGTTTTTAATTATTTTTTACTTTCAAATTCAGTCATTTTTAGCCATGCAAGCACATGATAGATGAATGTATACGGTGCGTGCAAGTACATATTAATTTGCACCATATTAATTAAGAGTATGTATCATCTACTTTATTCACCACTTTCATTACTGATCGTGACAACCATAGTAGCGAATTATATTTGGTATTGGACTAATTGGACTATTTATTTTTCTTAAAGTGTATTTTAGACACTACCATATAGCATGACTAAAAAGTATTGATTACTGAGCTATTGGCATGGAGTACTAGATCCAAAGTATCAATTATTGAAGCTCATGCACTGCTAAATCCAAAAAATATAGATTACTGAATCTATTGGGATACATTACTGAACTTGATCGACTACTGAGCATATATTAAAGAGTATTACTAAGCACATATTCATGTATTACTGAGCGTATATTACTGAGCACGTACATATATTACTGAGCACATTATGGATTACTAAACACACTTGTCCCAAAAGTAATATAAATTTAGGGGTAGGGGGCATGCTTTTCAAAACACACTTGCCCCAAAACCCATTGCCTAATAGGGGGCATGCTTTTCAAAAGACACTTGCCTCAAAACCCATTGCCTGGTATGGGGCATGTATTTAAAAGAACACTTGCCCCAAAACCTAAATTTAAAAATCAGTCACTGACTCGGCAAACGCCATGAACCCTAATCTCAGTAGACGCTATATACACTAATCTCAGCAGACGCTCTGAACCTTAATCTCAGTACACACCCTGAAACCTAATCTCAGCAAACGCTCTATACACTAATCTCAAGGAAATGACATGAACCCTAATCTCAGTAGACAAATTGAACCCTAAACCCTGAACCCTAATCTCATCAAACTCCTTGAACCCTAATCTCAACGACGCGCCTTGAACCGTAATCTGAGCAAATGCTCTATACACTAATCTCAGAAATTACTGACCATAAATTACTGAGCATGTATTAATGAGCAAACGCCATGAACCATAATCTTAGCAAAATACCATGAACCCTAATCTCATTAGACGCTATATACACTAATCTCAACAGACGCCATGAACCCTAATCTCAGCAAATACCCTGAACCCTAATCTCAGCAAATGCTCTATACCCTAATCTCGGGAAAATGACATGAACTCTAATCTCAAGAGACACTATATACCCTAATCTCAGCAGACGCCCTGAACCCTAATCTCAGCAAATGCCCTGAACCCTAATCTCAGCAAACGCTTTATACCCTAATCTCGGCAAATACCATGAGCCCTAATCGATGAGACGCTATATACACTAATCTCGGCCAGACACAAACAACCCTAATCTCGGCCAGCGCCACGAACCCTAATCTCAAAGAAATGCTCTTACTCTAATCTCGGCAAGCGCCATGAACCATAATTTCAAAGAGACACCACATACCCTAATCTCGATTAGGCGTTACATACACCAATCTCAACGGGCGCTATCAACCCTAATCTCAGCACCTTGAACCCTAATCTCGGCAAACACTCTATACCCTAATCACGACAAATGCCATTGGCCCTACCCACACGATGTGACTCAGGCATTTTTTATTTTTTTTCAAAAATGCTCTGACATTTTTAGCCATGCACACACATGATATTTGCATGTACTGCCATATAGCATTACTAAAAGTATTGATTATTGATGCTATTGGCATACGTACTTGATCCAAAAGTATCAATTACTCAAGCTAAATATTGATCATTGAATTTATTGGGATGCATTGCTAAACTTGATATGAGCATATATTACTAAACAAATGTTGATGTATTACGTAGTATTGATTACTGAGCACATCATGAATTACTGAACAAAGTGGATGAACAAAGTTGATGTATTCTTGAAAGCATCATGAATTAATGAACAAGAATTACTGAACAAAAAAAAATAATTAACAAAAGGAATTACTGAACAAGAACTGAACAAAACTGATGTATTACTGAGCACATCATGAATTAATGAACAAAAATTACTGAACACAAAAGAATTACTGAACAAGAATTACTTAAAAAAATTACTGAACAAGAATTACTAAACAAAAAAATTACTTCAAAGATAAATCCAAAAAAATAAGGATTACTGAATAAAAAAATACTGATTACTGAAAGCATTGCTAAACTTGATCGAGTACTGAGTATATTATTGAACAAATGTTGATATATTACTGAGCATATATTACTTGATCGAGTATTGAGCATATTTTACTGAACAAGACCTAGTTGCCAGTACATCCAAGCCATAGACAGCAAGGAGGCTTGGACCATTTTCTTTCATCGCTGATTGCACCAATGCTCCATACTGGTCGGTGTGTCAGCTTTGTAGTAGGCATCCTACAAGCCGTAACTATGATCGACAGTTATTTATATTCCTTAGTAATTCCTTTCTGCAGCACCTCAAACATGTCAAGCACCAGACGTCGGCGGGAGAGTAGATTGACGCCATTACTGTCCATCAGGCACCATCAGGAAATTGATGCTGAGACCACCGCACAAGAACGGAAAGCTAAAACAAATATCATACGAAACAAAAAAAAAAAAAGATCGGAAAAGCTAAAGAAGTGGCAGCGCTCTCGATCTAGGCTTGATTGAACTAGTACAGTAATCAATCATTTTTTTTTTAGAGCTCATTACTGCTGCCTGACAGGTTGGATCTCAGGAACGAGCACCGCCGTGGTGGCTGGTGGGCCGGTGGCAAGCGAAGGGCGCTGCCCCACATCCGCATGCGTGCCGGAGGGGAACTCGCCACCACAGAAACGTCGCCTCCCCAAGCGAATCTACCACGGCCACGATGTTGTTGCACGGATCCAGAGCCGGAGAAGCGGTTGGCCATCGCCATCCATAAGCCAGGGGCCGCTGCCGCCGGATGCCTGTGGAGAGCGGCCCTTCATCAAGATCCAGATCCACACGAGGCACACCAGCACCCTGGTTGCGCTGCCGCCGAGAGACGTCTCCCACGAGGGCCGGCCGTCTTCCACTGTCTCTCCTTTTCCCCGCTGGCCGCCGTCGTGCAGGAACGGATCGCCCTCGCGGCTCACCTCTCTCCGCTCGTCTCCCCGCTCGCGCACGAGATAATTAAGGTCGTCAACTGTTGGTTGCGGACGTGGGGAGGGCGGGGGTGCGAAATCTGGGTTGAATGGGAGCTGGTTGGTTGGGTTAGACCGGTTGGTTGCATGTTGGTCAGTGGGTGTAGAATGTATTCTACACCTAGGGTGAAGATAAAGACATAGGTATATATATATATATATATATATATATATATATATATATATATATATATATATATATATATATAGGCTGCGCTAAGTAGTACCCAGGATACCCGAGTCTCCGTGCGGCAAGCCATCCCGCGCGCCAGCCGAGCCCCCGTGTGGCCAGGCCGTCCCCACGCACTACAAGCCGCCCCTGCACACGCCCGTAGACCCAGCCATCCAAGACGGTCGATTATTTTTTTTTTTTTCTTTGGCCAATCCCACCGGTTCTAACTGTCCATACGCCTCCATTGAGCGTGTTTTTTTTCATTTTTCACGGAGAAGTTTTGCAATCTATTTTTTTTTTTTTTTTTTTTCACAGCGTCTCGGTTTGTCATTTTTCCATGCAAACAGTTTGCAACTTTTTTTTTTTTTCACACGAACAGGATTTTGCAAATACAAGACAGGATTACGTGTCCTATTTATCTTATAGTTTAATATTTTTTAAGTATTCTTGTTTTGTGATTAATTTTTTGTACTCATTCTTTTCGCCAAGGAATAGTGAAACTATATATTTTCGTTTTCATCGGCAGCGGATCAATAAAAGTGAAAAAGATATTATAAAAGGAACATATGTTGAATCGCCAAACCTTAAGACAAATAAATTTATTTAGGCATTATTGAAAACACAAATATCTCCTCTGTACTATTGGACAACATGACGATGTTTGTCATGAGCAGCAACATCGTAAGATGCTGATCACATCTTTGTAAAGTGACCTTACTGATCACAACTTTCTAAAATGAGACTCCTTCAAGGCAGAGTTAAACAAATTTATGGGTATCTTCTTCAGGTAATGCTGCAGCTCAGCCCTCATATGTGTTAAGAGATCTTGCAACAAAAGTACCACAGATATAAACTGTTAATCTTCCATAATGAAGGAGCATACAGTTGCACATCAAATTAATAGTAAAGTTGTAAAATAAATACAGCAAAAGGCAAACTGCTCATGAGTGCAAGCTCCACTGTGCCAAGCTAAATTTCCTACTAAATAGGAAAAAAGCAGACCTAGCTCAAACTCACCTCTATGCTTATAGCTAAGCACAATGAGGTCCATGAGCACATGGTGGTGCAATAGAAAATGCTTGGGCGACTAGGAACATGGTGGTGCACCACCACTGTCTAAATTACTATCCTTCATGGGTGTTGATGACAAACAAAAGGGAACATGTAGCAATCTATACAGAATAAATTTCAATTAGGCAATGTACTATTATATGTAGAACCAATATCAATCCTAAGCAATTTATAGAAAATTAAGCTAAGACAGTGATTTGTTCAAACAGAGAACCAGTAAGATCAACCCATTGCAACCATGAATGGATTACCTTGTATTCCTCACTGCCCTCGCAATTAGTGGGTAGCAGTACGCATTGAAGGTTCTCCTGCGGTGTCCCAAAATAAGGCACTTCAATAAGATGCTTAAAATATTATGTAAACCATATGAACATTAGGTAAAATAGGAATGATAGCATGGCAACTAGGAACACCAGCACAGGATGTTGACATCATCAACAACACTAGCTTTTTAGCGTTCTAGAGAGGAACCTATCTCTGTTTACCATGTTCAAAAAATCTTGCATAGCAAAAGGAACATGAAAAGTACAGCTATCAAGAGGAAAAAGAAAAATATAGACAAGCAAAGAAAAACTGAGACAGGATAGCATGGAGCCATGAATATGAAATGAGCAGAAGCAAAAGATCCTGATCCAATCAGTCATGATGGAGAAAAACATGACAGAGTGAAGCCATGAATATACAATGGCATGGAGTGGACTAAGCCCAATTCAGTCAACAGGTAGCAGTAGAATTGTTCATATGAGTGCAGCATTTTTTTAGAATTAACCGCAATGAGCAATAACTGGCATAAGGTCTAACTATGAACAGAGTACACGAGGAATAGAACTTACCAGAGGAAGCATAACCAATAATATTCAGAATAAAGTATTTTAAAAATAGAATGGTGATCTCTGTCATTTGACAAAACATCAGTTCATACCAAAAGTTGGTGAAACATTGTAGTTTGTTGGAATAGGATAACAGATAACACATACATACATTTTAAGGTCACAAAAATAGCATTAGACCAGTGTGAGTGCAGATCCTTAAAAGGAAAAATTGGCTCACAAATTTTCTAGAAAACTTCAACAACACAGAATCAAGAAAATGAGCAATCAATCGACTCAAAAGTTCACATGGCAACATCAAAAGAATTAGCATGTCGTTAGAAAGAACATGCCACACATGTAATCTAAGAACTGAAGCAACAAAATGAAGTTAGCAGGATCCATAATTAACCAAGGATCTCTACTGCACATGCTGGTCTAGTTGACAGTTACCACTTACCAGTAGGTACAACGAGGCCAGAATAGCAAGCAAAGAAGATGAACTAAAAAAGATCTCACTATCCAGACAGAATGGCATATATTGTTCTAGCACAAACAAGAGTCAATCCAAACTGTAAAATTTCCACTTAATCTAAATCATTGAAATGTAGAATCTATTGGAAAAATCCTCACAACTCGCTAGAGTGGTTTGTGCTGATGTAATGCAACATTATTTTTTAATAGACTTATAAATAATTGCAGGTAAACTACCTAGGATGTGTGCATGATAAAAAAATGTTCAGGCAACTACAGAAGGTGGCACAGAAGATGCTCCAGCAAACTCCCCTGCACCCAGCTGAAAATTAGACAATGCTAGCATAAAAGTTGTTCTTAGGTGTTAAGCAAACAAAGTATGATGCACGCATGTGCTGAATCAAAATTCAAAATAACAACAGGAGTAGGAATACAACTGCCTTGCTAACACCCCTATTTTAGGAAAATGAAGCAAGAACCAACCAGTGTAGCTTAAAATAGATCTTATAGTAACATATTATCAATGAAACAGAACATAAATAAATGTGTAAAGGATGACTCTTCTAACTGTTGACACAGAAATCCACCAGTCAAGAAATTAACTTGATGGTAACTATTTCATAAGCAAATGCATCACCGTACTCCCAAAAATATGATATGTATCCCATTCTACCAGTTTAATAAATCAATAAACCGACAAACAAGCCAGCACTTCAAGTTGTGTTTGTAGTCATTGCTGATCTAAGAACTAAAAAACAGAATTCTAGCATATTAAAAGGTAAAATGTCAATGAAAAATGCATGCATATCAATGGTGGCACTATGAAATAAGGTTAATTCCAATTATCGGAACCATTAGAGTTGCCAAGAAATGCATTGCCATTCAAGCATATGAGAAAGGTCTCAGTTACATATTTGATTTTTCTTTTTCTTGACTAGGTGAGTGCCCGTGCGTTGCAACGGGAGCTAGGAATTTTTTTTCATGGCAACATTTAATATGGCAAACTAAACTACCAAAGGGCAACAGGTACCCTCTCTAATCATTGATCGGAGACCATAAATTCTTAGAAGTCATATGAATAAGAGAAGCAAGCTGAATCTCAAATCATCATACCTGAAATAGTAGGATTCTCCATTTTATAGCAAACTAAAAACTATGTATTTGGGTAAAAGAAGAAAAGATGTTTTGATACACATAGTCAAATACAGCGATGTTGCCAAATCCTTTTCTCTTCTACAAGATTTCAAGGATAAAATGGTAAAACACACAAGTAAGTAAGGATATGTTACATTACTCCCCATATCCAAAGCGATCCAGTAAATTATGCTCACTTATAATTGGAACTTCTACTTCTCCCATTAATCTTGCTTTCCAACAACACCTGTTCATGAAGTGCAGAAAACAATCATCCATACATGTTATTACACCTATTAAGAAAACATGGAGTAATTTCGTATTCCAAAATAAGTCCGAACAAGAAGTAACAAGATTTAACAAATGTAGTTGCAAAGAGAGTCTACCATGTTGTCAGGAGCTAGGAAGTGTTGCACAACCTTGCAAACTGTATCATGTCTACCATGTTGTCAGGAACAAGGAAATTCCTCTCAAGTTGATTGATGCATACCATCGACAGCGGGGAAAACATGGCGGTGCACAAGCAAAGGCAAGTGCTCCATCTGTTGCAGCTCAAAACTTCACCAAACAAAAAATATAAATCAAATCATTTATTTCTTACTAAAAATTGCACGCATGTTATAAGCATGAAAGGGCCATGTACTGAACATGCTTTAGGATTTCATTGAAACATATTGTCGAGCACCAAATCTAGTTGGAAGATGCAATTTTCTTTCTTCCCATCGAACTCTAGGAACTTGGACAATCTGGGAAGTCAAGAACAGTGTCAGTCTTTAAAATATCTTGAAGCCTATGCTGCTGTGCTCTAGCAAAAATAGAAGAATGACAAAATTAGTGTCCTGCATCTCCCTATTAGAGAAAGCATAGAGTACATATGCAATCAAAGTGCTTAGTACCATAAGGATAGTTCAATTACTTTCTTAATTTACTTCAGTGGTAAAATTAGTGTCCAGCATCTCCCTATTAGAAAAGCATAGAGTACATATGCAATCAAAATGCTTAGTACCATAAAAGATAGTTTAGTTACTTTCTTAATTTACTTCAGTGACATCCTGAGTATTTAGAATGTTTTTCAAATGATAAATCTATATATAGGGTTTTTCAAATGATTTCTAAGTAACTGAAAATTTAGTAAATAAATCATCTATCCATCAGGATAATTATTCGCCTGCAGCAGTAGGACAAAAGCTCTTTTTTTAATAGTAGGTGAACCCAAATTGTTCCACTAAATCTTCATAGTCTCTTAGACACAGATAAGTGCATAATATTCTATCTGAAATCAAAACCAAAAATGCATGTTATCCCACTTATGTTGCAACACTTGAAGCATTGATTGAGACAGGGCCTGATGAAGCAACAAGAACTGATAATGGGCTTTACAGACATGCAAACCAAAGGCTAATAGACATGCAATCCATGCAAAACAACTGAATATGGTCTATATTGACAGAAAATATAGTTGAAATTAAACCTGAAATTTACTTAGCAAATAGCAATCATTATCTGGCCAGTGCATACATAGATAGCAGGAATGAAAAGCATTCAAAATGTCTGATTCAAACAACAACAACACAAAAGGAAGTAATTTGAAACATGAAGCATGCCTCTATGGATGTCCAGAGAAAACCTACCTCACCTTCATTGAAAGTCCCACAAGCTAGATTGGTAATATTCAACAAATATGCTTCCTGCATTTAGTAACATTCAAACTTTATTCACATTTAACTGTACATATGTAAATCCAAGCAGGCAGGTATCTTCAGAAACATATGGCAGAATACTCCACCAACAACATTTTCCATGTGTTCACTCTTTACCTGCTTATAAAGAAAACCAAAGGAAGAAACATCCTTAGTTGTAAATTCGAGTGATAATCGTTTGGCAAGGTAAAGCTGTGACATGCTCTCTTCACATATCAAATCTCACGAGTTAAAATATTGGGTTTATGCACTCGATCTGTTAGTCTAAGTGACAATTGGGTTTATACAGTCAGACTAATGCATTCAGACATGTGCATTTGGGTTTTATGCAGTCTGACGCCACCTCTAACAGGGATGCATTCAGAGATAGTGAGGACCAAGAACTGTTTCATGCGCGCCGGAGCAAAAGTATGAAAGCAAAGCAAAAAGCAAAAAAAAGAGTACCAGGACAGCCAAAAACAAGTGCTAAAGCCTACAAGCTTGCAGGTTCCTATGAGTTCCTTATATGTGATAATTGATGACCCTGAAGTTCTGAACAGTTGGTAGTAAGACTAATGCATAAACACAGGTTCATAACAAATCGATCTCGTTCTTTCTACCTGCGGGACAAAATATTGAAAACAGTGATCGGACTTACTCCCAGATTCCAGCCAATCAACTCAATTATTCTATAAAATAAAATTTCATTGAAAGCAACAAGCTCCATCGATTCTTCTTCCTAGCAAATGAGATGGTCACACCCACAATAGGCCTCCTCCAATCTGCAAAACAGAAGGCAGCACCACAATGAACTGAAATGGTTACATCCATACATTTCAAAACATAATACGGTCCTTGTGCCGGGCGCAGGGGCCTGTTCGTATGGCCGCACCAGGCAGCGCATGCGGCAACAGCGGGGCTTGCCTGTGTCGCAAACTTGGGGGCCGCCGGCCCGGCAGCACGCGGAGGCGGCGCGTGTTGGGCCTCCCACTGTGCAACACCGCCGGGAGAGAGGAAGGAAGGGGCCGTGACCCGTGAGGGCGGGGACGGGGCGGGGATGGGGACGGCGGCGGCACGCAGGCAGCTGTGGCGCAGGCTGCGCGCACCGCCATGGACGCCGCCGCCGCAAGGCCAGGCTTCACCGCCATGGCCGCCGCCGTGACACGAGCCCACCGGGCAGCTCGTATGGCACAAATGCACCGCCATGTGTAGACTGTATGGCACAAATGCATCTAAATGAAACAATCAGATGGAGAGAAGATGCACAATTTGCAATGATTATGCTAGACAATTTACCTAGAAATATGAAATCATGCTTTAAGTGTCATAGCTGCACATCTGATTTGGGGAAAATTAGAACTGTTGGATGCTACATCCACTTACGACAAGGAAAATCAAAACAAAGAAAGAGTAAAAGCCAAAATCGGAAGGGAATTTAGAGTGGATAATTTAGCATATGAAGCATAAAAAACATTTTCTGGATACCTGCCAGTATCTCCAACGCATTGGTCGGGTAGCCTGCTAGTCACTCGAGCTGGAAAAGCTTGAGCACCTGCAGGTTCACATTTGACAGCAACTATTGCTCCTTCCAGTTGCCTAATCAATCCAATCTAGCACACGGATGTTGCGTAATCAATCAAAACTTGCATGAGGAAGCGGTGGTCAAGGAAGGCACCGGCGGCCATGGCTCTGGATCTTGACGGAGAGATGAAAGAGCATAAATTTTAAAATCTGCTGGTTCTCGACTGGGATAGGGAGGAGGAAAGGATGCACCTTGTCGATCTACTCGCTCGTCATCCCGCTCGAAGCCCGTGCGGAGGGGAGGGGGCTCGCCCAGCCAGGACGGCCGGCCGGCCAGCCGACGCAAAGGGGCGGTGACGCACTGGTGGGGGCCGCGTCGGCGGGTGAGAGCGCGGGTTGCGCAGGGGATCCGCCCCAGTGGGCTCGAGCACTAGCCGCGCCGGAGGAAGAGGACGCGGACCGGGCGGTGTCGCTGGTTCCACGGCCGCCGACGGAGAGCTCGGGATGCCGAAATCGCCGAAATCGGATGCGGAGGCGAGGGGAAAGCGGCGAGATTGGCTTGTCCGGCGGAGGAGGTAGCGAGCTAGATCCATCGGCGGAGAGGTGGCGAGCTCGGAGAAACCGGCGGAGAGGAGCGGCGAGCTGGAAGAAACCGGCGTCTCCTGCCACGATCTCCGTAATTAAAACGAAAAAAAACTCGCGATACGATAAAAAGAGGAGGTGGGAGCGGGGAGAGCCGTGGCGTCGTTTGGGTCCGAGGTGGGACCGTGGTTGGGTCGGTCTGGTGC